>OZ024741.1:229938345-229970845 GCA_964016885.1 Eledone cirrhosa
CCAAATCCAAATCCAAACCCAAACCCAAACCCAAACCCGAACCAGAATCCGAATCCAAACCCAAATCCAAACCCAAACCCAAACCCAAACCCAAAACCCCAACCCAAATCCAAATACAAACACAAACCCAAATCCAAATCCAAATCCAAATTGAAATCCAAACCAAAATCCAACCCCAACCAAAACACAAACCCAAACCCAAATCCAAACCCAAACCCAAACAGAACCCGAACCCGAACCCAAACCCCAACCCAAACCAAAATCCAAACACAAACCCGAACCCGAATCCGAATCCGAATCCAAACCCAAATCCAAACCCAAACCCAAACCCATACGCTAACCGAAACCGAAACCGAAACCGCAACCGATCCCAAATCCATATCCAAATCCGAATCCAAACCCAAACCCAAACCCAAACCCGAACCAGAATCCGAATCCAAACCCAAATCCAAACCCAAACCCAAACCCAAACTCCAAACCCCAACCCCAACCCAAATCCAAATACAAACAGAAACCCAAATCCAAATCCAAATCCAAATTCAAATCCAAACCAAAATCCAACCCAAACCAAAACACAAACCCATACGCTAACCGAAACCGAAACCTAAACCGCAACCGATCAACCGATCCCAAATCCATATCCAAATCCGAATCCAAACCCAATCCCGAATCCAAACCCAAACCCAAACACAAACCCAAATCCAAATCCAAATCCAAATCCAAACCCAAATCCAGACCCTAACCCAAATCCAAATCCAAATCCAAACCCAAACCCAAACCCAAACCCGCACCCAAACCCGCACCCAAACCCGCACCCAAACCCAATCCCAAATCCAAATCCAAATCGAAACCCACAACCAAATCCAAATCCGAATCCAAACCCAAACCCAAATCCAAGCCCAAACCCAAGCAAAATCCAAGCCCAAACTCAAACTCAAATCCAAACCCTAACCCAAATCTGAATCCGAATCCAAACCCAAATCCAAACCCAAACCCAAACCCAAACCCAAACCCATACCCGTCCCAAACCCAAACCCAAACCCAAATCCAAATCCAAACCCAAACCCAAGCCGAAACCCAAATTCAAATCCAAACCCAAATCAAACCGAAACCAAACCAAAACCCGCACCCGCACCCGCACCCGCACCCAAACCAAAACCAAAACCCAAACCCAATCCCAAATCCAAATCCAAATCCAAATCCAAACCCACTACCAAATCCAAATCCGAATCCAAACCCAAACACAAATCCAAGCCCAAACCCAAGCAAAATCCAAGCCCAAACCCAAACTCAAATCCAAACCCTAACCCAAATCCGAATCCAAATCAAAACCCAAATCCAAACCCAAACCCAAACCCAAACCCACACCCAATCCCAAACCCAAACCCAAACCCAAATCCGAATCAAAACCCAAACCAAAACCCAAACCCAAATCCGAATCCGAATCCGAATCCGAAACCGAATCCAAACCCAAACCCGAATCCAAATCCAAATCCAAACCCAAACCCAAACCTAAATCCAAATCTAAACCCAAACCCAAACCCAAACCACAATACAAATCCAAACCAAAACCCAAATCCATATCCAAATCCAAACCAAAATCAAACAAACCCAAACCCAAACCCAAACCCAGACCCAAACCCAAATCCAAATCCAAACCCAAACCCAAACCCAAACCCGAACCAGAATCCGAATCCAAACCCAAATCCAAACCCAAACCCAAACCCAAACCAAAAACCCCAACCCCAACCCAAATCCAAATACAAACACAAACCCAAATCCAAATCCAAATCCAAATTCAAATCCAAACCAAAATCCAACCCCAACCAAAACCCAAACCCAAACCCAAATCCAAACCCAAACCCAAACAGAACCCGAACCCGAACCCAAACCCAAACCCAAACCAAAATCCAAACCCAAACCCGAACCCGAATCCGAATCCGAATCCAAACCCAAATCCAAACCCAAACCCAAACCCATACGCTAACCGAAACCGAAACCGAAACCGCAACCGATCCCAAATCCATATCCAAATCCGAATCCAAACCCAAACCCGAATCCAAACCCCAACCCAAACCCAAACCCAAATCCAAATCCAAATCCAAACCCAAATCCAGACCCTAACCCAAATCCAAATCCAAATCCAAACCCAAAGCCAAACCCGCACCCGCACCCGCACCCGCACCCAAACCAAAACCCAAACCCAATCCCAAATCCAAATCCAAATCCAAACCCACAACCAAATCCAAATCCGAATCCAAACCCAAACCCGAACCAGAATCCGAATCCAAACCAAAATCCAAACCCAAACCCAAACCAAAAACCCCAACCCCAACTCAAATCCAAATACAAACACAAACCCAAATCCAAATCCAAATCCAAATTCAAATCCAAACCAAAATCCAACCCAAACCAAAACACAAACGCAAACCCAAATCCAAACCCAAACCCAAACAGAACCCGAACCAGAACCCAAACCCAAACCCAAACCCAAATCAAAATCCAAACCCAAACCCGAACCCGAATCCGAATCCGAATCCAAACCCAAATCCAAACCCAAACCCAAACCCATACGCTAACCGAAACCGAAACCGAAACCGCATCCGATCCTACATCCATATCCAAATCCGAATCCAAACCCAAACCCGAATCCAAACCCAAACCCAAACACAAACCCAAATCCAAATCCAAATCCAAATCCAAACCCAAATCCAGACCCTAACTCAAATCCAAATCCAAATCCAAACCCAAACCCACACCCAAACCCGCACCCGCACCCAAACCCAAACCAAAACCCAAACCCAATCCCAAATCCAAATCCAAATCCAAACCCACAACCAAATCCAAATCCGAATCCAAACCCAAACCCAAATCCAAGCCCAAACCCAAGAAAAATCCAAGCCCAAACTCAAACTCAAATCCAAACCCTAACCCAAATCCGAATCCGAATCCAAACCCAAATCCAAACCCAAACCCAAACCCAAACCCACACCCATCCCAAACCCAAACCCAAACCCAAACCCAAATCCAAATCCAAACCCAAACCCAAGTCGAAACCCAAATTCAAATCCAAACCAAAATCAAACCCAAACCAAACCAAAACCCAAAACCAAACCCCAACCAAAACCCAAATCCAAACCAAAACCCAAACCCGCACCCGCACCCAAACCAAAACCCAAACCCAAACCCAATCCCAAATCCAAATCCAAATCCAAATCCAAATCCAAATCCAAACCCACTACCAAATCCAAATCCGTATCCAAACCCAAACCCAAATCCAAGCCCAAACCCAAGCAAAATACAAGCCCAAACCCAAACTCAAATCCAAACCCTAACCCAAATCCGAATCCAAATCAAAACCCAAATCCAAACCCAAACCCAAACCCAAACCACACCCAATCCCAAAGCCAAAGCCAAACCCAAATCCGAATCAAAACCCAAACCCAAACCCAAATTCGAATCCGAATCCGAATCCGATACCGAATCCAAACCCAAACCCGAATCCAAATCCAAATCCAAACCCAAACTCAAACCTAAATCCAAATCTAAACCCAAACCCAAACCACAATACAAATCCAAACCAAAACCCAAATCCATATCCAAATCCAAACCAAAATCAAACAAACCCAAACCAAAACCAAAACCCAAACCCAAATCCAAATCCAAACCCAAACCCAAACCCGAACCAGAATCCGAATCCAAACCCAAATCCAAACCCAAACCCAAACCCAAACCAAAAACCCCAACCCCAACCCAAATCCAAATACAAACACAAACCCAAATCTAAATCCAAATCCAAATTCAAATCCAGACCAAAATCCAACCCAAACCAAAACCCAAACCCAAACCCAAACCCAAACCCAAACAGAACCCGAACCCGAACCCAAACCCAAACCCAAACCCAAACCAAAATCCAAACCCAAACCCGAACCCGAATCCGAATCCGAATCCAAACCCAAATCCAAACCCAAACCCCAACCCATACGCTAACCGAAACCGAAACCGAAACCGCAACCGATCCCAAACCCAAATCCAACTCCAAATCCAACCCCAAACCCAAACCCAACCCGAATCCAAACCCAAATCCAAACCCAAACCCAAACCCATACGCTAACCGAAACCGAAACCGAAACCGCAACTGATCCCAAATCCATAACCAAATCCGAATCCAAACCCAAACCCGAATCCAAACCCAAACCCAAACCCAAACCCAAATCCAAATCCAAATTCAAATCCAAACCCAAATCCAGACCCTAACCCAAATCCAAATCCAAACCCAAACCCAAACCCCAACCTAAACCCGCACCCGAACCCGCACCCAAACCAAAACCCAAACCCAATCCCAAATCCAAATCCAAATCCAAACCCACAACCAAATCCAAATCCGAATCCAAACCCAAACCCAAATCCGAGCCCAAACCCAAGCAAAATCCAAGCCCAAACCAAAACTCAAATCCAAACCCTAATCCAAATCCGAATCCGAATCCAAACCCAAATCCAAACCCAAACCCAAACCCAAACCCAAACCTACACCCAATCCCAAACCCAAACCCAAACCCAAACCCAAATCCAAATCCAAACCCAAACCCAAGCCGAAACCCAAATTCAAATCCAAAGCAAAATCAAACCCAAACCCAAACCCGCACCCGCCCCCAAACCAAAACCCAAACCCAATCCCAAATCCAAATCAAAATCAAAATCCAAACCCACAACCAAATCCAAATCCGAATCCAAACCCAAACCCAAATCCAAGCCCAAACCCAAGCAACATCCAAGCCCAAACCCAAACTCAAATCCAAACCCTAATCCAAATCCGAATCCAAATCCAAACCCAAACCCAAACCCAAACCCAAACCCAAACCCGAATCCAAATCCAAATCCAAACCCAAACCCAAACCTAAATCCAAATCTAAACCCAAACCCAAACCCAAACCACAATACAAATCCAAACCAAAACCCAAATCCATATCCAAATCCACACCAAAATCAAACAAACCCAAACCAAAACCAAAACCCAGACCCAAACCCAAATCCAAATCCAAACCCAAACCCAAACCCAGACCCGAACCAGAATCCGAATCCAAACCCAAATCCAAACCCAAACCCAAACCCAAACCCGAACCAGAATCCGAATCCAAACCCAAATCCAAACCCAAACCCAAACCCAAACTCCAAACCCCAACCCCAACCCAAATCCAAATACAAACACAAACCCAAATCCAAATCCAAATCCAAATTCAAATCCAAACCAAAATCCAACCCAAACCAAAACACAAACCCATACGCTAACCGAAACCGAAACCTAAACCGCAACCGATCCCAAATCCATATCCAAATCCGAATCCAAACCCAATCCCGAATCCAAACCCAAACCCAAACACAAACCCAAATCCAAATCCAAATCCAAATCCAAACCCAAATCCAGACCCTAACCCAAATCCAAATCCAAATCCAAACCCAAACCCAAACCCGCACCCAAACCCAATCCCAAATCCAAATCCAAATCCAAATCCAAACCCACAACCAAATCCAAATCCGAATCCAAACCCAAACCCAAATCCAAACCCAAACCCAAACCCAAACCCACACCCAATCCCAAACCCAAACCCAAACCCAAACCCAAATCCAAATCCAATCCCAAACCCAAGCCGAAACCCAAATTCAAATCCAAAGCAAAATCAAACCCAAACCAAACCAAAACCCAAATCCAAACCCAAACCCAAACCCGCCCCCGCCCCAAACCAAAACCCAAACCCAATCCCAAATCCAAATCCAAATCCAAATCCAAACCCACAACCAAATCCAAATCCGAATCCAAACCCAAACCCATATCCAAGCCCAAACCCAAGCAAAATCCAAGCCCAAACCCAAACTCAAATCCAAACCCTAATCCAAATCCGAATCTAAATCCAAACCCAAACCCAAACCCAAACCCAAACCCGAATCCAAATCCAAATCCAAACCCAAACCCAAACCTAAATCCAAATCTAAACCCAAACCCAAACCCAAACCACAATACAAATCCAAACCAAAACCCAAATCCATATCCAAATCCACACCAAAATCAAACAAACCCAAACCAAAACCAAAACCCAGACCCAAACCCAAATCCAAATCCAAACCCAAACCCAAACCCAAACCCGAACCAGAATCCGAATCCAAACCAACATCCAAACCCAAACCCAAACCCAAACCCGAACCAGAATCCGAATCCAAACCCAAATCCAAACCCAAACCCAAACCCAAACCCAAACTCCAAACCCCAACCCCAACCCAAATCCAAATACAAACAGAAACCCAAATCCAAATCCAAATCCAAATTCAAATCCAAACCAAAATCCAACCCAAACCAAAACACAAACCCATACGCTAACCGAAACCGAAACCTAAACCGCAACCGATCCCAAATCCATATCCAAATCCGAATCCAAACCCAATCCCGAATCCAAACCCAAACCCAAACACAAACCCAAATCCAAATCCAAATCCAAATCCAGACCCAAATCCAGACCCTAACCCAAATCCAAATCCAAATCCAAACCCAAACCCAAACCCAAACCCAAACCCAAACCCAATCCCAAACCCGCACCCAAACCCAATCCCAAATCCAAATCCAAATCCAAATCGAAACCCACAACCAAATCCAAATCCGAATCCAAACCCAAACCCAAATCCAAGCCCAAACCCAAGCAAAATCCAAGCCCAAACTCAAACTCAAATCCAAACCCTAACCCAAATCTGAATCCGAATCCAAACCCAAATCCAAACCCAAACCCAAACCCAAACCCAAACACACACCCGTCCCAAACCCAAACCCAAACCCAAACCCAAATCCAAATCCAAACCCAAACCCAAGCCGAAACCCAAATTCAAATCCAAACCCAAATCAAACCCAAACCAAACCAAAACCCAAAACCAAACCCAAACCAAAACCCAAATCCAAACCCAAACCCAAACCCGCACCCGCACCCGCACCCAAACCAAAACCAAAACCCAAACCCAATCCCAAATCCAAATCCAAATCCAAACCCACTACCAAATCCAAATCCGAATCCAAACCCAAACACAAATCCAAGCCCAAACCCAAGCAAAATCCAAGCCCAAACCCAAACTCAAATCCAAACCCTAACCCAAATCCGAATCCAAATCAAAACCCAAATCCAAACCCAAACCCAAACCCAAACCCACACCCAATCCCAAACCCAAACCCAAACCCAAATCCGAATCAAAACCCAAACCCAAACCCAAACCCAAATCCGAATCCGAATCCGAATCCGAAACCGAATCCAAACCCAAACCCGAATCCAAATCCAAATCCAAACCCAAACCCAAACCTAAATCCAAATCTAAACCCAAACCCAAACCCAAACCACAATACAAATCCAAACCAAAACCCAAATCCATATCCAAATCCAAACCAAAATCAAACAAACCCAAACCCAAACCAAAACCCAGACCCAAACCCAAATCCAAATCCAAACCCAAACCCAAACCCAAACCCGAACCAGAATCCGAATCCAAACCCAAATCCAAACCCAAACCCAAACCCAAACCAAAAACCCCAACCCAAATCCAAATACAAACACAAAACCAAATCCAAATCCAAATCCAAATTGAAATCCAAACCAAAATCCAACCCCAACCAAAACACAAACCCAAACCCAAATCCAAACCCAAACCCAAACAGAACCCGAACCCGAACCCAAACCCAAACCCAAACCAAAATCCAAACCCAAACCCGAACCCGAATCCGAATCCGAATCCAAACCCAAATCCAAACCCAAACCCAAACCCATACGCTAACCGAAACCGAAACCGAAACCGCAACCGATCCCAAATCCATATCCAAATCCGAATCCAAACCCAAACCCGAATCCAAACCCCAACCCAAACCCAAACCCAAATCCAAATCCAAATCCAAACCCAAATCCAGACCCTAACCCAAATCCAAATCCAAATCCAAACCCAAAGCCAAACCCGCACCCGCACCCGCACCCGCACCCAAACCAAAACCCAAACCCAATCCCAAATCCAAATCCAAATCCAAACCCACAACCAAATCCAAATCCGAATCCAAACCCAAACCCGAACCAGAATCCGAATCCAAACCAAAATCCAAACCCAAACCCAAACCAAAAACCCCAACCCCAACTCAAATCCAAATACAAACACAAACCCAAATCCAAATCCAAATCCAAATTCAAATCCAAACCAAAATCCAACCCAAACCAAAACACAAACCCAAACCCAAATCCAAACCCAAACCCAAACAGAACCCGAACCAGAACCCAAACCCAAACCCAAACCCAAATCAAAATCCAAACCCAAACCCGAACCCGAATCCGAATCCGAATCCAAACCCAAATCCAAACCCAAACCCAAACCCATACGCTAACCGAAACCGAAACCGAAACCGCATCCGATCCTACATCCATATCCAAATCCGAATCCAAACCCAAACCCGAATCCAAACCCAAACCCAAACACAAACCCAAATCCAAATCCAAATCCAAATCCAAACCCAAATCCAGACCCTAACTCAAATCCAAATCCAAATCCAAACCCAAACCCACACCCAAACCCGCACCCGCACCCAAACCCAAACCAAAACCCAAACCCAATCCCAAATCCAAATCCAAATCCAAACCCACAACCAAATCCAAATCCGAATCCAAACCCAAACCCAAATCCAAGCCCAAACCCAAGCAAAATCCAAGCCCAAACTCAAACTCAAATCCAAACCCTAACCCAAATCCGAATCCGAATCCAAACCCAAATCCAAACCCAAACCCAAACCCAAACCCACACCCATCCCAAACCCAAACCCAAACCCAAACCCAATTCCAAATCCAAACCCAAACCCAAGTCGAAACCCAAATTCAAATCCAAACCAAAATCAAACACAAACCAAACCAAAACCCAAAACCAAACCCCAACCAAAACCCAAATCCAAACCAAAACCCAAACCCGCACCCGCACCCAAACCAAAACCCAAACCCAAACCCAATCCCAAATCCAAATCCAAATCCAAATCCAAATCCAAATCCAAACCCACTACCAAATCCAAATCCGTATCCAAACCCAAACCCAAATCCAAGCCCAAACCCAAGCAAAATACAAGCCCAAACCCAAACTCAAATCCAAACCCTAACCCAAATCCGAATCCAAATCAAAACCCAAATCCAAACCCAAACCCAAACCCAAACCCACACCCAATCCCAAAGCCAAAGCCAAACCCAAATCCGAATCAAAACCCAAACCCAAACCCAAATTCGAATCCGAATCCGAATCCGATACCGAATCCAAACCCAAACCCGAATCCAAATCCAAATCCAAACCCAAACCCAAACCTAAATCCAAATCTAAACCCAAACCCAAACCACAATACAAATCCAAACCAAAACCCAAATCCATATCCAAATCCAAACCAAAATCAAACAAACCCAAACCAAAACCAAAACCCAAACCCAAATCCAAATCCAAACCCAAACCCAAACCCGAACCAGAATCCGAATCCAAACCCAAATCCAAACCCAAACCCAAACCCAAACCAAAAACCCCAACCCCAACCCAAATCCAAATACAAACACAAACCCAAATCTAAATCCAAATCCAAATTCAAATCCAGACCAAAATCAAACCCAAACCAAAACCCAAACCCAAACCCAAACCCAAACCCAAACAGAACCCGAACCCGAACCCAAACCCAAACCCAAACCCAAACCAAAATCCAAACCCAAACCCGAACCCGAATCCGAATCCGAATCCAAACCCAAATCCAAACCCAAACCCCAACCCATACGCTAACCGAAACCGAAACCGAAACCGCAACCGATCCCAAATCCATATCCAAATCCGAATCGAAACCCAAACCCGAATCCAAACTCAAACCAAAACCCAAACCCAAACCCAAACCCAAACCCAAACCCAAACAGAACCCGAACCCGAACCCAAACCCAAACCCAAACCAAAATCCAAACCCAAACCCGAACCCGAATCCGAATCCGAATCCAAACCCAAATCCAAACCCAAACCCAAACCCATACGCTAACCGAATCCGAAACCGAAACCGCAACCGATCCCAAATCCATATCCAAATCCGAATCCAAACCCAAACCCGAATCCAAACTCAAACCCAAACCCAAACCCAAATCCAAATCCAAACCCAAATCCAAACCCAAATCCAGACCCTAACTCAAATCCAAATCCAAATCCAAACCCAAACCCAAACCCAATCCAAAATCCAAACCAAAATCAAACCCAAACCAAACCAAAACCCAAAACCAAACCCAAACCAAAACCCAAATCCAAACCAAAACCCAAAACCCGCACCCGCACCCAAACCAAAACCCAAACCCAAACCCAATCCCAAATCCAAATCCAAATCCAAATCCAAACCCACTACCAAATCCAAATCCGTATCCAAACCCAAACCCAAATCCAAGCCCAAACCCAAGCAAAATCCAAGCCCAAACCCAAACTCAAATCCAAACCCTAACCCAAATCCGAATCCAAATCAAAACCAAAATCCAAACCCAAACCCAAACCCAAACCCAAACCCACACCCAATCCCAAAGCCAAACCCAAACCCAAATCCGAATCAAAATCCAAACCCAAACCCAAGCCCAAATTCGAATCCGAATCCGAATCCGAAACCGAATCCAAACCCAAACCCGAATCCAAATCCAAATCCAAACCCAAACCCAAACCTAAATCTAAACCCAAACCCAAACCCAAACCACAATACAAATCCAAACCAAAACCCAAATCCATATCCAAATCCAAACCAAAATCAAACAAACCCGAACCAAAACCCAAACCCAAACCCAAATCCAAATCCAAACCCAAACCCAAACCCAAACCCGAACCAGAATCCGAATCCAAACCCAAATCCAAACCCAAACCCAAACCCAAACCAAAAACCCCAACCCCAACCCAAATACAAATACAAACACAAACCCAAATCTAAATCCAAATCCAAATTCAAATCCAGACCAAAATCCAACCCAAACCAAAACCCAAACCCAAATCCAAACCCAAACCCAAACAGAACCCGAACCCGAACCTAAACCCAAACCCAAACCAAAATCCAAACCCAAACCCGAACCCGAATCCGAATCCGAATCCAAACCCAAACCCAAATCCAAACCCAAACCCAAACCCATACGCTAACCGAAACCGAAACCGAAACCGCAACCGATCCCAAATCCATATCCAAATCCGAATCCAAACCCAAACCCGAATCCAAACCCAAACCCAAACCCAAACCCAAATCCAAATCCAAATCCAAACCCAAATCCAGACCCTAACTCAAATCCAAATCCAAATCCAAACCCAAACCCGCACCCGCACCCAAACCCAAACCAAAACCCAAACCCAATCCCAAATCCAAATCCAAATCCAAACCCACAACCAAATCCAAATCCGAATCCAAACCCAAACCGAAATCCAAGCCCAAACCCAAGCAAAATCCAAGCCCAAACTCAAACTCAAATCCAAACCCTAACCCAAATCCGAATCCGAATCCAAACCCAAATCCAAACCCAAACCCAAACCCAAACCCAAACCCACACCCGTCCCAAACCCAAACCCAAACCCAAACCCAAATCCAAATCCAAACCCAAACCCAAGCCGAAACCCAAATACAAATACAAATCCAGACCAAAATCAAACCCAAACCAAACCAAAACCCAAAACCAAACCCAAACCAAAACCCAAATCCAAACCCAAACCCGCACCCGCACCCAAACACAAACCAAAACCAAAACCCAAACCCAATCCCAAATCCAAATCCAAATCCAAATCCAAATCCATCCCACTACCAAATCCAAATCCGTATCCAAACCCAAACCCAAATCCAAGCCCAAACCCAAGCAAAATCCAAGCCCAAACCCAAACTCAAATCCAAACCCTAACCCAAATCCGAATCCAAATCAAAACCCAAATCCAAACCCAAACCCAAACCCAAACCCAAACCCACACCCAATCCCAAAGCCAAAGCCAAACCCAAATCCGAATCAAAACCCAAACCCAAACCCAAACCCAAATTCGAATCCGAATCCGAATCCGAAACCGAAACCGAATCCAAACCCAAACCCGAATCCAAATCCAAACCCAAACGCAAACCCAAACCCGAACCAGAATCCGAATCCAAACCCAAATCCAAACCCAAACCCAAACCCAAACCAAAACCCCCAACCCCAACCCAAATCCAAATACAAACACAAACCCAAATCTAAATCCAAATCCAAATTCAAATCCAGACCAAAATCCAACCCAAACCCAAACCCAAACCCAAACCCAAATCCAAACCCAAACCCAAACAGAACCCGAACCCGAACCCGAATCCGAATCCGAATCCAAACCCAAATCCAAACCCAAACCCATACGCTAACCGAAACCGAAACCGAAACCGCAACCGATCCCAAATCCATATCCAAATCCGAATCCAAACCCAAACCCGAATCCAAACCCAAACCCAAACCCAAACCCAAACCCAAATCCAAATCCAAATCCAAACCCAAATCCAGACCCTAACTCAAATCCAAATCCAAATCCAAACCCAAACCCAAACCCAAACCCAAACCCAAACCAAGACCCAAACCCAAACCAAAACCCAAACCCAATCCCAAATCCAAATCCAAATGCAAATCCAAACCCACAACCAAATCCAAATCCGAATCCAAACCCAAACCCAAATCCAAGCCCAAACCCAAGCAAAATCCAAGCCCAAACCCAAACTCAAATCCAAACCCTAACCCAAATCCGAATCCAAATCCAAACCCAAATCCAAACCCAAACCCAAACCCAAACCCAAACCCACACCCAATCCCAAACCCAAACCCAAATCCGAATCAAAACCCAAACCCAAACCCAAACCCAAACCCAAATCCGAATCCGAATCCGAAACCGAATCCAAACCCAAACCCAAACCCAAACCCAAACCCACACCCAATCCCAAACCCAAACCCAAACCCAAATCCGAATCAAAATCCAAACCAAAACCCAAACCTAAATCCAAATCTAAACCCAAACCCAAACCCAAACCACAATACAAATCCAAACCAAAACCCAAATCCATATCCAAATCCAAACCAAAATCAAACAAACCCAAACCACAACCAAAACCCAGACCCAAATCCAAATCCAAACCCAAACCCAAACCAACACCCAATACCAAACCCAAACCCAAACCCTAATCCAAACCCAAGCCCAAACCCAAACCAGAATCTGAACCCGAACCCAAACCCAAATCAAACCCAAAACCAATCCCAAATCCAAATCCAAATCCAAACCCAAACCCAAACCTATATCCAAATCCAACCCAAACCCAAACCCAAACCCAAACCACAATACAAATCCAAACCAAAACCCAAATCCATATACAAATCCAAACCAAAATCAAACAAACCCAAACCAAAACCCAGACCCAAACACAAATCCAAATCCAAACCCAAACCCAAACCCGAACCCGAATCCGAATCCAAACCCAAATCCAAACCCAAACCCATACGGTAACCGAAACCGAAACCGAAACCTAAATCCAAATCCAAATCCGAATCCAAACCCAAACCCAAATCCGAATCCGAAACCGAACCGAACCGAACCGAACCGAACCGAACTGAATTGAATAATTAATTATATTTATTTTATTTTTTTTAAATTTATTAATTAGTTTATTAATTAATTAATTACTTATGTTAATCCATTTTACTTCAATTTAATTTAATTTAATTTAATTTAATTAATTTAAAAAACGAAACGAAACGAAACCGGGGAACCTAAAAAATCAATCGAAACGAAACCGGGGAACCTAAAAAACCGAAAGGAGACGAAATCGGGGAACATAAAAAACCAAACGAAACGAAACTGGTTTCGAGGTTGGACCGTAGTGCGCATGCGCGAAAATTGGACCTTACTGCACATATGCGAAGGTTGTACCGCCCTGCGCATGTGCCAAGTTTGACAGCACTGCGCATGCGCAGTACGGTCCATCCTTAGCGCATGCGCACTACCGTCCAACCTTCGCGCATGCACACTATGGTCCAACATTAGCGCATGCGCAGTGCTGTCCAACCTTCTCGCATGCGCTGTGCGGTCCCATCTTCGCGCATGCGCACTTCGGTCCAACCTTAGCACATGCGCAGTGCGCAGTGGGCTATTTCCGGGTGTTTCCGGGTATTTCCGGTTATTTCAGAGTATTAAATTAAATTAAATTAAATTATAGTAAATTAAATTAAATTAAATTAAATTAAATTAATTAAATTAATTAATTAATTAAATAATTCATTATTTAATTAATTAATTAATTAAATTTATTCTAGTTTATCTTATTTTATTTTACATTATTTTATTTTATTAATTAATTAATTATTTTAATTAATTTTAATTTAATTTAATTTAGTTTAATTTAATTTAATTTAATTTAATTTAATTTAATTTAATTTAATTTAATTTAATTTAATTTAAAAAACGAAACGAAACCGGGGTACCTAAAAAACCAAACGAAACGAAACCGGGGAATCTAAAAAACCGAAACGAGACGAAATCGGGGAACCTAAACAACCAAACGAAAGGAAACTGGTTTCGAGGTTGGACCGTAGTGCGCGTGCGCGAAGGTTGGACCGCACTGCGCATGCGCGAAGGTTGGACAGCACTGCGCATGAGCAGTACGGTCCAACATTAGCGCATGCGCACTACCATCCAACCATTAAATTAAATTAAATTAAATTAAATTAAATTAAATTAATTAATTAATTAAATTTATTTTATTTTATTAATTAATTATTTTAATTCATTTTAATTTAATTTAATTTAATTTAATTTAATTTAATTTAATTTAATTTAATTAAAAAAACGAAACGAAATCGGGGTACCTAAAAAACCAAACGAAACCGGGGAACCTAAAAAATCAAACGAAATGAAACCGGGGAACCTAAAGAACCAAACGAAACGAAACCGGGGAACCTAAAAAACCGAAACGAGACGAAATCGGGGAACCTAAAAATCAAAACGAAAGTAAACTGGTTTCGAGGTTGGACCGTAGTGCGCATGCGCGAAGGTTGGACCGTACTGCGCATGCGCGAAGGTTGTACCGCACTGCGCATGCGCCAAGTTTGGACAACACTGCGCATGAGCAGTACGGTCCAACCTTAGCGCATGCGCACTACCATCCAACCTTCGCGCATGCACACTATGGTCCAACCTTAGCGCATACGTAGTGCTGTCCAACAATCCCGCATGCGGTGTGCGGTCCGACTTCACGCATGCGCAGTACGGTCCGGCCTTCGCGCATGCGCAATGCTGTCCAACCTTGGTGAATGCACAGTGCGCAGTGGGCTATTTCCGGGTGTTTCCGGGTATTTCCGGGTATTTCCGGTTAATTCCGGATATTAAATTAAATTAAATTAAATTAAATTTAATTCAATTTAATTAAATTAATTAATTAAATTAATTAATTGAATTAATTAAAATAAAATAAAATAAAATAAAATAAAATAAAATAAAATAAAATAAAATAAAATAAAATAAAATAAAATAAATTATAATAAAATGAAATGAAATGAAATGAAATGAAATGAAATGAATTTAAGTAATTAATTAATATAATTAATTTAATTTAATTTAATTTAATACCAGCAAATAACCGGAAATACACGGAAACACACGGAAATAGCCCACTGTGCACTGCGCATGCGCCAAGGTTGCACAGCACTGCGCATGCGCGAAGGTCGGACCGTACTGCGCATGTGCAAAGGTCGGACCGCACAGCGCACGCGCGAAGGCTGGACACCACTGCGCATGCGGCAAGGTTGGACCATAGTGCGCATATGTGTAGGTTGGACCGTAATGCGTATGCGCAGTGCGATCCAACCTTCGCGCATGCGCAGTACGGTCCAACCTTCGCGCATGCGCAGTACGGTCCAACCTTCGCGCATGCGCAGTACGGTCCAACCTCGAAACCAGTTTCGTTTCGTTTGGTTTTTTAGGTTCCCCGGTTTTGATTCGTTTGGTTTTTTAGGTTCACGGGTTCCGTTTTGTTTGGTTCTTTAGGTTCCCCGGTTTCGTTTCGTTTTCTATATTAAATTAAATTAAATTAGATTAAATTGAATTAAATTAAATTAAATTTACGGTCCACCCTCGAAACCAGTTTCGTTTCGTTTGGATTTTACGTTCCCCGGTTTCGTCTCGTTTCGGTATTTTAGGTTCCCCGATTACGTTCTTTAGGTTCCCCGGTTTCGTTTCGTTTGGTTTTTTAGGTTCCCCGGTTTCGTTTCGTTTTTTAAATTAAATTAAATTAAATTAAATTAATTAAATTAATTAAATTAATTAATTAATTAATTAATTAATCATTTAATTAATTAATTAATTAAATTTATTTTATTTTATTTTATTTTTTTATTTTATTAATTAATTAATTAATAAATTAGTTATTTTAATTCATTTAAATTTAATTTAATTTAATTTAATTTAATTTAATTTAATTTAATTTAATTTAATTTAATTTAATTTAATTTAATTTAATTTAATTTAATTTAATTTAGTTTCATTTAATTTAATTTAAAAAACGAAACGAAACCGGGGTACTTCAAAAACCAAACGAAATGAAACAGGGGAACCTAAAAAACCGAAACGAGACGAAATCGGGGAACCTAAAAAATCAAACGAAACGAAACTGGTTTCGAGGTTGGACCGTAGTGCGCATGCGGAAAGGTTGGACCGTACTGCGCATGCGAGAAGGTTGGATCGCACTGCGCATGCGCAAATGTTGTACCGCACTGCGCATGAGCCAAGTTTGTACAGCACTGCGCATGAGCCGTACGGTCCATCTTAGCGCATGCGGACTAAGCTCCAACCTTCGCGCATGCACACTATGGTCCAACCTTAGCGCATGCACAGTGCTGTCCAACCTTGGCGCATGCGCAGTGCGCAGTGGGCTATTTCCGGGTGTTTCCGGGTATTTCCGGGGATTAATTTATATTAAATTAAATTAAATTAAATTAATTCAATTAATTAATTAATTAACTAATTATTTAATTAATTAGTTAATTAAATTTATTTTATTTTATTTTAATTTATTTTATTTTATTTTATTTTATTAATTAATTAATTAATTAATTATTTTAATTCAATTTAATTTAATTTAATTTAATTTAATTTAATTTAATTTAATTTAATTTAATTTAATTAAATATTATTTAATATAATTTAAAAAACGAAACGAAACCGGGGTACCTAAAAAACCTAACGAAACGAAACCGGGGAACCTAAAATACCGAAACGAGACGAAATCGGGGAACCTAAAAAACCAAACGAAACGAAACTGTTTCGAGGTTGGACCGTATTGCGCATGCGCGAAGGTTAGACCGTACAGCGCATGCGCGAAGGTTGTGCTGCACTGCGCATGGGCCAGGTTTGGAGAGCACTGCGCATGAGCAGTACGGTCCAACCTTAGCGCATGCGCACTACGGTCCAACCTGAGCGCATGCGCACTATTGTCCAACCTTAGCGCATGCGCAGTGCGCAGTGGGCTATTTCCGGGTGTTTCCGAGTATTTCCGGTTATTTCAAGGTATTAAATTAAATTAAACTAAATTAAATTAATTAAATTAATTAATTAATAAATTAATTAGTGCTGTCCAACCTTCGCGCATGCGTTGTCCGGTCCGACCTTCGCGCATGCGCAGTACGGTCCGACCTTCGCGCATGCGCACAACGGTCCAACTTTAACGCATGCACAGTGGGCTATTTCCGGACGTTTGCGGGTATTTCCGGCTATTTCCGGTTATTTCCGGGTATTAAATTAAATTAAATTAAATTAAATTAAATTAAATTAATTAAATTCATTAATTAATTAACTAATTATTTAATTTATTAATTAATTAAATTTATTTTATTTTATTTTATTATATTTAATTAATTAATTAATTAATTATTTTAATTCATTTCAATTTAATTTAATTTAATTTAATTTAATTTAATTTAATTTAATTTAATTTAATTTAATTTAATTTAAAAAACGAAACGAAACCGGGGTACCTAAAAAACCAAACGAAACGAAACCGGAGAACCTAAAAAAACAAACGAAACGAAACCGGGGAACCTAAAAAACCGAAACGAGACGAAATCGGGGAACCTAAACAACCAAACGAAAGGAAACTGGTTTCGAGGTTGGACCGTAGTGCGCCTGCGCGAAGGTTGGACCGCACTGCGCATGCGCGAAGTTTGGACAGCACTGCGCATGAGCAGTACGGTCCAACATTAGCGCATGTGCACTACAGTCCAACCTTCGCGCATGCACACTATGGTCCAACCTTAGCGCATCCGCAGTGCTGTCCAACCTTCGAGCATGCGCTGTCCGGTCCGACCTTCGCGCATGCGCAGTACGGTCCGATCTTCGTCATGCGCACTACAGTCCAACCTTAGCGCATGCGCAGTCCGCAGTGGGCTATTTTCGGGTGTTTCCGGCTGTTTCTGGTTATTTCAGGGTATTAAATTAAAGTAAATTAAATTAAATTAAATTAAATTAAATAAAATAATTAATTAATTAAATTTATTTTATTTTATTAATTAATTAATTATTTTAATTCATTTTAATTTAATTTAATTTAATTTAATTTAATTTAATTAAAAAAACGAAATAAAATCGGGGTACCTAAAAAACCAAACGAAACGAAACCGGGGAACATAAAAAACCAAACGAAAGAAACCGGGGAACCTAAAGAACCGAAACGAGCCGAAATCCTGGAACCTAAAATTCAAAACGAAACGAAACTGGTTTTGAGGTTGGACCGTACTTCGCATGCGCGAAGATTGGACAGTACTGTACTGCGCATGCGCCAAGTTGGAAACACTGCGCATGAGCAGTACGGTCCAACATTAGCGCATGCGCACTACGGTCCAACCTTCGCGCATGCACCCTATGGTCCAACCTTAGCGCATGCGCAGTGCTGTCCAACAATCGCGCATGTGGTGTGCGGTCCGACCTTCACGCATGCGCAGTACGGTCCGACCTTAGCGCATGCGCAGTGCTGTCCAACCTTGGAGAATGCGCAGTGCGCAGTGGGCTATTTCCGGGTATTTCCTGTTATTTCAAAGTATTAAATTAAATTAAATTAAATTAAATTAATTAAATTAATTAATTAATTAGTGCTGTCCAACCTTCGCGCATGCGCTGTGCGGTCCGACCTTCGCGCATGCGCAGTACGGTCCCACCTTAACGTATGCACAGTGATGTCCAACCTTGGCGCACGCGCTGTGCACAGTGGGCTATTTCCGGATGTTTCCGAGTATTACCGGTTATTTCCGGCTATTTCCGGTTATTTCCGGGTTTTAAATTAAATTAAATTAAATTAATTAAATTCATTAATTAATTAACTAATTATTTAATTTATTAATTAATTAAATTTATTTTATTTTATTATATCTTATTAATTAATTAATTAATTAATTAATTAATTATCTTAATTCATTTCTATTTAATTTAATTTAATTTAATTTAATTTAATTTAATTTAATTTAATTTAATTTAATTTAATTTAATTTAATTTAATTTAATTTAATTTAATTTAATTTAATTTAATTTAATTTAATTTAATTTAATTTAATTTATTTTAATTTAATTTAAAAAACGAAACGAAACCGGAGAACCTAAAAAACCAAACGGAACGAGACCGGGGAACCTAAAAAACTGAAATGAGACGAAATCGGGGAATCTAAAGAACCAAACGAAACAGGTTTCGAGGTTGGACCGTGGTGCTCATGCGGGAAGGTTGGACCGTACTGCGCATGCGCGAAGTTGGTACGGCACTGCGCATGCGCCAAGTTTGGAGAGCACTGCGCATGCGCTGTGCGGTCCGACCTTCGCGCATGCGCAGTATTGTCCGACCTTCGCGTATGCGCACTACGGTCCAACCTTAACGCATGCACAATGATGTCCAACCTTGGTGCATGCGCAGTGCACAGTGGGCTATTTCCGGATGTTTCCGTGTATATCCGGGTATTTCCGGTTATTTACGTGTATTAAATTAAATTAAATTAAATTAAATTAAATTAATTAAATTAATTAATCAATTAACTAACTATTTAATTTATGTTATTTTATTTTAATTTAATTTATTTTAATTAATTTAATTAATTAATTAATTAATTTAAATTTAATTTAATTAATTAATTAATTAAATTAATTAATTAAATAAAATTTAAATTAATTAATTAAATAAATTAATTAAAATAAAATAAAATATAATAAAATAAATAAAATAAAATAATTAATTATTTTCTTAATTAATAATAAATTAATTAATTAATAATAAATTAATTAATAATAAATAAATTAATTAATAATAAATTAATTTAATTTAATTTACTTTAATTTATTTTATTTTATTTTATTTTATTTTTATTTATTTAATTAATTAATTAATTAATTTAAATTTAATTTAATTAAATAATTTAATTAATTAATTAATTAAATTAAATTTAAATTAATTAATTAATTAAATAAATAAAATAAAATAAAATTAATTAATTAATTAATTGATTAATTTAATAAATTGATTAATTTAATTAATTTAATTTAATTTAATTTAATACACGGAAATAACCGGAAATACCCGAATATACCCGGAAACACCCTGAAATAACCCACGGCGCATGGGCCAAGGTTGGACAGCTCTGCGCATGCGCTAAGGTTGGACCATAGTACGCATGTCCGAAGCTTGGACCGTAGTGCGCATGCGTTAAGGTTGGACACTACTGCTGTCCAAACTTGGCGCATGCGCAGTACAGTCCAACCTTCGCGCATGCGCAGTACGTTCGAACATTCGCGTATACGCACTACGGGCAAACTTTCGCGCGCTACGGTCCAACCACGAAACAAGTTTCCTTTCGTTTGTTTTTTTAAGTTCCACGGTTTCGTCTCTTTTCGGTTTTTTAGATTCCCAGGTTACGTTTCGTTTGGTTCTTTAGGTTCCCCGGTTTCGTTTCGTTTGGTTTTTTAGGTTCCGCGGTTTCGTTTTTTTTTAAAATTAAATTAAATTAAATTAAATTAAATTAAATTAAATTAAATTAAATTAAATTAAATTAAATTAAATTAAACTAAATTAAATTAAATTAAATTAAATTAAATTAAATTAAATTAAATTAAATTAAATTAAATTAAATTAAATTAAATTAAATTAAATTAAATTAAATTAAATTAAATTAAATATAATAAAATAAATAAAATAAAATAATTAATTAATTTATTAATTAATAAATTAATTTAAATTAATTAAATTTAATTTACTTTAATTTATTTTATTTTATTTTATTTTATTTTAATTTATTTTAATTAATTTAATTAATTAATTAATTTAAATTGAAATTAATTAATTAATTTAAATTTTAATTAATTAATTAATTAATTTAATTAATTAATTAAATTTTAATTAATTAATTAATTAAATAAAATATACAAATAAAATAAAATAAAATAAAATAAAATAAATTAAAATAAAACAAAATAAAATAAATATAATTAATTAATTAATTAATTGATTAATTTAATAAATTTAATTTAATTTAATTTAATACACGGAAATAACCGGAAATACCCGAAAATACCCGGAAACACGCGGAAATAACCTACTGCGCACTGCACATGCGCCAAGGTGGACAGCTCTGCGCATGCGCAATGTTGGACCGTAGTGCGCATGCGCTAAGGTTGGACCATACTGCCCATGCGCAGTGCTGTCCAAACTAGCCGCATGCGCAGTGCGGTCCAACCTTCGCGCATGCGCAGTACTTTCCAACCTTTGCGTATACGCACTACGGGCCAACTTTCGCGCACTACGGTCCAAACTCGAAACCAGTTTCCTTTCGTTTGTTTATTTAAGTTCCACGGTTTCGTCTCGTTTCGGTTTTTTAGATTCCCAGGTTAGGTTTCGTTTGGTTCTTTAGGTTCCCCGCTTACGTTTCGTTTGGTTTTTTAGGTTCCGCGGTTTCGTTTCGTTTTTTAAATAAAATAAAATAAAATAAAAAAAAATAAAATTAAATAAAATTAAATTAAATAAAATAAATTAAATTAAATTAAATTAAATTAAATTAAATTAAATTAAATTAAATTAAATTAAATTAAATTAAATTAAATTAAATTATATTAAATTAAATTAAATTAAATTAAATTAAATTAAATTAAAATAAATTAAAATGAATTAAAATAATTAATTAATTAATTAATAAACTAAAATAAAATAAAATAAAATAAAATAAATTTAATTAATTAATTAAATAATTAATTAATTAATTAAATAATTAATTAATTAATTAATTAATTCATTATTTTATTTTATTTATTTTATTTTATTTTATTTTATTTTATTTTTAATTCTTTTAATTAATTT
This sequence comes from Eledone cirrhosa, assembly GCA_964016885.1. Taxonomy (NCBI): domain Eukaryota; kingdom Metazoa; phylum Mollusca; class Cephalopoda; order Octopoda; family Eledonidae; genus Eledone; species Eledone cirrhosa. Next base: position 229,960,730 of record OZ024741.1, read on the forward strand.
AATTAAATAATTAATTAATTAAAATTTAATTAAATTAATTAATTAATTAAATTAATTAATTAATTAAATTAATTAATTAATTAAGTTAATTAATTAATTAATTAATTTAATTAATTAATTAATTAAATTAATTAATTAATTAAATTAATTAATTAATTAATTAATTTAATTAATTAAAATAAATTAAAATAAAATAAAATAAAATAAAATAAAATAAAATAAAATTAATTAATTAATTAATTAATTAATTAATTAATTAATTAATTAATTAATTAATTAATTAATTAATTAATTAATTAATTAATTAATTAATTAATTAATTAATTAATTAATTAATTAATTAATTAATTAATTTAATTTAATTTAAATTATTTTTATTTTAATACCCGGAAATAACAAGAAATACGCGGACACACCCGAAAATAGCCCACTGCGCATGCGCCAAGGTTGAACCTTAGTGCACATGTGCGAAGGTCGCACCGTACTGCGCATGCGCGAAGTTCGGACCGCACAGCGCATGCGCGAAGGCTGGACGTCACTGCGCATGCGCCAAGGTTGGACCGTACTCAGCATGCGCAGTGCTGTCCAAACTTGGCGCATGCGCAGTGTGGTGCAACCTTCGCGCATGCGCAGTACGGTCCAATCATTGCGCATTCGCAGTACGGTCCAACATTCGCGCATACGCACTACGGTCCAATCTCGAAACCAGTTTCGTTTCGTTTGGTTTTTTAGGTTCCCCGGTTTTGTTTCGTTTGGTTTTTTAGGTTTACCGGTTCCGTTTCGTTTTTTATTTAAATTAAATTAAATTAAATTAAATTAAATTAAATTAAATTAAATTAAATTAAATTAAATTAAATTAAATTAAATTAAATTAAATTAAATTAAATTAAATTAAATTAAATTAAATTAAATTAAATTAAATTAAATTAAATTAAATTAAATTAAATTAATTAATTAATTAATTAATTAATTAAATTAAATTAAATTAAATTAAATTAAATTAAATTAAATTAAATTAAATTAAATTAAATTAAATTAAATTAAATTAAATTAAATTAAATTAAAATAATTAAATTCATTAATTAATTAACTAATTATTTAATTTATTAATTAATTAAATTTATTTTATTTTATTTCATTATATTTAATTAATTAATTAATTATTTTAATTCATTTCAATTTAATTTAATTTAATTTAATTTAATTTAATTTAATTTAATTTAATTTAATTTAAAAAACGAAACGAAACCGGGGTACCTAAAAAACCAAACGAAACGAAACCGGAGAACCTAAAAAACTGAAACGAGACGAAATCGGGGAACCTAAACAACCGAAACGAGACGAAATCGGGGAACCTAAACAACCAAACGAAAGGAAACTGGTTTCGAGGTTGGACCGTAGTGCGCCTGCGCGAAGGTTGGACCGCACTGCGCATGCGCGAAGTTTGGACAGCACTGCGCATGAGCAGTACGGTCCAACATTAGTGCATGTGCACTACAGTCCAACCTTCGCGCATGCACACTATGGTCCAACCTTAGCGCATCCGCAGTGCTGTCCAACCTTCGAGCATGCGCTATCCGGTCCGACCTTCGCGCATGCGCAGTACGGTCCGATCTTCGTCATGCGCACTACAGTCCAACCTTAGCGCATGCGCAGTGCGCAGTGGGATATTTTCGGGTGTTTCCGGCTGTTTCTGGTTATTTCAGGGTATTAAATTAAATAAAATAAAATTAAATTAAATTAAATTAAATAATTAATTAATTAAATTTATTTTATTTTATTAATTAATTAATTATTTTAATTCATTTTAATTTAATTTAATTTAATTTAATTTAATTTAATTTAATTTAATTTAATTAAAAAAACGAAATAAAATCGGGGTACCTAAAAAACCAAACGAAACGAAACCGGGGAACCTAAAAAACCAAACGAAAGAAACCGGGGAACCTAAAGAACCGAAACGAGCCGAAATCCTGGAACCTAAAATTCAAAACGAAACGAAACTGGTTTTGAGGTTGGACCGTACTTCGCATGCGCGAAGATTGGACAGTACTGCGCATGCGCCAAGTTGGAAACACTGCGCATGAGCAGTACGGTCCAACATTAGCGCATGCGCACTACGGTCCAACCTTCGCGCATGCACCCTATGGTCCAACCTTAGCGCATGCGCAGTGCTGTCCAACAATCGCGCATGTGGTGTGCGGTCCGACCTTCACGCATGCGCAGTACGGTCCGACCTTAGCGCATGCGCAGTGCTGTCCAACCTTGGAGAATGCGCAGTGCGCAGTGGGCTATTTCCGGGTATTTCCTGTTATTTCAAAGTATTAAATTAAATTAAATTAAATTAAATTAATTAAATTAATTAATTAATTAGTGCTGTCCAACCTTCGCGCATGCGCTGTGCGGTCCCACCTTAACGCATGCACAGTGATGTCCAACCTTGGCGCACGCGCTGTGCACAGTGGGCTATTTCCGGATGTTTCCGGGTATTACCGGTTATTTCCGGCTATTTCCGGTTATTTCCGGGTTTTAAATTAAATTAAATTAAATTAATTAAATTCATTAATTAATTAACTAATTATTTAATTTATTAATTAATTAAATTTATTTTATTTTATTATATCTTATTAATTAATTAATTAATTAATTAATTAATTATCTTAATTCATTTCTATTTAATTTAATTTAATTTAATTTAATTTAATTTAATTTAATTTAATTTAATTTAATTTAATTTAATTTATTTTAATTTAATTTAAAAAACGAAACGAAACCGGAGAACCTAAAAAACCAAACGGAACGAGACCGGGGAACCTAAAAAACTGAAATGAGACGAAATCGGGGAATCTAAAGAACCAAACGAAACAGGTTTTGAGGTTGGACCGTGGTGCTCATGCGGGAAGGTTGGACCGTACTGCGCATGCGCGAAGTTGGTACGGCACTGCGCATGCGCCAAGTCTGGAGAGCACTGCGCATGCGCTGTGCGGTCCGACCTTCGCGCATGCGCAGTATTGTCCGACCTTCGCGTATGCGCACTACGGTCCAACCTTAACGCATGCACAATGATGTCCAACCTTGGTGCATGCGCAGTGCACAGTGGGCTATTTCCGGATGTTTCCGTGTATATCCGGGTATTTCCGGTTATTTACGTGTATTAAATTAAATTAAATTAAATTAAATTAATTAAATTAATTAATCAATTAACTAACTATTTAATTTATGTTATTTTATTTTAATTTAATTTATTTTAATTAATTTAATTAATTAATTAATTAATTAAAATTTAATTTAATTAATTAATTAATTAAATTAATTAATTAAATAAAATTTAAATTAATTAATTAATTAATTAAATTAATTAAAATAAAATAAAATATAATAAAATAAATAAAATAAAATAATTAATTATTTTCTTAATTAATAATAAATTAATTAATTAATAATAAATTAATTAATTAATAATAAATTAATTAATTAATAATAAATTAATTTAATTTAATTTACTTTAATTTATTTTATTTTATTTTATTTTATTTTTATTTATTTAATTAATTAATTAATTAATTTAAATTTAATTTAATTAAATAATTTAATTAAATAATTTAATTAATTAATTAATTAAATTAAATTTAAATTAATTAATTAATTAAATAAATAAAATAAAATAAAATAAATTTAATTAATTAATTAATTAATTGATTAATTTAATAAATTGATTAATTTAATTAATTTAATTTAATTTAATTTAATACACGGAAATAACCGGAAATACCCGAATATACCCGGAAACACCCTGAAATAACCCACGGCGCATGGGCCAAGGTTGGACAGCTCTGCGCATGCGCTAAGGTTGGACCATAGTGCGCATGTCCGAAGCTTGGACCGTAGTGCGCATGCGTTAAGGTTGGACACTACTGCTGTCCAAACTTGGCGCATGCGCAGTACAGTCCAACCTTCGCGCATGCGCAGTACGTTCGAACATTCGCGTATACGCACTACGGGAAAACTTTCGCGCGCTACGGTCCAACCTCGAAACCAGTTTCCTTTCGTTTGTTTTTTTAAGTTCCACGGTTTCGTCTCTTTTCGGTTTTTTAGATTCCCAGGTTACGTTTCGTTTGGTTCTTTAGGTTCCCCGGTTTCGTTTCGTTTGTTTTTTTAGGTTCCACGGTTTCGTTTTTTTTTAAAATTAAATTAAATTAAATTAAATTAAATTAAATTAAATTAAATTAAATTAAACTAAATTAAATTAAATTAAATTAAATTAAATTAAATTAAATTAAATTAAATTAAATTAAATTAAATTAAATTAAATTAAATATAATAAAATAAATAAAATAAAATAAAATAATTAATTAATTTATTAATTAATAAATTAATTTAAATTAATTAAATTTAATTTACTTTAATTTATTTTATTTTATTTTATTTTAATTTATTTTAATTAATTTAATTAATTAATTAATTTAAATTGAAATTAATTAATTAATTTAAATTTTAATTAATTAATTAATTAATTTAATTAATTAATTAAATTTTAATTAATTAATTAATTAAATAAAATATACAAATAAAATAAAATAAAATAAAATAAAATAAATTAAAATAAAACAAAATAAAATAAATATAATTAATTAATTAATTAATTGATTAATTTAATAAATTTAATTTAATTTAATTTAATACACGGAAATAACCGGAAATACCCGAAAATACCCGGAAACACGCGGAAATAACCTACTGCGCACTGCACATGCGCCAAGGTGGACAGCTCTGCGCATGCGCAATGTTGGACCGTAGTGCGCATGCGCTAAGGTTGGACCATACTGCCCATGCGCAGTGCTGTCCAAACTAGCCGCATGCGCAGTGCGGTCCAACCTTCGCGCATGCGCAGTACTTTCCAACCTTTGCGTATACGCACTACGGGCCAACTTTCGCGCACTACGGTCCAAACTCGAAACCAGTTTCCTTTCGTTTGTTTATTTAAGTTCCACGGTTTCGTCTCGTTTCGGTTTTTTAGATTCCCAGGTTAGGTTTCGTTTGGTTCTTTAGGTTCCCCGCTTACGTTTCGTTTGGTTTTTTAGGTTCCGCGGTTTCGTTTCGTTTTTTAAATAAAATAAAATAAAATAAAAAAAAATAAAATTAAATAAAATTAAATTAAATAAAATAAAATTAAATTAAATTAAATTAAATTAAATTAAATTAAATTAAATTAAATTAAATTAAATTAAATTAAATTAAATTAAATTAAATTAAATTAAATTAAATTAAATTAAATTAAATTAAATTAAATTAAATTAAAATAAATTAAAATGAATTAAAATAATTAATTAATTAATTAATAAAATAAAATAAAATAAAATAAAATAAATTTAATTAATTAATTAAATAATTAATTAATTAATTAAATAATTAATTAATTAATTAATTAATTCATTATTTTATTTTATTTATTTTATTTTATTTTATTTTATTTTTAATTCTTTTAATTAATTTAATTAAATAATTAATTAATTAAAATTTAATTTAATTAATTAATTAATTAAATTAATTAATTAATTAAATTAATTAATTAATTAATTAATTTAATTAATTAAAATAAATTAAAATAAAATAAAATAAAATAAAATAAAATAAAATAAAATTAATTAATTAATTAATTAATTAATTAATTAATTAATTAATTAATTTAATTTAATTTAAATTATTTTTATTTTAATACCCGGAAATAACAAGAAATACGCGGACACACCCGAAAATAGCCCACTGCGCATGCGCCAAGGTTGAACCTTAGTGCACATGTGCGAAGGTCGCACCGTACTGCGCGTGCGCGAAGTTCGGACCGCACAGCGCATGCGCGAAGGCTGGACGTCACTGCGCATGCGCCAAGGTTGGACCATAGTTCGCATGCGCTAAGGTTGGACCGTACTCAGCATGCGCAGTGCTGTCCAAACTTGGCGCATGCGCAGTGTGGTGCAACCTTCGCGCATGCGCAGTACGGTCCAATCATTGCGCATTCGCAGTACGGTCCAACATTCGCGCATACGCACTACGGTCCAATCTCGAAACCAGTTTCGTTTCGTTTGGTTTTTTAGGTTCCCCGGTTTTGTTTCGTTTGGTTTTTTAGGTTCACCGGTTCCGTTTCGTTTTTTATTTAAATTAAATTAAATTAAATTAAATTAAATTAAATTAAATTAAATTAAATTAAATTAAATTAAATTAAATTAAATTAAATTAAATTAAATTAAATTAAATTAAATTAAATTAAATTAAATTAAATTAAATTAAATTAAATTAAATTAAATTAAATTAATTAATTAATTAATTAATTAATTAATTAAATTAAATTAAATTAAATTAAATTAAATTAAATTAAATTAAATTAAATTAATTAAATTCATTAATTAATTAACTAATTATTTAATTTATTAATTAATTAAATTTATTTTATTTTATTTCATTATATTTAATTAATTAATTAATTAATTATTTTAATTCATTTCAATTTAATTTAATTTAATTTAATTTAATTTAATTTAATTTAATTTAATTTAATTTAAAAAACGAAACGAAACCGGGGTACCTAAAAAACCAAACGAAACGAAACCGGAGAACCTAAAAAACTGAAACGAGACGAAATCGGGGAACCTAAACAACCGAAACGAGACGAAATCGGGGAACCTAAACAACCAAACGAAAGGAAACTGGTTTCGAGGTTGGACCGTAGTGCGCCTGCGCGAAGGTTGGACCGCACTGCGCATGCGCGAAGTTTGGACAGCACTGCGCATGAGCAGTACGGTCCAACATTAGTGCATGTGCACTACAGTCCAACCTTCGCGCATGCACACTATGGTCCAACCTTAGCGCATCCGCAGTGCTGTCCAACCTTCGAGCATGCGCTATCCGGTCCGACCTTCGCGCATGCGCAGTACGGTCCGATCTTCGTCATGCGCACTACAGTCCAACCTTAGCGCATGCGCAGTGCGCAGTGGGCTATTTTCGGGTGTTTCCGGCTGTTTCTGGTTATTTCAGGGTATTAAATTAAATAAAATAAAATTAAATTAAATTAAATTAAATAATTAATTAATTAAATTTATTTTATTTTATTAATTAATTAATTATTTTAATTCATTTTAATTTAATTTAATTTAATTTAATTTAATTTAATTTAATTTAATTAAAAAAACGAAATAAAATCGGGGTACCTAAAAAACCAAACGAAACGAAACCGGGGAACCTAAAAAACCAAACGAAAGAAACCGGGGAACCTAAAGAACCGAAACGAGCCGAAATCGTGGAACCTAAAAATCAAAACGAAACGAAACTGGTTTTGAGGTTGGACCGTAGTGCGCTTGCGCGAAGGTTGGACCGTACTTCGCATGCGCGAAGATTGGACAGTACTGCGCATGCGCCAAGTTGGAAACACTGCGCATGAGCAGTACGGTCCAACATTAGCGCATGCGCACTACGGTCCAACCTTCGCGCATGCACCCTATGGTCCAACCTTAGCGCATGCGCAGTGCTGTCCAACAATCGCGCATGTGGTGTGCGGTCCGACCTTCACGCATTCGCAGTACGGTCCGACCTAGCGCATGCGCAGTGCTGTCCAACCTTGGAGAATGCGCAGTGCGCAGTGGGCTATTTCCGGGTATTTCCTGTTATTTCAAGGTATTAAATTAAATTAAATTAAATTAAATTAATTAAATTAATTAATTAATTAGTGCTGTCCAACCTTCGCGCATGCGCTGTGCGGTCCGACCTTCGCGCATGCGCAGTACGGTCCCACCTTAACGCATGCACAGTGATGTCCAACCTTGGCGCACGCGCTGTGCACAGTGGGCTATTTCCGGATGTTTCCGGGTATTACCGGTTATTTCCGGCTATTTCCGGTTATTTCCGGGTTTTAAATTAAATTAAATTAATTAAATTCATTAATTAATTAACTAATTATTTAATTTATTAATTAATTAAATTTATTTTATTTTATTTTATTATATTTAATTAATTAATTAATTAATTATTTTAATTCATTTCAATTTAATTTAATTTAATTTAATTTAATTTAATTTAATTTAATTTAATTTAATTTATTTTAATTTAATTTAAAAAACGAAACGAAACCGGGGTACCTACAAAACCAAACGAAACGAAACCGGAGAACCTAAAAAACCAAACGAAACGAAACCGGGGCACCTAAAAAACCGAAACGAGACGAAATCGGGGAACCTAAACAACCAAACGAAAGGAAACTGGTTTCGAGGTTGGACCGTAGTGCGCCTGCGCGAAGGTTGGACTGCACTGCGCATGCGCGAAGTTTGGACAGCACTGCGCATGAGCAGTACGGTCCAACATTAGCGCATGTGCACTACAGTCCAACCTTCGCGCATGCACACTATGGTCCAACCTTAGCGCATCCGCAGTGCTGTCCAACCTTCGAGCATGCGCTGTCCGGTCCGACCTTCGCGCATGCGCAGTACGGTCCGATCTTCGTCATGCGCACTACAGTCCAACCTTAGCGCATGCGCAGTGCGCAGTGGGCTATTTTCGGGTGTTTCCGGCTGTTTCTGGTTATTTCAGGGTATTAAATTAAATTAAATTAAATTAAATTAAATTAAATTAAATAATTAATTAATTAAATTTATTTTATTTTATTAATTAATTAATTATTTTAATTCATTTTAATTTAATTTAATTTAGTACGGTCCGACCTTAGCGCATGCGCAGTGCTGTCCAACCTTGGAGAATGCGCAGTGCGCAGTGGGCTATTTCCGGGTATTTCCTGTTATTTCAAGGTATTAAATTAAATTAAATTATATTAAATTAATTAAATTGATTAATTAATTAGTGCTGTCCAACCTTCGCGCATGCGCTGCGCGGTCCGACCTTCGCGCATGCGCAGTACGGTCCCACCTTAACGCATGCACAGTGATGTCCAACCTTGGCGCACGCGCTGTGCACAGTGGGCTATTTCCGGATGTTTCCGGGTATTACCGGTTATTTCCGGCTATTTCCGGTTATTTCCGGGTTTTAAATTAAATTAAATTAATTAAATTCATTAATTAATTAACTTATTATTTAATTTATTTTATTATATTTAATTATTTATTTTATTTATTTAATTTATTTTATTTATTTAATTTATTTTATTTATTTAATTTATTAATTAATTAAATTTATTTTATTTTATTTTATTATATTTAATTAATTAATTAATTAATTATTTTAATTTATTTCAATTTAATTTAATTTAATTTAATTTAATTTAATTTAATTTAATTTAATTTAATTTAATTTATTTTAATTTAATTTAAAAAACGAAACGAAACCGGAGAACCTAAAAAACCAAACGGAACGAGACCGGGGAACCTAAAAAACTGAAATGAGACGAAATCGGGGAATCTAAAGAACTAAACGAAACAGGTTTCGAGGTTGGACCGTGGTGCTCATGCGGGAAGGTTGGACCGTACTGCGCATGCGCGAAGTTGGTACGGCACTGCGCATGCGCCAAGTTTGGAGAGCACTGCGCATGCGCTGTGCGGTCCGACCTTCGCGCATGCGCAGTATTGTCCGACCTTCGCGTATGCCCACTACGGTCCAACCTTAACGCATGCACAATGATGTCCAACCTTGGTGCATGCGCAGTGCACAGTGGGCTATTTCCGGATGTTTCCGTGTATATCCGGGTATTTCCGGTTATTTACGTGTATTAAATTAAATTAAATTAAATTAAATTAAATTAATTAAATTAATTAATCAATTAACTAACTATTTAATTTATGTTATTTTATTTTAATTTAATTTATTTTAATTAATTTAATTAATTAATTAATTAATTTAAATTTAATTTAATTAATTAATTAATTTAATTAATTAATTAATTTAATTAATTAAGTAAAATTTAAATTAATTAATTAATTAAATTAATTAAAATAAAATAAAATAAATAAAATAAATAAAATAAAATAAAATAATTAATTATTTTCTTAATTAATAATAAATTAATTAATTAATAATAAATTAATTTAATTTAATTTACTTTAATTTATTTTATTTTATTTTATTTTATTTTAATTTATTTAATTAATTAATTAATTAATTTAAATTTAATTTAATTAAATA
>OZ024741.1:229975845-229978345 GCA_964016885.1 Eledone cirrhosa
GCGTATATATATATATACATATATATATATATATGTATTGTATATGTGTGTGTTTATATATATATATTTGTGAACGTGTGTGTACATATCTCTGTACATGTGAGTGCCTGTGTATGTATATATCTATATATGTCTTATGGTCTTCTGTATATATATATATATATATATATATATATATATATATAATATATATATATATATATATTGTTATACTTGGGGAGGGTCATATTTGTGTAATATTGCCAGAATTAATAACAGAACACACTCACTGTTTGGTTGGTTTTCGCTTCCCGCTTCTGTGTCTTTTATATCGGTAATCTAACTTACTCGGTCCTCAATGTTGCCATTGACTGACCGACGGTCAAAAATAATACAGATACAATATAGACACAAACACATATATATAGTTTATCATAAATCTTTCGTTGCACATCTGCAACATCGTCAGTGGTGCTATCATTTCCTCCTGTTGTATTGTATGTCTACGCCATTTTTATTCAGTCTGTCTATGTCTATATATTTATTTATTTATTTGCTTGTTTGTTTATTTTATTTTGTCTTCTTTGTACATGTGTGAGATTCCTGCCTATAGCTACAAAGATTTCACGCCAACATCAGACATACGGACACAGCAATCTTTCGCCGGAGTTATTGAAGCGAAATACTATATGGAGGCGTTTTAGACGCTATTTGACATTAACAGTAATTTGGTTATTGCATTGAAAGGGATAGCAAAGATATCGTAGAGTGTCTACATATCTTTATAATGTTATTTATAGCTGCGGCGTGACATTTGATATGATATGTGATATGATATGATATGATATGATATGAAGTTTCTCAGGCAAACATTAATAGCACTGTTCTGATCCATTGGTGATTGGAAAGGCGTAAATATATATATACAAACTTACATATTGTTTGATATATATATATATATATATATATATATATATATATATATATATATATATATATATATATATATATATAAATGTATATATATAATATATATATACAAATATATATATATATATAAATGTATATATATATATATATATATATATATATATATATATATATATATATATATATATATATATATATATATATATATACAAATATATATATATAAATGTATGAAAAAGAACACAAGAGCGTCTACAACATCAAAAGATTTTTATTGGCTTACAATGTTTCTTCCTTACGTAAACGTAGGATTCGTCAGAGCTATAAAAGGGGTTTGATTGGTGTTATGGACTCTACCAACCAAACATTCAAGAACAAAGAGTAGAGAGAGTAAAGAGCAAAAGTAGGGGACGATAAGTCTAATTTTGGTGCGGGAGGGTGGGGTGTGGGTCCTTGTTTACTAGCTGCGGTCATATTCATTCCCGGGAGTCGGGTGGTTAGCTGAACCATAGATGGGGTGGCGTCGATAGTATGGTGCAGAGGGTGCGCAGAGGCTACACAAACACAAAGGGCATACAATATATATATATATATATAGCGGAGGAGAAAGTACATGAGGTAATTAGAAATGGAAAAAGAGTAGTAATAATAATAATCTATAATTAATAGTGTATAATAAGGCATGGGCAAGATTACACTATAATAAGGTATAAAAGTAAGAATAAGGTAAAATATAAAGGAGGATAAAAGTGGAAGTAATAAAGATAAAAAAATAAAGATAAATAAATAAATATATAGAGAATATATAAAGAAATATAAGCGAATATTTGGAGGGGAAAATACAATGTAAAAAACCGATGTTTTCAAATAATAATAAAAAAAAAAAATATAATAATTATGTGGGGAGAAAACGGGATAGAGAAATATGATCAAGTGTGATTACTTGAGAGAATATAAGATGATAATAGTTATGTCAAGTTTATACATCTTAATAATAAATAATCTGTGTATCAGAGTTGCAGAACCTTCAATTCACTTACGGGTTCAAGCCACGTGGCATGGTCCATTGTTTATCTGTGCGGTCATGCGCGTTAGTTTTTGACACCACATCAGATGCACAAGTTCGTAAATTCCAATGCAGATAGAAATCTATTTTTGCTCACCCGGACATTGACGGAGGATCCAATATTCCTAGTTCAATATGTGTTTGGTGTTATTTTGGTCGCACAAATCAATCACCTGGTTCAATATTATGGAGTATGGTTTTCTGGTCTTCGTAACAGTGTCAGTGGTTGTATATCTGGAAATCACAAGGATCACAGTACTACAGTTTGGTGTGATTATCGGTCATCCAGCTATGTTGTTGGTGGTTGGATTCAATTCTATTCGCCCGAACGTTGAACTTTGGTGTCGATAGGACATTAACGAGGCAGGGTGAGATCGCATCTGTGGTACAAAACGGTACGCAAGGAAATTCTTCGTCTTCGTTTCATCCGGGTCCAGCAGTCACGTGCAAGAACCGCTACGTAGTAATTGTGGGGTTAATCGGTCAAGTCAACAACTGACCGAAAATTCTCTTAGGAATTCAGAC
>OZ024741.1:229988345-229998345 GCA_964016885.1 Eledone cirrhosa
ATAAAATAAAATAAAATAAAATAAAATAAAATAAAATAAAATAAAATAAAATAAAAAATAAAATAAAATAAAATAAAATAAAATAAAAACGGACCCCCCATAAAAAACGGGCACCCGAATAAAAAACGTGGTACCCAAATAAGAAACGGACCCCCCCATACAAAACGGGCACCCAAATAAAAAACGGACCCCTCATAAAAAAGAGTGGCTCCCAAATAAAAAACGGATCCCCACAAAAAAACAGGCACCCAAATAAAAAACGGGACACCCAAATAAAAAACCGGGCACCCAAATAAAAAACGGACCCACCCCATAAAAAAACGGGCAACCACATAAAATACGAACACCCCATAAAAAACGGGCACCCAAATAAAAAACGGACCCCCCATGAAAAAACCGACCCAAATAAAAAACGGACCCCTCCATATAAAACGGGGCACCCATATAAAAAAACGGGGCACCCAAATAAAAAAAGGTGCACCCAAATTAAAAAAGGGCCACCGAAATAAAAAACGAACCCCCTCCATAAAAAAACGGGCACCCAAATAAAAAACGGACCCCCCATACAAAACGGGCACCCAAATAAAAAACGGACACCCCATAAAAATGGGGTTCCCAAATAAAAAAACGGGGCACCCAAATAAAAAATCGTGGCACCCAAATAAAAAACGGGGCACCCAAATAAAAAGTCGTGGCACCCAAATAAAAAACGGGGCCCCCAAATAAAATAAGGTGCACCCAAATAAAAAAAGGGCCATCCAAATAAAAAACGGACCCACTCCATAAAAAACCGTCACCCAATTAAAAACGGACCACCTCATAAAAAAACGGGCACCCAAATAAAAAACGGACTCCCCATAAAAAACGGGCACCCAAATAAAAAAACGTGGTGCCCAAATAAAAAACGTGGCACCCAAATAAAAAACGGACCCCCCATAAAAAACGGACCCCCCATAAAAAACGGGGCACCCAAATAAAGAAGAGGGGCACCCAAATAAAAAACGGGGCCCCCAAATAAAAAAACGGGTCACCCAAATAAAAAACGGGGCACCCAAATAAAATAAGGGGCACCCAAATAAAAAAGAGTGGAACCCAAATAAAAACGGACCCACTCCATAAAAAACCGTCACCCAATTAAAACCGGACCACCTCATAAAAAACGGGCACCCAAATAAAAATCGGACACCCCATAATAAACGGGGCACCCAAATAAAAAACGGACTCCCCATAAAAAACGGGCACCCAAATAAAAAAACGTGGCGCCCAAATAAAAAACGTGGCACCCAAATAAAAAACGGACCCCCCATAAAAAAGGGACACCCAAATAAAAAACGGACCCCCCATAAAAAAGGAGGAACCCAAATAAAAAACGGAACCCCATAAAGAAACGGCACCCAAATAAAAATGGACCCACTAAAAAAAAACGGGGCACCCAAATAAATAAAGGGCCACCCAAATAAAAAACGGGCGCCATAATAAAAACTGGACCCACCATCAAGAAACGGCACCCAAATAAAAACCGGACCCACTCAATAAAAAACGGGCACCCAAATAAAAAATGGGGCACCCAAATAAATAAAGGGCCACCCAAATAAAAAACGGACACCCCCCATGAAAAAACCGAGACCCAAATAAATAACAGACCACGCAATAAAATACGGGGCACCCAAATAAAAACGGGGCACCATATAAAAAACCGGGCACCCAAATAAAAAAAGGGGCACCCAAATAAAAAAAAGGCCACCTAAATAAAAAAACGAACCTCCTCATAAAAAACAGACACCCCAAAAAACGGATCCCCCATAATAAAGCTGGCACCCAAATAAAAAACGGACCCCTACATAAAGAAACGGGGCACCCAAATAAAAAACGGACCCACCCCATAAAAAACCGGGCTCCCAAATAAAAAACGGACCCCCATAAAAAACGGGCACCCAAATAAAAAACGTGGCACCCAAATAAGAAACGGACCCCCCTTACAAAACGGGCACCCAAATAAAAAACGGACCCCCCATAAAAAAGGTGTTCCCAAATAAAAGACGGGGCACCCAAATAAAAAACGTGGCACACAAATAAAAAACGGACCCTCCATAAAAAACGGGGCACCCAAATAAAGAAGAGGGGCACCCAAATAAAAAACGGGGCCCCCAAATAAAAAAACGGGTCACCCAAATAAAAAACGGGGCACCCAAATAAAATAAGGGGCACCCAAATAAAAAAGAGTGGAACCCAAATAAAAAACGGACCCACTCCATAAAAAAACGGGCACCCAATTAAAAACGGAGCACCACATAAAAAACGGGCACCCAAATAAAAATCGGACACCCCATAAAAAACGGGCACCCAAATAAAAAAACGCGGCACACAAATAAAAAACGTGGCACCCAAATAAAAAACGGACCCCCCATAAAAAACGGGCCCCCAAATAATAAACGGCCCGCCATAATAAAGGGGAACCTAAATAAAAAACGGGGCACCCAAATAAAAAAACGGGGCACCCAAATAAAAAACAGGGCACCCAAATAAGAAACGGAACCCCTATACAAAACGGGCACCCAAATAAAAAACGGGCACCGTTTTTTATTTGGGTGCCCGTTTTTTATGGCGACGCCGTTTTTTATTTGGGTGCCCGTTTTTTTTTATGGGGCGGGGCCTATTTTATTTGGGTGCCGGTTTTTTTATGGGGGGGGGGGGTCCGTTTTTTATTTAGGTGCTCGTTTTTCATTTGGAGGCCCGTTTTTAATTAGGGTGCACGTTTTTCATTTGGGTGCCCGTGTTTCATTTGGGTGCCCGTTTTTTTATGGGGGTGTCGTTTTTTATTTGGGTGCCCCGTTTTTTTATTTGGGTGCCCCGTTTTCTATTGGGTGCCTCGTTTTTTATTTGGGTTCCTGTTTTTTATGGGGAGGGGGGGGCTCCGTTTTTTTATGTATATACTAGCAGCTGAGCCCGGTTTCTGCCGGGGCCACTTTTTAATAAGTTAATAATTTGAAAAATATTATTGAAAGTTCATTATAAAGAAGCAGTATCAGGAAAAAATAGAAATATGCACTTGGGGCTGGACGGCGTACAATGAGAAGTGGAGCGACGTGAATAGCGTTATTTTTTAACAGCGAAATAGCAATGTCGACGGTATGCAAGTTTGAAAATGCAGATTATGAAGGTTTGTATGATAGTTTACACTTTGATTGCCCTGGTCAGCAAGAGGGGCCTCTATATATTAGACGTTTATTAGAAGAGGGGGAAATAACTACCCCCAGTATTAGAATAGGGGGTTCGCAATGTAAGGGTTTTATTTCTTTTGTTAGAAAACAGTGACCTTTTTCGGTTTGGCATTTCGTAAAATTCTACTGCAGAATCGATTTCATAAAACGGTACTGTATGATCGCTATAGAAGTATTTAAATTTAATATAAAGCAACTATAATTGAAAAATGAAAATGAAACGTACTGTAGAAGGAAACAGTTTATTAACAGCGAAATAACGTTGTCTTTGATATGTTATTTTAAATAAGACAATGAATATTTAAAAAATACTGAATTAATTAACTCGGCAATCAAAGGGCTTATAGATCCCATTCATTAAGTTCATAAAACGGTACTGTATGATCGTTATAGAAGTATTTAAATTTAATATAGAGCAACTGTATTTGAAAAATGAAACCTTTAAACTTTTCATTTGACTTTGAAAAATACTACTTACTGTTAGTGGTGGTTAACATGTATTAGACATAAAATGAAAATGATATCTGAAAAAACGTACTTGAGAACATGACTCCTTTCTTGCAATTTAAGGGTTTTATTTCTTTTGATAGAAAACAGTGACCGTTTTCGGTTTGGGATTTCGTAAAATAATACTGCAGAATCGATTTCATAAAACGGTACTGTATGTTAACAGCGAAAGAACGCTACGAAAGAAATTGATGAGTTTAAAAATTTGTATGAAATTGTAATTAAGACAATGAATATTGAAAGTATTAGAACAGGGGGAAATAACTCACCGAACCACGTCTACTACCATTTAACCGTGTACAACTGAATTTCAACTACCACCCATTTCACAAATATATATTAGATATATATATATATACATATGTATATGCATATATATTTGGTGAATTGGTTTATTGGTTTAATCTTCTCTCCGGAAAATACCGCTGGTAACCAACCACTAATTCAATAAGAAAGAATATATAGAGAGCTGCTCGTCAGAACGAGGGCGGCAGCGAATAAGAGAGTGAGAAACACAAGTCTCGTCTATTTATTATGCCTACGAGAAGTAACTCTGCAAAAAAAGAAACTTTATAGTTAAAGAAAACTTTCAACTGTTAAGAAACAAGGTAAAGAAAAGCATGTAATACACAATACAAAAAAGGCTCGATAGTGGCCAATTCAGATAAAAACTTTTTGACAAAATCTTTTGGGCCAGTGGACTCTTCGACCGGAACGGGTCGTGGTCTTCTATGTAGGTGAAGGTGGGGAAGAAGGAGCAGGTGTATGTACAACAGGGAAAGATGGGGGTATATGTGGCTCAGGTGTATGAGCGTCTGTGTATGCCCTTTTCAGTCTGTCAACCGAAATTGTCTCTCTGGATCCCACAATGTTTACAGTAAAATGTTTGTTAGCACGTGTTAACACACGGTAGGGCCCAGAGTACGGTTGTATGAGAGGTGGACTAACAGTGTCATCTCTGACAAAGACATGTGTCCACGAGGCAATATCCCTCGGGACTGCAATTTTAACAGTTTGTTTCCTGGTATCCATAGGCGGTAAGTCCTGAAGATACGAGCGCAAACGAGATACATATGAAAGGGGATCTTGAGTAGCAAGATCAACAGGGGCAAGCATTTGCCCAGGCAACGCTAGAGGAGCACCCAACAACGATTCAGTCGGGAAAAACCCAAGGTCCTCCTATATTCAAGATCGAATTCCTAACAACACAATAGGAAGGTACTTGCTCCAACGTAGAGAGTCTGGATAGGCACGAAGAGCGGCCTTTAATTGGCGGCGAAAACGCTCCCCTATTCTGTTTGAAGCAGGATAAGATGTGGTCTGAATGCGTTGAGCGCCAATAATTTTTGTTAACTCCGGGAAAAGATGTGATTCGAATTGCCTACCATGGTCTGTAGTAATTGTGGTTGGCACGCCATAGCGGGCAATCTACCCTGATTCTAGGGCACGCGCTATTGTGTCGGCGGTAGTGTCCTTTAAGGGGATGGCTTCAGGCCATCGCGAAAAACGATCAATGCTGGTCAAAAGGTAAAAATATCTACTACTGATTGGCCAAGGTCCAACGATATCGATGTGCATGTGTCGAAAACGAGTATCCGGAGTACTAAAAGTACCTAGTGGAGCCCGCATGTGTCTGTGGTCTTTAGATTTTTGACACTGTATGCAGGAACGGCACCAAGCACTAATTTCACGCCTCACATTTGGCCAGAAAAATCTAGCTGCTATGAGCTTTACTGTCGCTGAAGATCCTGGGTGAGGAATGCTGTGCAAAGCAAGGAACACGATTCGACGGTGTGTCTCGGGAACATAATGTCGTGGTGAATCCGTAGATACATCGCAGAGAAACTTCCTGTCGGTGGTCGACAAGGGCAGATATTTCAGGTTGCAAGTCGCAAATTCAGCTGATGAAGTATCCAACGATTCGAGTTCAGGTTGGTCTGCTGCCAAACGACTTAAATCTATCTCCTGGGATGACGAAATCGAGCTGATTGGCAAACGTGACAAGGCGTCTGCAGCTGTATTTTGTGAGCCAGAAATGTGCTGGATATTATTGGTAAACTGCGAAATGTAATCGAGGTGCCTTGTCTCTCTGGGCGGATAGCTGTCGGCTTTACTCCTCAAAGCGAAGGTCAGAGGTTTGTGGTCAGTGAAAATCGTAAAATTTCTTCCCTCAAGAATATTTGAAAAATGTTTCACCGACAGATATATGTCTAATAACTCCTGACCAAACGTGCTGTAACGAGTTTCTGCCGGTTTCAGCTTCCTGGAGACTATGCTTTTTATTAGTACGAATTTGTCGAATTAGTATGAGGTTCTGTTGGTGATTAAATTTTTTTTTTTTTTAATTTTTATTTTGTTTGCAGTTCGAATTAAATAACCCTATAGATGACAAATTAGAGTAGTCCCCCTTTATTTACCAATTTTACGTCATTATTATTTGATGACTGAAAACGTCATCAATAGATGTGCATTTTTATACCCTTAGCGGCGATGAACGAGGTAACATGTTATTTAGAGCCAGATTCATAAATACGGCGTATGTAAGCTGTCTTATATAATATCTCTATACATGTTTGGGTTTGACCCCACCTAGCAAACATGCTGGGGTACCCGGTGGATTTAATGACATGGGCACTTTGTGTTATTTCCTTTTCTGTTTTGTATGGATTGTTTACCCACGTGCTGTCCGGATTGCTGCTGCTTTTACCAGGAATTGTTTTTGACGTGTTCGTGACTGGATTGTGTGTGGAGACTTTGGTTATATAAAATCTGGAGCTGAAACTTGAACACATTATGCTATACGTTCTGGGATCTTAAACATGGGTTTTTTAATGTATATATCCAGCATGTAATTCTTGTTACTAGATGTGATGTTATGTTTGAGTGATAGTATAAATTCAACTATTTTTTACTTTTGAACGATCTACATATATTGTATAATTTAGACTGATTGGTTATCTATGGACAATCCTATTTCTATATAACCCCTAGACAATCGGGACATATGTGGCCGATTGGTCTAGCCTATACGGTTAATATACATGTGTAGTAACTCTTTGCCAGTTGGATTTACAGTAACTGAAATAATATTGTGGGGCTATTGCTGCAGCTCTATCTTATTGTAACCCCGTTTGGCTTGTGTATAGCTTGCTTTATATGTGGAGCCTGTCTATATACTTGTTATACTCTGCTCTATCCTGTAATAACCCCACTTCGCTTGTGTATAGCTTGCATTTATGTGTTGCCTGTCTATATGCTTGTGGAACACCCATGGGCTACGTAATTCAAGTACCTACCAGTATACCTTCTATATGTATACCATGGCGAGGATTTTAATTACTGTGGTCTTTCTGGATGTACCTTAAGAACATATTAGTGCTTATATAACTATAAGTTACTGAGATCCTATTCACTTATATAGGGGCCAATTCTTAAATTCCTCTGTTTTTTTTATGTGCTTAAAACTCTTTCTTTTTTCTTTTTTCTTCTTTCTTTTTTCACTTCTATTTTTTTTTAATTAAAAAAAAATCTTTTACCTTTTTATTCACTTTTTATCTCTTTATAGTATCTTCCTTTTACTTTTTTATTATTTTTTAACCATTGTTTGTATTTTTTGATTTTGTGTGCCATCAACTATATCTGCATCTTGTGAGATCTGCTTGTGCCCTAGCATTTAACTGTGGTGCTTAACAACCCCAGCATGTACTCTCTCCTTATTCGCCATCTCCGATCTCCCTATCTTTACCCTCTATTGTATTCCGATTGTTCGTGTGACTAAGCTTGGTAGAGCTTATACTCAGCACTGTGTTTATTAAGCTCTGATGATCTTACCCAATGGTATGGATGAAACATTGTAAGCAAATAAAACCTGTTTGAGTATGTAAACGTTCTTTGGTTCCTTTTACACACACACACATATATATATATAATATATACATATATATATATGAGTGTATATATATATATATATATATATATATATATATATATATATACATATATTTTAGACACACCGTTTACTGTGTTTCTTACTATATATTGTTAATCGGCTCAGTATTTATTTGTACTTTATACTTAGAGCTTAATGATTACAGGGTTCTAATTCTCATATATATATTTCTGCTCCCTTACAAGTTGAGCTATTAAATTGTGTGTGTTGGACTGTTATTTCTGTTCAATACGCGCTTACCACGTTTGACTGGCGAAGCACGAGGTGATGAATTCATCTTTCTGTGTGAACGTTGGCAAATAGTGTTTGTGGCATTTAATCGCAATCTCTCGCTGATGAAGCCCAGGATTATCTGTTACAAACACACTCAGGGCGAAACAGATTAGGGATAATCTGTCCGAGAGATATAATGGTTATTGAGGCGGTTTGTATTATTATGATAATATATTTTTATTTTCATTTTGTCATTCTGTCTGTTTCTTGGTTAAATATTTCAAGCATATGTGGTTTTTCAACCCTTGTAATTTTAGACACACGGTTTACTGTGTTTCTTACTATATATTGTTAATCGGCTCAGTATTTATTTGTACTTTATACTTAGAGCTTAATGGTTACAGGGTTCTAATTCTCATATATATATATATATACTAGCTGATGTACCCAGCTTCGCCAGGGTTAACAAATGATAAGAGAAGACCGAGAGAAGAGAAAACGTCTGTATTGAATGCATTGTCTTGTTTACAGTGTGTGTGTTTTGTGTGTGTGTGTGTGTGTGTGTGTATGTTTGTGTGTGTTTGTGTATAGATATATATGTGTGTCTGTGTGAGTGTTCGTGTGTGTGTGTGTATATATATGTGTGTGTGCCTGTGTGAGTGTGCGTGCGTCTGCGTGTGCGTGTGTGAGTGTAAACCACCGTTGGAATTCGAGACAGGCCGCGAAACACGATCATCACTGACAACGAACTCGTAGAGAGAATCCCTTATGGTTGATTCCCAACCTGCTAGAAATAGCAGTCAGGTTGGTTAGCATACGTGGTATGCTTTCTTCTTCTTTGGTGTTATAAAATTAGTATCAATAAACTTTCCTGGATATACTCTTATCCCAATCCTGTACATAATTTCCGATTGTCACTTTCCTTTTTTTTCGTGTGATACGCGAAGGAACCAACCAACAAACATCTCTCTTTTATATCTCTTTTATTTGTTCATTCAAAATATTTTTCAGCTAATTCTGTCGTACAATATACATCAGCAATCGTTATCTAATGTTTAAAACATATGAATAGCTGCGATATATGCACCATATCAATCAAAAACGATATGAGAATTGAATACCATACTAAAGCACCAGTAAGCTTGCTAAGAACCTGCAGGTAGAAATGTTAATAAATACAAGATTTGGCTTGGGTAAATTTAAGATGTTCTTTTATTGTAGGTTTCTTTTCTCAGCCAGTACGTTAAAGAAAATTGATAGTTACAACAATAAAGGTTGAAGAGAGGACACATTTTTTAACAAACTTTACAATAAATTTTACAACCATAATGGAAATTCCAAGTAACAGAAAATACATAAATTACATTGTTAGAGCCTCAGAGTGTACAATATTTTTTGTTCGGCCCTCGGGAGCAAAGATGAAGAGATTATTTGGCGAGCTCAACCTAGAGCATCCTACATACAATTGACCATGGTTTTCCCAGAAGAAGGCCAGCCAGTCTTAGCGTTTGACCCTGAGCTTTGTTGATGGTATTTGCGAAGCTTAGTCTCTCTGTGGTTCTAGTAACATTTTTTCTTCTAGAAAATCTGATCTTGCGGCCAGGCTAGGACTTTTTGGGTGGCATATCAGCAGTAACAATGACGATAAGCCGTCTGTGCTTTCGTGAAATAAATACGTTTGTTATAACATTTTCTTCTGGAAAATCTGATCTTGCGGCCAGGCTGGGACTTTTTGGGTGGCATCTCGGCAGTAACAATGACGATAAGCCGTCTGTGCTTTCGTGAAATAAATACGTTTGTTTATATTTTGTTTTTGTAAATGCAAAAATATCTGTACACAAGTATATAATTATATATATATATATTAAAATAACAGATTAAAGTTTAAGCAAAGAATCGCTGCTTTCACTCTTAACGGGATCTCTGAAACTAAAAAAATCAATCTGTGAATGCAGAAGTAAATATTTCGAAAAACGTTGCAAACGAAAGAAAGCAGGAAGATGATACTTTGATTCGTGAAGACGTTAGGAATGTCGTATAACCGGAAGTGTTGATATTTGAAAATTTTAAAGAAGTGAATATTTAAATAATGTCTTTAATCTTTTAACAA
>OZ024741.1:230000845-230003345 GCA_964016885.1 Eledone cirrhosa
GCCGCCATTAAAACCCACCCAACAGTCCGACAGAAAGTTGGAACTTTAAAATTTTGCTTAGAGAAGTAAAAGAGTAATGGTTGATAGCTACAAGAAGGAAGATAGAAAGAGAGAGGAAGGAAGGTCGATATTAATCTCACACCACAGTCGGGCCAGGAGTGGCGTGACAAAATTTTCACAGGGACTCGCATCTTAGCAGAGGTGAATATATTGGGGGTCAGTGTGTTACAATGTTTAGACTTATAGGATGAAGTTAAAAAATTAATAAATTAATAATCAATATTCCATATTAAAGAGGTTAGAAAATTTAAAGCTCAACAGTTTCAGGTTGATATATCTAATAGTTCCGATTTGTTCTGTAATTTAAAGGTACTATTTGGCGGTTGAAACACCGGCCGCGCCCCGGGCCCCATGGCGAACTAAGCCACGCCGAGTATTTTCATTTACTGAAAGAAGGGGAAATTAATTTTTCCAAGCACTCCAGGTGAGCCCGTTCGCCAGGGAGCCGGTCGCGCCGCCGCTAAAACCCACCCAACGGTCCGACAGAAAGTTGGAACTTTAGAATTTTGCTTAACTCTATCGGATGAAGTTGAAAGAATTCAGAATAACATTATAAAACTAAGGAGTAAGAGGATTGAGAATTGAACAAACAGAAAATTGAAGATTAGACATTCAAATAACTTCTATGAGGTTTTGGGTTGCGGGGTTTAATTAAATAGTCTTTTATGAAGAAACGTTAATTGTATTATGTAGATCTGTAATTTATCCTAGTTGGATGTAGAGTACGGGATATAGTCGTGTAATGTTTAATTTTTGTTCTCCGGAGGAGACATTCTAGTGTCGTGTGCTAATGGGTACAGGTCCCAATGTGAGGAGTAGAAATACATGGATACATAGAAGTGGAATACGTGGAAGAGCACATTGGTACAGCAGAGGTATAAATATATAAACATATCAATATATAGGTATAAACATGTAAATAAACCAACAAGAGTGGTGTTGGAGTAAGATGGAGAAATCAGGACATAGGAGAATTACAATATAGTTCAGGTTGCAGTATTTATGTTCCCGGGGGGGGGGGGGGCAATCCTGTCTCTTGAACTCTACATTTACTAGACAACGACTATTGTTTGTTTATCTATATCTTCACATCTTTGTTTGCTGTATTAATGTCTTTCAACGTACTCTACCTCTATACATCCATGTACTTTTTACTCCCCTTATTCGGACTTTTACTCGCGTGCACCCTTAGCACACGACACAGGATTGCCCCCCCCCCCCCCGGGAACATAAATACTGCAACCTGAACTATTTTCTAACCTCTTTAATATGGAATATTGATTATTAATTTATTAATTTTTTAACTTCATCCTATAAGTCTAAACATTGTAACACACTGACCCCCAATATATTCACCTCTGCTAAGATGCGAGTCCCTGTGAAAATTTTGTCGCGCCACTCCTGGCCCGACTGTGGTGTGAGATTAATATCGACCTTCCTTCCTCTCTCTTTCTATCTTCCTTCTTGTAGCTATCAACCATTACTCTTTTACTTCTCTAAGCAAAATTTTAAAGTTCCAACTTTCTGTCGGACTGTTGGGTGGGTTTTAATGGCGGCGCGACCAGCTCCCTGGCGAACGACCTCACCTGGAGTGCTTGGAAAAATAAATTTCCTCTTCTTTCAGTAAATGAAAATACTCGGCGTGGCTTAATTCGCCATGGGGCCCGGGGCGCGGCCGTTGTTTTAACCGCCAAATAGTACCTTTAAATTACAGAACAAATCGGAACTATTATATAATTAAATGTTAAACTGTTGAACTTTAAATTTTCTAACCTCTTTAATATTGAATATTGATTATTAATTTTTTTAACTTCATCCTAGAAGTCTAAACACTGTAAAACACTGACTCCCAATATATTCACCTCCGCTAAGATGCGGGTCCCTGTGAAAATTTTCTCGCGCCACTCCTGGCTTGACTGTGGTCTGACATTAATATCGACCTTTCTTCCTCTTTCTCTCTATCTTCCTTCTTGTAGCCATCAACCCTTACTTTTCTACTTCTCTCTTCCCTTCCTTCTCTTCTCCCCTCCCCCTGTCTTCCTCCCGCAGACTTATCTTCCTTCCCCCTCTTGCTTGCCTATATCTGACCAGTAGTAGTTGCCTTCCTCTTTTAGCTGACATTAACCCTGGCTTCTCCTCTTCTTTCTTCCCCCTTTTTCTCTCTCCTTCTTTTCTTTCTTTCTTTTACCTTGTGTCATAGGATCGACGTTAACCTATGCTCCCATCCCCTTCTGTTTTCGTTCATCTGACCGGTAGTAGCATACTATAAAATTTAGCCACGTCACTCCAGGGCGACCGGCTGAGGTTGAAGGAACAGAATGGCGGTCGCCCTCGGGTCTCGATTTTCAGCCCCATGGATTTTACCTATTACATTCACGTATTATATTTCGAATACCTGATGATATCACCGGATTCATACGGAACCCGGTCATTGAAATGA
>OZ024741.1:230025845-230075845 GCA_964016885.1 Eledone cirrhosa
AAGAGTGACGCACAAACGACCATTCTTATTACTTGGAAATCCATTTCAAATGATAACTAGTATGATAGACACAAAGAGTGTGTGAGAGAAAGGGGTATAAAAAAAGAGTGTATGTGTAAGAGAGAGAGAGACAGAGCAAGAGAGAGTGAGAGACAAATCTTTACTTAAATATACGTGTGCATGTACATATTACTGTATGTATATATCAATGTCCGTTGGAAATTAACAAAAGGGAAAAAGTACAAGAAACAAAAAAAATAAAAATGAAATAAAAATCCTCTCAAATGATTTGCTCGTTTGCAGCTAGAAAATGTTTCAAAAATTATAAATTCAGGTTTTTCTTTCTTCTATTTTCCTTTTTTCTCTCGTTGTTTCAAAATGAATTCTTGTTTCCAATGTCCGTTCGAGTTTGCCTTTTAAAGTTTCTGCTGTTCTTTCTGTCCTTTCAAATTCTTTTTTTCCTGTATTTTAGTTATCACAGCACGACCGTTGCCAAATATTTGGACAAAATGGGACGGAAATTGTAATGGTTTGCGATTAGCCAATGTCTTCAAAGTATTTTACACCCAGGTTTCAAAAACTAAGATACTTCCGCAATCAATTCTTATAGCTAGAGACAGATATGGTTTGTTTTTGTAATGACTTGGCGGCAGAAGCAGCAGTAGATTTCGTCTTGGGCCGGTAAATTCGTTTTTAATTCGTCCCGATTTCTTTATATGTTTCTTTTTTTGGTCGTTGTTGTGTGTGACAATAGCAATGTTTTGAGTAGTGGTGATGGTAGTGGTAGTGGCTTTCTCTTATTTTCTTTTTTTTTTTTTTTTTGCTTCGTTTTAGTTCTTTTTGTGGTCGTAATTGTTGGTGCTACCGATGTCAAAGTTTTTTCACTTACTAAACCAAGACGCGTTTCTTGAAATTTTGTTTGTTATAGCCTTCACCTTTTAAAAACCCTTAATTTTTTATTTTAAGTTTTAAAAAATTCCGAAAAGAATTTTAACGAAAGTTTAACAAATAACGAAAATATTAACAGCAATAATAATAATATTAATAATATTAATAATAATTACTGCCAATTCCAGAACAATGCCCCTTCGTTTTGCGTTGTTAATTCTAACGCAATTTTTCTTAATACCACAGTTCGGTTTTTCTTTCTTTTGTTCTTTGTTTTTTTCTTCTTGTTACTTTTTGTTTGTTGAAAGTGGCGTGGGCTTTTAAGGGTATTATATATATATATATGATATATATTTAAAGATGGCTTGTGTCATTGTTTTTTATGCTGTTCTTGTTGGTGTTATGAAGAAGCGCCGGTAGCTCATCACAGTGTGATTGAGACACCCCGTTGAGAGAGCTCACCATTAAATAGCAATCAGCCGGTGACGTCATGGATGATATTTATCGGCTGACAGACAACTATGAAAGTAAAAATTAAAAAGAAAAATGTAATGGACTTCCAACGGGTGGGAGGGTGAGAAAGAGGAAAAGGGAAAGGAAAGGAAGAATAGATAGATATCTGAGGGTGTATGTGTGTGTATGTGTGTATATGTGTATGAGTGCATAAAGGAGGAAAAGGGAGTTGTGATTGGGGTATCAGTTGGTGAGGTGGGGGTTAATGATGAAGACACGTCTCATTTGTATATATATATATATATATGCATGTGTATATATATGTGTGTGTATGTGTGGGTGGATTTATGTGTGAGTATCGTTATATCTGTATAAATACGCACATAAATGCCTGTATATATATTTGTGTGTGTGTACTTACATCCATAGATGTACGCATATATATCTAGATATGCGTGTGTGTTTATATATATATATATTTTGTATGTTTACATGTTTGTATATGTCTATACTATTTGTGAGTATATGTATCTATATATTGAGAGAAAGAGCTAGAGTGCTGGGAGGATAGATGCCAAAATAATAACATTTTGATAATATAAACCAAAATGGCGAGAGAGGAAAAAGATATATATATAAATATATATATATATATATACAGGGTGTCCAGAAAGTCACTAAACAATTTTATATATATATATATATATTTTATAAAACTGTCCAATGACTTTGTGGAAACCCTGTATATCTTTATATATATGTATATGTATGCCAACACTGGAATTGAACTATCAGCACAGTTGAGGTATATCAGACATCAATTTATTTTATCTGATTAGGACGTACTGAGGAAACAGCACAGTACCTCTGAAATATATATAATAAAATATATTTGATCACATGAATGTCTATATTTAATAATATTTTGAATTAATATTAATAGCTCCAGAAAACTTCACAGTTGAGTGCTTCTAATCTATTGTAAAACTATATTCATTGATTAATCAATGAACCTTGTTTAACTTTTGGTTATATATATATATATATATATATATATATATATATATATATATAAGATATACAGTGATCAGCAGCCTTTAGACTCACTTGATCAATGAAACAATTCTTAATACTGTTTCATTTTGTACAGCCGACAATGTCATTCTTCACTATTTCACTATTATTACTCCAAGAATAACCTACATGAGAAGTCTCTCAAAATCGCTACCTAACTAAGAAAACTTCTTGTTGAGTCAAACAACGCTGTACCTTAAAACTATTCATAGTACAGAGTACTCACAACCTCTAACTGGATTACCTAAAACGATAACTTGTTATCCCACACACACACACACACACACACATATATATATATATATATATATATATATATATATATATATATATATATATATATATGTTTGTGTGTGTGTTTGTGTGATTGTGTGTGTGAGCATATGAAGATATAACAAAGCAAACGACACAGTCATGTTTCAGACACCATGGCCCACTCCAGTAATGTGTTGCTATTCCTAAAGACATATCAGGGTATAGGAATTTTCTTCGGTATTTCTTGGAGGAATTTGTCCAGGCTCATTTTGAATATTTTGTAATCTTTTTCTTTCTTGGTATATTTTGATATGATATTAAAGAGAACTGGAACAGTTGAGGTAAAATTGTGTCGTAATACTATTATAGATGCGAGGTCGATTTTTATTGTGGGCTGATTGCATGGGGCCAAGAAATTGATTCCAACAACATTTCGGCAACATTGAAAGAATATTTCCTACATCATATAAATGATGTAGCACTCACGGCGGCGTTGGAGATAGTGGCGTTTGAGTTATTGTAGAATACCCCAAAAGTCTAGGCCATCTGGGGGTAGTTCAGTTTTCATAATCCTTTGTTTCGAGTGAAGTGGGGAGTCACAATGTACAAGAGTATTCAAAGAGGGGACGGGAAAAGACAGAGAAGGAAAGATTAATAATGTGAAAATGTCTAAATCGAAAAGTCCTAAGAATCCAGGAATACATACTGCAGGTCATGTCAACTTTGTTGTGTATCTTGGTACTCTAGCTTCAGTTCCTATCGACAAGGTTTTCAAGGTCTCTGAAGTTGTTGGATGCCACAAAGGTTTCACTCGAGGGAAGGGAATATAGGAAGTAATGTGCATCCTCTTTTCCAAAGGGGATTAACTGACATTTATCCTTTTTGTGACATATTAATTTATATATAAATTGAGGGCGGCCGACCTGGGTAGAAGATGCTGAATGTTCGGTCGCCCTCATGTCTCTGATTTTTCAGCCCCATGGATTTTGTCTATCGTATTCCTATGTTATATTTCAAATACCTGATGATCTCAACGGATTCATACTGAACCCGCTTATTGAAATGATCACAGTAAAATAAACCTTTCAAGGAAGTACACCAGTCCAGCCTCCTGTTATTTTATAATATATATATATATATATATAGAATATATGTTGGTTGTTTACCGACACCTCAGTAGGCAGATTGGAGCACTCGACAAAGTATGCAGGTTGGTTTGGTTACTCCGGAGTAATGTAAAATAAAATAAATAAGTCAAATATTTAAAATTTGGCTTCGTTTATTACTGCTATATATATTTCGGTGACAGCCATCTTTGGCTGTAACCTCTTCAGGCAGTCCGACATACTGGAGACAGAATTCTAGTCATGCCGAAAACAGCAACATCCTATGTATGTATATATATATATATATGTACATACATATGGTGGTCTAACAGGTTTTTACTGCATCCATTCTGATTTATATACATACATTCACAGAGAGAGTGAGAGAGATATAAACTGGTTACTGTTATTGCTGGTGGAGTGTTTTATTTCGTAGGGTATTTTTCTTCCTTTGGTTTTTATTCGAAAAAGGTAAGAAAATATTCATATTTTTCGTAGATCGTATATATATATGACATATTCTACTAATGAACCTTCGTTCTGCATAGAATTTGTTATCTCATGAAGTTTATGTGCTATACTTGGTTATACTTCTACTTTACACAAGATACCTTAGCAATGTTTTAAATAGAATTCCTAATAATATTTAATTATACAAATAATGTCTAAGGTGTGTCTCAAGTCCAGAGACCCACCAGGCCGGTGCTTATCTCAGATTGTTTGAGGACTCTGCCTTCTCAGGAATAAGTGGATGAAGAAGAAGAACAGAAGACGAGATAAAAATAAAATGGGGTCCACCAGAATAAAATAGGAATCAAAGTGATCCATTGGTGAAAAAAGTTTGAGAGCCACTGGTCTAAACAATAACCACTTCTTGATTGAAAATAATTACACTTTTTAAAGAATTTCTCCGAAGTGATGTCAATTTCTCCAATTATGTTTACCGGGAAGCACCTCCATTGCAATTGAACTGTGTCAAAATAATATTCACTGAATGGGAATACATCAACTACTGACAAGGGACATCGTATCAACAAATAACGCCTCTACCGTCTACTGTAAAAAATCATAAATGCAACACGATAAAAGTATGGTCCACATGGGAACGCGGAAAGGCAGATACAGCATCACACAGACGAGAATAAGACAAGAAAACTATTTTTTGCGAGACAAAGATGGATACCCCGTTCACACATAATAGACAAAGCTGCTCGGAAATTTTCAAGACCAGGCACTTAGGTATTTTACAGATGATGGTAATAAGATAAATTACGTGGGAATAATAAATAATTGTTTCTACTTTAGGCACAAGGCCAGCAATTACCCAGTACATTACTGGAATAATAAATAATAAATGTTCTAAACGTGTTAAAAGCTAAAATTGTTTACGAATATCAATAGAAATCCTCTCTCCAATTTTTGCCACAAAATCCCCTTCACCTTTAATAACTTTTATATTCAGCTACAGATAATAGTATTGATTTTATATTTAATATTAAGGCTTATAACTCAGCTTTGGTTTTCACATGATTAGGTGATTAAAGGACAGATGCTTTAGAAGTCCCCAGAGAAATCCTCCAATTCATTTGGACAGATGCTATTAAAACCACATGAGCTTAGAGAATTATTAAATTCAACTATTGATAATGGGTCAAATTTAAATTGAATATTTATGCATAGGCATAGAATTGGCAAAATCATTAGAACGTCGAGTAGAATGATTTGGATTATTTGTTCCGACTCAATGAGTTCAAATCCTGTCGAGGTCACCCTTATCCATTTATAATCGATAAAAAGTATTATTCTGGAGGCAATTCTTCCTCCATATCTCTTTCTCACCTCATTTCTCTCACTCGCTATCCCTTTCTGGAAGAAATCTGCTGTATTCAAACCTGGAGAGGACATGGGACCCGCCAGGTTTAGAAATGCCGTATGTCTCTATGACTCCCTCAGGAGTTACGGATCCACACACACACACTTACACACACTATATATATATATATATAGAGCCCGCAGTGAATCCTGGTTCTTAATATGTGGATGGAAGTATATATGAGTGCAATTGATGAAAAACGCATATTATATATATATATATATATATATATATATACATTATGAAGAGAGAAGAAACATTTAGATATAATTAGTAATAAAATGTATCATACCTAAACTGTTCCTAAATTCCTCGACTACGTAGTTTCGTGGCATAAACCAGTCTGGTTCAAACTGAATTGGTCTGTCCCAGTCATTCATTGAGCAACATCGGTGAAGTTGGCACCCTTAACTCACAGTTGGGTGCGGATGCATTCATGTATATATGTGTGTCCCCGCATGTATCTGTGTGTTTCTAAATATATATATATATATATATATATATATATATATATATATATATATATATATATATATATATATATATATATATATAGTTTTAATATAGATGAGATTCTACAGGACTAGAACTGTTTCATTCTTTAGAAATCATCAGGAATCTTGTTTGTGAATGTGTCTGTTGACACCTGGAATATAGCTTAAGAGAAACCTGAAGATAATGGTATGATAGGCACCCAATATTCTGAACTGTTTTATAGAATTCTCTAGGCGTTTGACCTGTCCGTAATCCTTTTCTCGCGGGAACTTGGTCAAGCCGGTATGAATTTTTTTTCTCTCTCTCTCGTCTGCGACTTCACAGAACTTATGTTTACCGAATTCGCAGACCAGACCCCTTCTTCCTCCCGTTAGACCTGTGCGAAATTCCTTCCTTGCTCACATTTCAACCAGGTTTGATGGTCTTTATTCTCTCGTTCACGATTCCACCGAATTTATATTCATAGAAATCTGGGACTTGTTTCTTCTTCATCACTTTCTGTTGCTTAAACCATTTTGTTTGTTTACCCTAGCGTCCCCTTTATTTACGTGTCCCAACGACTTTTTTTAGCCGTTGCGCGCACCAACCTGAGATATATGGCCTTTAATGCGACGAAATGCCTATGACGGTTGGAAGGCCACTGATGAGGACAAACTTTTTCATATGTAACCCATTTGCAGCGCCGCAGCTCCATTATTATCATATTTACACATATATTTTTTCCTCCGCTGCCACCAGTCTGTTTCGTTCTTTGTGTCTTTACCCTTTCTAGCAGTCTCTCTCTCTCTGTTAGCCTCTTCCTCACCTTTCACTCACTCACTCTCTGTCACTACCTCTCCTCCTCCCCTTTCTTCCCGTTTGACCTGTCCGTAATCCTTTTCTCGCGGGCACTTTTCCAAGCCGGTATGAATTTTTTCTCTCTCTCTCTCGTCTGCGACTTCACAGAACTTATGTTTACCGAATTCGCAGACCAGACCCCTTCTTCCTCCCGTTAGACCTGTGCGAAATTCCTTCCTTGCTCACATTTCAACCAGGTTTGATGGTCTTTATTCTCTCGCTCACGATTCCACCGAATTTATATTCATAGAAATCTGGGACTTGTTTCTTCTTCATCACTTTCTGTTGCTTAAACCATTTTGTTTGTTTACCCTAGCGTCCCCCTTATTTACGTGTCCCAACGACTTTTTTTAGCTGTTGCTCGCACCAACCTGAGATATATGGCCTTTAATGCGACGAAATGCCTATGACGGTTGGAAGGCCACTGATGAGGACAAACTTTTTCATATGTAACCCATTTGCAGCGCCGCAGCTCCATTATTATCATATTTACACATATATTTTTTCCTCCGCTGCCACCAGTCTGTTTCGTTCTTTGTGTCTTTACCCTTTCTAGCAGTCTCTCTCTCTCTGTTAGCCTCTTCCTCACCTTTCACTCACTCACTCTCTGTCACTACCTCTCCTCCTCCCCTTTCTTCCCGTTTGACCTGTCCGTAATCCTTTTCTCGCGGGCACTTGGCCAAGCCGGTATGAATTTTTTTTCTCTCTCTCTCTCGTCTGCGACTTCACAGAACTTATGTTTACCGAATTCGCAGACCAGACCCCTTCTTCCTCCCGTTAGACCTGTGCGAAATTCCTTCCTTGCTCACATTTCAACCAGGTTTGATGGTCTTTATTCTCTCATTCACGATTCCACCGAATTTATATTCATAGAAATCTGGGACTGGTTTCTTCTTCATCACTTTCTGTTGCTTAAACCATTTTGTTTGTTTACCCTAGCGTCCCCCTTATTTACGTGTCCCAACGACTTTTTTTAGCCGTTGCTCGCACCAACCTGAGGTATATGGCCTTTAATGCGACGAAATGCCTACGACGGTTGGAAGGCCACTGACGAGGACAAACTTTTTCATATGTAACCCATATGCAGCGCCGCAGCTCCATTATTATCATATTTACACATATTTTTTTATATATATGTGCGTTTTTCCTCAGTTGCACTCATATATACTTCCAACCACATATTAAGAACCACGATTCACTACAGGCTCCATCTTTATTTTCATAGGCATATATACTCTAGGGGCATATACTACAATAATTGTTTCTACTTTTGGCACAAGGCCAGCAATTACTTCAGTGCCTTACTGGTGCTTTATTTGTATATACTACAATAATACCAACGCTAAACTCATTGTCTTCAAGATAATGTGTTCACACGAGTATATACACACGCTCACACACATATTTGTACATATAAATATTTGTATTTACGTACATAAAAATATATCTGAATATATAGATGCTAACACACGAACACATACATATACATATACACACATGTATATATTTCAGAATGTTTGATTGTGAATGTGTACGTCTGTTTCGTTTGTCCTCCTTATTTTTATGTAACAATTTTTTCCCTCTCCACCGCCCCTCACTTCAGACGTTGTGTATTTGACTCAGTTTCATCCTTTGAGCACAGAACACAGAAAGCTGCTCTTAGGTGACAGTGGTCCGTCTAATACTCTGCTCCGCTCATACAGCGGATAGATCTGCAATACATACATTCATACATACATACCTCCATACGTACATGCATACATTATATGCATATATATATATATATATATATATATATATATATATAGACATATATATGTACACACACACGACACACACACACGCGCGTATATATATATATATATATATATATATATATATATATATATATATATATATATATTCATATGTAAATAGACTTAATGGTATGGTATGTTTAGTAAACATATATTTAACCTTGATCATTTGTTTCTGTATATATTCGTTCATGTTTTTCTTTTTCTTTTGCTCTTGAATGTTTTAACCTATTTTATTTTGGAAATTTCTAGTAGGAATGTCAGTCGCAAGTTTCAGTAAACGAGGGCTTCAGTTGATTGCTGAGATATTGTTTTATCGACCGAGAAGTTATGAAAGGCAAAGTTGACCTTCACGGAGTTTAAACTCAGAATGTAAAAGATCGGAATAAATAAGGTCAAGAATCTTTTTCGATGCTCTAAAAATTCTGCCAATCCTCCAGCCTTAGTTTCTAATTTGGACAAGTGTCCAGTGATTTGAAAGGATGGGAAGTTGATGAAAGTGCGGCCAATAGTTTTCTGCTGCTATATCTTACTGACTTTCCCGCAAAGATGCAAAAAAAAAAGGTGGATTAGATAATTGTTTCTACTCTTGGCACAAGGCCAGCAATTATTCCAGTGTATTACTGGTACTTTATTTTATCGACCCCGTAAGGATGAAAGGCAAAGTTAACCTCGGCGGGATTTGAACTCAAAAGGTGGATTAGATAATGTAAGAACGTATGAACTCGTAACACCTGGTTGAGTAATATAAGTGCCGTCGAAACATCTCATTTTTTGTACATTTTCAATCTGGCGGAGCCCATTCCCTCTCTGGGTCTCTTCACAGTGAATTTCCTACACAGAGCAAACAAGAAAGAGAAAGAGAGAAAAACGAAAGAAAGTGAATGTGAAAGAAAAGGAGAGTGCGAGAGAGATATACACGAATAATCTACCCAGCTCTGGACTGGTACTTTTTTTTTTATTGAACTCGAAAGAGTGAATGACAAAGTTGACTTCGGTAAGATTTTAACTTAGGTAGCTGAGAACCGGAGTGAATACCGCAAAGATCAGATGCAAGGCGTTGTCATGACTCTCTCTTGACACCAGCATGGAATCTTTCCGGGCATGTTGCTGAGGGGGGCTTAATTGCATTTATTGCTCTTTAGCGCTCGTTACGCTGAATGTTATATAATGGATGATATTTTAGGATTGTCTCCACTGATACTAAGTCCAACCAGTGGAATCACTGAAAGCAGAACGGCGTTGGTTTCTGTAGAATCTCTTCAATTACTTTGGCATGAATTTGGAAAATCTGCCTGGAATCAACGTTGTTTTCGATCTTTCCAAGATCGATAAAATAAATGAGCAGTCAAATACTTGAGGGCTGTGTGTGCCTAAATTTGAAACCATTAGGTAGCGAACCTATTGGTATTAAAGCTTCCCTCTTAATAGACTAGTCTTCCTCTACGCCTCTTTCATTGTTGAAAATGTTTCTGCAGTTCTGAATATAATTTGTTTTTTATTCAAATCATTGTAGTTCATGTCAATTGAAGATCTTCGCTTGGGACCATCCTATCTTTATTTACGAGTTGTACTGATGTGTGATTTGATCCTATATCTGTATGTTATCAAACACCTGCCAAGTCATTTTTGTGTCTGTTTCAAATAACAGTAGATAGAATTATGTATAATTGATCTTGAAATTATTTTGTGCAATTCCATTTTTTTAAATAGGTTTAGGCTTGGACCTCTGGAAACTGAGATTGATATCGTAGTCTGAGAGAAGTGCTTTCTCAGCTAATATATTACAGATAATAGTTGGGAGTTGTTGAACAATACTTGTATTAGGGCTTATAAGTTAAAGTATGACTTGTGATATGAATATCAGTGTCTCTAACGTTGTTTGGTCAGGGCTTGAATGCACATTATTTGCTTTCAGCCTTTTCGTGTGTCAATTCACATAAGAATGTCTGAGGTCTCTCATACTTAATATGCTGATTTGCATTAAGGCTTACCTTGATTGATATACTTTTTGAAACAATATAGAGAAGTTTGAGAACGCCTGTAGAGCCCAATTAGGGTTAGGTCATTAGATTTAGTGTGTACAAAAACGAAGCTACAGTAGAGATTAGAAAATATCCCATTTGGATCTGCGGTGATGGAATCATGTAATGAAATTGTGTGCCTTTTTATTCCTTGTATGTCCGCTCCCCGGAAATTGGGATGGAATTTCCACCCCCATTATCCAGCTGGCAATTAATGGGGAAGGCCGTAGATAGGGTGAAGTAAGGGACTGATTGTATTCATGTGGCAATTCAACACTATGCGTGGAGTCTATGGATTGTGCGTGTAATAAGTATGTGGAATATAACTTGGATCTGTGTTTTCATTTTTCAATCGTCTTGTTTTACGTTCATTATTCTTTAGTACCAGTCATGTTTGTGCACCGTGGTGATGAACTGGGATAGTTGATGATGATTTCTTATAGCTAGTACGTTTCTATGTATTTCATTTATTGTATTTAGTATGCATAAAAATACTCTTTACTTTCGTGTATGGTTGAACTCTGAAAGTTCTGTCGGATATGGTTATATTTATTTTTAGTTTGTTCCCACTATATCTTCTTTTTTCCTTGTTAACATTACTATAACATAGGTTGGGTTTATGATAGCAATTGGACAACATGGAATAAATATAGTGAGTGGTTATATTAAGACCAGACCTATCAACTCTGGGCGGGAGATGTCTTCTCTTTTGAACATGGGTATAGCTTTTATTATGTAAAATCTCCCTATCTTGCCCCATTTTACCCCATTTTTCATCGTTTTGGGCACTTTTTTTCATGTTACTCCCCGTTTGGGCTTTTAGAGATTGGTTGGTCTGTAAAACTGATGGGTTGAAGTTTGGTCATATCACTTTTGTTAGAGCTTTGATATTCACTTCATTCCGTCGTGTTGCGTGAACCCACAATTACGCTATAAGGTAGTACATTGGAAAATTCATTAGATTATCGAATAAAATGAATTGCGTAAATTGTTTCGGTTCTCTGCCCTCTAGATTCAATTCCTGCCGAATTTGATTTCGGCTCCAATATTTTCGGGTTCGATAAATAAAATATCAATGGAGTATTGGAACAATTTCCATTTCTCTACATTTCTCTCCTTCTTCCTTGGAATCAAGAAAAGGCCATATTTTACATTGTTCCCTTACCGATTCTTCCCCTGCATCATAGTGGACTCACTAAAGAAGAAGAAAAGAACCCATTAACAGTATATTCTCTGGATGATAGGATGGGGCCACGATAATTGAAACATCAAAGAAACCTTTTATGAGATGCAATCTCATAAGGGGACGGCTAAACCAGTGCGTGTGTGAAGTAAGTCACAGCAACTTCATATTCACTAGTGTCAGAAAAATTGAAAACTTTTAAATTCTGCTATATTTATGTTAGAGGTGACTGGTTGAATGTTTTGTTTATAAAGGTTTCAGCGTTAGTTGAAGAAAACTTCACTTTGTTTATGTTAAATTCTGTTGCGTTAGTTGACAACAAGAAATGTGGAGTCACTAGTGGTGATGGTGGAACTGGGGATGCTGATGACAAACAAACTGTCAGGTTTGATTGATATATTATGGCTGATTAACGTGTTACTTTTTATCGGTTAGTTAATGTGATAGGGCAGTGCCTATGACCTTTTTTTTAGCTCCCAAGGCTGTTCGGTGGTGGTGGTGGTGGTGGTGGTGGTGATGGTGGGGGCGGTGGTGGGGGGCTCAAACCGGAAATCCGGATGCGAATGCTCGCAACAGGGTGGTATCCGTTAATGGCATCCAAGGAACAGGTGGTGGTATTAAATAGGGTAGCCGATTAATGTATACCAATCAAGTAGATTACGGAGAGATTTAAACCAAGAAAGCAAACAGCCGGAACAACAAGCATAAGGTATCCCATCAGACAATTTCGCATGTTCAACTCCCCGGACTAGTATCTATTTATTGAGTCTGGAAGGATAAAAGGCAGAGTAAACATCGTGGAATTTGCACTCAGAACAAAAAACATTTCGTGTGAGACTCGGTCAATTCACCAGGGAAAGTGCACAATGTCTCGAGCCAGATTTTTTCATTAGTTGTGGTTAGTTTTTACTCTTTATTTTACATACAGTAACTGCCCCTTAGTATTTTCCAAAAGTCATTCTTTTTTGTTCATGCTATATCATATATGAAGATCGGCAAATATGCAATGAAAAGCATGACATGTATGTGTATATCCGTGTGTGTACGTATGTATGTATAACATCGTCCATCAAGATATTTCTTTTCACGCAGAAAGCCTCTTTAGCAAAGAATTACAAATGCTCTTCCAGGGATCAGTACATGGAGGTCCCAAATGTAATCCTATGTAGACAATATATATATATGTATATATTTATATAAATATATATATATATATATATATATATATATATATATATATATATATATATATATGTGTGTGTGTGTGTGTGTGTGAGAGTGTATGTGAGAGTGTATATGTGTGTGTGTCTGCGTGTGTATGTGTGTGTGTATGTTTGTGTTGTCAGGTCTCTCTTCAGCGCTACTGGTAACATGTAACCCAGGTTAACCTGTGCATGGTCGGTTCGTCCCCGACTAAACCGGCAACTCCACCAAGCTTGCTTGGTGAGGAGAGTGATTTTGACGCCCTCCAGGATGAAAAACAAAACCTGTCAAAGATTGGTTCATAATATAACCTTAGGCTAGCACTAAATATTTTTAAACCCATTAAATTCGATGGATTGTCAGTCCTAACTATGAATATTGCTTTGTTAAACTATACATTCCAATTTATTCTAGGAAAACTAATACTCTTCGAAATAAGTTTTAATACAACTGGCACAATATTCTTTTAACTACATTTTTAAAACTATATTTTTAACTCTGATTTATTTTGACATGTTGATAAGTGATAGATATTATCTGTTTGTTTTTTTTCTTGAGTAGTTTGTATTGGTATTTTAATTAAATTCTGATGATACCCATAGTCTATGCTAACTGATGGCAAATTGTTAAATGACGTAATTTCCTATCTGTGGTATATTACAGTGGGAAGAAACAATTGTCAGTGATTAAATGCCTTGAAATTTTAATTTTTGGTTTGTAAACAAATTGTAACAATATAACGACTCTGCATGATCCTATCATTGCATAATGCTAAAGTAACCTAGTAAAGGAGTAACATTTACCCTCATTCGGTGGATTGGCAGTATCGGTAGAGGGTCGGACGCCATGATTTGCAGCAAAGAGTTACGGCCCTTTATGATCTGAGTTCAAACCGCCGAGTTCAAACCGCCGAGGTTAACTTTGCCTTTCATCCTTATGGGGTCGATAAAATAAAGTACCAGTAATACACTAGGATAAATGCTGGCCTTGTGCCAAAAGTAGAATCAATTAATATTACTATATACATATATACATACATACATATATATATATATATATATATATATATATATATATATATAAATGGAATAGAATGAAACGAAATTTCATTTCTCACTCTTAGTACGGCACTTACTTAAATGTTAGTATGTATGTATACGTACATACATATATGTATACGGTGCGCCTGGCCGACTGAACTCACTCGATATGCAAATTAGGCTGCTCAGCCGTTAATTTTCATAAGGAAAGTATATACTTTCGGACGTTTAACCATCTGGCAGAAAGGTATACGGTGCTGGCGATAGCTAATAAGCTTGAAACTAGTACATCGTTTCTGTGTCAGTGTTGAACAAAAAGGTGACGTGGTTGCCTAAACACTGTACGGCGTAATTCAGGCTGTTTGTTTGTTTACAAACGAACAAACCGAGCATTATAATAAATGTTCGGTAAACTGATACGTGCATATATATATGTGTGCCTGTATGTATATATATACATGCTACTGTACGTCTGTATACATATATGTATGTACGTATACATACATACTAACATTTATATATATATATATATATATATATATATATATATATATATATATATATATATATATTTGAAGGTATGTATCTCAGTGTTTAGATAGTGGTATTCAAATTCGTTAGGTTGTGAATTCGATTCCCGGGGACCGAACGATGGGTTGTGTCCTTGGGAATGACTCTTTTTTTTCCGTTGCCCCAATTCACTCAACTGTAAAAATGAGTAGCGATGCAATTGGTACCAAGCTGCGCCGGCCTTTGCTTTTCCCTTGGACAACATCAGTGTTGTACGGGCATGCACGGGCGACTGCTTGTCTTTCACAGAAACACCTTGCGCGTTCTTGTACCTCGGAGGGGAACATTCTAGCTGCAAATTCCATGGTGATTTCTGACTGAAGGGGGCTTTTATCCTTTGGCTTATGCATATATATATATATGCGTGTGTGGGGGAAAGTGTATGTGTGTATGTGACCCGTATCTCCTGATGGAATTGTTG
Source organism: Eledone cirrhosa (assembly GCA_964016885.1). NCBI lineage: Eukaryota > Metazoa > Mollusca > Cephalopoda > Octopoda > Eledonidae > Eledone > Eledone cirrhosa. The sequence goes on from OZ024741.1 coordinate 230,041,064, forward strand.
TGTCACCGTGCTGACATACTGCGAGTATAGATCATATTAAACATAACGTAGCGTATACAATCTCCATGATGGACACAACCTATTTGTCTAGAGAATGATAGAGGGCGGAAGAGTCGAGCGAAGTACTGAACTGACACTTTGAATACCGACTTCGAAAGATTGGAGAGAAATTTTGACTTCGGCAGAACCATATATATATATATATATATATATATATATATATATATATATATATATATATATATATATATATATATATATATATATATATATATATATATCGAGAAACGTGACCTTATTATCTAAGAAGCTCTCCGATGAGATCATGGCACAGGTTAGGCAGAATCGCGTGGCCACTGTCGTCATTGAAATATGTATCACAGCCTTATCAATATCGGATTTTAAAATCTGAAACTCTCTCTCTCTCTCTCTCTCTCTCTCTCTCTCTCTCTCTCTCTCTCTATATATATATATATATATATATATATATATGTATGTGTCTGTGTGTGTGTTTGTGTGTGTGTGTGTATGTGTGTGTGTGTGTCAGCTTCCCTGCAGATGAAACCACATTGGCCTTATATGGAGCAGGTGAGGAGGGGTGTTTCCACTCCATGGATTATCTCTTTGTCTCTGGGTCAAAGGGATTGTTGACCCAACTCTCCTCCTAGATTAGGAAACGTTAAACGAAACCAGCTGGATATGCCTCAAACAATGTCAGATTTTCAAATGATGCAATCAGTCTGGTGCACTTTTGGTCAGGTGTCAGACGACAAGCCAAGTGCATTGTGCAGAATATTTTCAAATCTCTCACGGGATTTGATAATAGCATTGGCTATTTGATTTACAGTCAACCGCTTGTTATCGCTTGTCATCCATCACTATATTCCGGAAACAAACAATGCCGTTATTAATAAGATGAGCTGAATTTAACGCATGAAAGATTAGCATCATTCCTTTATAGTAAGACAGAACCTTTTTAGCTCACATCGAGTATATATATATATATATATATATATATATATATATATATATATATGAAAACAGGGAGAAAAAGACGATTATTAGGAAGAAAAATATATTTTTTTCCTTTTTATTTTTCTCTCTCTTTTTTCTGGGTTAGAAAATGATTAAAACGAAATATTTTACTTTGTGTGGAGTGTTAAGGTATTCGTTGATTTATTTATTAATTAACAATGACAATTATTTATTTATTTATATATTTAATAATTGTCTATTACCGGCTTCAGCATTTTTATGCATTATCAAATGATAATAATATGTATTGGTGTAAAATGGTGGTGTTGAACATATTAAGGAAATGGTGCAGAAAGAATAATGTTATTTAGAAACAAGTTTTATGAAGTGAAAAGAAAAAAGAAAAAAAGGGACGCAATGTGGAACATAATAAGGCAATGTGAAAGAAAAAATAATTTTATTTACAGGCATAGTTCTTGAAGATAAGCAGATCAACATGTGTTAATATAGCAAGAGTGCTTAGTTGATCCATGTCTGTATATATATAAATATATTTCTCACTTACAACTGCTGGGGTTAGACGTGTGTCTTTTTTCTCTCGACCATACAGTCTTGAACTTAAGTTCTCTCATCGTGTGGTCTTGGATTTTCTTACCTTAAGTTGGTCACACATTGCTCGGTTTGTTGTTTTTATTCGCTGTTTTTTCACTGTTTTCTCTTTTCTTCCCTTTTGTTTTCCCTCCATCCCTCCTCCGTTTTCCCAATAACTTATCAAGTTATTGACGCTCTGGGCGGTAGATATATTGTCCTTAAAGCATAGAAATATCCGAGACCCCCAGTAGACAACTGATGAGGAAAACTCCCCCTCGTTCTTGCTTTCTTCTTATTCCCACTCCATTTTAAGCTACCTTAAATAGCAACTACACAGCCATTTCTATTCTCCATATATGTATATATATATATATATTTTCTCGTTATTTCATGGGCTGAAATTCGATTCTCGCTAATTTTTACTTGTATTAATCTCCAGAGTCTAGCTATTGGCCAGTTAATTTTATTGACTGGTTTTGGTCTACTCTATTGACTGCCGAATAGCTGTGTTATATTTAACCACTCTGTCGAGAGCTTCATTCGATTTGTGATATTTTGCATTTTCGCAATATTATACACAGATGAATTCAATCGCCTAATTTAGGTGTTGCCTCCCTTACTGAACCCCACGTGGGGTCAGTTACAGACACATCTATGTGGACTTTCGAACTGAATCCCGTTGACAACGCGTGCTCCTAGTTCAGTCAGGCTACGAGAAACTTAACATCCTTTATGTAAGTGGACAGTAAATGACTTATAGAGCCGCAGAAACTCCAACACTGGACTTTACCATCATTCCAGGGGTCTGGGTGAGTATCAAACATGTATATTTTCATATATTTTTATATCTGTATATCTGTTTGACCCGAAATAGGAGATCGAATCTTCGTTGTGTGGATGATTAGTTTAACCACCATCTCAGTGTGTTTGGCCTTTAACGTAAGTTGTAAGCTCTAATTCATTTGAATTATTGAGCGCTTGCCTCACAATTCGAAAGTGTTTTCTCGTTATTTCATGGGCTGAAATTCGATTCTCGCTAATTTTTACTTATATATATATATATATATATATATATATATATATATATATATATATATATATATATATATATATATATATATATATATATATATATAAATATATATATATATAACACGTCTCTAATTTAAGAAAGCCCTCAAAATCACACGCGCACGCATACAAACACTGTCTTGTGTGTGTGTGTGTGTGTGGACTGGAGTGTCATGAAATACATTGAATTGCTCAAGGACACAACGCGCTGAACTCACAACTCTACGGTCGTGAGCCAATCACCCTAACCAGTAAACCACACATCTTCACTCAGGAAATATATAACCACGAGTATAGCTAATTCTCTTCAGAGATCGCCATTTTGACCTTTGTCACGAGTTTCATGTATTACGAAGAAATATAGTAACCGGTCTCCTAATTACTACTTATCCTAATTATCTGTATAAAAGTCTATTGCGATATCAAACCGAATCTGAAGTGTCGTCTACTCTTGAAACTTATAACTAGGAAGTTGGCGTCTCACCAACATAATTCTCTTCCGTATGTGTCAATAAATCCCACTCGAAACCCCTAAAACCAACTTGACTAATTTTAGGGCTTTCTTTCTCTTCTTCAACCACATTCTACTCTACACACCTGGCGCCAATTTAATGTCTGTCCAATCTTTCATAACCTTCATATCTCAATGTACATCTTTGAAAGTGGACCTTCATGCAACGGCCATGTTATCTCCTCGGCACTTCATTAATAGCCACTTGATAATTGTCTCGAACAATATACATTATTAGCTGATGACTCATCGTTTTATCATCGCGTCTCCTCAAACAAGATGGCCCACTAAAGCACCCCCGCCCAATACCTTCCTTCAGTAAAGAATGTGGCTATGATAACCTCATTCACATCTGATCTCTGTGTGAGTCACACATCACCTCAATTAAGTTTTCGCTTGTGATATCAATGCTTCCATACGTTTCTGTTTGTCTGCTTATTTATCAGTACATTGCACTTTCTTTCTTTAACTTAAATTCAAGTTCTCACATGACGCCATACGTTGTAGCAAAGAGTTACGGCCCTTTATGGTCTGAGTTCAAATCCCGCCGAGGTTAACTTTGCCTTTCATCCTTACGGGGTCAATAAAATAAAGTACCAGTAATACACTGGGATAATTGCTGGCCTTGTGCCAAAAGCAGAAACAATTATTTTAAAATCAACTTTGAGTTCAAATTCCACCGACGTTAACTTTGTCTTTCATCCTTACGGGGTCGATAAAATGAAGCACCAATAATGCACTAGGATAATTGCTAGCCTTGAGCCCAAAGTGGAAACAATCATTTTTAAATCAACTGAATTAGTAAAGTTGTTAGTGCGTCGGACATAACGTTTTACGGTAATTAGCTCAGCACTCTGTGCTTTGAGTATAAATACTGCCATGATCAAATTTGCTTCTCACCCTCTCGCAGAGTGGTGTCTTGGTTGATTTAGGACTATATATTCCGGCTCTTCACATTTCGCCTTCTCTCACCGGTTTTCTCGTTACAGGAAATTCGGGCTTTCACACAGGGCTAACAGTGAGAGGCTTCCAACGTCAGCTGGATCGTCGTATCGAGTAGTACACCTCAGTTGCATCAATATGTATGAATGCATATTAGCCCTATGGCCTAGAAGCAAAAGAAGACAAAATATTCATGGTTTCTCACATCTATTCATTTAATAACTTACGCACCATAGCTCCTGTTTGGAGAGCGGCGGAATGAGGTGATTATATCGCCTCCTGTATATCACTGGTACCTATTTTATCGTGTATTGGTGAAATGATTACTGAAATGAATATCGTCACAAAGAAGTGATTTCGTTAATTCGAAAACTAAAATAGTTGTAAACACAAATAGATGTAAACTTACTCACACCAACCCCTCAAATATATACAAAGATACACAGCAATACAAACATATACACACATAGACAGAAATACATATAATCCATCACCTCTTTTAACAAGCCTATTTTGCTCTTGGGTATTTTAGCGGAAATCACTTTGTTGCAAACGTTTGAATGCGGTGTTCAGTCTAAAGATAACCTCCTCAGATTCTCCCACCAGTCTCTGAGGGCCCCGAAAAATAAAAATACATAAGCACTACCCTTCACTCATAGGACTTAACACAAGACAAAAATTAAAATCTCAAAGAAAACGTTCTCATGACCTTATTTATAACTGAGTTAGTGCACATCGCGAATGACACTCAGTTATTATCTGTCATTATTCTATGGAGGCCGTGAATTGACATAATCGTTAAAACGTCAGATAGACTGTTTTGTGGTGCTCCAGGCTTTCAACACACTTTTAGTCCAAGTGCTGCAAGGTCAACTTCGGTTTTCATTATTTTGAGGTTAATAAATAAGTACAAGTTCAGTTATGGGGTTGGTTCTTTCTTTGTATCTCCCCAATTCTTCTCTTTCAATCTCCCTTCTCTAGAAAAAATCAGCCGTGTTCAGACTTGGAGAGGAGATAAGTTCTGCCAGGTTTAAGGTGACCAAGACACGCCGTATGTCACTACGGCTCCCGGGCAACTCCGTCAAGAGTTACGAATGCGTACCTACCTATACATACATACATGGCATGCATACATACATACATACAAACATACATACATACATACATACATACATACATACATACATACATACATACATACATACATACATATAGGTGACAACTACAGATATCTTGGACAGGATGAGAATGTCAGATATGATGGACCCATAAATAAGGAGAGAACCAGAACTGAATACCTCAGAAGAGTAAAGAAAATATAGTCATCAGAATTGTCAACGTACAACAAATACATTGCCCACAATACTTATGCTGTGCCAATTCTAACGCCAACATTTGGCCGGCTGAACTGGTCATTGCAAGAATTAAGTGAGATGGATGTTAGAACTCGCAAACTTCTCAGTGTTACTGGGAACTTTAACATCAATGGTGATGTGGATAGGCTATACTTCTCACGCAAGGAAGGTGGCCGGGGTCTAAAATCAATATTAACAACATATGAAACCCGGATAGTAACACTGAAGCAACACCTTCAACAGAGGAAAAAGTTTGGCAACCATCTTGCCCAGGTTTATGAGCATGAAAAAAATATATCATTAGAATAGCGACTTATCTGGAGGAGAGATATGGAATAAAGCCTGATATAAATCTCTCACCCAGAGAAATCGGAAGATCATATTCAATGTTGAAACAAGATAAAAAAAATTGACCAATTTACAGAAAAAGTTGTGCATGGATACTTGAGACGTAAAACACAGACCATAGAGGGGATAAACCACTCAAAAAGCCTGGCATGGAGTTCCGACAAGTTTATGACATCACACCTTGAGGGATATCTCTATGCAATACAGGAACAAGAACTCCCTACCAAATATCTGCTGCACAAAAGAGGAGGGCCAGCAGCTGACAATAAATGTAGGCTATGTAAAACAAAAATCGAGGATGTAAGCCACATTGTTGCCAGCTGCGAAAGAATGTCATCTCGCTACTACCTCCCCATGAGACACGATGGGATAGCTAGAACTATCTGGAACGCACTTCGGAAAACAAAATTAACAACAAACGAGGAAGAATATATTGAGACAGATGGCACTAAGGAATACTGGTGGAACCTGAAAATAAAAACTGCCACCAAATTAAAGCACAACCGGCCTGATATTGTTGTTTGGGACCACACATTGAAAACGTGTTCTGTTGTGGAGATCAGCTGCCCACTTGATGTAAACGTTGTCAGAAAAATACAGTAGAAGGTGGACATTTACGGACCATTGATGAGGAGTTTACAAATCCAGTATCCAAGATACACCTTTAGCTTCATACCCATCATTATTGGAGCTACGGGTTATATACCAACCCGCTTGGACCAAAGTATGACTGAAATTGGATTTGCGGACAAAAAGCGCAGCTCCCTAATTCATAGTCCACAAATGGCTGCGATAGCTGACACCTTCAAAATTTGCAAAACATTCTTGCGATTCAAGGGATGACAATTTCTTTTCTTTTACAACCTTGCCACCAGGAAGGTGGCCGGTCAAAAAAATTACTCGAAATTAAGAGAAAGAGATAACATACATACATACACACGTGACGGCTGTAACTCGATTTCGAGTAATGCCATCGCTTGATACGCAAGCATGAGCATCAAGGGCGTGGCATTTTAGTACTGCTAGGGACTTGCCTATGGCCAGCGATGCCATGCATCACAAAAAGTGTATGTCACATACCGAGCGATGCCTGTGCATGAACTCTTTTAAGTGAGGAAAGGTTTTGTACAGAGCCAATCCCACTCTTTGAACTTCATTAAGAGCGATGTCTTAATGAAGTCTTGGAGTCTCTCGCTCCACAAACATACATACATACATTCCCTACATACATACATCCATGATGATGGCTGCCCCCTCGTTATCGAGTATGGCCGTTGCACGATATAACATTATTAATAATTATCAATTAATGCTATCGTGCAATGCCTGTGCATGAAGATTTTTTTTAAAGTGAGGAAAGACTGTGCACTGAGCCAATCCAATTCTCTGAGCGACAGTAGCTATAACCTGAAAAGAAGAAAAGATCAACATCATCAATAACTGAGCCGCAGGTTTCATCTCGGAGTTATCCCAGTTTCCTGAGTTTTTCTCCTAGAAGAATGCCCTGACAAAGGCTAGGGGTCCTTCACTCCCAATGGTATAACCGCGCGATCGGGTATCCAGCCCGATTATTTCTATGTCCACGCGCATATACATACACATGCATACATGTATATACACATATACCATCAGCCTTTCACACACACACACACACACACATACACATACACACGCACACACACACACACACACATATATATATATATACATTCATACACATGCATTCATGTATGTACATATTTACACATTTTTGGATGACCATTGACTCTTTCGAGTTCTTCCGCCCTTTGTCACGTTTTGTTTTTTTGTCCTGCTGGGTGTCCAAAATCACCCTCTTCACCAAGTAAACTTGGTGAGTTGCCGGTTTAATCGCCGACGACCCAATCATGCGACAGGTTGTACTGGGTTATATGTTACATACATACATAGATAGTACACCGAAGACCCTCTTCAGTCACGAATGACCATGTGATTTGCACCTAGAAAATTTCCCTCCGAGGCACGTTATTTGATGGAGACAATCAGTCGCCCATGCATACCAGCCTCCCCTCTCCACGCCACCGATAATATCCAAGGGAGAGGCTATGGCTGATACAGCTTGTCTAAAGTGACGTCGCAACTCATTTCTACAGCTGAGTAAACTGGAGCAACGTGAATAAAGTGTCTTGCTCAAGGACACAACGCATTTCTAGCATTGACACAGGGGAAAGGGTAATGGCGATTTAATCGAATGCAGTACTTATTAACTACATTATTTTATGGACCGCGGAAGGATGACCTCGACAGGATTTGAACTCAGAATGTCAAGCTTCAGAACAAACATAACGTGGTATTTCTTCCGAGGCTCTAATGATTCTTCCAATTCACTGGGATATTGTATTTATATATTTATTTCTAATTTAGGCCAACTAATTTAAGGAAAGCGCAGAGTTGATTAAAGAACTTGACTGGCATTTTATTTTATCGAGCCCAGAAAGATGAAAAGCAAAGTTGTCCTCGGCGAGATTTGGATTTCGAACGTAAACAGCCAGAACAAATGCTATGAAATATTTTTCTCATGCTCTAGCAACTCTAGCAATCCATCCACCACAACTCATCAATAATGACGGCAAATATATTTATTCTATTTATATATTAAATTAAATAAATCGCAATATCAAATATGTTGGTGTGAGATTGTATCGTTCGCAAACGTAGAATGTTGTTTTACGTTTTTAATACAGTTTATGTTTTTGTTACACAGCAAAAGGCGTTAGAATAAAAGAAGTTTCAGTTCATTAATGGGTCGATTCTTCCTCGAAACCCCTTTCTAACTTCCTTTCTAATCCCTCTCTTTACAAGAAATCGTGTATGTTCAAACGTGGAGAGAGGCTGGGCTCAGCCAGTTTTAATGTGCAGAAATGTTACGATGGGCACCCCAACGACTCCGTCAGGAGTAACAGATCCATCAGTGAATCCATCCATACAGCCAACCGTACATCCATCCATACACACATACATACAATTTCTATGTGATCGCTTGATCTGTTAGAGATGGATAGATTCTTTAGTAGCAGAGATATCAATTCCAAACACAGTAACCTACACATAGTGCTCTGTGCGAAACAATGAAATAGAAGCTGATACGTACAACTACATTAAATCATTTGTAATTCGATGTCCTTGACACGATAGTGTCGTAATTAGCTGAGATATGAATGCGAAGGTAACTAGCTGATTAGAAAATCAGCTAGTAAATACCGAATAACACGTCTGTGATCAGTAAAACCACATGCCACGTCCTCCTCCTCTTCCTCCTTCTCTTCCTCCAAACTAAAGTATCATTCTCAACAAAGGAGCTCTATGTGGTCACTCCATAAGCTAAAATGAGCATGCAAATCACCCCTTAAATCACAATCGACTATCTTAGAAAAAGTAAAAGAATTATATATATTGTATTATTTAGTTCTAGAAACAATGGAACGCCTTTGATTATATGGTTACACAAAAACAGCAGCGACAAAAACAACATGTTACCATAATTTTATAGACAGCCACCTAATAGTAACTGAACAAATATACATAGGTAGTGTTATTATCATTTCCCGAAGAGGGCGGTGAATTGGCAGTATCGGTAGAGGGTCAGACATGCTTCCCAGCATAGTTACGTCCCTTTACGATCTGAGTTCAAATCCCGCCGAGGTTAACTTTGCCTTTCATCCTTACGAGGTTGATAAAATAAAGTACCAGTAATGTACTGGGTAATTGCTGGACTTGTGCCAAAAGTAGAAACAGTTATTATCATTTCTGATGTCTTCCTTCGCCCAGAAGATCAATGATTGTGTAAGGCAATTTTTTGTGCGTAAAAAGTAGGATGAAAAGTGTTGCTTATGACGGTTTTCAAGTCCACAGAAAATAGTGAAAGGAAAGGTTCAGTGCAATGTTGCACTTAGCAGACTCTATGTTACACATTTCTGACGATGTTCTTTGAGAATCCCAATGTGGTTTTAGACAGGGCTGAAGCACAGTAAACGTGATATTTTCGGCTAGACAGCTTCAAGAAGGTGTATGGAACAAAGAATAGATCTATGTCAAGTGTTCATCGACGTGACAAAGGCATTTGACACAGTTAATAGAGAAGCTCTTTGAAAAATAATTGGAAAGATTGGTTGGTCGAACAAATGCTTGGCAATCTACGTCAAATTCATGACGAAATGAAAACCTGGGTGAATATTCGTCAAAGTATGTCAGAACCTCTTATTGTCAAGAACAGCGTCAAACAGGGCGACATAAGACCACATACACTGTTTTCCCTGTTCCTTCTAGTGGTATTCTAATAGTATTTATAGACTGTCGACATAGAATATACATCAGATTTTGTATATCTGGGAAGCTTTAAGGCGCTTTAGTGCCAATACGAAGCTTATGTACTCACTGTTGAGAGAATTTCTGTACACAGATGACAGCGATATTTTTCCCACGCACAGGAAGATATGTAGCATCTTATGTACTCCTTCAGCAGTGCGTGTTCAGCGCTTGGTTTAACAATCAACTTGTGTGTATGTGTGTGTGCGTATAAGCATGTGTGTATATCCATACATATAGATAGGTGCATACATATTTTACCTATAAAAACATGGCGGTCATTAGAAATATTTTTTTATATTATCTATTAAATTGTCAAGAATCATGGGCAAATACTAGTTACATGCTGATTAAATAGTCTTCGATATTTTTGACAGCTGAATCATTAAAGGGTAGTTATTATTATTATTTTGTCACGGGAGGAAAGTTCGTTTATTTACCAAATGATGACGTTACTATATGCGAATATTTATTGATTTCTTTCTTTTTTAAAACATACGTTGTTCCATGTATTTTTAAAATTCGTTTTAGTTCACTCATTGCGATGTATATATATATATATATATATATATATATATTGGTAAACGGAAAAGAAAATGCTGACAAATTGTTCACAGTGAAAAATAGTTTAATTAGGAATAAGTGAGAATTAATAATAAAATTGGTTAGTATTCAGTTTTGGTTTTAAGTTTTACCGGTTGCGCATTTCTAATGCTTTTCAAAAATAATTTTGAGATAGGAGCAAACGTAACGGACGCTCTATCTCAAAATTATTTTTGAAAAGCATTAGAAATGCGCAACCGGTAAAACTTAAAACCAAAACTGAATACTAACCAATACTATTACTAATTCTCACTTATTCCTAATTAAACCATTTTTCACTGTGAACAATTTGTCAGCATTTTCTTTTCCGTTTACCAATATATCATAACTTGTGTGTTACACCTCTATTCTTTTAAATATATATATATATATATATATATATATATATATATATATATATATATATATATATATTTCGTTTCTGAATTTGTTTAGCAAGATTCTTTATCTGAAATCGTGTGTTGAAACCGATATTGTTATACTTTGGGAGGGTCATGTTGCCAATAAGAAACACACGCGCCAGTTGCTTTCACTTCAATTTAATTTATTAAATATTTATAAATTTACAAATTTATAAATTTCTGGTTGGTTGGTTGGTTCCACAACCAGATAGTTGTTTATATATATATAGTCATAGTTCTTTCGTCACACACTCTGTGACCTCTTCAGTGACTGGGGATTTCTTTCTTCGTTTCTGTGCCTTTCCTTTCTTCTATCCTACGCCATTTTGTTTGTGTGTGGGTTGCGTGCTCAGTTTGCGCATGCGCCACATCCGGGTGTCTGTGTGTGTTTGTGTTCATTTTTCTATTTTTCTATTTATATTTTTCTATTTGTTTGTTTATTTATTTATTTATTGTTGGTTGGTTGTTTGTTCTATGTGTGTGTGTGTTTTCATTTTGTCTTGTGTGTGTTTTCATTTTGTGTGTGTTTTCAATTGTAAGTTGTTTGTTCTATGTGTGTGTGTGTTTTCATTTTGTCCTTAATTGTAAGTTGTTATGTTGCTGTTCCACTCATATTTTCTATTTAATTTTGGTTTTAATTCTTTTATGCTTACTGCCTCTGTAATTTGCCTAAACATTGCGTCTTTCTTGTGTGTGGATTCTATTTTTATTTCTATGCTCTCTAATTTACCCCTGTGTTCTATCTTAGCATGTTGGTAGAGCACAGATGATTCTTTACTATCTTGGAGGTCTCGCCAGTGTTCATTTATTCGTTCCCCTATACTACGAGCTGTCTCACCTATGTACACTACATTTTTGTTTCTACATTGTCCTTCAGTACATCTTATGCTATATACTACATTTCTAGTTTTACAGTTAATATGGGGGCTTATTTTACAGGTTATACATTTCTTATCTATACATGAGGGTCTTTGGAACGGGTATGTCTTGCTAATAAGTGTTTTTACGGAGGTACCAGGTCTTTCTACTATCTTAATATTGAGATTATGTTTCTTTAGGGCCCTTCTAAATTTGTAGGCTAGTTCGCCTCTAGGGGTTGTATTGATGAACATTACACTCTGGTATTTATTGCTATCATACCATGAGTTTATTCTATTGGCCTTGTTCTTAGTTCTTTCTATTCTATTCCAAAATTTGCTCCTATACAAGGGGCAGGTCCCATTTATGTCATTATTTACTATTTTTTCCCATTTGGTTCTGGCTCCTTTATACACTCTGATTCTATCTCTCTGATTGTAGCCAGAGAACTGCATACGGTGGATGAAGTGTTGTATGTGTCTCTCTAGTTCTTCGGGGTTGCACATGCGGGACACATTTCTCATCACCCGTACCAAATCCGCAATCAGTATGTTGATTTTGGTATGGTCCGAAATGGCCGAGTTTCGGTGGATCAGATGTTTGGAAGTCATGGGTTTGGCATAATGGGAATGGAGGATTTGTTTTTGGTTGTTAATAGTATCTAACCAGAGCTCTGTGTCTAGTACAGGTAATCGATGGTTGGGGTGTCTACTTAGGTAGTCTATAGTAACTCTAATGCTCTGGTGGATGGAGTTTGCTATTTGCTGGATGCTTTCCATTGTGTTTTTCTCTAGTTCCTGACTGTTCTTTAGTGGGGGTGTCTTAACTACGATGTTTATATCATCTACGTAGCGGGAGTACATTATCAGGGTTAAGCTGTCTTCTAATTGTTCATTAAGTTTTCAACATGGCCGACACCTCATTATCTGAAGAGTTCAGAATCAGAGTGTATAAAGGAGCCAGAACCAAATGGGAAAAAATGGTAAATAATGACATAAATGGGACCTGCCCCTTGTATAGGAGCAAATTTTGGAATAGAATAGAAAGAACTAAGAACAAGGCCAATAGAATAAACTCATGGTATGATAGCAATAAATACCAGAGTGTAATGTTCATCAATACAACCCCTAGAGGCGAACTAGCCTACAAATTTAGAAGGGCCCTAAAGAAACATAATCTCAATATTAAGATAGTAGAAAGACCTGGTACCTCCGTAAAAACACTTATTAGCAAGACATACCCGTTCCAAAGACCCTCATGTATAGATAAGAAATGTATAACCTGTAAAATAAGCCCCCATATTAACTGTAAAACTAGAAATGTAGTATATAGCATAAGATGTACTGAAGGACAATGTAGAAACAAAAATGTAGTGTACATAGGTGAGACAGCTCGTAGTATAGGGGAACGAATAAATGAACACTGGCGAGACCTCCAAGATAGTAAAGAATCATCTGTGCTCTACCAACATGCTAAGATAGAACACAGGGGTAAATTAGAGAGCATAGAAATAAAAATAGAATCCACACACAAGAAAGACGCAATGTTTAGGCAAATTACAGAGGCAGTAAGCATAAAAGAATTAAAACCAAAATTAAATAGAAAATATGAGTGGAACAGCAACATAACAACTTACAATTAAGGACAAAATGAAAACACACACACACATAGAACAAACAACTTACAATTGAAAACACACACAAAATGAAAACACACACAAGACAAAATGAAAACACACACACACATAGAACAAACAACCAACCAACAATAAATAAATAAATAAACAAACAAATAGAAAAATATAAATAGAAAAATAGAAAAATGAACACAAACACACACAGACACCCGGATGTGGCGCATGCGCAAACTGAGCACGCAACCCACACACAAACAAAATGGCGTAGGATAGAAGAAAGGAAAGGCACAGAAACGAAGAAAGAAATCCCCAGTCACTGAAGAGGTCACAGAGTGTGTGACGAAAGAACTATGACTATATATATATAAACAACTATCTGGTTGTGGAACCAACCAACCAACCAGAAATTTATAAATTTGTAAATTTATAAATATTTAATAAATTAAATTGAAGTGAAAGCAACTGGTGCGTGTGTTTCTTATTGGCAACATGACCCTCCCAAAGTATAACAATATATATATATATATATATATTATATATATATATATATATAATATATATATATATATATATTATATATATATATATATATAATATATATGTGTGTGTGGTGTGTGTGTGGGTGTGTGTGCGTGCGTGTGTGAGTGTGTGTGTGTGTATGTATATATATATATATATATATATATATATATATATATATATATATATATATATATATATTGTTGTGTGTATAATTATAAATATATTGGGAAATACGTTAGAATGCGAGTAGAATATATACTGCTAGAACTAGTGTAGATTTGGGCAAAAATGACAAAATAAAATTATTTTTACCCTATATTTATTGATATCTCCCTATATCAAATGAATCAAAATCAGAGCAATTCGTTCGTACGAGCTATTCCTTTTGTGTGATTGACGGTTAGTGGAAAGGTGACATACGCAAACCGGTTACAATAGCCATCAGCTCTATGTAACTCGGATCTGCTGTTAATACTACCGTTACGCCCGTTGATAAGAATATCCTCTTTGATCCATAGATTACCAACGTTGCTCACTGTGGCTTCTATGGTGTTCTCGATATCTTGTATGTAAGTTTTTGAAGTTGTTTTTTGACAGAAGAGTCATTTGTGTTCGTATGTTCCCGGATCCATATGTATAGCTTCCAGAGAGTGATTCCTGTGTTTGTGCCACCACATATTTTGCCCGTGATTTTGAATGCCTCATATGATCTTATGCATACATCCGCATTGCTGATTAAACAGTTACGGTGTGCGCATATTTCGTTGGTTTATGTGGGTCGGGCTTTGGAGAGTAGAATTTGCTGTATATGGACCCCTTCTTGATTCGTAGCGTTATATGTGTGCTCAGTTTCCAAGGTTATGTGGTCAACGTAGTCGCGATTATTATATATTTTGACGATCTCATCATGGTACGAGGTAAGCATGAGGGTAAACACACACACACAAACAGACACAGACATAGTCACACACACAACAAAAACAAACAAACAAACAAAACACACACAAACATACATATATGATATGCGAAAAGTATAATGGAAACAATAATGCAAACAATGTTTAACGCTTGATATAGTAGAAAACGTGTCTAAACGTTTCGGTCACTAGTCTTTCATCAGAATATGGAATAAGAAATATAAGATAAAAATATATGAAAGTATCGAAAAGATATTTATGGAGAAAAAGCATGTGTGTCAGCCATCTCTTTCTTTGTATCTCTCTCTCTCTCTCTCTCTCTCTCTCTCTCTCTCTCTCTCTCTCTCTCTCTCTCTCTCTCTCTCTCTCTCTCTCTCTCTCTCTCTCCCTCTCTCTCTCTCTCTCTCTCTCTCTCTCTCTCTCTCTCTCTCTCTCTCTCTCTCTCTCTATATATATATATATGAAAGACGTAAAATAAGAAAATTAAAAAAATTAAAATCACTGGGTTCCTCGTGTCCGCGCATTGCCTGGGAACTTAGCTGAGAATAGACTCCCTGATGACGTAATGAATTCTCTATAGTTATATATATTATGTAACTATATTTATCCCATTACAGAAACTAATTAGTTGGAGTGAAAATTTTAGTAAGTGAGTTGATTTTTAATTTTTAAAATTTTCTTATTTTACGTCTTTCATATAATTGTTCTGCATTCACCTGCATAGAACCACATAGGTACTAAGACATAACTTATATATTTGCTAGCATGAGTGTACATCTGTACACATATGATGGTAGATGTACTAATTCTCTCTCTCTCTCTCTCTCTCTCTCTCTCTATATATATATATATAATACATGTGTGTGTGTGTGTGTGTGTGTATCCCAGGCTCAATCGGGGTAACCACAGTAAGTAAGGTACTCAATACATAGGAGAGTATAAATATTTAATATAGAAATAGCTTCTACAGGACTAGAGCTGTTTCATTCGAAGGAAATCACCAGGAAAGTCCTTAAATGTAAATATATATATATATACAGACATATACATGCACACACTCACACATTTATTATATATATGTATATATATGTATATATATATATATATATACATATATATATATGTGTGTGTGTGTCTGTGTGTGTGTGCGTGTAAGTTTGTGTTACAGTGTGTAAATATATTTTTGCGTGTTACACTATTATTAGTATGTGTTTTGATGTACAATTCACACAGGCCTTAGTTTATTGGTGGCGTAGATAACAGCAACTTATTTTTACTTTACAAACCTTTCTTTCCCTAACCTTACTGCCCCACCCATCTTCATTTACCCTATGTCACAAACTCATTAATACATACACTCGTACACTCCTATTAAGAACCACACTATATTAGTGCTGCTACTAAATAATCTATCCATATGTATGTATTAAACCACATATATATTGTAGCATCTTGTAGGTACATATTTTTTATATTATTTTTGGTAGAGGTGGTTGGATGCCTAAATATGAAAGGGGGCGAGGTTTTGATTATTCTATGTAAAAATGAATCAGTCACGTGCAAAGGTTAATGAAATGTATATAGGTAGAATATCCAACCTTTTGACCGCTGTCAGTGTGTAGTGGAATAGTTGACGTCATCTGTGTTGTTGTGTTGGACCTCCGCTGGTTCTGATGACGAATAGAAAGCCGAAAGCAAGATCATGCATATTTACTGTGTAAATCAATCACCAATCAAGATTGATTATTTCACTCTTATACGAGCTGGAAATTTCACCGGTGATTTCTCCATAGATTCAGAGATGAAGCGCAGAATATCTCGTGGTGCTGCTGCTTTTCACTCTCTTTATGCGAGAGTGTGGAATCATAAAGGCCTATCAGTTGTAAACAATCCGAATCCATAGTTCTCCCGTCACTGTTATACGACAGTGAGACGTGGCCCATGCTTGCTCACCACCTATGCAAATTAGACGCTTTACATTAACATTTTTGCACCGGATACTTAAGATAAGTTGGTGGCACGGTTGAGACAATCATCTCGAATAACTATTTCAGATGTCTCGACCATGTATATCGAACGGAGGGTAGTCACATTCCAAAGCAACTCGTGTTTGGTAAATTAGCAATTGGCAAGAGAAGCAGAAGCCGCCAACTGAAGCGTTGGAAGGATGGCATTAATGAAGATCTGAACGCCTTCGACTTGTTAACCGTAGTACTTGGGGGAAGCAGACAAATCTGGGTAAGATGCACAGTTGCAGAAATAAATCTGCAGCTGTGCATCTTACCCAGCGAGCGGAAAGGCGCTGACGACGACATCATAATGTGAGTCCCCATCATCAACAATGACGATGGTAAGAATAAAATAAATGTTCGATGATGAACTTTTCGCCGGCGGACAGCTCGAGACGCGATCATTGTGTGTATCTGTCTGATTCTGGACTCGCAGGTTCGACGGACACATCTAATGATTTCGGAGCATATTCTCTGCGAAACAATTGTAACACACAATAAATTGAGTTCAGATGCATCACTGTTTTTCGTTTTATATTATATATATATATATATATAAAATTTCAGGTTATCAATAATGTAGTGATAATATATCGTTACGTTAGAGATGAACAGCGTACGAGTATAAATTATATTCCGGAGAAAATGTAGAAAAGATGAATATAAAATGAAAGTGCTTTTTTTAAAAAGGAATTTATTAGGTATTGACATATGTATCGCTGCTTGCGTAATCATATAATGTTAGCAAGTATTCGATAGCAAATGTATAATCAGTTGTCACTTCTTCAGAGATTTTGGATAAATTGGATAAAATCAGAAAAATTGAAGTATTTATATTAGTAATAGAGGAAGAAGAGAGGGGATAGTATATGACAGATGGTAATTCAATTTACTGCTAAACAAGTATATAAAGGGTTTCTAATGAGAATACAGATACGATTAAACCGTTCCATAAACTAAATGAGAACCTTAAATATGTAAATACGAGTTCTAACCATCCACTCTCTATAATTAAATCCATCCCTAGAAATGTTTCTCTTAGAATCTCCCGCATGTCGTCCAACCAACAAACCTTCAAAGAACATGCCGAATATTATGATGATGCACTTAGGAAAGCCGGACACCTAGATAATATAGAGTATATAGTCGAAGATCACCAAAACACCCAAAATAAATCCCATTGGAGTAGAAATAGCACAGAATCACCACCATACATACACTACCGCAATAGACACAATAATAGTCGCACACCACCAAACAGAAAGCGATGTAAAGAGTATATTTGGTACAACCCGGTCTATAACAACTCTATTAAAACCAATCTACCCTCACAATTCTTTCGATTAGTTAAAAAACACTTTCCAACATCACATAAATATAATAAAATCTTAAACCCTAACACTATTCGACTCTCATATTCAATCGCCCCTAATATTGAACAACATATAAAAAAGCTTAACGCAAAACGGTTGTATAAACGCCTTCCAACACATAACAATACACGTAAAACATTAGCTATAACATCACAAAACAACAAACAACATCCTGTCCTACCTAAGCAACCTCATCAACCCATCCATGACAATACAACAACGCAAAATTATAATTGTAACTGTGTTCAACCAGGAATGTGTCCGTTGAACAATCAGTGTCTTGAACGCAACATCATATACAAATGTACTATCGAATCGGATAGACAGAAGTGGTACTATGTGGGATCTACAGCCACTTCCTTCAAATCACGCCTTTATAGACATCGTTACTCGATAAAACATGAAAACCAGCGTTATGTAACAACACTCGCAGACAAGGCTTGGCAGCTGCATGAAAATAACCAACAATTTCACCTAAAATGGGATATAATAGCGAGCGGCTGTCCCCCCATATCCCACGGACAGGAATTTTGTAAATTATGTAATATGGAATTATTTTGTATTATGAAATCCAAAAACATCTTATTAAATAACTGAATAGAGCGATCGTTATACTGTAACCATCGCTTAAAATCTACATTTTCATATTATAAATACTACCAGGATTGAACGCCTGTCTCTATCTCCGTTTGATTGTCAAAATAGATATTAACATTCTCTATTAGTCTTAATTCTATCAACTCTTCTATTATTTACCATTTAATATAAATTGCTATAGATAAAATGAGATTTCTGATCTCTTAATTCAATTCCCTAATGCATATACCAGCTGGCTACTAGCATTGATGTTATTCAGTAGCAATCGAAATCTCCCCTTTCCCCAATCGACACTTTATAATTAATACTACTACACCAAATGACCAGCCCTGTCCACTGTCCAATTGGTCAAGTATAGATTAAAATTGGCACTCCCAAAAATTCTTATTTAGATAAAATAAACCATTTACTCATGGTATTCTCATTAGAAACCCTTTATATACTTGTTTAGCAGTAAATTGAATTACCATCTGTCATATACTATCCCCTCTCTTCTTCCTCTATTACTAATATAAATACTTCAATTTTTCTGATTTTATCCAATTTATCCAAAATCTCTGAAGAAGTGACAACTGATTATACATTTGCTATCGAATACTTGCTAACATTATATGATTACGCAAGTAGCGATACATAGGTATTCCGTCTGTTACAGAAACATATGTCAATACCTAATAAATTCCTTTTTAAAAAAAGCACTTTCATTTTATATTCATCTTTTCTATATATATATATATATATATATATATATATATAATATATTATATATATATTATATATATATATATATATATATATATATATATATATATATATATATATATATATATATATATATATAGAGTAAAATGACAGGAGGCCGGAATGACCAGTTCTATTAGTGGTGAACCACCAAACTTAAATGTATATATATGTATAATGATGTGCCAGGCGGAACGAATAGAACGTAAGGTTACTAGAAAAATAGCAGCCAGGACCATTCGATATATTAAAGCGGTCTATATGTCTCTTGTGATTTGAACTCATATAACTTTATATCAGCGTTCGTCTGTCCTTACAGTAGCATAAGGATCCGAAAATTGTTTCTCCTTGAGCTATCGTAATTGTAGAGGATTATGGTGAGTTTTTACCTCAATATATACTTTTGATACATTTGCTCCATCGCTTTTGTTGAGCTTTAATATATCGAATGGTTCTGGCTGCTATTTCTTTAGTAACCTTTCGTTCTATTCGTTCCGCCTGGTACATTATTTCCATGTGCTCTCTCTTTTAATGCATATGTGTTATTTAGTTTTCTACCAAACATAGTAGTGAAGTGAATATTGATGTGAGTATCCGCTGAGAATCGCCAACCCAATAATTACCCTCACTGAATTTTACGAAACAGTTCTATCCATAAACTCTCCGGGTACATGATAGTTATCATGGTAGCTTCGTTTTCCTCAATTCATCGTTTTGATTGGGTTCTGTGAACGATAATATTTTAATGAACATTTTCCTTACCCTGGTGGTCTATGTCCCTTGTGATTTGAACTCATATAAATGACTATATATCAGTGTTCGTCTCTCCTTACAATATTATAAGGGCCGGAAAAAATTTCTCCTTAAGCTATAAATATTATAGGAGACTATTGTGAGTTTTCAACACACTCTCTCTCTCTATATATATACATTTAAGTTTGGGTGGTTTATCACTTTATATATATATATATATATATATATATATATATATATATATATATATATATATATATATATATATATATATATCCTCTGCAAAATCCTACTTCAGTGCCTCAAAGTGGCACAGCGGTGATCCTGGCTGTCTGTTAGCTATGGTATCGAGACTCAGTGTCCTGGCAGGTTTTACCATGCTACGCAGGTATCAGACTATTTGTCCTAGAGATAATTCATCATCTTCTAGAGTTCGAAAGCTAGCTAAACTGAAGAGGTACCGGCTTGCCACCCAGCCAGTGGGATGGCGTCATCTTATGGTTAAAACAGCACGAAGAAAAGGGCCTCAGTACCCTGCGCGTCAATCGGGCCACTCCACGACGGCGGAGGGCAATCCGAGCGACGAAAGGCTGCTAAGAATCACAGGTTCCCGAAGGCAGCCAAGGAACAGGACTAATCTTGCCATATGCACCTACAACTGCAGGTCTTTGGCAGGGGAGGGGGCTGAACCACCTAATGGAGGAGAAGAAGAAGATCAGGTGCGACGTATTAGGGCTGTTCGAGACCCGCCAGAAGAAGGAGGCGAGTTCGCGATGGCAAGATGGATACGCCGTGAGACTCGGGAAAGCAGAGGGTGCCAGGTCGGTCGGAGGTATAGGGTTCATCGTAAGCAAGGAATGGGCTTCGAAGGTCGCTTCTTGCCAGTTCATATCGTCACGGATTGGTGTACTGAACGTGAATCTCTCAGGGAAGGCCACCCTCAAGATCGTCCAGACATACGCTCCCACAAGTGCCAGCGACGACGATGAGGTGGAAGAATTCTATCGCCAGCTAGACAAAGTGCTAGCTATGAAGTCCACTTACACCGTCGTAATGGGAGACTTCAACGCAAAGGTCGCACAAGGGCGACAAGGGGAAGAGTATGTCGGAAGATTCGGCCTAGGAGAGCGAAATGAGAGAGGAGAGCGTCTGGTCACCATGGCGGAGGCGAGACGGCACTACATCGGAAACAGCCTATTCAGGAAGAAAATGGAGAAGAGATGGACCTGGGTATCGCCAAATACTGAGAACCGAAACGAGATCGACTACATCTTGGTCGACAAGCGACGCATACTGCAGGACGTCTCCGTGATAACACGATTCAACACTGGCAGTGATCATTATCTGGTGAGGGCAAAGGTCGTCATCGACTGGACGAGGCAGAAGAAGGCGTCGAAGGGAGAACGCATCCAGGTCTTCAACGAGGCGCAGCTGCCGGAAGCCATCATCCAGGAAAACTGGCGTCAAGGAGACGGCATAGACGCTGACTACGACTCACTGATAAGGAAACTGAAGGAATTCTTGAGGAAGGCTAAGGGTGTGTGCCCGAGGGGGCAAAAGGGAAGTGTCTCGGATGAAACTATGAAGTTGCTTGAGAAGAGGAAGAATATGAAGAGGACACCTGAAGTTCACGTCGAATATTCCCTTCTCAGCAGAGTGATATGTCAACAACTGAAGAGAGACTTCGAGGCATACTGGCTGGAGAAGCTCCTGAAGGCCGCAAAGGAAAAGAAGAGCCTCAAGAAATGCGAGAGGGACATGACAATGTACAGATCTGAGGTGACGACCTTGAAGAACACGGCTGGGTAACGGTCAGCGACAAGAGTGAGGTGGAAAAGGTTTGCGAAGACTTCTCTACCAAGCTCTTCAAGTCTGCCGGGAATGTGCGGCCGTTACCGCCACTCCAACAGGAGGAGAATGTGCCACCATTCCTTGTCGGTGAGGTCGAAAGAGCCATCGGCTTGATGAAAAGCGGAAAGGCGCCGGGGAAAGACGGCATAACATCGCAAGTGTTGAAGTCAGGCAGAGAGCAGCTCTGGAGGATCCTCGCTGAGCTATTCACACACTATCTGGACGAGGGAAGAATACCCTCGCAGTGGAAAGAGTCGAATACCACCCTGCTATGTAAGAAGGGCGATGGAGAAGATCTGAAGAACTACCGACCCGTATGCCTGCTGTCTCACGTGTACAAGCTGTTCACGAGGATAATCCTGAACAGGTTATCACATCATCTGGACGAACAGCAACCGAGAGAGCAAGTCGGCTTCCGGAAGAACGATGGACCACATATTTACTCTGACACAACTGATTGAGGGAGCGAAAGATACAAGATGCCTCTTTGCGTCGCGTTCATAGACTACAGAGGGCCTTCGACAGCGTCGAAATCAACACAGTGCTGAACTCGCTGCAGAGGCAGGGAGTCGAGGCGCAATACGTTCAACTGCTCAGAGAGGCGAGTCCGGATGCACCACCGACATGGCTCTGCTGTCATCACCCGTACGAGTGGTGGTCGAGAAGGGAGTGAAGCAAGAAGATACGATCTCTCCAAAATAAATACAAACCGGAATTGTGATATATATATATATATATATATATATATATATATATATATATATATATATATATATATATATATGTAGGAGGTGAGTTTTATTGTAGTACAATAAAGCAATGCAGATATCGGATAGTTTGTTTTTGAAATGCGCATAATAAAATATATGGAACTCCTTTAACCATCTTTTGATCTTATATTATATATATATATATATATATATATATATATATATATATATATATATATATATATATATATATATATATATCACAATTCCGGTTTGTATTTATTTTCTTGATTTATTCTTAAATTGAGTCTGGCAAACCATATTGTTCATAGTTAGTATCTTTCTGACCTTAGCGAAACTGGTCCCGTACGATTTGAACACATATATGTATATGTCTGTGTTTACCTCTCTTTTATATTCCATTATAATATACGGCGGCTCCGAAAAATTTCTTTCCTTGAGCCATTTTATTGTAAGAGACTATTTTGAGTTTCTAACTCAATATATACCTTTGATATATATATATATATATATATATATATATATATATATATATATATATATATATATATATATATATATATATATATATATAGAGTATATTTGGCAATATACAGTATGTTTAATTAAAAACATCTGGAAGACCATACGCTATCGGTTTTAAAGTAGTGACTATGTCACTTACTTCTTTTCCGCGAAAGAAGGGAGAGAAGCTACCAGTCTGTTTCACGCAGTTGGCGATCATCCTCCTTTCGCCAAAAATTATAGAAGCTGGATTCATATAGAATTCCAGTAATAATTAGGAACTGATTATACAGAGCGATTGCCAGTCCAGCAAAATCTAGGTATTAGGATTGGTGCTCTGAAATAACGATCTATACATGAATGTATGTATAGAATATTTGGCAATATACCGTATGTTTAATTAAAAACATTTTGAAGACCATACGCTATCGGTTTTAAATTAGTGACTATGTCACTTACTTCTTTTCGGCGAAAGAAGGGAGAGAAGCTAACAGCCTATTGACGATCATCGGAGTCACGCACTCCCCGCTTTCACCGAAAATTATAGAAGTTGGATTCTTATAGAATTCCAGTACTAATCGTGGCTCTGACAGCGTGAAACTGACTGTTAGCTTCTCTCCCTTCTTTCACTTACGTATTTTTCTGATTTGAAATCGTGTGTTGAAACCGATATTGTTATATTTGAAGATGGTCATGTTGCCAGTATTGCCAATAAAATTAAGTCTTGTTGTATGGGTTTAATATATATTTTATTGTGTGGAGATTGATTATGCTTATCTGCTGACATACATTTACTTTTGGAGACGTTTACAAATAACCCAATTTCTGCTACTTCTCTAAATAGAGCATAGCAGATCTCGACTTAGCGCTGTTCATATTCGCTGTGTCATCTGCGTAGTTAATATTTGACAATAGCTAACCATGAGTCACATTTTGCTTCTGTTTTCAATATTAAGGAAGCTATGACAATGCAGAAGAGTAAAGCCGAAAAGATGTCCACCACCACCTGTTTTGCATGCATACATAAATAATATATGCACAAAATATTAAAATATATATATATATATATATATATATATATATATATATATATATATATATATATATATATATATATATATATATATATATATATATATATATATATAAAATAATTGTTTCTACTTTAGGCACAAGGCCAGCAATTACCCAGTACATTACTGGTACTTTATTTTATCGACCCCGTAAGGATGAAAGGCAAAGTCAACCTCGGCGGGATTTTAACTCAGATCGTAAAGGGGCGTAATTATGCTAGAAAGCATGGCGTCCGACCCTCTACCGATACTGCCAAAGACGGAATTAAATCACCATAATTTTATTGCATCATATATATTTATGTTACATAGTTATTCATGTGACTTCGTCAGATGCTTACGCAACCTTCGGTGCAGTCATGCGATCATTGTGATATACTGGTGGCTATGCAACGTCCATCCAGTAGTGAATTGGTTCACCATCTATACATATATATATATTTATATATTCAATTTAGGATGTGCACAGGACAAAAACAATGGAAAATACAATAGAAAGACGGACATTTCCATCTCCTTAGTCAATTCTGGAAATAACTACAGTTTTGGTACATTATGGTTGATACGGTTCATTCCAGTGCACATTGTGACATAACCAAACAGGTGATGACAAGTTATGCGTTTAGGCGAATTACACAAATATAGAAGAAAATATATCCCAAGTGCGTCAACTGACAAACAAGGGGGAGAACGGTGCATGTGGTTTAGCCAAAGGTGAAAAATATAGAAAGGAGAGAGATAGTAAAACTGAAGTAGTCCAACGAGCAGGCAAAAAAGATGACTCTGAGGAGTAGAAAGGTAAGAAAGGATTATATGATTGTTAAAAAAAGTATATTATCTCCACCTAGCATATGCATTTACAGGGTGGACAGCCTTCAGGCTCGAACTGGAGTAACTGGTATAGCAGAACACCTATATCAATACACAGCACATTCACAAAATGGACGCCACTGCTTAACCTCAAACGTACCAACCTCATACCAGCAGTTGCGATAGCAAAATGCTATATTCATTAATCTCAGAACATTGGTTACAAATAACTATGCATCAACTCTGTAACAGCTGACGACATGACGCACCAAGCGGCTGTGTTGCACACTCGTGTTATAATGGTTGATACGTGTTCTTAACGTGTTCACAGGCTTCTCCGTTTCAAATTACACTTACTTTTATCACATCTGAAAGTGTCGTTTTTTTTACAACTCTTTATATATATATATATATATATAGAGAGAGAGATAATATAGAAATAGAAACAGATATACACAGATATAAACGCGCGCGCACACACACACACACACACACACACACACACACACACACACACACACACACACACACACACATATATATATCTTCAAGTGTGTTTTATATATAGATGTGCTCACTTTATCAAAACTGCTATCAACCAGAAATATCTTTTAGGTCGATTTTTGTCGAATTCAATGTCATGCCCATACCCATGACCTTTAAACTCCTATACACACACTAATATAGAAACTTATACAGATACGCACGTCCATACACATAAACACATACACACAATTCTACAGTGCAATAAAAGATATATATGCACACCTTTCCAGGCACAGGACTGATTTCTCACGTCTTTCACTTTATGTATATATATATAACAAAGCAAGTGTGATAAGATATCAGGAGGACTATAACGCATCGAGTGCTCGATACTTAGGGTAGTAGAGTGGGCAATAGGAAAAGAGTCAGGATCCCGACGGCAGAGCTCCGGCTGTTTCGACAGCTAGATTCGAACGTTCGGATCTAGCTGTCGAAACGGCCGGAGCTCTGCCATCGGAGTCCTGGCACTTTTCCTATATATATATATATATATATATATATATATATATATATATAACGAAGGAATTGTGGTAAGGAACCAGATGGACCATATCGCACCAAAGTACTCAATACTTAGGGTAGTAGAGTGGGTAATAGGAACAAGTATGACCCCGACGGCAGAGCTCAAGCTTGAGCTCTGCCGTCGCGGTCATACTTGTTCCTATATATATATATATATATATATATATATATATATATATATATATATATATATATATATATTATAAAGAAAACGAAAATTCAGTGATGTATCTGGACTTAGTTTATTTCGTGTTACAAATTTTTCGCCGGCATGTAGCTCGAGTCATGGTCCTTGTATGGATCTGGCTGATTCTACTTCTTGATAAAATTTTATCACAGTGATAAAATTTGCTCCGGACATAACACCCGTGTCTGAAAGAACCCGCAGAAGTAGAATCAGCCAGATCCATACAAGGACCATGACTCGAGCTACATGCCGGCGAAACATTTGTAACACGAAATAAACTAAGCCCAGATGCATCACTGATTTTTCGTTTTCTTTATAATATCTACACTCTACTGTGATGAATATCGAGTGCTAATTTTGGCATACCGCCTATGGAAGCACCATAGCTACCACTATACACAACTATATATATATATATATATATATATATATATATAAACATATATATATAGGGATTGAACGTCAAGTTACTGTTGGTTCACCAAAGTGAGTATGCGATGCGTAGTCTCCAGCATGTACTTTGGGATTGTACTAAGTAGAGTGTAATAATAATAATTGTTTTTTACTTTTGGCACAAGGCCAGCAATTACCCAGTGCATTATCGACCCCGTAAGGATGAAAGGCAAAGTTAACCTCGACGGGATTTGAACTCAGACTGTAAAGGGACGTAACTAAGCTGGAAATGTGTGAAATTTTCATTACATTTATTCCGGTGAGACGCGCGTTTCCCGATTGATCAGCTCAAGGTTCAATCTGTATCAATCAGGCCCGACTCTGGAATCAACAGCTCACCAGACTTCTTTTAGCCCAATGTCGGAATAATTTCCGTACAGCGTTAAGAAAATATATATCCGTTCTCATTCATAAGTGGTGGTCAATTTTACTTTGGTTTGATTGGTGGTTTTGTGAGGAAAATGTGCGAGGAGACCTTGGCAGGAAAGTGTTCCTGAGATCATGAAGTTTGACCAACTGTTTGGTTGACCTCTTAGCCAAACGCTGATATTTTAATATGTAAGATTTAAGTTGTTGAATAATCCTATTTGGCCAGAAACTTTTCTGGGTTTTAACAACTTTTATTGAATTTTTCATGTGTTGTTCACGTATAATTTTAACTTTAATATTTTGCCGGGAAAGTTTTGGTTTCTGAGACCAAAAATCGAAGATATTTTGCCCTGATAATCCGTTTAATTTAAAATCTTTGACATCTCTAAATAGGTTTTTAATGTTAATCCCTTTGAAGTTCTTCCACAAGGATTTACGAAATAACTTCAGCATTGGTTTCAAAGGAATATAATTTCCATCTGTAGCGTTCCAACCAAACTTCTTCCTCTGTCGATTGGGGAGCAATTGTGTACATTTGTGTTTGTTAATGTGGTGTTATTACTGTTAAAATTGCCTTTAATTGAAATTGACTTATTATTTCGAGTTTCTACAGATTTTAAGACTTTCAATGAAAACTTCGGATACTTCTCTTCATATTCTTATAGCGCTTAAAAAGAGATTTAAACCATTTTGTAAATTTGTGCATTATTGCATTCCACAGATCGGTGTAGTAAACACTGCAACTGTTCCGTTGTAATATTATTCATCCGTAACATTTTACGCAAGCGAGACAACTGTTGAAATCTGTAGATAATTGTTGCTGGTAGAACACGACATACCTTGTTGGAAAACGGTGTGTTCTTCACTGAACACAATTGGCAGGTATTGTGGCGACTGTTTGAAAAATAAAAATAAAAATAAAAACGCAAGAGAAAAGATTATCATACAGAACCTTGAAAAAAAGGACCTAGAATATATTTTAAATGATAATGATTTGTTTTGATAGATACGCATTCAAGAAATCACTATTGATCAGCTCAAGGTTCGATCTAGCCCGAATCTGGATATATATATATATATATATATATATATATATACATATATATATATATATATATATATATATATATATATATACATATATATAAAATAGATAGATACATAGACACAAACACACAGGCATACACATATGTATATATAAACACACAGAGGCATACACACATATATATAAACACACACACATACACACACACATATATATAAACACACACACATACAAATGGAGTCTCTCCGGCGCTTACGACGACGAGTGTTCCAGTTGATACTAGCAACGTAACAACCTACTCATGAAATTAACGTGCAAGTGGCTGAGCATTCCAGAAACACGTGTTCCCTTTGCGTAGTTCTCATGGAGATTCAGTGTGACAAGGCTGGTCCTTCGAATTACAGGTAAAACTCATTTTGGCCAAATGAATGGTCTGGAGCATCGAGAAATAAAGTGTCTTGCTAAAGGAGACACCATGCCGCTGAGAATCGAACTCGCGACCTTGAGATTATGAGCCGAATATTCTAAGCACGTGCTTTCACATCCACGAATACACATATAAACACCACCCTCGCAGAACACACTCACACACACATATATATAGGTAGATATATATATATATATTCACAAACACGCACACATCGAGGTATATAAAACTGAAGATGTTTGTCTGTGTGTGTCTGTGAGTTTGAATCCCTAAAACTCGAGAAGTACCCAACCGAAATTTTTCAAACTTTACATGTGTATTACTTATGTTTCAGGGAGTGTTAAGCACAATTTTTTCATCCCCTATTAGGCCCGATATTAGGTGAAAAACTGTGTTTTTTCAGCTTTTTAGGGTTTTTTGAGGCGTTATGTCAGACAGATTTCCTTGAAATTGTAACTATGTATTAGTTAGTCTCTTCTTCATACCGTGAGTGAAGAAAATCCAACTTTTTTATGGCCTAGGGTCCGCATTAGGTGAAAAACTTCATTTTTTCAGGTTTTTAGGGATTTTTTGAGGCGTTACATCTAGCCGATTTTCCTCAAATTTCAAGTCATATTATGCACCTTAAAAAAATTCATTTTCTTGATCCTCTAGAGCCCGCATTAGGTGAAAACGTGCATTTTTCCTGATTCATCGAGGAAAATCCTAATGATTATCCAGCCATCAGAATATTTGATTTTTTTTCTTTACATATTGTCCGGGCATGCAGTTTTTCCACGATTAGGTCTGTTGGCGGCTCGAGTTCCAAAATACTTTATCCCATGCAACGCCGGGTACCACTGCTAGTATATATATATATATATATATATATATATATATATATATATATATATATATATATATATTTAAACACAGATACACATATATATAAAGACACATAGACACACACATATATATATATATATATATATATATATATATATATATATATATATATATATATATACACACACACACAGACATATATATATATATATATATATATATATATATATATATATATATATATATATATATAAATATATATATATATACAAACACACACAAATATATAAACACACCCACAAATATATAAACACACACACATACATATACACAAACACACACACATTTATAGAATAGAAACACACACAAATATATAAACATGAACCCAGACACATATGTACACACACACACGTATATATATAAACTGCTCACTTTGCTGTGAAACCCCATATTAAAACCTTTTTCTTACCTCTTACAATTACTTTGTCACGCTCTCTCAAAACATTACCGCTCTCTCTCACTAAAACATTATACCTTTCTCACCCTCTCTACATACCGATACATGCCTCACTCACTCTTACTAGAGTAACATTCTCACTCTCTCACTAAACCACCTCTCTCTCCTCCTCTCTACATCCGTCTACAAACGTCACTCTCGTCTCACAATTCTCCCTATCTCACTAAAACACAAAACTCTCTCCCTCTCTCTATATCTCACTACATACTTCACGCTCTTTCACACTCACAATTCCCCCTCTCTCATTAAACCACAAAATATCATCGCCCACTCTATATACCACTACATACCTCTGTCAATAAACCACCAAACTCTTTGCCACCATCTATATCCCACTACATACCCCACTCTCTCACAATTCCCCCTCTCACACTAGATGACCAAATTCTCTCCCCTCTCTATATATAACTCACTCTTTATAATTCTCGTAATTCTTACTAGCCCACCAAGCTCAGCCCCCCTCAGTATATTACACTACATGCTTCACTCTCTATTGCTTTCCCAATACTCTCTCTCAGTAGACCACCAAATTCTCTTCCCCTCTCTATATTCCACTACATACCTCACTCTCTTTTACTCTTTTATTCTCCCTCTCATTAAACACATTCTCTCACGCTCTCTATATCCCACTATATACCTCACTCTCTCTCACTAGACCACAAAGTTATCTCCTCCTTTCTCCATTCCACTATATAACTCACTCTCTATCACTTTATTAATTCATCCTCTATCACTAAATCAACAAGCACTCTCCCCATCTCTATATCCCACTACACACTTCCCTCTCGCTCACAATACCCATCTCTCACTAGGCCAATAAACTTTCTCCACCTCTCTATATTGCACTACATCCTGCACTCTCTTTCACATACTATTACGGGATCACCCACAGCCCTTTATTTCACCTACTATTTTCACTGTGCAATCCTTCCTTGTCTGTTTCTCTATTCATTCTCTCTCTCTCTCTCTCTCTCTCTCTCTCTCTCTCTCTCTCTCTCTCTCTCTATCCCCCCTCTCTCCCTCCCTCTCCCTCCCGCTGTCTCTCCCTCTCTCCCTCACTAATTATCTTTTTTTCCATCTCTGTTTCTCTTACATTTTCGTATCTGTTTTCCTTTCCTCTGTCATACAATTCTCCTCCCAAGACCACAACCACTTTAACCTCAACATTTCCCTCTTATCCATCTGTCCTTCGTATCCGCCTATGTGATTACACTCTTTGTTCTTCTCTTCCCTCCCATGTATTCATTTTCAGACGAAAGTTTTAATATTTCACCCTATCTTTGCTATCATACTCTCGTTATATTCGTCACCGTATTGTATTGGTTATTATATTCCCTTCCACTGTTTTCCGTACATCTATCGTGTTGTTGTGTATTGTTCCAGAGGCTCGGGATTATTTGTACCTTCTGTTTTCTGACTTCCTGGATGTACTGTTGAGAAACACACACAAACAAAAAAGAACGTACACATACACATAGTATGAAAGACAGAGAGATAACCATCATCATCATCATCATCATCATCACCACCACCACGACAAAAGAGTGTTATGGAAGAAATCGGGTATATTCTGAGCTGGCAAAATGGTGGGTTCGGCCAGGTTTAAAACAACTGGACCGATGTAACGACGGCATCCGAACAACTCTCTCTCTCTCTCTCTGTCTGTCTCTCTCTCTCTCTCTCTCTCTCTCTCTCTCTCTCTCTCTCTCTCTCTCTCTCTCTCTCTCTCTCTCTCTCTCTATATATATATATATATATATATATATATATATATATATATATATATATATATATATAGTAATAATAATAAAATTGAAGACTAAAATCCAAAGAGGGCTCGATAAGGATAAATATATATCAAATATATAAGAACCGTAGAGCAAATATTTATTAAAATAACAGATTAAAGTTTAAACAAAGAATCGCTGCTTTCATCCTTAACGGGATCTTCTGAAACTAATAAAGTCAATCTGTAAACGCAGAACTGGATATTTCAAAAAACGTTGCAACCGGAGGAAGACAGGAAGACGATACTTTGGTTCGTGGAAACGTTCGCTATGCAAATAAGTAAAGGAATAAACAAAACATATAATTATCTCCCACATTAGGACGTAAAATATCCACGTATAGATCGTACTATCCGTTAGGGTATAACTTGGGGCTGAAATACTATTAAAATTTCTTACTCTACGACTCCTAACCTTGCACATAACATCACAGCTTCAAATTTAGCTAAACTACCTAGCCGTAGGAACACGTGCAACCCTGTAGTTAGTACTAACTGTAATTGTAGGAATCGGGCTGATTGCCCCTATCCGAGAAATGCCTCTCTAGTAACATTGTCTACAAATGTAAGGTTGTAACACCCACGTCCCGTAGGGCCTACATAGGGTTAACCGCCAATAGTTTCAAGCAGCGTCTTTACATGCATACCCATTCTTTTCGTTACCCTCTAAGAAGGAATATGACGTCACTTTCAGCTTATATCTGGAGTCTAAAAGACAACCACACCCAATATAAGTTACACTGGGAGATCCTAGCTGGGGCTAGATCGTATAACGGAAATAACAGACCATGTGACCTCTGCGCCGCTGAGGCCCTGGAAATACTCTACGCCACAGACCACATCTTAAACAAAAAATCTGAGACAATTTCGGCTTGTAAACATAAATTACACAAAACTTTCCTGTATTACAGCCCCACGTTATAGCCTAACGGATAGTACGATCTATACGTGGATATTTTACGTCCTGATGTGGGAGCTAATTATATGTTTTGTTTATTCCTTTACTTATTTGCATAGCGAACGTTTCCACGAACCAAAGTATCGTCTTCCTGTCTTCCTCCGGTTGCAACGCTTTTTGAAATATCCAGTTCTGCGTTTACAGATTGACTTTGTTAGTTTCAGAAGATCCCGTTAAGGGTGAAAGCAGCGATTCTTTGCTTAAACTTTAATCTGTTATTTTAATATATATATATATATATATATATATATATATATTTACATATCGTTGCTGTTAATTCTTGTTAGAGTTCGGGCGATGTCATTATAAATACCCTGGACATGTTAAACCTGGTGGAAACCATCCTTTCTCGAACTCAGAAGAATGCCGATTTTTTCCCATAGAAAACCAGGGTTAGCTATCAAGAAAGTGATAAACAAATATAGAGGAAGAATCGACCTCAGTATCGAGCAGGTACTTTATTTATCGACCTTAAATAAATGATAAACACAGTTGTCTTCAGTGGGATTTGAACCCAGAGTGCAGAACCTCAGAATGAATATCTCAAAGCATTCTATCCGACCCAATTCTCCAATTCCTTTTACATATTATTTCATATTTTGATGTTGGCGACTTCTATTCATTTTATATATACATTTATAGTGTTGGTAAATTTCGTAAGAAATATATAAATTTCATAAAGCACTCAATCCGTGGGATGAGATTGGATTATACAAAATGTTTTTATTGCATCAATATTACATTTTCCGAATACACGTGATTTACTGAGTGAGTTAAGCAGACTCAGTCAAATTTTCAGTTCGGCCATCTTTGAATTGTTGTATTTGTTTAATTCTCTTTCTGTGAAAAAAGCGTTCAAGAAACGGATAATATGTATTAGTATTTAGGTGTGTAGAAAGACAGCAAAAGGGAGATAACCTTTTTTGGTAGAATGACATGAAGGGAGCTAAATTATTTTGTACTTAAATGTAATGAGAAAACAGTTGTTAAGGACATTTGGATACTATACGGGTAAGATCTGATAAGGAAGAGATAAGGTGGGTGAGTGGGAGGAATGCAAGTGAGGGCACTATCTTAGGCGGTTCACCTGATGTTAATGACACATGTTGTCTATATTGAAGCAGAGTATTCTTAGGGAGATGTGAGTTGTATCAAGAGGTATTGATTGTGGTCTGTGAATTAGAGATTCATAGTCAGGATGTTTCCACTTTAAGGATGTTTGGACATGTATGTGCAGCGGTTCCAGTTATTTGTGGACTCCTTGACTCACACAGTGAAAAACAAGTATTCTGAAAATTTACTGATATATATAAAAAAAAATGCTAAATACATATATAAACTCATACACACATACGTACAAACATACATAAATACATGCATATATATATATATATATATATATATAAACGTTAGAATATGTGTAATAAGGCCAAGACAATGCAGATATGGACATAGAAAAAGAATGCAATAGTGAGAGATATTGATGAGAATTCGTCTTTCACCTTGAATTTATTTAAATGTCCTTAATTTTCGAGATAATATCTCTTCTTCGGAGGGAAGTAAAAGTCTCAGACCAGCGTCTAAATTTCCAATGAAGCCATGCTTCATTGGAAATTTAGACGCTGGTCTGA
>OZ024741.1:230083345-230143345 GCA_964016885.1 Eledone cirrhosa
GCAGTCTATGAAGATAAAGCAAGAGGAAAGTTTAGAGTAGTCAGTGTATGAAACAATCTCACGTGTAGCATGCACGCGTGTCTTATTTATACATGATTAGAGTGCGTCGGAATGATAATTGCAGGGTCAGGCAGTTGAAGCAGGCAATCGATCTTATTATGTGGGCTGAATTATTGAGTCATTTATTCGCATACATCTGTATGATATACAGTCCCGGATGCAGGTAAACACCAAAATATCAAAAACTTTCAACATACCATAAACCTTATTGTATCGTAGGCAAAGCCGTACCACTGTCTTCGCTCACACCACCAATCACATAATCCATGAGACGCAATATATAGAACACGTGTCTATCGTATAATTCACGATGGTTCAGCATATAATCAAGTTATAAACCGTATCTAGTCGGTTCTTAATTAATAGATCATGCTGTTTAGATTCCGGAAGTGTCTGAATGACTAAGGGGAATTAAAGTGTAAGGGGAGGTAACTAGCTAGTTATCTTAGTTAAATTATTATCCTAAACTACATTAATGGTGATTCAAATACGTGCCTATCATATGAAGTTATAACTAATTTCTAGAGTATGTTTCCCATTTATAGGTTAGAGAGTTGTCCATTAAGAAGTACAAGGGTGTATATATTAGGATGATTACCATCCATTAAGGGGTGTCATATCTGAACATTCTATAAGAGGAGTCAGACACTCAAATCCCTGTTCCATGCAAATGTAATATAACAGTAGGACCTGGTATGGTCCCACTATTACATATGACCCCCGGTAGGCTCCGGGTCATTGTATGTCTGAATCTCCTGTAAATCTGGATACCTTCGGGATGGTCCGGATATCTAATTTCTCATATAAAGGCACTAGTCTGGTCATCAAGCAATAGATAACCCCCATCTCATATATAAATTAATTAGGTATCACATCTACAAGTTAGAGTGGAGTCTATTAATAGGTACTAAAGGAGTTCATATCATGATGATTACAATCTGGAGATTAAATCTCTCATACCAGGACACCTGTCTGGCCACCAAGCAATACATAAACTCGCATTCCACATATAAATCAGGTATCCCATCCACAAGTTAGAGTGGAGTCCAATAACAAGCACTAAAGGAGTTCATATCTTGATGACTACAATCCAACAAGGGGTTCCACACCTTGCCAATCCACAAGAAGAGTCAGACTACATAATTAATTACATGGGTCTCACTATCAGTAATGGTCTTATTATCATACATGACTCCCGGCGAGATTCAGGTCGTAGTATGACTGCATCCCCGGTAAAATCACTAGGGTGGTCCGGTGGCCGGTTCTCTCGTCAAAAGATGCCGGTCAGGTCACCAGGCAACACAGAGGCTCCTAACTCATGCATCACCTGTGCATCATTCATTGAACTGATCGTTTACAGTATATATTCACATAACAATACGATTATCTATCTAATCATCAATCTATCTCTTGGTGGCAATCCATGCACAGGATTATGCTATCGCAACCAGTACCGTGTCCCCGGTTTATACTAATCTTATATTTGTGCAATGCAGACTAAGTAGTCCACGGTCGAGATATCAGAATTAGAGGTACAAGGGGGTAATCCCAGGGTAGGTGGTACTAAAATGCTGTCAGTATTATCTTTAGAGTATAAAAATGGGTGTGGATGTGAGGTGTAAGGTGAGCTACTGATGTTAATTGCTAGGGGTGGTGCCGGTTCCAGTCTGACATTATTATATATAGGGTTTAAAGTTTTGGAACGAGTGTCGGAAGCGGTGTTGGCAAGTTGCGAACACTTCTGATTTTTTATTAAGGAGATTATGTTTAGAGAAGATGATAGTATGGGTCTCTAGTAGACAGAGGTTACAAAATTTATTAGGTGGTTTGTACGATGTTGCACTACCTACCACTTCCCATTTAAGTGTATATATTTTATTTTTAGTTTTTAGATAGTGTATGTAGCTAGATAGTGAAGTGGAGTTGGCTAGACTGTGTTTTTTGAAAGAGTGGAGGTGCGAATTGTATCTAGTTTTGAAGCAGTTAGAAGTAGAGCCTATATAGGTTTCAGAAGAGTTGTTAGTTGTGACTGTACATGAGTATATGATATCCTTGGTTAAGCATTTTTTATCTAAAGGGCAGGTTCTACTTGATCTACAGTTACAATTACTCTGGGTGCTAGTCTGCCGGTTACTATGCTGTGTAGAAGTTTGGATGTTAGCTATAGGGTTATGGTTATGTGGGTTGTGGTACGCAGCGTTAATGTTTACACGAGTGCTATTACTATTATTTCCATTGATATTACGGTTAGTTGCTATAATGCTACTTTGACTGTTATTTTGAATGTTATTTTGAAGGTTTATCGACTGTTGTGATTTAGTTTGTTGGAAGTAAGAATTAATTTTTCTTTGATTTGTACTAGCTATGTGGTATGCTAAGTTAGGCGTAGTAGAGTATGAGATCTTAATAGTGTTTTTGTTTAAAAGGCCGTGGTACCTGTGGCCGGATGGGAAGTGTTTATCTAGTAGTGAGAAGAAAGCCCTAGGTAGGTTGGTAGAGACGTTTAAATTGAAAGGAGGGTTGGAAAATGTATTATTTCTTCTTCTATTTCTGTTTTTTATGTCTGGTGATTTGTTTCCTTTAATGTTCCTATGGTAATTTCTGCGGTGCGGGTTACTTTTGTTGTTACTATCCCTATTAGTGTGCGTGCAGTTGCTATTCCTATTGTTAAATTTTCCCATGGACATGTTGTGTGAAATGATGTAGCTATGTGTTTTTGTAGGTAGGAACTCTATCCCTGTATTATGGCCTGATCTAGCTAATGCCTGATTATAATACTGCGAGTTATTGTTAAATGTGTTTATGTCATAGGATAGATTAGAGATTCTATTAGATACTCCCTTAGAGATAGAGTTCAATATAGATTTAGGGTGGTTAGACTTGGTATCTACGTAGATGAGATTTTCATTAGGTTTGTGGAAAGGTGCATATATCATTGAGTCTAGGTAGAGTGTGGCGTCTAGGAAGTTGACGTTTTTGGTGTTTTTGTCCATGGTAATACTAAGGTTAAAGTTTTTGAATGTTTTGTGCAATAGTTTTCTAGTCCTTTCTATATTGAATTTTTTATAGTCTATAAGTAGAAGTGCATCATCGCGATACAAACCACCGCTGAGGTACGGAAGTTCCCTGTGGATTTGGTTAAGTAAGTATAGGCCAACTAAATCCGTGACCTGCGCCGAGTCACTAGACCCCATAGTAATGTCGAAGTTGTTTTGCGTATCCTTGCGGGTCCATAATTGGTCTTCAAAGGTGATTATTGTTTTACGGGCCGCAAGTATGACATCAATCTGGGGTCTAGTCAGGTCACTATTGTCCATGGCCATTATAAGTGCCTTATTTAGTAGGATAGGGGAAATAGAGGTGTAGTAAGAGTTGATATCAAATTGAATAAATTTTTTATCCTTGTTATCTATGATATTTTTGAACCATTCAATCACCTCACCCGTATTTCCCCATTGTTTAAGGTAAATCTTGTGTTTAATCTGTGGGATGATTTTGTCTAGAATTTTTTTACTGATAATGCCAATGTCAGACCTGGAGGGGCATATTAGTCTAATCGAGGGGTTGCTAATGAAGTCCACCTTGTGGTCCTTCAGAGAGAATCTAGGGGGGTTTGGGGTGTAAGGTTGTGTATGGCTCTGGAGCCCTAGTTTGGATACTATATTATAGCCTTCCATATTAATATCTTCTAAGTTTTTCATAGTGGTTTTCTTGTAGCTTTTATGTAGTTCATTATATATAAACTTTCTATACGTATTATAATCTAGGCTGTATATGTTATTAGTTTTGTCGGCATGTACAAAAATTTTACTACTAGTTTTGAAGTCATTAATAGAGGTGCTAAGTTTGTTTAAGAAGGTGTTGTTTTTATTATGGTGTTTTTTGTATTTAATGTTTTTAACTAGTTTAATTAGGTCGTTTTCGAAGTGGTTTAGTAGTGTGTTATGAGGGGGGCTTCTAAATGTTTTAAAGCCGAAGGAGTCAAATTTGTTGGTGTTATTATCCTTGCCAGTTTTGTTTCTATCATAATGGAATGTCCTCCATCTCACTCTATTGATAAAGGAGTTTACACTGTTGATCAACAACTTTTCATATGTATTTTTGGTTGGTATAGGTATGTTCTTGGTTGACATAGGGAGTTGGTCTTTGATCAGCATGCTGGTAATTTATGGTATATCAGCTCAACAAAATGGAGCAGTTATTAGTATTAAGGATACTATTTATGGTTATGTATGTAATAAAACCTTTAATGGTAATATATTATTTATACAAACCTTAAATAGTGAAAGATAGTCATTAATTACTATCCTATTACCAGTAAGATAAATAGCTCAATGTAATAACATCAGTTGTTTTACAGAGCAGTTATATAGAGATTACAATAATCAAAGTTCAGTTTAAGTCATTCATTTGCTTACAATTGTTTCCTCCAAACCGAGGTTTGGATTCTTCGGAGCAACTATTTACTGATCTATAACATACTTGACCTCCTTTTCAACCCAAGAGACATATAAAACATATGCGCATATTGATCAACAGTGGGGTGACATTCATCAAATGATATAGCATGGCAGTTTACATATAAAGGTTACAGGATAAAAATAAAAATAAAAATAAAAATAAAAACAAAAATGAAAATAAAGATAAACATGAAGCGTTGGCAGTCTATGAAGATAAAGCAAGAGGAAAGTTTAGAGCAGTCAGTGTATGAAACAATCTCACGTGTAGCATGCACGCGTGTCTTATTTATACATGATTAGAGTGCGTCGGAATGATAATTGCAGGGTCAGGCAGTTGAAGCAGGCAATCGATCTTATTATGTGGGCTGAATTATTAAGTCATTTATTCGCATACATCTGTATGATATACAGTCCCGGATGCAGGGAAACACCAAAATATCAAAAACTTTCAACATACCATAAACCTTATTGTATCGTAGGCAATATGCGCATATGTTTTATATGTCTCTTGGGTTGAAAAGGAGGTCAAGTATGTTATAGATCAGTAAATAGTTGCTCCGAAGAATCCAAACCTCGGTTTGGAGGAAACAATTGTAAGCAAATAAATGACTTAAACTGAACTTTGATTATTGTAATCTCTATACATATATATATATATATTTATATATATATATACATACATACATATATATATATATATATATTTATATATATATATATATATGGCTGCCCCCTCGTTATCGAGTATGGCCATTGCACGAGAAAAAAAAAATAATAATAAAAAAAAAAAAAGAAATATATATATACATATACACACACACACCCACACACCCACACACACATATATACACACACATACATTAATAACAATAATAATAATAATAATAATAATAATAATAACAACAATAATAATAACGACAACAACATTAATAATATACATATACATATATATATACACACACACGCGCATACATAAGC
Organism: Eledone cirrhosa; assembly: GCA_964016885.1. NCBI lineage: Eukaryota > Metazoa > Mollusca > Cephalopoda > Octopoda > Eledonidae > Eledone > Eledone cirrhosa. The sequence goes on from OZ024741.1 coordinate 230,088,844, forward strand.
GTATCTACACACACACACACGATAGCAACTAACAGCGCTGCGATCGAATGTGGCTTTTTAGCCCAGCAAATGATCTAAAATGTCTTGCACAGAGTCGGCAACCAAAACATTCACTGGGAATAGTCGGCTGTGGTTGGAGTTCGTGTACTTTTGCATGTCGCTTGAGCCCTCCTGCTGATTTACATTCTCTACCACATGTTTGGCAAGCATGATGAGTAGCATATCCAACAGCAGTCTGGTAGTCAACCACTGGTCTTACTATATGACTGCGAAGATGACTTTCGAGTCCAGCTTTGCTTAGGCAGAGTCTCGCACAGACGCTGCATGTCAGCACCATAGGAGGACCCTATTTATATATATATATATATATATACATACATACTATGTCAGCACATACATACATATATATATATATATTTATATATATATATATATACATACATATATATATATATATATATATATATATATATATATATATATATATATATATATATATATGCATATATATATATATATATATATATATATATATATATATGCATATATATATATATATATATATATATATATATTTATATATATATATACATACATTCGTTGAGCTTTGTTACTCTAAAGTTTCACCTGCGCACTCACAGGATCACCAGTCTTGTCTAATGCTCCTGTGAATACGCAGGTGAGACTCCAGAGAAACAAGGCTTAGCCATAATAAATGAATATTTAAACTCTACTTCGGTATTAAGATTTCATTCTTACGTCCGTCAATAATTCACGTACTCTTAGGTCTTGAATAATCGTCCCCACCCGCGCTATTTAATTTATCAGACCTTTAACCTGGGGTTTTATTCCACTAGCACCTCCCACCCGCTTATTAAAATTTTGCAAATCTTTCTTGGGTGAAATGTTATTGTAAGTGATTCATATTGATACAGTAGCTGGAAAATCTAATAATAATTTTATTTTACATTAAAAACCCATTATATATGACCAAATATTATAAGAAATCCCACATTTAGGAACGTACACTATACAATAATTGATTTTCCACTAGCCTCCCCACCACCATTATTGCCACCCCTCCTATTATTTGGGACCCGAGTCATGGCAATCAGCTCCTTCCATTCCTCTCGCCTATCCGCCCTCATTGTTATACACAGCGTCATATCTTTTCATTCCGGGATGTTGTCCTCCCATCTCTTTTTCTGTTTGTCTCTCTTCCTCGCTCCTTGTACTGTTCTCAGCAGAACAGTCTTGGCAAGCCCTGAACATCCTGTCTCGTGCTCATACTATCTCAATTAGCGTTGTTTTACAAATGTCAGTAGGTCTACGTAAGCCCCAATGGCTTGCCAAATTCTGTTTCTCACCTCGTCATTGGAGATGCGGTCTCTGTAGATGATATTAAGGAGCTTTATGAAGCATATCATTTCCAGAGAGAAACTAGAGTGCCTCAACAGTTTCAAATACCTGTGGGCAATCGTTTTAGATGAACCTGAAGTACTCGGGAGATCTGCCGAGACCTCAGCAGCACTTAGAAAACTTAAGACCATCTGAAATAACAAGAACATAGCCCTCGGCTCAAATATCAGACTGATTCACTCTCTGATCAAGTCCATATTCTGTATGCATGTGAGTCTTGGACAATAAGAGCAGATCTGGAAAATCTGGAAAGAAGTTTATGTAGTGAAAAGTGTGAGCGAGTATGTATATAATATACACATATTTTCCCCTTTTATTGCGGTGGATTGGCAGTATCGGTAGAGGGTCGGACGCCATGCTTTGACGCATAGAGTTACGGCCCTTGCCATTCTGAGTTCAAATCCCTGCCTTTCATCCTTACGGGGTCGATAAAATAAAGTACCAGTAATGGACTTGGTAATTTCTGGCCTTGTGCCTATAGTAGAAACAATTATATACATATTCGCACACGCCTCTCACAACATAAACTTACAATCATGCACACATACATACATCCCATTAAACACTCTTATATTCATGCACACACATGCATATATCATACACTTTCCCTCAGTCATTTCACAACGAGAACACTCGAAATTTTAACATCTTTTCATTACATTTAACTTAATTCTACCTTTTCCTAACAAAACATCTCCGATCGATCCTTTAAGACCTTCACAGGGATACTCCCTTGATAATGGGTTTGAAACCCGAAAATATTTGGGATTATTAAATTTGCTAAGGTAAGATTCTATTGTTATCTTGGCACCTTTAATTTTCTAATGCATTGTATGGTTTTAAAATTATTTAAATTTATATTTCATATATATATATATATATATATATATATATATATATATACATTCATATAGAATAAAAGATTTAGCTTCGGCATATATATATATATATATATATACGTAGGTCCCGGGTTGAGTCGGGGATAACCACAGTAAGTAAGGTACTCAATACATGGCCGAGTAAAATTTTTTTATTTTATATAAGGAGCTTCTACAGGACTAGTACTGTTTCATTCAGATGAAATATTCAGGAAGCTCTTCCTGAAGATTTCATCTGAATGAAACAGTACTAGTCCTGTAGAAGCTCCTTCTATAAAATAAAAAAAAATAAAAAAAAATATATATATATATATATATGATGTTACTTAAAAACAGATGTTACCAATGAGAATCAGGGAAATAATTCTTCATGTCGAAACAATTCCTCTTAACCATTAAACATTAGATTTATGATCTTTTCTAAATGGTCATTGAACATACAGCTAAACAGACGAATGGGCAGACATATAGGTAGATTGATGTATGTGTGCATGTATACGCATACATAAAATATACGTACAGATGCACACACACACGAGTGCCCACTGCACACTCATACACTCATATGTATATATAAATATATGTTTTATATATACACTATATATATATTTATTGGATTTTATACTTCACATGTATTATTATTACTATATATATATATATATATATATATATATATATATATATATATATATATATATATATATATATTTATATAAATATATATATATATATATATATATATATATATATTTATATATATATATTTATATATATATATATTTATATATATATATATATATATATATATATATATATATATATATATATATATATATATATATATATATATATATATATATATATAATATCTCTATATATATATATATTATCTCTCTCTCTCTCTCTCTATATATATATATATATATATGGATATATATATATATATATATATATATATATATATATATATATATATATATATAAATATATATATATATATATATTCATATATATATATAATATACATATGATATCTATCTATCTATCTATATATCTATCTATATATCTATCTATTATGTATATATATATATAAACATGAAAAACGTCAGTAGCCCGACGGCTGAGCTCCTGCCGTTTCGACAGGCCACATGGTCCACCTAGTACCTTACCACACCTTCTTTGTTTATATCTATCTCTATCTATCTATTTACATATCTGTATGTATGTATATATATATATATATATATATGTGTGTGTGTGTGTATCCCTCTTTCTCTCCACACACACCCATACACCCGCACACGTACACATACACTCATATACATATAAATGTGTATTGTATGTAATCCCCCAAACGGACAACAGATGTTTAGTATTGAGTACTTCCTCGAGAGTGCCTACAAATGTCTTGACAAAAAGATTATACATACATACTTACATACATACATTCATACATACATATATACATAGATACATACATACATACATACATACATACATACATACATACATACATACATACATACATACATACATACGTACACACATACGCTCCCCTCCATATATATATACATATATATATATTTATTAAAATAACAGATTAAAGTTTAAGCAAAGAATCGCTATTTTAGTCTTCAATTTTATTAGTATATATATATATATATATATATATATATATATATATATATATATATATATATATGTATGTGTGTGTGTGTGTGTGTGTGTGTGTGTGTATGTGTGTGTGTGTGTGTGTGTGTGTATGAAAGCATGTGTAGATTGGGATACCGTGGCGACTGAAATTTCTGAAAATCGAATTAGAAGATTTTACTGTAAATTGACTACAAAATATAGTCCAATAACGGAAAAAATGGGAATAAATAGCGTGTGTGAGAATTGATCATACATTAAATATGCTAACCGAGTGCACCAACTGACCCACCCTAGGAGTAGCATATTTATCGTAAAAATAGGAGGTATAGGTTCGATTCCCTCGCATGGTCATGCGCATGGGTGGTTGGGAGGGGGGCGGGGGATATTATGTGTGTGTAGATGTTTTGCAAGATTATTGATGCGAAATCATGTGTTAAAACAGATATTGTCATGTTTAAGGATGATCATGTCGCCAATATTACCAATAAAATCACACGCACTTAGGTGTTTCTCAAAGTTATTTCGCCACACATTATGTGATCTCATCGGTGACTATTTGGTATGTACCGATAAAAGACAAGATGGAGTAAAGAAAATAAAAACAGCAAGAAGAGGAGACACAGATTAAAGAACTTTGACAAATACGTAAGATTTTTCAAACTTATAATATAACAGAGTTAAAAATATAATAGTGCGTGTATTTATATTAACAATATGAGCAGCATGACTTTCTCCAAATATAACAATATATATATAATTATATAACTAAGGGTGGTTTTATGATTCCCGTTCCACATCGGAATCCACCCTTAATTATTCAATCATTAAGAAAGATTTTCGGGGTCTACCGATGAGTTTCCTGGCGGTTGGTTTTGCTCGTAAAATCTGTCCAATGATTCTTTCCAGAGACAACATGTCTGTAGTATCGGAGCTGTGATCTCTCAATTCGGAGAAGTAACGGCTCTGCCTGGAGCGACACTATGGTATTCCAGCTACGCAGTGCTTTCCGTAACATGACTCCCCATTCCCTTCAGTTTAACCCCATTTCAGCCGCTTGCATTTCTGATCGTATTCTTTCTGTCATTATCCAAGATTCATGATCATAGATAAAGGTTTGTATGAATAGAATTGAAGATGGCAAGTCTGATTTACAATTGCTTCCCTTCTTCTGAAGAACCAAAGCTGATGCTGGCACATTATTGCACGAGCTCCTGGAAATCTTGCACTTTCATCACCTGTGAAAATGGTCCCGTGATATTTGAACTACTCCACCTACTTCTGAGGGACTCCACTTACATGTAGAGTGTACTGCGCAAGCTTCCTAGAGAGGGCGAGTGTTTCAGTGTACGTAGCACTGGTTTCCATTCCTGTAAGGCAGCACTCAAGTGTAAACCTGTAAAGTGCATGCCGAATATCACCTTCTAAAAAGTTAAATAGTAATATGTCGGCGGGAAATTCCAGCAGACTGATCCGAAACACGCCAGTACATATACAACTTCTATTACCAGACGAGAAGTCTAAGGTCTATTACCAGACGAGAAGTCTAAGGCCTCCCCATTTTTATTTAGATAAGGATCGCTGTTTCTTCCCATCCCTTCCTTCTATATCAGACAGTCAGTGTCAACATGAGCATAACATTCTCGCATTAGGATATGTCGCTCTATCTTAATTATATCTAACGCTGTAGTGACTTCATCAAAGAAAGATATGTATTCGCGCTCTCTGTTTGGTGCATTAACACCCACAGAACAATTGAGGAAGTCATCGCAATTATGGAAGAAATTATAACCGAGTAAACATATTCAAGTACTGTTCAAGTACCCTGTATATCACAGTTGTAAAGCCCTTCGAATGACTGAAGCAATTCAATAAAACCATCCCGTTTTCCCCCTGGAGCAGACATAACCCGAGAAAACACATCATAATAAGTCGGATAAATAATCAGAAGTGTTGGTCCGAAAGAGGGCCTTGTAACGTTCACTGTTGCAAAATGTCAACAATGGGGTAGAAGTTACATCGTAATTCGGGCTAATCTTCCCACGATCCGACACCTCGAAATACCAATAAAATAAACTTTACTCTCAAAGACGGCATGTTACAATTAACATGCCGGGAGAACGAATATTGGTCAACATACGATTCAGGTTTTATTCTTCGGACTAATCTCATGGTATGGCAATTTCCAGGTCATTGATCATCACACATTTTTGTAACTTATCACCGAATCCTACAGTTGACCATAATATGACATAAGCGTGTGCACGTGTTCAGAATCCATATCAGTGGGTGTCATATATATATAGACATATATATTTTGGTTGACGACTGAACAGATGTCTCTGTATATATATGCAAGAGATATCAACATGAATGGACCTGTTATTTTTATCTAAAGACATTTTTTCAAATTCCATCCCGCCCGTCCCCTCAATCTATTTTATTTCTCATTCTTTCTTCTGATGAAGGACTAGCGTCCGAAACATTATGACCCTCTTTCTGCTATATCAAGCGTTAACCTAATATATACCTTCCATATACTGTACCGATTGTGTTGTTATTTCTGTTTACCTTTTACATACATATATATATATATATATACAGACATCTGTTCAGTCGTCAACCAACATTTTCTTTGACCTCGAGTCGGTGTGTGTGGGTGTTGAGTGTGTGTGTACCCACTCCCATTAACTGTGACCGACTGTATTTCTACAGATTTGATTGATGTCCAGCGTCTTTTGCAGCTATTGGGATATAGAAACTTGATAGTTTTATGACCTTAACTGAAGTTGATAGCAGTCACTGTATTTTGAGTGCTTGATGTTCATATGAGGGAATAAACTCTGTGAGTGAACATTGCTAATTTTCTCCCTCATATCAAGAATTTGAAGACAATTCATTTTCAACTGATGAGATCAGTGATAATTGATCATGGCTTCACGATCGATCTATCTCTTATTGAAACATGTGTCGTGATTAAAATGACTGGAACTTTTACCTTGCCTTCGGCTTTTAATCTTGATACTAATACACCGTTTTACATCATCTAGCTGTTCCCTTGAATGGAATTGGAGATATACAAAAGCGTGGAGAACTTAATATTGGTAACAAAAAATTATTGGACCGTTTACACAACCAATAATACACCTTTCTATATAACAACTATATATATATATATATATATATATATATATATATATATATATATGAACGTAGAGTGTAGTAGAGTGGGTAATAGGAACGAGTAGGACCCCGACGGCTGAGCTCAGGCCGTTTCGACGGCTAATTCTGTTTAGTCCAGAATTAGCCGTCGAAACGGCCTGAGCTCAGCCGTCGGGGTCCTACTCGTTCCTATTACCCACTCTACTACCCTAAGTATTGAGTACTTTGGTGCGTTATGGTCCACCTGGTTCCTTACCACATTTCCTTCGTTATATATATATATATATATATATAATATTAAAGATACTATTTATAGTTATGTATAATTACATTACAGAAGTTAATTATATGTACAAACATTGATAATGCTCCGAGGACTCCAAGCTTAAGTTTGGAAGAAACAATTGTCATCGATTAAATGTTTTGAACATAACTTTGATACTTGTGTAATCTCTCTCTCTCTCTCTCTCTCTCTCTCTCTCTCTCTCTCTCTCTATATATATATATATATATATATATATATATATATATATATATATATATATATATATATCTATATATATATATATATATATATATATATATATATATATATATATATATATATATATATATATATATATATATAGAGAGAGAGAGAGAGAGAGATGTGAATATATCCATAAGCACACAAATACACATATACATGTGTGTTTATGTATATATTCACATCTCCCTCCCCCTCTCTCTCTCTCTCTCTCTCTCTCTCTCTCTCTCTCTCTATATATATATATATATATATATATATATATATATACAGAGAGAGAGAGAAAGACAGATGTGAATACATACATAAGCACACACACATGCATATGTGTGAGCGTGTGAGTGTGTATTTGTGTATGAACTTTTGCATGTAGGTAACATCAACGTGTTATATTCATTGAAGGAAAAGCGGCCTTCTTCTTCTTTTAATACCAATATTTCTATGGCTATCTGAAGACGTTAGATTCCTCTTGTCCACACTACGCAGTTCACTGTCCCTGCCAATCTTTATTCTGTCGCCAGAGGCCGCCAGATGCAGAGACAAAAGAAATCGTTCTCCAACCGCGCAAGTAATACCTTGTCGACTAAAATGTGACGCTGTCATCTGCGGTAATAATTGTCTTTGGCCATCAAGTTTGGTAGCGTTTTCGCAGCCTCTACTTCTGCTGTTGCCCTCGTCGTCATCATTGTTGTTGTTGATGATGATGATTTTCCTAATGATTATGGTAGTGTTGGTGAGTGGTGGTGATAATGATGAGATGATGATGATGATGGTGATGATGATAGTGATGATGTTAATGATGATGATGATAACAATGATGATGATGATGATGATGATGATGGTGATGATGATGAGGATAATGTTGATGACAACAAAGATGATAATAATGGTACGATAAAGTTGGTGGGGGTGATGCTGATGATCGTGACGATGATGCGGATGATGATGATGACGGTGATGTTGATTTCGATGTTACTGTTTGCAATAACGTCCATGATAACGATGGTGATGATTATTGGAAGCAATTCTGCACACATGGCACACCAAATTCTAATTTCCAGCCTATGTTAAAGAGAGAGAGAGAGAGAGAGGGGGGGGGGGAGATAGAGAGAGATAGAGATAGATAGATAGAGAGAGAGGGGGCTGGGGGCTGGGGAGGAGGAAGAACGAAAGGAGTTGCCAGTGTAACTTTGTTGACTATATGTTTGTTAGTGTTTGTGTGTGCCTGAACGCGTGTTTGTGAGAGATATGAGTGTGTGTGTTTATATGATGGATTTTAAATATCTGCGTATGTAGGAGAATGTGTGTATTAGTGTGAGTTAGTATGTATTGGAGATAGAGAGAGAGACAGAGAGAGAGAGAGACATGAAGATAGAGAATTGTGAGTGGGTGTACGAATGTAATTGATTTTTCAATCTCCTTGTATATGTGTATCTGTGCACGCGCGTCTGTGTGTGTGTTAGTGTGTGTCAAAGAAAGAGAGATAGAGAGAGAGGGTGAGTGAGTGAGAGAGAAAGAGGGTAAGGGAGAGATATGAATGAATGAGAGATATTGTAAATATCTGTATATGTCTGTGAGTGGTGGTGTTTTTCTGAATTTGAATGGCTTCGTGTGTATGTGAAGGGAATATGTGTATGTCTGTGAGGGACTTCAAATATCTATGTAAATGTGTGTTTTTCTGCGTGGATATATGTATATATTATTGTATATATATAAATGAGAGGTATAGAGATTGTTTTAGCGAGAAGCTAATAGTATTCTATAACATATATGCGACTATAACGTCAAGATGGGAAAAGTAGTTAACGTAAGATTTAGGAAAAATAATTCAAACTCATCTCAAAAGAGAATCAGGATACAAATTCATCCACAGAATTTAGTGAAATCCAGGGAAAAATCAATAGACTTTAACTCATGATAAAATAAAGTTTAAAACACTTATCCTTCAATTTGGAATAACATCAAATACTCTGTATAGTCTTAAAAGACTATTTCATGAAAACTTTCAGTGGAGATGGTCACGGTTGGATTTCAATCGTCAGCAGAGCTCAACAGAAACCATGGCTCTCACAGTATTATAATCCGAAAAAGGGAATTCTAAAACTAGCTAGTTCGCCATCATGTGTAATTATGAAAAAGCACATGAGGAAAAATGGGGCTAGTGACGTCAGGATGAAAGTGAATGTTTATTTACAAGAAATAGCAGTCAAATACATTCTGAAAAAAACTCTACAAAAGAGTTCAGCAAATAGCAATAATTATCACAGTTTTTATAAAAAAACCGGGATTAGTCACAGATAGTTTAAGCACTCTAGGAAAAGAATCCGAGTATAAGTATAAATGAGAGGTATAGAGATTGTTTTAGCGAGAAGCTAATAGTATTCTATAACATATATGCGACTATAACGTCAAGATGGGAAAAGTAGTTAACGTAAGATTTAGGAAAAATAATTCAAACTCATCTCAAAAGAGAATCAGGATACAAATTCATCCACAGAATTTAGTGAAATCCAGGGAAAAATCAATAGACCTTTAACTCATGATAAAATAAAGTTTAAAACACTTATCCTTCAATTTGGAATAACATCAAATACTCTGTATAGTCTTAAAAGACTATTTCATGAAAACTTTCAGTGGAGATGGTCACGGTTGGATTTCAATCGTCAGCAGAGCTCAACAGAAACCATGGCTCTCACAGTATTATAATCCGAAAAAGGGAATTCTAAAACTGGCTAGTTCGCCATCATGTGTAATTATGTATATATGTATGTATTGGAATTTCGTATTTCTAAAGAAATACGGTATGTTTATAAATAAACATTTAGAAAGCCGAAGCTATGCAAAACACTGGCAGCTATCGCCACCTAGCGGTGTCCAGCAGAAGCATTAGGGACATTTCGAACTGAACTGGTTCTCGTCAGGACGATCTCTCCCGCCTTGCGGGAAAACAGGTGAGAATATATGGTTTTTCTGCCTGTGTAAATGAGGTGATTAATCTCATTTGCATATGAAATTGTATAAGTTAGTTCAACTTATAATAGAATAGAATTAGAATTTAGCTTCGAGTATAGCTGTATACAAATATGTTTTCACCATGCCAGGTCTTTTGGATCGGAAGGGAGCTTTCTATGTGCATAATCCAGGATCATTTATGACCTAAGGGGCTCTTTATCCTTTTTATCAGAAACACACACACACACGCACACACACATATATATATATATATATATATATATATATATATATATATATATATAATAAATCAGGAAAGAAGAGTGACACGGTTTGTTATACAAAAAAGGTTTTTAATCTCATTGCTGACAATTGTTTCTCTGAACTGGTAGGTCTAGAGATCGCTACCCGCTTGTTTTCACGTTATTCGATCACCAATACAAAGTTATAACCAGTCAATTCATCGGAGCTTGTGAGAATGAAAAGAATATACAGGCATGGCTACTATATATATAGTAGTAATGGCATTCAATCAGAACAATAACAACTATACTAACAATGCTAGCAATAAATTATTTGAAATAATCACAACACCAATCTAGGTGGGAAGTATAGTATATCTACGATTTTAGCGTGTAAAACTAGCTGACGTGAGGCAGATGTATAAAATTGACATGTAAAAGCTGTCATGGGGTGTATTATATATAGTGTAAAGATAAGCCGGTGGCTTTAAACAATGTAGGTCTGGTGGCCGTAAGAATCATTTATTATCTGACAGATGAAGAATTCATCACTGTAGTGAGGATAGTAATATTTGTGTGGTCTATATTAGATGAAAGGGTTGTCTAGCTTTCTCATCATCAATAACATACATGTATAAGACAACATTAACAGAGTAGCAATATAATGGGAAAGTTAATACAGAGGTTAAGGAGGCAATATATATATATACATACATACATACACACAAACATATATATATATATATATATACATACACATATATACATACATATAAAGAGAAAACATGCTGACTATAATTATAACCGGAGGAAGTTAAAGTTCTGCTGTAGTAGTATTTTGAAATGTTCTTGGATTTAGGTTCATGTGCTGACAGCAGCTGAGAAGAGATATATTTATGGGTTGATAAGGTACTTACAGACATTAGAGTGGTATAGAACTAAGAAGGCTAGAATGTACTTAATGATTATATTTCTGTGGTGGTTCATGCAGTGTAGTGGGTATCCTAAGTTGAAAGCTAATTTACGTCGGTTCGATTCACGGAAGTTTAAATCTTGTGAATTTAGTGGCGATCCTGTGTCTGCAGAAGAGTGATCTTTCTAACTTGTTGTTAAGTAGCCGTTTTACATTTCTAAGGATATACAGTAATTCTAGATCACATAGCCTACAGTGGGACATACCCGTACTGTAGGTCTTTGCGGCCGACAACCTCGACCAGTTGATACTGTAGTTGGTGTTGTTGTCCTTAAGTTCTCAGATATTTTTGGCGAGGGTTGTAGAACCCATAAGTGCACGATTTTTCATTGAGTGTCTGTGCACATACCATCTTTTTTAAAAAGTAATGCCAAGTGGAGTTATCTGAGTTGACCGTACACATATACACTAGGCTCGAATCAAGGCATCTATTCGCCAATGGGCACCTATCCTGTAGGTAACAGTTACAGTTTGAGGTGTTATTTCGTGCAGCTTCTACACTGCTGTTTTGTACATTGCTATAAGTGGGTTGTGATTCATGCCCGTTGGGGTTTTGCTGCTGCGTGCTTGTATGCGCTTGCGGTTGTGATACTGTGATGTGTTTATGCTTATAGTTTGATGCTATGTTGCGCATAGGTGGGGCGGATTCCCTAGAGATATTTCTGTGGTTGATCTTGCGTATGTGCGATTATATATTTGCTGCCGTAGAGTATGAGAGTTTTATAGTTTTTCTATTGAGTATTTTATAATATCTGTGTGAAATAGGGAAGTGTTTATCTATTAGTTTAAAGAATGTAGAAAGCAGTCTGGTTTTTACAGAGAAGTTGAAGATTGGGTTGAACCATAGGTATTTTCTTTCTCTGATTCTTCTATTGTTTCTAGGGTTTACATTATTGGTGTTTGGACCGCTTACTCTAGGTGCTACGTGCCTAACTCTATGTCTAGTCCTGTTACCTCTATTTTTGTGTGAGCGGTTGGTGTAATTGCTATTAGATTTATTTAAGTTGTCTTTATTCGCTATATACTGCAGTTTATCTCTATGTCCAGCCCTATGTAATGCTGCGTTATAATAGTTAGCATGTTCATTAAACATTTCTAGGTTTGAGGATAAGCGGGATAGTCTAAGGGTTATACTACGTGCTATGGATCTGATTATGGATTTGGGGTGGTTTGAGTTATAACTAATGTAGGCCAGATTTTCATTATTTTTGTGGAAAGGTTCTATTAATCCCGTATTTATATTTAGAGTCACATCTAGAAAGTTTACCTTCTTATGGTTCAGTTCGTAGGTAATACTTAGGCCTAGTTTTTTTAAGAATGTTCTAATGTTTTTTCTTAATCTTTCCATGCTCTGGTTGTTTAAGTTCCTAGCTATAAGGAGCGTGTCGTCTCTATAAATCCCTCCTTGGAGGTTACTGAATTCCTTATGTAGGTTGTGTGCTATAAATAGCCCCACGACGTCAGTGATTTGCGCCGAGTCATTTAACGTGATCGAATAACGTGAAAACAAGCGGGTAGCGATCTCTAGACCTACCAGTTCAGAGAAACAATTGTCAGCAATGAGATTAAAAACCTCTTTTGTATAGCAAACCGTGTCACTCTTCTTTCCTGATTTATTATTACTCCAAGTGTTTACAACATAGGAATTACAGCGTACTCGCAACATCACTATGGAAACGCCTTGTTGAGTCAAACTTAGCCAAGCGTTGATATCATCCACTACCCGGAGTACCATAACTGGACTACACTTAAATGGACTACCTATAACAATAATTTGTCACCCCGTATATATATATATATATATATATATATATATATATATATATATATATATATATTACTAAAAGTCTGTGATCGGTTGCTTGCTTGTCTGAAAAGTAATACAGCCAAAACGGGCGCATAATGGGAAAATAATTTGAAAGGAAGTTTCCTCTGAAATGGGAATACAAATGGAATAAATCGCGTAAATCGAAGCACGGGCTCCCGAGATATGGGGTTTTCTGAATTCCTTCATAAATAGAGAGAGGGAGGGGAGAGGATAGAGAGAAAGAGATAGTGGTTGTGAGAGGGTAGATTGAAAGAGACATAGAGAGAGCGAGAGGAGAAAGAGAATGGAAGAGAGAGAGAGAGAGGGGGAGCGCTGGTGGTGCTGTTGTGTATATATATTTAAATGTGAGTTTGTATATATATATATGTGTGTGTGTGTATGTGTGTGTATGTGTGTGTGTGTGCCTATGACCAGTGTATATAGATCAGACACCCACACACAGATATATATATATATATATATATATATATGGTGGCTGCCAACTCGTTTTCGAGTACGGCCACTACTTTATATCCATGTAGGAGAACCCCTACCGATGCGCTGAACGAATGTGACTTTTTAGTCCAGCCAGCGACTTGAAAACTCTGGTACAAAGACTACACTTGTGACCATTATTGACACATAGTGCAGGGCCCATGGTACCATGTGATGACAAGTGCAGAGAGATCTCCAGATATAAAGCAATGCCTGTGCTGTGAAGCTTTTATAGTGAGCAAAGGCACTGCACAAAGCCAGTCCTACTCTGTTAACCAAGATGATATTTACCAAAAAGAACAAGTCAACATCATTGGATACCATCAGGGTTGCAGGTGTTATATCAGAGTTTTCCTTCTCCTAGAATTCTGCCTTGACAAAGGCTAAGGGGTCATCTCTCCCGGTAATTTTGGATGGCTATTGAGTCTTAAGAGCTCCCTTGCCCTTTGACAGGTTTTGTTTTTAGTCCTGCAGGATGTCCAAAGTCACCCTCCTCACCAAGAAACCTTGGTGAGGTATATATATATATATATATATACACACATACATATCTATATATGTATTCAAACACGCACGCACACACACACACACACACACACACACACACACACACACACACACACACACACACACACACACACACACACACACACACATATATATATATATATATATATATATATAAATATATATATTATTCAAAATATTAACAAATGAAAAATATTCTCATAATCAAAATATATACTGTATTATATACATTTCAAAGGTACTGTGTTGTTTTTTCAGACAAAATATATGATTTGATATATGACATACCGCTACGGTCTTGATTATTCAATTCCAGTATTGGTAGTGATTTATTACATCAAATTTCAACATTTATATACCACAAATAATATAAACTTAAAGAAGAAAAGGACGTAGAGCAAATTAGAGATATAAGAGAAGGTGTAAAGAAGAAAAAAGGCGAGAAAAAACAAATAAATACACACATAAAAAGATAAATGAATAAAAAATAAATAAATGGATGAATGAATAAAAGAAATAAAGAAAAAAAGAAAAGAGGAATAACGACAAAAGAGAGGGAAGGTGTGGGGAAAGTAAAAGGAACAAGGGGGGTGGGTAAATAAAAATAAATAAAAATAAGGGAACATCAAATAGAGGGGGATAGAGAACAAAAAAACCGTTGTTTTCAAATGTTAGATCAAATAGGACATCTAATCAATTCACATAAACAATTGACTATCTCTTGTATTTGATTATGCTTTAGCTAATTATACTTATATATTATATCAAAATTAATCAGTATAGATTATTTTCTATAACAATCACATATTTAATTAAATTAAGAAATGATATAATTTAATTTAACTCATAGATTATTATTTTAAATTTTAAGGTAAGATATTCTATAAATACTTTGTTACAACTTTAAAAGAATTAATCTTTAAAGCGTATTTAAATAATTATTAAATATGTATTAAAATATAATACCATGCATTTATCACGATCAATACATATAATATATTTAGATCATTTATTACCCAAATTATTTAATTTAATTAGGATAGTCTCTTTATAAAATCTTTACTATTCTATAATTTTCATTTAATTCCTATGATTAAACCGCAGTTATATTTACTCTCAAAAGTTTTATTTCATTAATTTAATGAAAGGTTATATTGACTTCTGTATTTACTTATTTTGATATATAGTTTCCTTTTAATGATAGTCTTATATTATTAATCTACATATTTCATATCTAATATAATTTAGCAAGCTAGTCAAAAAGAAGAGAAATTTTTACAGACAATGTAAACAAAAGGAAGATAACTCATTCACCATATACAAACATTTAAAACTTATATCTACTCTCACGTCCAGCGATATTTCAAAACCATAAATCATCTATTGTCCAGTTAAATATTGAACTGTCCTAATCAAAACATAGGATAACGAGACTCTTAATGAAATTATTCAAATACATATAAATATCAATAAATTATTATCACAACAAGGCAAAACTTATATATATATATATTTAAATTATTAATTGTCAATATTTTTTCGAAACTTGTACATCTAAAAAATTACCTATTTTATTATTATTTTTACTTCTAATTTCAGGTCGTAATTTAAAAAAAATTCTTTAATTATCTTCTTTACTCTATTTAATTCGCTATTATGATGTTTTTCTACAATAAATAGTATGTCGTCTCTATATAAACCTCCGATAATCTCCGGCAATTTTCTATTTATGATGTTAAGGATAAAAATGATAAATAGAAAACATGATAAATAGAAAACTGCCGGAGATTACCGGAGGTTTATATAGAGACGACATACTATTTATTGTAGAAAAACATAATTTAATAGTATGGCTGTATATTATAATAAAGCTGGATATAACAATAATATTGAGTATATAGAAAAAAATACTGAAAATAAAATTAATTATAATCATAGTAATCATAATGAAAATAATAATCATAATAATAATCATAATAAAAATAATAATCATAATAAAAATAATCATAATAAAAATAATAATCATAATAAAAACAACAACTTGATGAATACATCGGGGAAAAAATAAGAACCAGATCTATAATTTGGTATGCTCCGCCAGCATCTTTAGCTATTAAAACACCTGTAGCACATTTATTTTTTAAAGCTTTTGATAAATGCTTCCCTAGGTCACATAAATATTACTTTATCTTCAATAGACACATGGTTAAACTTTCTATTTTCAACAACTATGAATATTGCTCAAAATATAGCAAAAATAAATAGTAAAAATTTTAATTTGAATCAACATATAATTAGCAATAATAACAATAATAATAGCAATACATTAGTTAATGGGAATAACAATAATAATAGTTTAAAAACCAATAATAGTAGAACAACTTCAAATAATAATGGGAATAGTTTAAGGTCTGTAAATAACATTGAGAAGAAATGTAATTGTAGAAAGAAGTCCGAATGTCCTTTACAAAATAATTGCCTTGACAAGAATCTAGTATACAAATGTACCATTAAGACAAATAATAATATATATAACTACATTGGTGCCACTTCATCTAAATTTAAGGAACGTAAACCAGATAAGAAATTTAAGGAACGTAAACCAGATAAGAAATTTTCGACTTCACTTTCACAATTAGTATGGTCTTTAAAGGACAATAATATTAAATACTCTATCTCTTGGACACAATTAAAGATGCTAATTCCGATCAGAACTCACCTATTTCACAAAATTGCAATCTTTGTAACCTTGAGACTCTACAGATAATTACAAATTATGACAATTTAATCAACAAAAAAAAAAAGAATTATTTAGTAGATGTCACCATAAAATTGGTAAAACTTTCCAGGCAATATACAAGTTTCGAAAAAATATTTACAATTAATAATTTAATCTATAATGAATTAAATTAAATTATATAAATTCTTAATTAAACTAAATATGTGATTGCTATCGAAAATAATCTATACTGATTAATTTTGATATAATATATAAGTATAATTAGCTAAAGCATAATCAAATACAAGAGATAGTCAATTGTTTATGTGAATTGATTAGATGTCCTATTTGATCTAACATTTGAAAACAACGGTTTTTTTTCTCTATCCCCCTCTATTTGATGTTCCCCTATTTTTCTTTATTTTTCTTTACCCCCCCCCCCCCCCCCCCCTGTTCCGTTTACTTTCCCCACACCTTCCCTCTCTTTTGTCGTTATTCCTCTTTTCTCTTTTTTATTTATTTCTTTTATTCATACATCCATTTATTTTTTTTTTATTCATTTATCTATTTATGTATGTATTTATTTGGTTTTTCTCGCCTTTTTTCTTCTTTACACCTTCTCTTATATCTCTAATTTGCTCTACGTCATTTTCTTCTTTAAGTTTATCATATTATTTGTGGTATATAAACGTTGAAATTTGATGTAATAAATCACTGCCAATACTGGAATTGAATAATCAAGACCATAGCGGTATGTCATATATCAAATCATATATTTTGTCTGATGGGGACGTACTGAAAAAACAACACAGTACCTTTGAAATATATATAATAAAGTATATATTTTGATTATGAGAATATTCTTTATTTGTTAATATTTTGAATAATATTAAAAACTCCAGGAAAACTTTTTTGTTGAGTGCTTCTAATCTATTGTAAAATTGTATTTATTGAGTAATCAACGAACCATACGCATCTTTGGTCATATATATATATATATATATATATATATATATATATATATATATATATATATATATATATATATATATACATACACACGCGTATATATATGGGCCTTCCAGTTTCATTTCACATTATATACATGTCTGTGTATATTTTAATCATTTAAAAATTTTTTAACTGAACATGATTTAAAAAAGTGAACGTGACCCAACGGTTCACGGGTGGTCTAGTATATATATATATATATATATATATATATATATATATATATATATATATATATATATGTATATAAAGTTGCAAGGCAGTTACTTTAAGTTCTCTTAGAATTGTCTGGAATGTATACACATAACACACGCTGATGAACCTGGCTGAATTCATTTCAAACACTGAATTTCTGGCGAAACGTTCCCTCTGAGTTTGTACGTGTGTCATATATAGTTATAAAGGTGGGTTGTTTCATTTTAATTTATCTTTTTAATTATAATGTATCTGCCTCACCTATCTTAGTTTATAAGTTCCATACGGTAGTGGTATTACCTGTAACTTGATAAACACACACTCTCTCTCGTGTGTTTTCTTATATATATATATATATATATATATATATATATACAGTATTTACGTATCGAGAAAGAGAAAAAAAGGGAGGATAGGTGATACATATAGTTATTTGCCAAGTAGCGTATGCCAAAGGTGCTCGATACTAGTGCCGGCAGTATTAAATATTCGAAGTGTTAATATTTAGTGGGCTAGAGAGTTAGCAGAGCGTAAGCACGTGGGAAAGTAAAAAATCGGAGAATAGACCGTTAAAACATGTTTATTTAAAACAGCACCTACGTACGTTTCGCCCAGTTGGGCTTCTCAAGGGCATAAATAATCACAAGTGTTCCTTATATTGCTCGGAAAGAGTTTTTGGGGTTAAATCCACATCAACTCTTTAACCCCCAAAACTCTTTCTGAGCAATATAAGTAACACTTGTGATTATTTATGCCCTTGAGAAGCCCAACTGGGCGAAACGTACGTAGGTGCTGTTTTAAATAAACATGTTTTAACGGTCTATTCTCCGATTTTTTACTTTCCCACGTATCTATATATATATATATATATATATATATACTGTGGTAGTTGTGACCTGAACACAGCTGTAAGATTTTGTATGCGCACTATAGAAAAACATATGTATGTATAATAAATTTGCACGAGTCTATTCATAAATATTCTAAATCATGGCCTTGTTTCAGCTATTTCTGTAGCCGTATGGGGATGTTAAACACGTGTTTCCGGATATTTATCTGCCGTCGATGACATTTATTCATTCGCTACTGAAACAAGAATAAGCTTATAGTTTATATGCTTCTTTGCGTATGAAATATCGGCTGGGGATGCTCATTTACATATAGTGCAAGGAAAACATGGGCTGAATATTTTCATTTGCATATAGTGCAAACCGGCTGAGATTAATAAGCTCTATCACTAACATAAGCGTATATATGTAGGCATATATGCTTCTTTTGTGTGTGAAACATCGAATAGAGATGCTCATTTGCATATTGTGCAAATAAAATTTCATATTCTATGCAAATGAGCTTCGCCAGCCAATGTTTTATACGTTAGAAAACAGATAAGCTATAAGATTATTCTGGTCTTAGTACCGAGTACCGATGACCGAGAAAAATCGTTGTCAGACTATTTGTAGAATCAGAGAATGAAGCAGGCATAAGGATTTTAATATTCATATATTGATGGGAGACAAATTAGACCAGTGGCTCCCAAACTGTGCAACTCAGCGCACTGGTACATCATCAGATGTTATTAGGTGAGCGGTGAAATAACATGTTAAAACGTGAAAAATGCAAATGAAACTCCTGGACTAATTGGAGAAGCCTGTTGTTAATTTAGGGTAATGTAATGTTTTAAATTTGAGATGAGAGACATCATTTCTTTGTATAGAAGGCCAGTGTTTCCACAGACTGTTGAAGCATACAGTTAGGTGCAGAACAGCGCAGGTTCCCCTCCCTGAAAACTCAATCTGCTATCGGTCGAATCTCAACCACTATTTTTACGAACAGGAAAAACTTTGATAATGTAAAATATAGTATGTCTGAATAAACTGCAGGATGATCACTGTTCGAGCACCTGTGGTGATAGTTTGATTGAATTTGTCTTATTTAAGGCGGTGATGAATGAGTTGAAATAGATTTGGCTGTTATGTCCAGCCAAATCTATTTCAACTCACCTTCCTAGGATACCACGAGTTCTTCTATTTCAGAATTTGCTCTGAAGGTTCTTAATAGGATCAACAAGGCTTCCATTCCAATTGGAAATGTAGGGAGCAAGCAGGCAAAAGCAAATGCATATTGCCATCGCATGGACGAAGTTTGCCCTCTTTATGATATACTTTTTTGTATATAATTTAGTAAGAGGCGGAAGAGCAACGCCTATAAATTATTCCAGAGCTTCTGTCGAGGGAAAAGAAAGAGGCTAGCCAGCAACTGGAAGCATGGTTCGAATGCTACAAGTACACAAGTGCTATTTAGTGGTGTTAATCAAAGCAACTGATTAAGTTCAGCCGCCGGCGGCCGGCTTCCCAATATTTTCCATCGACAAAATTTCAGGCATATGGCTTTCATCGATCCGAGGAACCGCGTTTTATGATGGGTGCATTGTTAGTTGCTGTGATTTATTCACATTTCGAATCAACCAATACGAGACTAAATATAAAGCATGCAAATAATTTATCCTGTAATCCTATTCGAAGAAATAAAAACCTTAACTAAAACTATTTAAAAAAAAAAGCATTATAAAAAATACATATTAAAAATGGAAATAGATTATCAGAAAATGAGAAATCAAAAGATTTATAAATAGATAGATATAGGTAGATGATGATATATAGATAGAGATAGAGAAGCATAGGTGACGATAGCTAGAAAGGTAGACGTAGATAGATAGATAAAGAGAGTGTGTGTCTCTGTGTGTGTGTGTGTGTGTGTGAGAGAGAGAGAGAGAGAGAGAGAGAGAGAGAAATAATGTACCCCATACTGATGATAATTTAAAGAAGCAGGGTTTCTTTAAAATCAATAATAAAGGATGCAAGTGACGAATGTTTACACATTAACATATATACATATATAAATGAGTATATATACACACACACAAACCCCACCCTACACATATATGTATATGTATATGTATATATGTATACATGCATACAAACACATATATATATGTGTGTGTACGTGTATACACTCACCATTGATGTATGTAGGTCTTTATGTGTGTATATAATATATATATATATATATATATATATATATATATATATATATATATATATAATATATATATATATATAATATATATATATATATATATATATATATATATATATATATATATATATATATATATATATATATAATTGTTTCTACGTTAGGCACAAGGCCAGCAATTACCCAGTGCATTACTGGTACTTTATTTTATGGACCCCGTAAGGATGAAAGGTAAAGTTAACCTCGGTGGGATTTGAACTCAGAATAGCAAGGGCCGTAACTCTATGCGTAACTCTATATATAATGATATACACATATATATAATGATATACACATATATATATATGGATATATATATATGTAAAAAAAATAAATATATATATATGGATGTATATATATATATGGATGTATATATATATGGAGATATATATATATATATGGATATATATTATGGAATACTGTTGGCTTTTTGCTACAATATTTTCTATACCTTTCATTTATATATATATATAAACACGTTTCAGTGCGTGAGTCTGTGTCTATGTGTGTATGTGCGTGTCAAAGTGTATGTATCTCTCTCTCTCTCTCTCTCTCTCTCTCTCTCTCTCTCTATATATATATATATATATATATACTTTTTTTTTTGTATGTGTTTGTTTATCGGTTTTATTCCACTTGAGAATCTTGCTTAAGAAAAAACGACAACAGCAATGTGACAGATCAGATCAGATGGCTGTTGGACCCATTTGAATGGAAATCTTAGTTTAGCGTTAGACCTAATGTTTTATTCGAAGATTGGCAGTTGATCAATCGTTAACACGGCTTCTGAAAATTTGCCTTGCAACAGATGTCCTATAGCAGTGTCTATGGTGGTAGTGGAGTGATGCAGATGGTGTTGGTGTAAATGATGGTAGTGGTGGTATAAGTGATGGTAATGGTGGTATATGTGTTGTTTGTGGCGGTTGCTATTTCGGTAGGGACATTTGATGGTGGGTGCTGGGTTTGTTGTTGTTGTTGTTGTTGGAGGGGGTGCTTTTGGCGTTGTTGTTGGTGGTGGTGTTGGCGGTGGTATTGGTGTTAACGGTAATTCTGTTTGTGTATGGGTGGGAATAGAAGTAGTAGTATTAGTGTTGATGAGAGAGAGAGAGAGAGAGAGAGAGAGAGAGAGAGAGAGAGAGAGTGTGTGTGTGTGTATGTGCGTGTGTGTGGGTGGGGGTTGAAGTACTGGTTCTGATGACAGTGGTAGTGGTGGACTTTGTAATGGTAGTAGTGAGAGAGTGCCTCAGTGGAGGGTATGCGGACTTAAAGTTGGTGGTGATGGTCGAGGTAATGCAGTAGTGGAGGTGGTAAGGGAGTGTATGTGTATGTAAATTTAGTATTATCAGCGGGGGTAGAGGGTAGAGGTATTGGTAGTTGGAGTATTGGTGGTGGAGGTGGTGTTTGTGTTAGTCATGGTGTAGTGTGTGGGCGGGTAAGTGGGGGTTCTGTTTGCAGCATTGGTTATTGTGTTGTTGTTGATGTTGTTGTTGTTGGTGGTGGTGGGTGGTAGTGGTGGTGGTGGTGGTGGTCGTCGTCGTTGTAGTGGGGGTGTTTGTGGTGGTGGTAGTGATATTGGTTTTCTTGTTGGGGATGAAATAGTAGTGAGGCTGTTAGTGTCGGTGGTAATTGTGTGGAGACATAAGAATCATAGAGTGAGTGTAAAGAGTGATGTAGGAGAAGGAAGAGAAGGAGAAAGAGGTGGAGGATGAGAAGGAACAGAATGTAAGAAGGAATGAGAAGAAGAAGAAGAAGAAGAAGAAGAAGAAGAAGAAGAAGAATGACAAGAAAAAATGTGGGGAGGTGGTGGTAGGTGAGATGAAATAGAAAGTGGGGAGTAGAAGAAGGAGGTGGATAAGATCGTAGTGAGGAGAACGAGGTAGATGATATGGTGAGAATGAGGCGGAGTAGGTGTTGAGAAGGAGAAGAAGGAAGAGAATGAAGAAGAGAAAGTGGGGAAGATGGAGAAAGAGGGAGAGTGGGTGGTGATTTGGATGGGCGGGAGACATCGCCTATGGCTGATCAAGAAATATTTGTAAGATTATTTCCTTTTATTGTAGTGCAAATATGGGAATAGGCGGTGAGTCATTAAAATGTCGTATTGAATAAAATGGATAAACTTTCATGATGTCTGTGCTCCGAGCTCAAATCTCACCGATGCCGACTTTAAATTTTTTCTTTAGAAGGAGCATGGCTTAGTGGTTAGAACATTGGGCTTGCAATCGAAAGGTTGTGAGTTCGATTCTCGGACCGGGTGATGTGTTGTGTCCTTGAGCAAGACACTTTATTTCACGTTGCTTCAGTTTACTCAGTTGTAGAAATGAGTTGCGATACTGCCAAATCAATAGGTGGCAGTAGTTCCAGATGCACGCATCGAAAGACTGGTGTAGTGGTTCTGAGAACAATGCGGCTTTGCCAATGATCAATGCAAATTGACAATGGAGAAGCAACGACCCCTGATTGTATTCAGCAACCGAAAGAAATATGAAGTACACAAAATCCAATGTTCCTAGGGGGCGGCCCAGGTTCTTCTTATTTGCGAGTGTAAACTCGGCCAGATTAAATTAGATCTTTGAGGACAATAATAAAAAAAGTATCTCTCCAGTACTGGGGTCGATTCTTCCTCTAAAACCTTTACTCATTTCTCCTTCTCTCTTTGAAAGAATCGGGCTGTTTTCAGACCTGAGGAGGAGATGGAATCTTCCAGATTTTAAATGCCCAATGTGCGACATATGTCATTACGACGTCCCTTCAACTCCACTAGGAGTTAGTTTCTATACATACTTAACATACAGATAAATAAATAAATAACATAAAATAAAATTTAAATAATGACAAGTATAAAAATTAACAATAACAACACAGAAAAGAAATATAGAGAATATTTTAACATCAATTCGAAAACGTAGTTCGTGTGGAAGTATGTCCCTATGTTATTGTGTGTGTGTATGTGTTGACGAGTTTGTGTGGGTAACAGTGGGTACACTTGGGCACATATATATTTGTGTGTATCTCTGTGTAGCTCTACGTACGTGAGTGTGTATGTGTGAACAAATACAAACCATACATATATGTATAAATTTAAAATAAATTATTTATCCAGGAGTAATACAAATATATATAGCTTCATGTATGCGCATTGATTTATAGTCGATTTTGCGTGTTGATGTATGTACACACATAAATTCACACACACACACACACACACACACACACACACACACACACACACACACATATATATATGTATATATATATATATATATATACACCCACCAAGTTCTGTTTTGTTGCCCCCCCCCCCCCCTTTCACACATTGTCCTGCCATCTCCACCCTCACGACCCTCTTCTCCCACTCTTTCGACTGAACTATTTCCGGTTGCATACGCTACACTGCCATTTCGCGTCCTCATCGCCATTTTCTCCTGCTCGAACTTGGAAATTACCACACGTTGAAATCCACCTGTTGTACACTCGAATTTTACCATTCACACACACACCAACATCCATACAAAAACATAGACACACACAGACACGTGCACCATTTCCGCACACACGCAACTATGCACCTTACATGAACCCACATCACCTACAGACACACCACGCATCCCCATCTTTTAACCACACACACACATGTACATCTACACATACCCCCACACCAGCTCCGGATTTGACACGATCTGATCTAACCCATCCGTCCCTCTACATCCACACACAGACACATATACACACCAACACCCATACAGGGACTATACACGCACAGACATACATTCCACTCCAACACACACACAATGGTTTTTCAACACCCACATTCACATACACTCGTTTCCTTCCAGACTCTCACACTTACACACACACACACACACACACACACACACACACACACACACACACACACACACACACACACACCAACACACACACATTTACATGTACACAAACACACAAACACTTACATATACACATACAGACACACTTACATGTACACATACACACACACCTTACCTTCCATCATCGCCGTTCAGACTCTGATTTTCTTGCTCCCTCACCCTTTCTCTCCTCTCTCCTCCTCCATCCACCCCTATGACACTAATACACCCGTGTCGTCCCCCTTAATTTTCACTTTTTTAAATTCCATTTTTATTTATTTATATTTTTATTTTTCCCTTCCTTTCGTGGTCTTCTTCTGTTAACTTCCCCCCTTACTACTCTTCTCTCGGAGTTCCTTTCTACTTTCCTCATGAATGACCTATGTCCGAAACGTCAAACCTCCCACACTCTCACTCTATTTTTCATATGTAAGCGAAACTTTCTCGTTTCTTCTATTATATATATATATATATATATATTGTTATACTTGGGGAGGGTCATATTTGTGTAATATTGCCAGAATTAATAACAGAACACACT
This sequence comes from Eledone cirrhosa, assembly GCA_964016885.1. Taxonomy (NCBI): domain Eukaryota; kingdom Metazoa; phylum Mollusca; class Cephalopoda; order Octopoda; family Eledonidae; genus Eledone; species Eledone cirrhosa. The sequence continues at coordinate 230,114,883 of OZ024741.1, forward strand.
CACTGTTTGGTTGGTTTTCGCTTCTGTGTCTTTTATATCGGTTAATTTAATTTATTCCGTCCTCAATGTTGCCATTGACTGACCAACGGTCAAAATACAGATACATTATAGACACAAACACATATATATATAGTCTATCTGTTATTAATTCTGGCAATATTACACAAATATGACCCTCCCCAAGTATAACAATATTTGTTTCGACACACGACTTCATATAAATCTGTAAACGCAGAAGTGAATATTTCAAAAAACGTTGCAACGGGAGGAAGACAGGAAGACGATACTTTGGTTCGTGGAAACGTTCCCTGACAAAGAATGGGAAAAAACGAATATAATACGTCATTATTTGGAGTGGTGAAAAACAATTACACGCAAAGACAGAACCACGTTTATGGTATAAAAGAAGTCGTAGACTAATATTCTCTGAGGTGGTTCACAGAGACGTTCTCTGGCAATGAACAGAAAAAACGAAGATAATACGTCATATGTGGAGCCGGGAGAACAATTTCACGCAAAGACAAAACCACGTAAATGGCATAACTGAAGTCGTAGACTAAAATTCTAACTAGGAAACCGAATGATTCTCCGCTTCAGAGTTAAGAATAAAGTAAATAAAATACGCGGATATTTTACGTCTTTTTTTACGTTGGTGTGATGAAACCCACCTTTATAAAGTCAGTATATATATGTATGAGATGAAAGAATGGTATTTAACTAATGTAATGGTACGCGACGGGGCCCACCCACAGCCCCGGCGGACAGAATGGAGAAGGCGTTTCCCCGGAGGACGGCATGGGAGACGCGCTGGAAAAGCCACTCCAATTCGCGGGGCTCACATCTACGGCTGGCCAGCTCAGCGCCTATGGTGGTGATTAAGGAGGTAACCCTGGGGCCGAGGATACCAGAAGTTTCCACTGCCAGGGGAACGACCGCAAACCTGTCGGAGAGCGACCGGTATTTGAGTTGTATGGCCCTTCAGCCCGACGTGCAGCAGAACCTGGGTCAGTCGCAGACTGCACCAGGTTGTGGCTGCAGAAAGTGTCGGTGCAAGTGGCATCCCAGACGAGGGGTTTGTCACCGCGGAACGGGAAGATGGTCATGGCATCAGGCCTTTTGCCGTCCCCTTGATCCAGCCCCACCGGCTTGAGCTGGGAAGGAAAGCCTGCAGCGTCAAGCCATGATTAATGACCTCGTTGAGGGCAGTATGGCGTGGAATGCGGCCGGCACTGTGGCGACAGGAAAGCGGGGGGAGGCCGAAAGAGTCCACGGTGGAACCGCTGCGACATCGGTGTGGCTGGCAGATCCGAAGGCCGAGCCTCAGGGAAACGCCGATTCACAGGCTATGGTTGTCTAGCTAAGTGCCAGTGGAGAAGGAGGGCAGAGCATGGAGCCAGGCACCACTCTGGGGTTTGGAGGCCGCACGAAAACAAGCAAGGCGGTGCTGGTCGAGCTGGCGCGTGATCCTGTCTGAGGCCAGGCTGCACTGGATGCCATCCCAAGTGCGTTGGGAGGACTTGACGTCAACAGGGGGAGAAGGAGGAGGGACGTCTACTGGGCTAAATCCCAGCCGGTCCCACGTCTCACAGGCGGCCTCACGTTCTCTGAACACAGAGGGTTCTGTTGTGTTTTGAAGAACCCTGCTGACGAGGGCACGGCACGAGGTTAGCGACGAAAGATACGCCGGCAAAGCTTGTGAGATCGGGGAGCGGAGGCCTAGGCCGCCATACCTGACCGGTAAAGTGGCCTGTTGCCACCCTATGTCGTCAAACTTGACGTTGCATATCCCCTCGGCTGCTGCTCGGATACAAGTATCGAGGTCAGCCAGGAGAGATGTCTGTGTGTATCATGGAGCGCTGCGGAGGGTATAGAGGAGCTTCGGCATGGCGAAGCAGTTCCTCAGCAGAAAGAGAGCTGGGTGGCCGTCAATCAAGCCCAGTCGGCTCGTGAGAGTCTGGAGCTGTTGAATCCTGGACCTGATGGTGGAGCGGATGGCCGGCGGGTGGATCGGTGACCCGAGGATGAGGACATCCTCTTTGGGGGTCACCTGAACCTGGCGGAGAATGGACCTTACGTCCAAGACGGAGGCTGCAAATCTCAGAGCATCGAGGCTGACGTTCACCACCTCCGACTTGGCCGAGTTGACCTGGAGGCCGATTCCCGCCGGGGCAGGAATCACCGATTGAAGGTCTTGGCAGACCGCCCGTACGGGCCCGCCCAACGTAGCATCATCCAGATACCAAACGTTGAGAGGGGCGTGATACTCCGGGCGATGTGGTCAATACCAAGGGCGAACAGGAGGGGTCCCAAAGGGTCGCCCTGTTGGACCCCAGTAGCCGAGGGTATGACCGTATCAGCAGCTAGGAGCATGCTCGGGGCTCCATATGACAGGTAGGCCAGCGGGTAGGAAGAGGGGGCTCGGCTGAGGCAGGCCTCGAGCATATGATCCCTGCGTAAAGAGTTAAAGGCATTCCTCATGTCAAGCTTGACAATGAGGTGCCTGGAGTCCCTGGGTGTCGGTACCGAAGGGCAGCTGCTGAAGAACTGCCTGATTGCATGAGAGGCTCCCTCACAGCCACCGGACACGCCGACACCCAGTTGCACCTGACTAAACTCCTCACCCAGTTCGTGTGTGACGGACTTGCAGATCACCTTGGCAGCCAGCCTCCGGAAGACATTGCCCACAGCAATGGGGCGTATTTCACCCTCTTTCTTCCTGAGAGCGGTGAGGCTGGCCGAAAAAAAGAGGCCTCGGGCGTAAGGTCGAGGGCACCATGAATGAGTCTAGTGGTGAGCGCCACAATTGCACCCAGAAGGCGGGGCCCGGCCTCAGCGGAGAGGGGGGATGTCAACTCCTTGAGGTGGCCTGGTCGGAGACCATCAACACCTCCGCAGCTGCTAGCTGGGAAGGACCTGATGGCGCACATGATATCTGCATCAGTAGCCACAAGGAGCAGGTGGGGGTCGGGTGGGCGTATGGGTCTGAGATCAGTGGGTGGCAGAGCAGCCAGGATCTCCTCGGTGGGTTGGAGGACAGTGTACTCTGAGGCAACAACTCTAACTGCGGCCGAGACGTCACCCATGATAAGCTTTGCGTTTACCTGGTCACGCAAACGCTTGGCGCTGGCCTCGGGGGTGGAGGATAGGGGTACCTGAGGGTGGGGTGTGTGGTGTCCCTGGGCACGCTTGGAATGGGCGCTCGCCCAAATGACGAGACATTGGTCTTGACGAAGTCTGCTGTTGACCGGCCGCCCTGGTCAGCGCCAGAGCTGGGGAGGCCGAGGGCGAGTGGGGCGAAATAGAACAGCCGCTCCCAGTCACTGGCTCGATTGGAGTCCAGGGCGCTCACGGGATCCTGAGTGGGATCTTCCGGAGTCGTCTGAGCCGAGCGATGTTGACCAGCGAGGCTCGGGCGTCAGGCAAGCTCACTGTCCCATCTGGTGGTGTGCCAGACGGCCGTGGCTGGGAAGACGTGGGGAAGAGGCAGCTCCTGCACCTCCACGCTTCGAGGGCATTGGAAGCTCGACGAGTCAAGCCAACGCAGGTGAGGTGGTGGATGCAGCCGCACCCCAAACAGTTCCGGCCCCTCAGCCGTTTGTTAGTAGTGCCGCAAGTGCTGCAGGTGTCGATTTGGAGGGGCGGGGGATGGGGCGTGAGGCCGGGGACTGGGGCACCGAGTTACATCAGGGGTGGGTGGCTGGTGTGTGTGGTTGGAAGGGAAAGTGCTGGTAAGAGGGCAGCATAGCTCCCCTATATATATGGAGGTGCCAGAAAACGAGAGCGAAAAGGGGTGCATGGAGGGGGAGACACAGGAAGGTAGAATGGCAGTAATTGAATGATTGAATGGATGGATGTACACAAAAAAGGAGGGGGGGGGAAGAAGGGGTTGTTCCCAGCGGAAAGACCCAGAATTCAGCACGCACACATGCGAGCAACTGAGCAGTTTGTCAAAGACGATATTCTCAATGGACGCGCTTACAATATTTGAATATAACTGAATCGTCGTTTCATTTAATTTGAATGACCAGTTCTATCCTGTGGTGAACCAACAAACCCAAATAAATGATGCTCCAGAAATGTCGAGCGCTTTCAGATGTAATAATTGTTTCTACTATTGGCACAAGGCCAGCAATTATCCCAGTGTATTACTGGTACTTTATTTTATCGACCCCGTAAGGATGAAAGGCAAAGTTAACCTCGGCGGGATTTGAACTCAGTCCGTAAAGGGACGTAACTGTGCTGCAAAGCATGGCGTCCGACCCTCTACCGATACTGCCAAACCACTGGCCTTATAGAACATTAATAATAATGTTCGATTCGTTTGTAAACAAACGTCCCGATCTGAAGCTGTGACGCGCCAGTGGCCGATCGTCACCTGTTTGTTCAACACTGGTTTTGAGAAACAATCAACATGTTTCTGGGTCATTACCCTGCATCAAATCTCAATAGCTCTGCCAGGCTGTTGAACGGTTAAAAATATATAGTATTTTCTTTAGTACACATCGGCAGAGTGGCCTCATGTGTGTAAAAATAAAATTAGAATTTTATTTCACGCCCTAGCACAGCTGATACATAAATATCTAAACTATAATAAAGTAAGAAGAGCGGGACTGCGTACGGTATATAATTTTTTATCTCCTTAGTAAAATAAGTTGGATTACTTTGAATAAATAATGAATGTATATTACATAATTTATCTACTAAATTTCGTGTTCATTAAATATATTTTATTACTTATTTAAAGATTCACTTCAAAAATCAACACTTCCGATTAGCGATCGTTTAAATAAATATTCATATATTTCTGTCACTAATTTTCTCCTAATGCAGTTTATATATAATATCGTCTTTTTTTAATGTATCATGGATTACGTTACTGATTACATAAGACAGTGTAACACAGTCTTCGTTCAATTTCGGTTTATATTGTCAATTACGGTTTTATTTGATATATCATATCTACATGCATATATACTTGCGCATAATATCAATATACACACTACACAAGCTAGCAGAAAACCACCCGAGTGTGGTTTTTCTGCTAGTATATATAATACACACACATATATACATATACATATGTACGTATGTGTTATATTGAACGTTACTAATAGTGTTCAATTCTTTTGTAAACAAACGGCCCGATTTGAAGCTGAGCCGTATCGGTGACCAATAGAACTCTCGACCTTACGAATAACCTCACCGTACACTTGCACACACACACATAAATATATATATATAAACATACATACACACAGAAACACAGAAACACACAAACACGCACACACACATATATATATATATAAAATATATAAACACAAACGCGTGCACACACACACAAATATATATATAAACACACACATATAAATAAACACACACACACACATATATATATATAAACACACAACAAATATATATAATTACACACACATATATATATATATATATATATACACACATATGCCTATAGACACGCACACTCCTATACAAAACCACTTTACTGTGAAACCAAATATTAAAGCATTTTTCTTTCCTCCACAAATTTTGTCACTCCCTCTCTCAAAATACTATACCTTTCTCACCCTCTCTATATTCCACTACATGCTTCACTCTGTCTCACTAGACCAACATTCTCACCCTCTCACTAAATCGCCTCTCTCTCCCCTTTTCTATATCCGATTACATACCTCACTCTCTCACTCTCTGATTAACTCTCCAAACGCTCTCATACTCACTATATTTCATTACATGCCTCACTTACTTTCCCTCTCTTAATTCGCCCACTCTCAATAGGCCAATAAACTCTCACCTCTCTCTATAACCTACTACATACCTCTCAATTCCCCCTCTCTCATTAGACCACCACATTCTCTTCGCCTCTCCACACCTCACTCTCTTTTACTCTCTTAATTCCCCTTCTGTCACTAAACCAACACATTCTCTCCTCTTCTTTATAATCCACTACACACCTCACTCACTCTCACTCTCACAATACCCCCTCTCTCACTAAACCAAGACATTTTCTCCCACTCGATATATCCCACTACATACCTCACTCTCTCACACAATTGTCCCTCTCTGACTAGACCACCAAATTATCTACCTCTCTTTATACCTCATGCTCTCTTACAATTCCCACTCTCTCACTAAACTCACAAACTCTCCCCCTTCACTCTATACCACTACATACCTCACTCTCTCTCAATTTTCCCTCTCTCATTAGAACACCAACCAATCCCCCTTTCTCTATATCCAACTCCATAACTCATTCTATCTCACTCCGCCAACTACATTCTTTCCCCCTCTCTATATATCACTAAATACTCTCCTGCTCTATGCCAATACATACCTCACTCTCGCTGACAATTACTCCTGTCTCACTAGATGACAAAATTCTCTCCCCCTCACTATATTCCACTACATACCTCACGCTCTATCACTCTCTTAATTTCCCTTCTCTCATTAAAACAATAAACTCTCTCCTTCTCTCCCTATCATACTACATATCCCACTCTCTCTCCCACATCCCCCTCTCTGACTAGACCAACAAATTCTCTTCCACTTCTATATATCTCATTACATACCTCACTCTCGCTAACAATTCCCCCTCTCTCTCTAAAACAACAAATTCTCTCCCCTCAACCTATACCCCAAATACCTCACTCTCTATCAATTCCCCCTCTCTCACTAGACAACCAAATTCTCTTTGCCCTCTCTATATTGAACTACATAACTCACTCTTTCTCACTATCACAATACCCCCTCTCTCACTAGGCCAATATACTCTCTCCCCCTCTCTATAACCCACTACATACCCCACTCGCTCTCACAATTCCCTCTCTCTCACTAAGTCAACAAAATCTCTCGCCCTCACTCTATACCACTACATACCTCACTCTCTCTCACAATTCCCTCTCTCTCACTAAACCAACAAATACGCTCCCGTTCTCTATATTCCTTACCCCCCTTTATATACCACTACATAACTGACTATCTTTCACTCGCTTAATTCTTCTCTCACAAAACCAAAAATACTCTCCCACTCTCCATATCCCACTACGTACCTTACATTATGTATATATATATATTATGTATATATATATATTCAAATCCCGCCGAGGTTGACTTTGCCTTTCATCCTTACAGGGTCGATAAAATAAAGTACCAGTAATACACTGGGTAATTGGTGGCCTTGTGCCTAACGTAGAAACAATTATGTATATATATATATATATTATATATATATATATATATATACATATATATATATATATATATATATATATATATATATATATATATATATATATATATATATATATATATATATATTAAGACAGGGGGGAAGAAAAAATGGCTTCACTTGTGCTTTCAACAAATTTATTTTCTTCACAAAATCCAAAAAGAATTTTTATCCGGATTAGAAAAAAAAAATTTTTTTTTTATTTTCCTTAGAAAAAATTATTTTATAAATTAAGTTGTTGGTTGTTGGTTAGGTCTTAGGAGTTCTTGGTTAACGTAGGAGGTATTGTCTCGTTTTTAGAACGACCTTTCACGCTGGGGTGCGCTTGTCAAACTGATGTGTATGTGGTGTGTTGTTCTATATAGAGGGATTTAACATGTCTGTGGTGTGGTGGGGGTTTCTTTTCTCCCCCTTTAATAAGTGTATGGGTGTAGGTGTGTTGAAAAAGTGTTAATAGCAGTAATGAGTTGAGACGGTGAGTAGAGTTGGGTGGGGAGAAATGTAGCAAGTGCGGCCTGCCCGGTCATTCTCGAAAAATTCCTTTATTCAGGGGAAAAAAGCTTTTAGTATTCCTTTTGTGTTGAGAATGGTCAAAGGCAAATCGCACCTGCTAAGTTTGTAAATAATTATTTTTTTCTTTTTTTCTGAAGAATTTTTCTACGTCCATCCCATGGGATGGACGTAGAAAAATTTACAAACTTAGCAGGTGTGATTTGCCTTTGACCATTCTCAACACAAAAGGAATACTAAAAGCTTTTTTCCCCTGAAGCCGTCGAAACGGCTTGAGCTCAGCTGTCGGGGTCTTACTGGTTCCTATTACCCACTCTACTACCTCAAGTATTGAGTACTTTGGTGCGTTATGGTCCACCTGGTTCCTTACCACATTTCCTTCGTTATATATATATATATATATATATATATATATATATATATATATATATATATATATATATATGTATATATATATAATATATACACACACACATATATATATATATATATATATATTTATATATATATATATATGTGTGTGTGTGTGTGTGTGTGTGAGTGTGTGTATGCGTGTGTCTGTATGTGTGTGTGTATTCAACAGAGATGTTGGTTGTTAAGTGAGCTGTGTCGGTTGTGTTCTTGGATGTGTTGATAAGAAATAGAGGAAATTGAAGTGGAAAAAGGGACCCTCCCTCCCCACTCAAGCATTATGACAGATCAACACAAAAACAAATCTATCTATACCATTGAATGCAATGAAACGCCGTGACATATAATAGAACGCAAGAATAGAGTATCTATAAATAAGAAAAAACTAATACGTATTTGGTACATGTGTTCGAATTTTTAGGTATTAAGAATGCGTGTGTACAAGGATGTGACATGATTAAAGATATCACCTTGATGTCTGGCAGATTTATTAACCTGGGTGCCGTGGCCTGGCTGCCTTAGTGCCCTAATATCTGTAGAATGCCACAGCCAGTCGTCGGGTGTCAAAATACCCTAGACGAGCAGAGAGGGAGGGGGCAAAAGAGACAAACCCATCAGCATGATACACCATCTTTATTTGAAGATGTGAACCACCAGCATGTGCACATGAGAAACAAAGTGTAGTGTAGGTACTTTTGATTGACTTCTTTGAAACAATTTTAAATGGATATATAAATAAACAGATACAGGTAAATTGGGGAAAATGTTCTCTTTTATATGCACGGTTGACTAATGCCTTGAGATGGAATTTGGTTAGACCGAAACAGCAGAATCGTGTCACACTCACACACACACAAACCATGCACACCCACACACACACACACACCCCCCACACACGCACATATATATATATATAGTAATAATATTAATAATAATAATAATAATAATAATAATAACAATAATAATAATTGTTTCTACGTTAGGCACAAGGCCAGCAATTAACCAGTGCATTACTGGTACTTTAGTTTATCGACCCCGTAAGGATGAAAGGCAAAGTCAACCTCAGTGGGATTTGAACTCAGATCGTAAAGGGACGTAATGGAATGTTGTTGAACAAAAAGAAATGGATAGGAAGACTAGGAAGCTATTGACTATCTACAACATGTTCCACAAGAGGAGTGATGTCGATAGACTCTACTTAAGGAGATCTGAAGGTGGAAGAGGTCTTATCAGCATAGAGGACTGTGTTCAGATGGAGAAAAACAACCTACACAAATACGTGACTGATAGTAAGGAGCCAATGCTCAGAATTGTACTGAAGGAGAGGACAATAGACCAGGCGATGTCCAAGGAGGAAATAACAACAAGGAGAAAGAGCAGCCTTCATGAAAAATCCCTTCATATTACCTTCTTTGAGAAAACTGAATTCAGAGATCCACAGACATGGAACTGGTTGAAAAGATGAGACCTTAAAAAGGCTACAGAAGGAATGCTAATGGCGGCGCAAGAGCAGGCCCTCAAAACGAAGTGGTTGAAACACCATATTTACAAGGAGGAGGCTAGCCCACTGTGCAGGATCTGTGGAGTGAGAGAGGAGCCTGTGGCTCACATTGTATCCGAGTGTAAACACCTAGCCCAGACTCACTATAAAGGCTGGAGACATGATGTGATGGGCAGGGGGATCCACTGGCACCTATGCAAAGTAAACAATTTACCACATTCTGAGAAGTGGTATGAGCATCAACCAGAGTCGGTGATAGAAAACGATCAGGTGAAGGTGCTGTGGGATTTTAGGATACAGACGGACAAGAAACTGGAACACAATAGACCTGACATGGTGGTTTTGGACAAGGATAAAGATCGTGCCTGATTGTGGATGTGGCCTGCCCATTCGACACGAGAGTGCAAGAGAAGGAGAGGGAGAAAATTAACCGATACCAGGAGTTAAAGTGGGAGGTAAAAAGGATTTGGGTTTGCCATGAAGTCAAAGTGGTCCCGATTGTCATAGGCGCACTAGGTACTATCTCAAAAAGTTTCCAGGGATGGTTAAAGAAAATTGGCTCCTTCACGCTTTTTGGAACGCTTCAAAAGGCATGCTTGCTGGGAACAGCAAGAACCCTCCGATACGTCCTGAACATCTGAGGCTGCAGATAGTGGCTTGATATTCATTTCAACAAACTTTCCAGTTAACTGAGACTCAAAGAACAACAATAATAATAATAATAATAATAATAATAATAATAATAATAATGTTTTCTTTATTAACCACAAGGGTTCACATAAAGTAGACATTAATGACAGTACAGGACAATACAGGACGGTACAAATGGGCATTTCTGTGTGTAAAAAAACAGAGGTTGAAATAAAATAACAAAGAAAAATTCCCCAATAGGGGGGAGACTTCCAAGGGACATTTGTGGAGAAAGCCCATTAAAAGACCACAGTGGCCCTGACCACCAGGGCAAGTGCCCTCTCCCAGTTTTCCACCTTTAATTTACAGACACATACTCAGAGAAGGCCCATTCATTCGGGCCATACTTGCTTCTCTCACCCATCTTTCAACAAAATGCTGGGAAGAGAGCACTTCCCTCTCTACCCTGATTTTCCTTTTCAAATGAAATTTGAAAAAGTTAATCAGGGCATCACCGAAGAGGTAAGTGCTCGTCTTCAGCCCTTTCAAACGTGTCCACCATACTATCTCTTTCGCCATGGCCACCAGACAGATAAAAACTGCCTGCCCTTCCAGGCTAAAGGAAGGGGGCGGGGCAATCCTCACGATGGACCCAGCTGATAGCTGGATAGGTCCTACACGTGACAGCAGGTGTTCGACATAAACCCACAAGTCAGCAATGCTCGGACACTGGACGAGTGCGTGCAGGACGGTTTCGTCGCCCTGCGCGCATCTCGGACGTGCCCAGCTGACGGCACCTCCATGCCTGTAGAGTTTATCCCGAACTGGCAAAGCTCCTCGGTAGCACTGCCAGGCCAGGGATTTCTGGAAGTTGTCCATAGGCCCCGGCCCGAAAGTCCTTCCGAAGAGATTGGCTAGTTGATTTTCGTCGACGCCTAGAGTTTCTCCAAGTACGTCGTCGCTCTTCCCCTCCACTAATCCCCTATAGAACGCCAAGGTGGAGTTTCCACCGATCACATTGCCCGATTGGTCGAGGGCTGTGAGCGCCTGAAGACATTCCAGTCTCCAAGCGCTCCCTCTCGGTCTTCGCTTGACCCAGGACTGCAGCTCCGTCAAGGAGACAAGCTGGGGAAAAACGTGTCTTGCAAACGGCGACCACACCTGATCACCGTCGAGGAAGAGGTGGAGATGTCGTAGCCTGAGCGCGTGTCTGCGCATCATCAGCCACGGCATGCCCAGCCCTCCACGTAGCGGGTGTTGACAGCAGATGGACCGCCTGACCATCGGAGCGCGTCCCTTCCACAAGAAGCGAAAGAGCAAACGCTCCAGCGCAGTCAGGCGGGGCTTAGGACAAGGTACGACGGTCAGGCGGTAGTAGATGACGGATGCGATGTACGCATTCGCCACCTCCGCTCGACCTTTCAGGGATAGCTTCCTCTCGGCCCATTTCTGGGTGAGAGAAGCCACCCTGCTCGTCACCTCGTCCCAGTTTTTGTCCGTCTGGAGGTCTGGACCGAACCAGACCCCTAGCAATTTAACCGGTCCGTCCGTCCAGCGCCCGACGACGCTGTTGGACGGCATGGACCTGCCTCTCCAGGTGCCGAGCTGCAGGCCCACTGACTTTTCCTGGTTGATCATTGCTCCTGTCACCGCTTCGTATTCTCTTAGTGTAGTGCCGATCGCCTCGATGTGTTTGGCGCTCGACACCACTACGGTGACATCGTCGGCAGATGCTGACACGGATCTTCCGCATCCTAGTTCGCGCGGGACCCCCCTCAACGTCTCCAGTATGTGCAGTAATGGCTCGAGAGTCAATACGTACAATAGGGACGAGAGGGGACATCCTTGGCGGACCGAGCGCATGAAGTTGAACGGTTCCGAAAGGTGACCGTTCACTCTCACTACAGAGCAGATGTCGCTGTGCATGGCAGCGATCCAGCCTCTGAAGACGGGCCCAAAGCCAGCCGCCCTCAGGACTGCCGCTAGGTAACGATGGTCGACCCTATCGAAGGCTTTCGACTGATCTAAATTGATCAAAGACCCACCCGTGCCAGGTTCCCTAGCTACCCTCTCTACGATGTATCGCATGAGGTGGAGGTTGTCGTGGATGGATCTGTCGGGAATGGCGCATGTCTGTGCCTCTCCCACCAGACCACCAACGACAAGCGCCAACCTCTTTGCTAGCACCTTGGCCAAAATCTTGAACTCTGTGTTTAGCAGAGTTATGGGCCTAAAATTATCTATGTTATCCCCCTTGTTCGGATCCTTTCTCAGCAGTGCCACCGCTCCTCGGCTCACAGAGCTGGGAATTCTCCCGTTCTGTTGCCAGTTGCAGTAGACGTCCGCCAAGAGGCCTCCGAACAAGTTTGGCATTTGTACGTAAAGTTCATAGGGCAGACCATCCAAACCAGGCGATTTACCCCTATTGCAGCCAGTCATTGCCTCCCTTACTTCAGCGGCTGTTATCGGCTTTTCGCAACACTCCGCCTCAGTGGCCGAAAGCCGCGGCAGTCCGTCGAGGTAGACACTAAAGTCCATCCCTCGATCCGGCCCGCCACTGCCCCCGAACAGTTGAGCGAAGTGTCGCTGAAAAGCTTCACACATTTGCCCGGGATCGAGTAGCATGCGCCCGTCGTGGTCCACCAAAGACCGGATCGTGGCTTTGTTGCCACGACGCGCCTCCGCCACTCGGGCCCATTGAACGGCTTTCGTCCCCTCGTGTCTGAGAGCACGCACCCTAGCTCTGACAACGCAGCCTTCGTGCTTTGCATTGAAGAATTGGTCAAGGGCCAATTTCGCCGCAAGTACGTCGGTCGCGATGCCTTTGCTAAGCGCCTCATCTAATTTTCTAACTAATTCTCCCTCTGCTCTATTTTTTTCTATTGCTAAAGTCTTACTAAACCTAATGGACTCTATTCTAATTGCTCTTTTCAGAGCAAACCACCACTTGTTGTTGACGATGGCCCCCGTCAACGCCCGCTTAACTAGTTCGCTAATCCGGTCTCTGTAGGCCTTGCGCGCTGGTAAGGACGCGTTTAGCTTCCAGTAGCCGGGTCCTCGTCTATGAAGCCTATCTAAGTCAAGCACACAGATCACGAATTTGTGGTCCGTGTAGCTGACTATCTTGAATTGTGGACAGCCTATGCTAGACCTATCTATTTCCCTACAAAATACTCTATCTAGATATGATCTGGATGACCCTATGAGATTTGTCCAAGTCCACATTGGTACATTCGGGAAATCCATTCGGTACCTGTCAGACAGTTCAAAACGTCTGAGCAGGTTGGTGAGACTCTTGCACCCTCCTTCCCTATCCACTAATCCCACACAATCCCAGCGTGCATCTAAGATCCCGTTCCAGTCGCCCACTAACACTAAAGAGCGGGACGTTCCAAGAAAGGTCTCCAGACGCCGGAAGAAATCAGGCCGCCCTGCTCCTGTCGGGGCATAGACGGCCACTAACCTGAAAGCTTGCCCGTCTCTGCTGGTCACGTCCAGCACCACCAGCTTACCTTCTGGGTCCAGGAAGATGGCCCGTATGGCAAGATCCAAAACTCTCCGAAAAAGCACAGCAACTCCTCCCCCCGATCCCGGACGGCTGGGAGATGCGTACACATCGTAGCCGCCGAAGATCGGTGCGAAAGCCTGTGCTTCGGAGATTCTGGTCTCGCTGATGGCCACTACATCTATGTTTAGTGACCTGAGGTCGTTGAGCAGGTGGCCCTGCTTCCATGACGACCCCAAGCCACGCGCATTTATGCTGCCTATTCTGAGTGAGGTCATGTTGAAAAGGAGTGGAAAAGATGGGAAAGACCACTTACCTTACTTCTCGTAGGGGAAGGACGGCTTTTCCATCCTTTTCACTGCTTGTGGCCTCCTCAGGAAGGATGTCCTTATAAATCCTCCTGGAGAGTGCTTGTCGAAAGTCTCCGATGTCTTTGGGGAATTTTTGTTTTAGTGTCATGTACGTTTTCTGTGTGATGCGAGTGATTTGTATGTGTGGAGGTGGTGTGAATTTTGGGGTTGTTGTGTAGTCTTTTTCTGTGATGCTGGTGTTGTGTTGGATGTAGTGTAATAATTGCTTGTTGTTCAAATTTAATGCTGTGTAGTGCGTATCGTTTTGGTTGTTTTGTTTTGTTTGCGTTTGTTGTGGGTTTGTTTCTGTTTCGAATTTTGGTGACTTTTGTGGTGTAGGTGATGGTGGTGCTGGGGATAATGATGGTGATGGTGTTGGTGTTTGGGTTGATGGGGTTGGTGATGCTGGTGTGGATGGTGGCATATCTGTCCTAACTTTTTTGTTTCTTAGTTTATTTGTTTCCCTCTGTATTTTGTTTTTGGAGGGGGAAGGAAGAGAATTTTTTCTTTTTTGGTTTCTTTTTTTTTTCCGGATATCGTTTCCCACTCCTCGTCGTCACAATCTGTCTCCAGTTGTGATAGGCCGGGGAGTGGAAAATCCTCCACAGCCGTTAGTTTTGGTTGTGGTGTGGTGGATGGTGTAGGCGCTGGTGCTAGTTCTGAAGCGTTGGGTGGTGGTGGTGTTGGTTTTGCTGGTGGTGGTAGTGGTGTTGGTTTTGCTACTGTTGCTGGGGTTGTTGGTGTTATAGTTGCTTCTGTTGTTGCTGCTACAGTTGTTGCTGCCATCTCTGCTACTGGTGGTGTTGATGGTTTTGTCACTGGGGTGGGTAGGAGAGGTGGCCTCAACCTTTTAGCCTGAGGGCAGAAAGCCCTTAGGTGGGTTCCTTCACCACAAACGACACACCTAGGTCTTCTGCCCTCGACAATTACCGTGAGGTGGCTGCCGTCAGTGAGGTCTATTACCTCTGGGATCTCCTCAATGCTTTTTTGGTCCGCTTGGATCAGGAGCTCCATCCCAGATCCGGACCAGTTTTCCTGCTTTTCTTTTGCTACTGCTATTATTTTCGTGTTGGCTTCGATGCCGGTGAGGACAGCCGCTATTAGCCAGGGAATTTCGATGGCCGGTGGAACGTGGGTCACCCTGATCTTTACGAGTCTCTGGCCACAATAGCTTGGGACGAGTGTGAGGTCGTCATTTTTTAATGGGGCCATGGAGTGTTCTCTAGCCTCCTCTGGTGTTTCAAAGAACACATCCACGGTTCCATACTTTTGCCCACGTCTGATGTGGGTTTTTCTTGCCCACACATGTCCCAAAGCTTTTTGGATTTGGGACTCGGGTGCCCGTTCCCCTCGGCGCGATTTTACATTTATTGTTCTATACGACACGGTGCACAGGCGCCGATGCTCCATTTTATTAGGTGGGGGGGTGAGGCTGACCCTGTACCCATCTTTTTTTACCATTTGTTTGGCATTTTCTAAATCTTCTTTGGTTACCGTGAACGCTTCGAATTGTTTTGCTACGATGGCGAAACTGAGGGTCGGTTTTATAATGTCATTGTTGTTGTTGTTGCTATCGTTAATATTAATTTTATTTTCAGTTGTGGTGGTTGTGACGTCAGTCGTCTTTGGTGGGGAAGAGTCCATTTTGCTTGATTTCATTTCGACGTCACGAGTTAATTTATTCTTTTCTTCTTTTGTTTCTGTTGTCGCGGTGGTGGTGGTGGTGGTGGTTGTTGCGGTGGTGGTGGTGGTGGAGGGTTTAACACCTGCAGTCATTGGTAATGGCGGGAAATGAATGTCTGCCTGAGACAAATTTAAAATATTGCTACTGCTTATATTTTTTTTTGTGTTGGCAAACGTAGTAACATTTACAATGGTGGTGTCGGTGTGAGGTGTTATTTTGTGAGGAAGGCTTTCAGCTGCTTCGTGCAGAGGGGAATTAGCCATTTTTTTTTCAAAGAAATTTTTGGATAATAATAAAAGTTAAAAATTTTGGGCACAAGGCCCCAATCTTTTTGGGTGTCCTTTTCGGAAAACAATGTATGTGTGCTTATAAACAGTTTACAATAAAATTTTCCATAAATGGCAATTTTTAAACAAACGGAAATAACAAACCTTTGCGGAGCTCACGATAATACGATTTCCTACGTAGGTCGCCAATAATAATAATAATAATAATAATAATTTGAAAAAGATCACATCTCAATCTTGTGGAACTTTAGCATCCAAACAGACCGAAAAATAGATGCAAATAGACCTGATATAATATTGAAGGACTTTCAAAGGAGGGTATGCCTGCTAATTGATATGTCTGTTCCAATAGACAGGAATGTATCTATAAAAACATTTGAAAAATTGAGCAAGTATAAGGACCTGGAGATAGAAATTGGAAAAATGTGGAAATTGAGAACTAAAACAATACCAGTGGTTGTAGGCGCTCTGGGAATGATACCTAAGGGGTCTAACGACTACTTATCGCAAATCCCAGGAAAGCCGCGTATAGGAGAAATACAAAAGATAGTACTAATGGGAACTGCCCATATACTAAGGAAGATCCTGTCAATATAAGTACATCACAAGTCTAAACACTAAGGATGCATGTGTGAAAATGTATGTTCTTTCTTGAACATGGCGGACCGTGTTGTCTCTTGAGGTCACTGGTTGTGACTTGGTGATAACTCGTATAAACATAAAGCAAGATAAATGCAAATAATAATAATAATAATAATAATAATAATAATAATAATAATAATAATAATAATGATTTCTTTATTAACCACAAGGGTTTACATAAAGTAGACATTAAGGACAGTGCAGGACAATACAGGACGGTACAAATGGGCATTTCTGCGTGTAAAAAACAAAAACAGAGGATGTAACAAAAAATAACAATGAAAAATTCCCCAATAGGGGGGGGGGGGGAGACTTCTGAGGGACATTTGTGGAGAAAGCCCAGTAAAAGGCCACAATGACCCTGACCACCAAGGCAAGTGCCCTCTCCCAGTTTTCCACCTTTAATTTACAGATATATACTCAGAGTTGGCCCATTAACTCGGGCCATTTTTGCTTCTCTCACCCATCTTTCAACAAAATGCTGGGAAGAGAGCACTTCCCTCTCTACTCTGATTTTCCTTTTCAAATGAAATTTGAAAAAGTCAATCAGAGCATCACCGAAGAGGTAAGTGCTCGTCTTCAGCCCTTTCAAACGTGTCCACCATACTATCTCTTTCGCCATGGCCACCAGACAGATAAAAACTGCTTGCCCTTCCCGGCTAAAGGAGGAGGGCGGGGCAATCCTCACGATGGACTCAGCCGGATCCGTCCTAAACGCGACAGCAGGTGTTCGACATAAACCCACAAGTCAGCAATTTTCGGACACTGGACGAGTGCGTGCAGGACGGTTTCGTCGCCCTGCGCGCATCTCGGACATGCCCGGCTGACGGCACCTCCATGCCTGTAGAGTTTATCCCGAACTGGCAAGGCTCCTCTGTAGCACTGCCAGGCCAGAGATTTCTGGAAGTTGTCCATAGGCCCTGGCCCGAAAGTTCGTCCGAAGAGATTGGCTAGTTGATTTTCGTCGAAGCCTAGAGTTTCCCCAAGTACGTTGTCGCTCTTCTCCTCCACTAATCCTCTATAGAACGCCGAGGTGGAGTTTCCACCGATCACATTGCCCGATTGGTCGAGGGCTGTGAGCGCCTGAAGACATTCCAGTCTCCAAGCGGTCCCTCTCGGTCTTCGCTTGACCCAGGACTTCAGCTCCGTCAAGGAGACGAGCTGGGGAAATACGTGTCTAGCAAACGGTGACCACACCTGATCACCGTCGAGGAAGAGGTGGAGATGTCGTAGCCTGAGCGCGTGTCTGCGCATCATCAGCCACGGCATGCCCAGCCCTCCACGTAGCGGGTGTTGACAGCAGATGGACCGCCTGACCATCGGAGCGCGTTCCTTCCACAAAAAGCGAAAGAGCAAACGCTCCAGCGCAGTCAGGCGGGGCTTAGGACAAGGTACGACGGTCAGGCGGTAGTAGATGACCGACGCGATGTACGCGTTAGCCACCTCCGCTCGACCTTTCAGGGATAGCTTCCTCTCGGCCCATTTCTGGGTGAGAGAAGCCACCCTGCTCGTCACCTCGTCCCAGTTTTTGTCCTTCTGGGGGTTCGGACCGAACCAGACCCCTAGCAATTTAACCGTCCGTCCGACCAGCGCCTGACGACGCTGTTGGACGGCATGGACCTGCCTCTCCAGGTGCCGAGCTGCAGGCCCACTGACTTTTCCTGGTTGATCATTGCTCCTGTCACCACTTCGTATTCTCTTAGTGTAGTGCCGATCGCCTCGATGTGTTTGGCGTTCGACACCACTACGGTGACATCGTCCGAATATGCTGACACGGATCTTCCGCATGCTAGTTGGCGCGGGACGCCCCTCAACGTCTCCAGTTTGTGCAGTAATGGCTCGAGAGTCAATACGTATGAGGGACGAGAGGGGACATCCTTGGCGGACCGAGCGCATGATGTTGAACGGTTCCGAAAGGTGACCGTTCACTCTCACCACAGAGCAGATGTTGCTGTGCATGGCAGCGATCCAGCCTCTGAAGACGGGCCCAAAGCCAGCCGCCCTCAGGACTGCCGCTAGGTAACGATGGTCGACCCTATCGAAAGCTTTCGACTGATCTAAATTTATCAAAGACCCACTCGTGCCATGTTCCCTAGCTACCCTCTCTACGATGTATCGCATGAGGTGGAGGTTGTCGTGGATGGATCTGTCGGGAATGGCGCATGTCTACGCCCCTCCCACCAGACCACCAACGACAAGCGCCAACCTCTTTGCTAGCACCTTGGCCAAAATCTTGAACTCTGTGTTTAGCAGAGTTATGGGCCTAAAATTATCTATTTTATACCCCTTGTTCGGATCCTTTTTCAGCAGCGCCACCGCTCCTCGGCTCACAGAGCTGGGAATTCTCCCGTTCTGTTGCCAGTTGCAGTAGACGTCCGCCAAGAGGCCTCCGAACAAGTCTGGCATTTGTACTTAAAGTTCATATGGCAGACCATCCAAACCAGGCGATTTACCCCTATTGCAGCCAGTCATTGCCTCCCTTACTTCAGCGGCTGTTATCGGCTTTTCGCCACACTCCGCCTCAGTGGCCGAGAGCCGCGGCAGTCCGTCGAGGTAGACACAAAAGTCCATCCCTCGTCCGGCCCGCCGCTGCCCCCGAACAGTTGAGCGAAGTGTCGCTGAAAAGCTTCACACATTTGCCCGGGATCGAGTAGCATGCGCCCGTCGTGGTCCACCAAAGACCGGATCGTGGCATTGTTGCCACGACGCGCCTCTGCCACTCGGGCCCATTGAACGGCTTTCGTCCCTTCGTGTCTGAGAGCACGCACCCTAGCTCTGACAACGCAGCCTTCGTGCTTTGCATTGAAGAATTGGTCAAGGGCCAATTTTGCCGCAAGTACGTCGGTCGCGATGCCTTTGCAAAGCGCCTCGTCTAATTGTCTAACTAGCCCCCGTCAACGCCCGCTTAACTAGTTCGCTAATCCGGTCTCTGTAGGCCTTGCGCGCTGGTAAGGACGCGTTTAGCTTCCAGTAGCCGGGTCCTCATCTATGAAGCCTATCTAAGTCAAGCACACAGATCACGAATTTGTGGTCCGTGTAGCTGACTATCTTGAATTGTGGACAGCCTATGCTAGACCTATCTATTTCCCTACAAAATACTCTATCTAGATATGATCTGGATGACCCTATGCGATTTGTCCAAGTCCACATTGGTACATTCGGGAAATCCAATCGGTACCTGTCAGACAGTTCAAAGCGCTTGAGCAGGTTGGTGAGACTCTTGCACCCTCCTCCCCTATCCACTAATCCCACACAATCCCAGCGTGCATCTAAGATCCCGTTCCAGTCGCCCACTAACACTAAAGAGCGGGACGTTCCAAGAAAGGTCTCCAGACGCCGGAATAAATCAGGCCGCCCTGCTCCTGTCGGGGCATAGACGGCCACTAACCTGAAAGCTTTCCCGTCTCCGCTGGTCACGTCCATCACCAACAACTTACCTTCTGGGTCCAGGAAGATGGCCCGTATGGCAAGATCCAAACCTCTCCGAAAAAGCACAGCAACTCCTCCCCCCGATCCCGGACAGCTGGGAGATGAGTACACATCGTAGCCGCCGAAGATCGGTGCGAAGGCCCGTGCTTCGGAGATTCTGGTCTCGCTGATGGCCACTACATCTATGTTTAGTGACCTGAGGTCGTTGAGCAAGTGGCCCTGCTTCCATGACGACCCCAAGCCACGCGCATTTATGCTGCCTATTCTGAGTTAGGTAATGTTGAAATTGAGTGGAAAAGATGGGAAAGACCACTTACCTTACTTCTCGTAGAGGAAGGACGGTTTTTCCATCCTTTTCACAGCTTGTGGCCTCCTCAGGAAGGATGTCCTTATAAATCCTCCCGGAGAGTGCTGGTCGGAAGTCTCCGATGTCTTTGGGGAATTTTTGTTTTAGTGTCATGTACGTTTTCTGTGTGATGCGAGTGATTTGTATGTGTGGAGGTGGTGTGAATTTTGGGGTTGTTGTATAGTCTTTTTCTGTGATGCTGGCGTTGTGTTGGATGTAGTGTAATAATTGGTTGTTGTTAAAATTTAATGCTGTGTAGTGTGTATCGTTTTGGTTGTTTTGTTTTGTTTGCGTTTGTTGTGGGTTTGTTTCTGTTTCGCATTTTGGTAACTTTTGTGGTGTAGGTGATGGTGGTGTTGGGGTTAATGATGGTGATGGTGTTGGTGTTTGGGGTGATGGGGTTGGTGATGCTGGTGTGGATGGTGGCATATCTGTCTTAACTTTCTTGTTCGATAATTTATTTGTTTCCCTCTGTATTTTGTTTTTTGAGGGGGGAGGAAGAGAATTTTTTTTTTTTCTTTTTTCCTGATACCGTTTCCCACTCCTGGTCGTCACAATCTGTCTCCAGTTGCGATAAGCCGGGGAGTGGAAAATCCTCCACAGGCGTTGGTTTTGGTTGTAGCGTGGTGGATGGTGTAGGCGCTGGTGCTAGTTCTGGGGCGTTGGGTGGTGGTGGTGGTGTTGGTTTTGCTACTGTTGCTGGGGTTGTTGCTGTTACAGTTGCTTCTGTTGTTTCTGCTACAGTTGCTGCTGCTATTTCTGCTGCTGGTGGTGTTGAAGTTTGAGTCACTGTGGTGGGTAAGAGAGGTGGCCTCAACCTTTTAGCCTGAGGGCAGAAAGCCCTTAGGTAGGTTCCTTCTCCACAAACGACACACCTAGGTCTTCTGCCCTCGACGATTACGGTGAGGTGGCTGCCGTCAGTGAGGTCTATTACCTCTGGGATCTCTTCAATGCTTTTATGGTCCGCTTGGATCAGGAGCTCCATCCCAGATCCGGACCAGTTCTCCTGCTTTTCTTTTGCTATTTCTATTATTTTGGTGTTGGCCTCGATGCCGGTGAGGACGGCAGCCATTAGCCAGGGAATTTCGATGGCCGGTGGAACGTGAGTCACCCTGATCTTCACAAGTCTCTGGTCACAATAGCTTGGGATGAGTGTGAAGTCGTCACTTCTTAATGGGGCCATGGAGTGTTCTCTGGCCTCCTGTGGTGTTTCAAAGAACACGTCCACGGTTCCATACTTCTGCCCACGTCTGATGTAGGTTTTTTTTTGCCCACACATGTCCCAAAGCTTTTTGGATTTGGGACTCAGATGCCCGTTCCACTTGGCGCGATTTTATGTTTATTGTCCAATAAGACACGGTGCATAGGCGACGTTGCTCCATTTTATTAGGTGGGGGTGAGGCTGACCCTGTACCCATCTTTCTTTACCATTCCTTTGGCTTCGTCTAATTCTTCCTGAGTTACCTGAATCGCTTCGCACGTTTTTGCTACTCTGGCAAAACTCAGGGTAGTTTTCTTAATTTCATTGTTGCTGTTGTTATTATCGTTATTTTTGCTAATGTTAATTTTAGTTTCAGTTGTGGTGGTGATGGCGTCAGTGGTGTTCGATATGGAATAGTTCATTTTGGTTGAATTCATTTCGATATCATGAGTTAATTTATATTTTTTTTCTTTTGTTTCTGTTGTCGCTGTGGGGGTGGTGGTGGTGGCGGCTTTAACACCTGCAGTCATTGGTAATGGCGGGAAATGAACTTCTACCTGAGACAAATTAAAAATATTGCTACTGCTTACAATTCCAGTGTTGGCAAACGTAGCAATGTTTACAATGGTGGTGTCGGTGTGAGGTGTTGGATTGTGAGGAAGGAGTGAATCTGAGTCATCCTTTATTTTTCAAAGAAAACATTTTTTGTTTGATAATTATAAAAAGTTTAAATTTTGGGCTCAAGGCCCCAATATTTTGAGTGTCCTTTTCAGAAATCAATGTATGTGCACTTATATATAGTTAACAATAAAAATTTTCCATAAATGGCAATTTTAAATAACTGAAAATAACAAATCTTTGCGGAGCTCACGATGATACGATTTACTACGTAGGTCGCCAATAATAATAATAATTGTTTCTACTTTAGGCACAAGGCCAGCAATTACCCAGTGCATTACTGGTACTTTGTTTTATCGACCCCGTAAGGATGAAAGGCAAAGTCAACCTCGGCGGGATTTGAACTCAGATCGTAAAGGGACGTAACTATGCTGGAAAGCATGGCGTCCGACCCTCTACTGATACTGCCAATCCACGCCCTTTCCAATAATAATAATAATAATATTAATAATGATTTCTTTATTGGCCACTTGAAGCTGTGATGTTATGTGCAAGGCTAGGTGTCGTAGAGTAAGACATTTTAAAACCACCATATAATATGGAGGTGGCCACACCATTAACTAAGATCTTTCTCTCCCTTCTCACCGACAAATTTTAGTGCGAAAAATATCAACGACATGCTTAGTGGTGCACAGCAGTTAGTTATTAAAACTGAACAAGCTAAAATGGAATTCTCTGTCTCAACGAATTTTCCTTCGTCTCTGCTTTGATAGTGATGATGTTTAAGTGAGGCTTTTATATCATACTGAAATACGATGGTTGGTAAAAGGAAATTGTGTGGTTCGTTTAGCTGAACTGTTTAATACAATAATCATAAAAAAAACCCCGACACTGTACACTTTTCTCTTTCTTCAAAATGTGATATTTTTTTCTTTGATGACATATTCTATAACACTAACCATATAACAAATCTTGATAATAAAACTAAATTATATCATTTATAATTGAATTTAATAAAATACAATGAATGGTGTGCTCATCAGGGAGAGGTTATTAAAAAAGCTTATAAAATAGGGTGAAGACCTATAAAGACGGAAAAAGAAGCTATCACCAGCTGCTTCGAGGAATAGAACCCTCTATCTCTGAGATACTGGCTCGAGTTTTAAATTGTCAAGTTAGTTTTCATTTGTTCTTCAATACGGTATTAGCAGGAGCAGCCACTGTTTAAGTCAGCGTTATTTGTTACCTTTTTTTAATATTTTTTTTACTACATCATAAAAAGTCAGTTTAAGAACTAGTAGCAAACTTTAACCAACTATTATCGAATATTTACTATACGGGGGGATGGGGGCAACATTTTCCACGTGGAAGTTTGTGATTACGTAAAATGGGTTTAGAAACGCTGACTACGGGATATAACTGGTAATACTGTCAACGTTTTCCGACTGTAGAAGTCTATATGTTTATAAGCTCTACCTGTTCGTCTATTTTCATAAGCCTGGTTTAAACTACCTACTACCAGACATTCAAAATTTACTTAAGGCTCCTTGATTGCAATACATACACACACACATATATATATTTATCTATATATTTGTGTATTTGTGTGTATGTATGTATGCATACACACACAAACACACACACACACACACACACACACACACACACACACACACACACACACACACACACACATATATATATATATTTATATATATATATATATAGTTGTCCTTAGTCCTCGATGTAGCATGTCCTGGAAGATCTACGGTAACTAACCCGCCAAGAGAAACTAATTAACAGAAATACTGGTCGATTCATGGATATGCATTGATCGGGCGTACATCTTCATTGAACACCGGTCAATAAATGGTTATTTATTCATAGAAATGCTTTTTCCCGATAACCTTCGTTTTTTTTTCTATTCTCAGCTTGAATATGGGGATGAGATAGTTGACGCAAGAGGTGTATTATATGTAATTATACCTCCTACAAGATGACGTCACCTATTAGTGTTTTTTTTTAATTCGGGAAGGGAAGAAGAGAGAGAGCTATACTCGCTGCTGTTACTGATTTCGCTGCTGCATTTGTTATCATTGTTATTGATGATGATGATGATGATGATGATGATGATACTTATGATGATTGTGATGGCGTTGATGATGATGACAACGACGATGACAATGATACTGATGATGATGTAGAGGATGATGGTGATGATAGGATGGTAACGTCCAACTCGTGTAAGTGGTTAAGTATTCCATAGACACGTATATTCTTAAAGTAGTTTCCAAGCCGTGTCAATATAACATAATATGAGACAAGATTGTACCTGAGAATTCTTTTTTAATTATATAAATGTTACTCAAAGTTATATATTATAAATAACATTACAAATAAAAGTTATACAATGATGGAACTATGAAAAAGAAATTTAAACAAAAGGGGGAAGGGTAAAGGAGGGCAGATCTGGCTGTATTTGAAAATAAAGGAAAGGTCTAAATGCTACCGATTCTACTCTAATTGCTCTCTAGAGAGCACCCCACCACCTTTTGTTGACGACTGCTCTTCTTCAATTTTCCTTTAATTAGCGTGCTAATCTGATCACTGTAGCCTTTGCATGCCATGAATGACACGTTAAACTTCCAGTAACAGGGCCTCTGTCTACGAATTCTATCTAGGCCGAACATGCAGATCTCAAATTTGAGTTTGAATAGACGATTGTTTGAAATTGTGGACACACTATGCTATCTTTATCTGCTAACCTAATAAACAAAAAAAACTTATCTAAACACGATCTAAATGATACTATACAATTGGTCCAGGATCACACTGGCTTATTCACGATATCTAATCGGTACCTGTCTGACAGTTAGAACTTCCTGATCCATTTCTTGAGGCTTTTGCGCCTCTCGTTTCTATCGGCTACTCCCACACTATCTAATTATGCTTCCAATTTGTCTTTTCCAGTACCCCCACTAACAGTAAAGATTGATACGTTCCTGAAATAGCCACCTGACACCTGAAGAAATCGGGCTGTCCAGCCACAGGTGGAGTGTATACAACCACCAGTCTAAAAGCACCACTGCTATTGCTCACTTCGAGGATCATCAATTTCCGTTCATGTAAAGATAGATCGTCCGTACCTAGAGCTCCAGGCCTTTTCTAAACCACACTGCCACGCCACTTCGCATTTAAGGCCGGCTAAAAGATGCGTAGATCTCAAAGTCGTCAGAAAATGGGGGCTAGCATGCGTGACGAAAATCTTGGTCTCGCTGACCGCTGTCACAGTCATAGCTAGTGACCTGAGGTTGTTGAGCAAGCCACCTTGCTTCTAGGATGATCCCAAGGCAGGTACCTCTTTGCATACTACTCTTAGAATTTCCATGTTGGCTGGTTATTATTATTAGTAGTAGTATTATTATTTTCTTGGAGTCGCAGTCATTGATGTTATTTAACTGGAAAGTTAAAAATAAAAATCCGGTTTAAAGCGAAGTAAAGAAAATATATTATATCTGCTAAACGATTTCTGCTGTTAGTAAAGTTTTATAATAAATTACGCTGATCGGAATTGCCCATAAAATATAACTGAACATTCTGGGGTGCTTCGGAAGATAGTTTAGATCGCTGCAAAAAAAAAAAATTGTGAACCACTCATCACATTTATCGCCGGAAACAAAAAAAAAAAAATGAATTTAAACGAAAGACTACCTAATATCGATTTTTAATTGATGCATAAGGTCAGCAATTTTGGAGGAAGGCCAATGTTGATGAACTCAACATTAATGCATGATTGGTACTTTATTTTATCAACCCCTAAAGGATGAAAGGCAAATTTTAGTCCGGAAAGATTTGATCACAGGACGCAAAAATTCAAAACTAAATGCTTCTAAACATCATTCTGACGCTCTACCGATATTGCCAATCCATAACCCTAAGAAAACCTAATATTGATAACTAATTTAGGCACCAGGCCAACACATTTCTGGGAATGCGCAAAGTTCATTTAAGAGATCTATTCACTCTCCCCGTCCAACGTGGAGATCTCCCACCCACTTTGGGGTAGGTGAGGGATGTCTTCTCTTGTGAAAATGGGTATAGCTTTCATTATGTAGAATCTCCCCATTTTGCATCATTTCTCCCCCTTTTGGGGCACTTTTTTTAAAGGTACTCCCCGTTTGGGTTTTTAGAGGTTGGCGGGTCTGTTATAACAACTTCAGTACTTGATGATAATTTATTTTATTGATCCTGGAAAGATGAAAAGCAAATTCGACCATGGCCGGATTTGAAATCAGAATGTAGAGAGTCAGAACAAATACTCCAATGATGTTTTATCGGTCACTCTGCCAATTATGTCAATCCATACCCCCCCCCCCCCTCAAGGAAACCTAATATCAACAACAGTTTTCCGAACCAATAACACCTTAGTTTGTCCATTGATTTTCTGTCTAGTCGGACATTCACGACATTACACACACACGCATCGACACGAAAGAACAAAAGACGAAGACATAATAAGTTTACACAGACAAATTGTCAATAACTTTGGGGAGAAAAGATTCTGTTTAATAAAGGAGAATATTATAACAGGGCTTGATGTGCATACAGATGGTTCTGTCATCGTGGCTGCTGTTTGTACTCAGTAAATAAGAATATGTATGTATGTATGTAAATATATATATGTATGTATGTATTTGTTATTTGTTATTTAAGAGGGGCGGTGGATTGGTAGTATCGGTAGAGAGTCGGACGCCATGCTTTGCAGCAAAGAGTTACGGCCCTTTATGGTCTGAGTTCAAATCCCGCCGAGGTTGACTTTGCCTTTCATCCTTACGGGGTCGATAAAATAAAGTACCAGTAATGCATTGGATAATTGCTGGCCTTGTGCCTAAAGTAGAAACAGTTATTTGTTATTTATGAGTGTGCGTGTATGTATGCATGTATGCATGTATCTCTAACTATCTCTCTCTTCTTATGAAAAATAATTTTTCTCTTTTGTTTTGTGAACATAACACAGATATCTCAGTAGCCGTTGAGAATGCCTAACATCTTTTTCAAGTGACATTCACTTAACCGGTACTGAGATGAAAGTATACTAGGACCTATATAGATTTTGTATTCAACAAAATTGGTGGGTATGCTCATTTGCTTATATTACGAACTTGGTTGGTTATAATTAATTGGCAGTAGCACTAAGATTAATTATTCATTATTAGCTGTGTGGTCTGTTATATATATATATATATATATATATATATATATATATGTACCGATCAAGTAACAAAATACAAGTCTAGATACGCCATAAACAAACAACACAAAATATAAACCCCCTGCCCTGCTCTTCCACCTCTCCTTTCCCCTCCCCCATCCTTCTCCCTTCCCCTCTCTTTTATTTCCATTATTTGTCACTCTTAACTTTATTTTCATTACTCTCATTACTCACAAGTCATGCCTTTGAGTGCTTTCAAGAGGCTCATATAAAGCTGGAATTAGGACGAAGCTAGATGTTAAATGGAACTTGCTTTTCATCACGAAACCTGAGAATAGGCTGAGAACCTATGTGATATGAAGCTAGCTATGTATCAACCACCAAAGCTGGCATTAGGCCCAAGCCAAATGTGAAATGATACTCGATATCTACCCACAAACAAATCTGGCAATTGGTCCTGGCCACATGTGAAATAAAACTGGCTTCTTACTCATCACTAAATTTGGAATTAGACCCAGGCCAGATTTGAACTATAGCTCACCACAAACAACTAAAACTGATAAGGGCTCCAGGTCAGATGGAAAATGTAGCTCAACACCTACCATAACTAATCTAGAAATAGATCCAGACCAGCTGTTAAACGAAGGTCGCCATCTATTAATCCTGAAGCTGGAATTAGGCCCAAGCCAATGCTGCATATAAGTTGCCTGGAAATAGGCGATGGACCGATGTTAAATGTAACTCCCTACCCAACCACCTACACACCAAAGCTGGTAATAAACCCAGACCAGATGTGAAATACTGCCTGCTACAAAATTACCCACCCAAAATTCTGATAATAGGCCCAAATTAGATGGGGCTCCATTTCAATCTGTCCATTTAATACTTTAGTAA
>OZ024741.1:230148345-230155845 GCA_964016885.1 Eledone cirrhosa
TCTGTTAGACCTTTGGTGGTCACGTATAAACTACAAAACAGCTAGTCATTTGACACAGCGGCTCAACACGGCCCTTAGCGCCTCATTTTTTTCTTGCATGCATCCTTCTGCTCAATTATTTTTTCACTGATGTGCTCTTTCAGCATTTGTTCTTGCTGATTCAATAATCTGTATCGACTTCCGTCTAGTAGGGGAGTATTGTAGTGACCTACATTCCGCGGGCTCACATACATTCTCTGTGCGTGATTTGGCTCAGCTCAGCCAATCAGAGCCAGTAGAAGAGGATGTATCCCTACGCGTCCTGAGGGAGAAATTACCCGCGAAGATTTGAAGAATCTCTCTCTCGCACCAGGAACTTTGAACCAGCAACTCGTACAATGTGACGGTGAGATTTTGCACCTTAGCCTGCCCGCTTTCCGGCGCAATGGCACATTCCCTTTTGTAACCTCATTTTTATGTGTAACTTCAACCATACAAGTTAACCAACATTATTTGTGCTACAACAAAAATAAACATACATTTCATCTCTAATTTCTGCTGTTGACATCATTATTATGTTACTCGTGTCTCAATAACATTTATACACAATGCTGCAAAAATCTAAAAGAAATAAAACAGGGAGATAACTCTGATAACTATTAGCCCGAAAGTGTTTTTGTTTTTCAACTTAAAGATGATTCAGATGCAAGTGTAGTATTCGTCCATGTCTGTGTTGCGTATGTTTATATATATTTATATGTGTGTGTGTCTGTTAAGTGAGAGACAGTGAATAGAAAAGAATAAATACTATATAGATACATACATATATGTATACAGCCTCAATTTATATATTTATATATATGTTTACTCTTTTACCTATTCCAGCCATCCGACTGAGACCATGCTGGGGCACCGCCCTTGTTGCTACACGTTCCATCTCCAGCCAGTTTTGGCTGGCCATTGGTGTGAGAGGGAGTTCGTTGCTGCTGTCCTTCGGTTACCTTTGTACCGTGCTGTGGGCTCATCCGGGATTCTGGATAGGAGAGTGTTACGATGTCACGATTTTTCTTGAAAACATCCACGTCCACACCATGCAGATCTCTCAAACTTCTTGGCATCTTGTTGAAAAGTTGAAGGCCTTTGAATCCATATATAGGTATAATAAATAGTATATATATATATATATATATATATATATATATATATATATATATCAAGAGTTCACTCTCTTGATATAACAGGTAAGTCACTTAAGGGAAGGTAGGTGGTGTTTGTGTGTGTGTGTCTGGCCTATCATGAACTTCAACATCGTAATGTTCTATATCATTACAATCCTCAACTATGATATAAATCACACCTGCCATTTCTCTCTGTTGATATAAAAAGTAAGTCACTCAAAGGGATGGCAGCGGTGATAATTCATCCTTATTGTTGAAATGGATGAACTATGTTCCTTTCCTAGCATCCTTACTGTAATAACCCAAGCATTCACAGACATTTAGAATGTATTTGTGTATGCATGTTTTCCAGTAATATTAATCTAATCCGAATCGTTCCTATAGTAGACACTACTGTTTTGTTCTTGTTCCTATTGTAGATATACATGTTTTGTTCCTATTGTAGATATACATGTTTTGTTCCTATAGTAGATATCCATGTTTTGTTCCTATTGTAGATATACATGTTTTGTTCCTATAGTAGATATCCATGTTTTGTTCCTATTGTAGATATACATGTTTTGTTCCTATAGTAGATATACATGTTTTGTTCCTATAGTAGATATCCATGTTTTGTTCCTATTGTAGATATACATGTTTTGTTCCTATAGTAGATATCCATGTTTTGTTCCTATTGTAGATATACATGTTTTGTTCCTATTGTAGATATACATGTTTTGTTCCTATAGTAGATATCCATGTTTTGTTCCTATAGTAGATATCCATGTTTTGTTCCTATTGTAGATATACATGTTTTGTTCCTATTGTAGATATACATGTTTTGTTCCTATAGTAGATATCCATGTTTTGTTCCTATTGTAGATATACATGTTTTGTTCCTATAGTAGATATCCATGTTTTGTTCCTATTGTAGATATCCATGTTTTGTTCCTATTGTAGATATCCATGTTTTGTTCCTATTGTAGATATACATGTTTTGTTCCTATAGTAGATATCCATGTTTTGTTCCTATAGTAGATATCCATGTTTTGTTCCTATTGTAGATATACATGTTTTGTTCCTATTGTAGATATACATGTTTTGTTCCTATTGTAGATATCCATGTTTTGTTCCTATAGTAGATATCCATGTTTTGTTCCTATTGTAGATATACATGTTTTGTTCCTATTGTAGATATACATGTTTTGTTCCTATTTTAGATATACATGTTTCGCTCCTATAGTAGATATCCATGTTTTGTTCCTATTGTAGATATACATGTTTTGTTCCTATAGTAGATATCCATGTTTTGTTCCTATAGTAGATATCCATGTTTTGTTCCTATTGTAGATATACATGTTTTGTTCCTATTGTAGATATACATGTTTTGTTCCTATTTTAGATATACATGTTTCGCTCCTATAGTAGATATCCATGTTTTGTTCCTATTGTAGATATACATGTTTTGTTCCTATAGTAGATATCCATGTTTTGTCCCTATTGTAGATATACATGTTTAGTTCCTATTGTAGATATACGTTTTGATCCTATTGTAGATATCCGTGTGTTGTC
This sequence comes from Eledone cirrhosa, assembly GCA_964016885.1. Classification (NCBI taxonomy): domain Eukaryota; kingdom Metazoa; phylum Mollusca; class Cephalopoda; order Octopoda; family Eledonidae; genus Eledone; species Eledone cirrhosa. Next base: position 230,151,054 of record OZ024741.1, read on the forward strand.
CCTATTGTAGATATACATGTTTTGTCCCTATTGTACCAATGAGAGCCACACATTTAACCGGATAGACAAAAAAAGTAGGAAAGCACTATCCAAACTAATATGGAGGCTAAAACAGAACCGGGTACAGTACTCGCTGTCTTGTAGTACACTAGCAAGCGAATTTCCATATTTAAGCGAATGTTTTTCGCATGCTTATGGTCTCTGTATAACGGAAACTCTACGTATTATCAATAGAATACACCAAGTAATTAACAAACACTCCGACCTATTTAATACTTGTATGCATAAAATTTCGAAAACTTTCCTGAGAATATATAGTAAGCTAATTCCGTAAACATTAACCAGCACATAGACCAGAAAATAATTACTAAACTATACATCAATACATAATTACACAGGAATCTCCCCTAATAACTAATACATACGATGGAAATATAAATACGCAGAATTAAGTTTAAACAAATTAACAAACAAATAAGTAGATCATTCAAGCCAATTCTTTAAGATATATGAACCGGAGACTGACCCCTCTGGAAATTTGACACATTAACCTACTTACAATCCCTAGAATGCCAGCAACAATTCAACCTCCCGCTCCCTATATAACTACTTGAATAGCAATACTATCCATATAATTAATGGACAACAATGTAAACACAACGATGAAACAGTAGCATATCAAAAGCTAAAACACCACACTTCTCAAACTGTCTGAAGAGAACATGTCAGAAGGTTATTATGTAACCACTCTGACATCTTCGAAATACGTATAACAGAATTGTGTTATAAAAAGATGTACACTTAAATCCGTGTCTCTTATTCATAATATTGAAACTCCAGTTGATACCTTACCAATACATTCCTAAGGAATACAAATTGTAGAATATTTTACGTCTGTTAACAAAAAAAAAAAAAATGTCGGCGTATTATATGACCAATCAACTTTCTTTAATTGAATAATATATAAAGTACCAGTAATGCACTGGGTATTTGCTGGCCTTGTGCCTAAAGTAGAAACAATTAATTGAATAATATATATATACCTATATATATATATATATTTATTAAAATAACAGATTAAAGTTTAAGCAAAGAATCGCTGCTTTCACCCTTAACGGGATCTTCTGAAACTAACAAAGTCTAACAAAGACTTTGTTAGTTTCAGAAGATCCCGTTAAGGGTGAAAGCAGCGATTCTTTGCTTAAACTTTAATCTGTTATTTTAATAAATATTTGCTCTACGGTTCTTATATATTTGATATATATTTTCCTTATCGAGCCCTCTTTGGATTTTAGTCTTCAATTTTATTATTATTACTATATATATATATATATATATATATATTATTATACCTATATATATATATATATATTATACCTATATATATATATTATACATATATATATATATATATATATATATATATATATATATATATATATATATATATGCCTATATATATATATATACCTTAAAATTCAGTGGGAATGGGAAGGAAGCAAGAACGGGGGGGGGGGGGGGGGTTCCTCATCGGGCAAGGGGATGAAAGTGAGAGGGAGAAAGGGAGAGGAAGAAAGTGGGGTAAGAGTAGAAAGGGAGGGGAAGAAAGTGGGTGAGAGTCGAAAGTGGCGAAATAGGTAGGTAGAAGGGGAGAGAAGAATGGTCACAGCGAAAAACATGATGAATAGAAATCGCTGTGTAGTTGCTATTTAAGGTAACTTAAAATGCAGTCGGAATACGAAGAAAGCAAGAACAGAGGGGTGGAGAGTTTTGCTCATCAGTTGTCTACTGAGGGTCTCGGATATTTCTACGCTTTAAAGACAATATATCTACCGCCCAGGGCGTCAATAACTGGATAAGTTATTGGGAAAAAGAAGGAAAGAGGGAAGGAAATCAAAGGGGAAGAAAAGAGGAAACAGTAACAAAACAGCGAAAAATAAACAATAAACCGAGCAATGTGCGAGCAACTATAGGTAGGAAATCCAAGACCACTCGATAAGAGAACTTAGGTCCAAGACTGAGTAATCGAGAGAAACAAGACACACGTCCGATCGCCGCAGTTGAAAGTGAGAAGAGAACTGCTAAACGGTCAGGCGAGAGGTGAAAGTGAGAGGGAGGAAGGGAGAGGAAGAAAGTAGGGTAAGAGTAGATAGGGAAAAAAAGGAGGGGAAGAAAGAGGGGTGAGAGTAGAAAGTGGCGAAATAGGAACGTAGAATGGGTGAGAAGAATGGTCACAGCGAAAAACATGATGAAATATATGGAGATTGTCTTTAAAGCGTAGAAATATCCGAGACCCCAGTAGACAAATGATGAGGAAACCCCCCCCCCCGCGTTCTTGCTTTCTTCGTATTCCCACTATATATATATATATATATACATTGAAGACGGGCGACCGAACTAGATACTGCTAAATGTTTCTCTGCCTTTTAAACCCCATGGATTATATTCCTTTGTTAAATTTCGAATACCTGATGATGTCACCGGATTCATACTGAACCCGGTCATTGAAATGTTCATAGTATAATAAACCCTTAAGGAATTACACCAGTCCAGCCTCCTGTTATTTTATAATTATAATATATATATATATATTTATAGGAACCAGTAAGACCCCGACAGCTGAGCTCAGGCCGTTTCGACGGCTAATTCAGAATTAGCCGTCGAAACGGCCTGAGCTCAGCTGTCGGGGTCTTACTGGTTCCTATTACCCACTCTACTACCTCAAGTATTGAGTACTTTGGTGCGTTATGGTCCACCTGGTTCCTTACCACATTTCCTTCGTTATATATATTTATATATATATATATATATATATATATATATATATAGATAATTTAATATATCAACTAACATAAGCGCACAGATGCACGCCCATGCCAGCAAATACACAGGTTATGTCATAGTACCTAGGTGGTTCAATGCAGGAGAATGCAGAACAATAATATAAAGGACGTAAAATAAGAAAATATTTTTTTAAAAAAATTAAAAAAAAAAATTTTTTCTTACTTAAATTTTCACTCCAACTAATTAGTTTCTGCAATGGGATAAAGACAGTTACGTAATCCAACTGTCGAGAATTCAGTTGGATTACGTAACTGTCTTTATCCCATTGCAGAAACTAATTAGTTGGAGTGAAAATTTAAGTAAGAAAAAATTTTTTTTTAAATTTTTTTTAAAAAATATTTTCTTATTTTACGTCCTTTATATATATATATATATATATATATATATGCGTGTGTGTGTGTGTGTGTGTGTGTGTGTGTGTGTGTGTGTGTGTGTGCGTGTGTGTGTATGTGTGTGTGTGTATGTGTGTGTGTGTATGTGCGTGTGTGTGTGTGTGTGTGCGTGTGTGTGTGTGTGCGTGTGTGTGTGTGTGTGTGTATGTGTGTGTGTGTGTGTGTGTGTGTGTGTGTGTGCGTGTGCGTGTGTGTATGTGTGTGATGGACTCTCCAGTCGTATTTCTATGTACAAGGGTCAAACAGTCATCTCAGTTCAATTTCTATACATATGCCTTAAACGGCTTTTTTGCCAAGCTGCTGATTTACACACCACGTCGCATTTAATACAACTGACAGGAATTTTAGTGGTGCAGGATGGAATCTTTGATCAGATCTTAGTGTTAGATTATAGATTGCGAATTATGATCAGATGAGATTTTTGAAAGTTCTTTATGCTTTAATGGAAGACACATTTGCTGCCAAGTTAAGTAAATTAGTTCTCATACTTTAGATTCTTGTCAGCAACAATGATGGGAATCCGTGCCCCGGCTATCCCTGCTTAACATCTACTTGTCCGGTGGTGGTTGGCGTTGGTTGGTGTACCACGTCAGTCTTCTTCATATTGAATGTAAAACCAAATGCTTTACAGGTAAGCGAAAAGCGGCTCATCAATTCTTGTGCCGCTTTGGGGGATGTTGCTACAAATTCAGCGTCATCAACAAACAGTAAATCAGGAATAACACTTGTTCGTGTAAGTGTTTCTTACAATGTTGATTTTTTAATAACCGACCTGTTGTCAGGAATTCAAATGTGACACAAATGCCTTAGTTACCAACATGCATACTGGAACATCACAGAGATGAAGAAAGCAAAGCGATCAAGTCATGACAAACTTTTTGTTCGTACCATTTGTGACACCAAAGGGTTAAGAGTATTCGCCATTTGACATAATTGATGCTTTCATGTCCTTGTGAAAAGATATGATAACTTTCAGCATATTGTCAGGCGTATCCAGCTTTTTGTGGATTTTCCAGAGACCTTTGCGATTGGCCAATGTCAAAGGCTTTGTTTAAGTCGACAAAGATCATAAAAATTTCCTGGATCTTTCCCGAACCTTCTCTGCAATCTAGCAAAGGGAGAAAATCATGTCAATAGTACCCCGACCAGTGCAGAAACCACATTTAATTTCAAGGTAGATATCAATAAGTATGTATGTAATTACCTTGCCAGCAATACAGAGAAGGAGATGCCGCCAAATTTGTTAGACAGATTTGTTACCTTTGTTTTTGATGAGAGGGATTATAAATACATCTCTATAATCTTGAGGGACATGTAGCTCATTCAAGATTGGGTTGAATGCTAATTCGGTCATCTCCGGCCTGTGTGGAATAGATGATATAGCATCTTCATCAATGTTTGATTCAGTATTTATGACCTTTTCAAAGTGTTCTTTCCATCGAGAGAGTATCACATCTTTGTCTGTATATACGGTTGTACCATCAGAAAATAGAACTGGATTTGTCCTGCTCTCATTCGAACCATAATACTGCTTCAGGCCATTATGAACAGCCACC
>OZ024741.1:230160845-230165845 GCA_964016885.1 Eledone cirrhosa
CCCTAGCCACGATATCCCATTTTAGTGAGTGTTGAACGTTGCTTAATTTAAGGTTTTTAATGAGCCTAGCTAGCGATGTCGAACATCTGTTGCTAGGGTCTCGGAAGGAAAAAGAGTGCGCGTTATAGCGTACCTTAAAAGGGTTAGAGGTAGACCCGATATAAGAGCTGGTATTCGAAGCAGTTTTAACCGTGCACCTATAGACTATGTTGGGTGTCAGGCAGTGTCCATTTAATGGGCATGCATTAGGGTAACAGCAGTTGCTTCTGCGGTTAGTGAGAGTAGGGTAGTTTAACCTAAGCGGTAGGTCAGTGCTAGAAGGATTAGATGGGGGAGGTGTGTTACTAGAGTAATTATTGGTGTAGTGGCGTGGTGTATTTGATAGGGGTGTGGTACCGCGGTGTGGGAGTTACACTGTCTTAGTTTATGAGGGTTACTGAATGCGATGTGGCTAGCTAGGTTAGGTGTTGTGGAGAATGAGATTTTAATGTTATTTTTATTAAAGAGTTTGTAATATCTATGGTTTGGGGGGGGGATGTTTAGATAGGATAGAGAAGAAGCGTTTAGGGATATTAGTGGCTAGATTAGATGAGAATGGAGGTGTTAAGCCAGGTGATATTTCTAGGTCTATTCCTTCTAGGGGTTCTAGTGGAGTTGGTAGGGGCCTTCCTATGGTTATTATTACCTGGGGATTTGTTATTTGTCATCCCATTTCTCATTCCTATTCTAGGATTGATTTTTAGTTTGCTACTTGGAGTGGGGAGCAGGCCGCTGCCACCATTAAACTTTCATGTATAGGTGCTGTTACTGCTAATATATATATATATATATATATATAATACTTATATATATATATATATATATATATATATATATATATATATATATATATATATATATATATATAACCGCACCAAAGATCACGTACCCGGCGACGGTGAATACTGTAGATTACTCAAACTATTCCCCTATTACAAAACCAACAAAGGCGACGGCCTACTACCAACGCCTTCCAACCAACATCTTCGTGTACATAAACATGGAAGAGGTAGAAAGAGTGCACCCGAGCATAAAGTGAAAGGGGCACCGAACGGGCGACAGCGCATTAACACACATAAGAGCGATCACTTAGATGGAACCACCCGTAGCAAAAGTACAAGGACACGTAATCGCCACCGTAACGTCCTATGGTTCCACCCCCCCTACTCTCGAAGTGTGGCCTCCAACATACCCCGGATATTCTTCGAAGCCTTAGAGAAGAACTTCCCACCCAACCATAGGTATAGAAAAATTCTTAATAGGAACAATATAAAAATATCCTTCTCTACTACTCCTAACCTAGCAGACATCATAGGAACAACGAACCACAGTAAGATCACCAAGACACAGCACCTCGACACAGACGCACCTACACCTGACAATAACTATATCGGCCTTAACAACTCCCTGACAGCATCCAATAGTGTTGGCAACGGCATCCGCAGACGCAACCAGAATGACCGCGAAGTGACTGGGGAACATGCAGAACATGACGTTCCGAATAACAATCGCACCATCCCGCGTGCTGTGGGTTGTAATTGTGCTAACGACAGCTGCGGTAGCGTAGGTAACAACGTAGGCAGCAACAATGATAGCCTTACCGTGGGAAATAGACGGAACCGCGACAGAAATTGCAACTGCCGCGACAGAGGACGCTGCCCCCTTAGAGGATACTGCTTGACTGATAGGGTTATATATAGATGCACTATTACTAGCCACAATAGCGTTAAACATTATATAGGGGCCACCTCCGGCCCGTTCAAAATTAGGTTTCGAACACATCTCCACTCTTTCACAAATAGAAAACTAAGGCACTCCACTTCGCTCGCGGACTACATCACATCACTAAAGGACTTAAGCATCAGCTTCTACACGCACTGGGAGATTGTCGGCAGGGCTGCACCGTACAACTTCAAGAGGAAATGCGATCTTTGCCTCATGGAGCTCTACCACATCATAACTGCACCCCACGAGCTCATCAACAGCAGAGTTGAAACAGTGATAAGTTGTACACATCGCTTAAAAATATCCTTCTTTAGATGGGTTAAGAATGAAGAGTGAAATAGTACACTGGATCTCCCTGCAACAAGTCTTAACACCCCGGCGAGCAGGCGCAGCAAAATAACACACAGAAAACAATCCTTGCATACCAGACCCAGCCTCAGACAAACGGATGCGGCAAAAAAAAAAAAAAAAAAAATTATCCGGGAAAGACAGCCCTAACACCGGCCTGAGTTACCTCCCTTGACCTGCTGCAAAATCAAAACAAGATATTTTTGCGAGCAATGAATCTTGATGTAGATTTAACCCCCAAAACTCTTTCCGAACTATATAAGGAACACTTGTGATTATTTATGCCCTTGAGAAGCCCAACTGGGCGAAACGCACGTAGGTGATATTTTAAATAAACATGTTTTAACGGTCTATTCTCCGATTTTTTACTTTCCCACGTATATATATATATATATATATATATATATATAATACTTATAAAATGTATGTATCTCAAACGCAATGAGTAACTGTAAACACAGTCCATTGCTGTAAATAATACGTTCGAAAATTCGAAAACCGTTTAAAATACTCCTCTGGAAAAAAGGAGCCAGCGGCTGATAAAGGGGTGTCGAACCCCGCAATACTCAAATTCTCCAGCTGCTGGCTTTAACAATGGTATCAAGCGACCTCTGACAACCAGAGACGAGTGCTATAAGTAATAGCTTAGAAAATCAGTAAAGTACATCGATTTTCATAAAACTTAATTTTCAAACATTCGTAAATCGCTCAAGGTTTTTAAAAATAAAATGTGCATTTACATTTCTGGTCGATTAATAAATAGATTTAAAAAAAAAGAAATGAATGTTCAGTCTCATCTTGGTGAAATTGTAGCACATCCTCATAGTATACGGAAGGTGTAAATTCTAATCATAAGTGTGACGGTGTCCAGTTTTTTACTTCTACAGTGGCTTATACGTTGAGTCAGTTTTCAAATAATATGCAACACCACGCATACGTATAAAACTGCATCGCCCAGGTAGTGGCTGAAGAGGAATTTGATGCTTTTGATCATTCATCCAATGTATTCGTTTTTGTTTTTTCGCGTGGAACGTTGCCCCCCCCTCTCTCTCTCTCTCTCTCTCTCTCTCTCTCTCTCGCTCTCTCTCTCTCTCTCTCTCTCTCTCCGTCTCCCTCTCTCTCTGTATAAACATGTAAATATATACATATATATATAATATATATATTTATATATATATAGTGTAGTTGGTTCAGTGATTTACTGGTGTTGGTACCAAATCAAGCACTCTATGCTCAGGCAGAGTGTATATAAAAAAACGAGAAAGTTTCGTTTACATATAAAATATATTTATTGTGTTTCGACCTGTTTTGCAGAGGATTAGTTCACTCATAGGCGTTATGGACCCGACTCCGCTATCGATCTGCTGCTCAGAGTGGCGACGTGACAAAAAAAACAACAACATATTATTTTGTGTGTGGGCGTATGTGATTAATGTGGGGTAATTGGTTGGACAGCTATGGGTATATATATATATATATATATATATATATATATAAATAAATGGAAAAGAATGAAACGAAATTTCATTTCTCACTCTTAGTACGGCTGATACCTAAATATAAGTATGCATACGTACATACATATATGTGTACAGACGTACAGTAGTATGTATATATATACATACATGCACACATATATATATGTGCGTATAGGTTTACTGAACATTTATTATAATTGTTTCCACTTTTGGCACAAGGCCAGCAATTATCCAGTACATTACTGGTACTTTATTTTATCGACCCCGTAAGGATGAAAGACAAAGTTAACCTCAGCCGGATTTGAACTCAGATCGTAAAGGGACGTAACTCTTTGCGTCAAAGCATGGCGTCCGACTCTCTACTGACACTAGCAATCCACAATATTCGGTTTGTTTGTAAACAAACAGCCCAAATTACGCCGTACAGTGTTCGGCAACAATCGCCGCCCTTTTGTTCAACACTGACACAGGAACGATGTATTAGTTTACAAACGATGTACTAGTATACAAACAAGCCGAACATTATAATAAATGTTCGATAAACCCATACGTACATATACTTTTACATACTTATATCAGCCGTACTAAGAGTGAGAAATGAAATTTCGTTTCATTCTTTTCCATTTATCGTTTTCGGTATGCCCGGCCGACTAACTCACTCGATATGCAAATTAGGCTGCTCAGCTGTTAATATGCATAAGGAAAGTATATACTTTCAAACGTTCAATCATCTGACAGAAAGGTATACGATGCTGACGATAGCTAATAAGCTTGAAACTAGTACATCGTTCCTGTGTCAGTGTTGAACAAAAGGGCGACGATGGTTGCCGAGCACTGTACGGCTTAATTCGGGCTGTTTGTTTACAAACAAACCGAACATTATAATAAATGTTCGGTAAACCCATACGTACATATATATATGTATGCATGTATGTATATATATACATACTACTGTACGTCTGTACACATATATGTATGTACCTATACATACTTATATATATATATATATATATAGAGAGAGAGAGAGAGAGAGAGTGAGAGAGAGAGGGAGAGAGAGATTCGTATCAGCAAGCTTATAGTTATAAGGTGGGTAATTTAAAACTCTACTTCAGAGATTTGATTCTGACGTAGTTTTTTTTTCTATTTAATTGCTAACCTATAGGTATTGTTCTCCATACAGTAACGGTTAAGCTCACATGTAATAATTATTTACAGACATCTCACTGTGTAACACACTTCTCTCTGTGTAATATATTTGTATTTGAGCTCAGATGAAAATTCTCTCTTCTTCGTTGAGCTAATATTATTATTACTGTGAACTGCGGAATACTCTTAATTCCTAACGTTGTATACATAACGATCTCCAAATTGTTGAGCTAATAAATTCGAATGGTTGGGCTCCCCTCTCTA
>OZ024741.1:230168345-230170845 GCA_964016885.1 Eledone cirrhosa
TAAAGTGGTTAATCCAGTGTTCTAATTAGCTTGCCAGTCATGCTGACAGGAAATGGTACTTTACTTCCCTCCCTCCGAAGAAGTGATATTATCTCGAAATTTAAGGATATTTAAATACATTTAAGGTAAAAGACTAATTGTCAACAATATCTTTTGCATTTACATTTATATTCTATATCCATACCTGCATTGTCTTGGCCTTACAACTACAAACGTTTATATATATATATATTATATATATATATATATATATATATATATATATATATATATATATATATATATATATATATATATATATATATATATATATATTTATATATATAATATATATATAAACGTTTGTAGTTGTAAGGCCAAGACAATGCAGGTATGCATATATATATAATATATATATATATATATATATATATATATGCAAGAATCATTAAACTCAGACTAATCCTAAATAAAACAATCACCACAATAATATCAGCTTACGCACCCCAATCGGGGTTGCCAGACGAACTTAAGGATAGGTTTTACGAGTCCCTAATGCACACTACTGCTCTAACAAACGACAATGACTTCCTAATTATCGCAGGAGATTTTAACGGACACGTAAGTAGACACTGTGACGGCTTCAATAGAGTCCATGGAGGCCATGGGGTTGGCACAAGAAATGAAGAAGGATTCAGACATCTAGAATTCTGTGATGCCAATGACGTTGATATGCAACACAAACTTCAAGAAACCCGACAACCACCTGATCATCTATAGATCAGGGGAGCATTCTAGTCAGATAGATTTTATCCTCATCAGAGGACGTGACAGATGGACGGTCGTAAACACAAAAGCCTTCCCTAGTGAGGAATGTACCTCTCAACATAGCTTAGTTGTCAGCGACCTCACGGTCAGAACTAGACGAACCTGGAAACAGAGGCCAACCTGGAGAAGAAAGATCTGGAAGCTGAAAGACCCCTCAGCCAGCAACAGATTTAAAGATATTTTACTCAACGCCTACGACAGTAAAAAAGAACAGATATAGACATTCAATGTAGAAGAGCACTGGGAGTTCCTAAAAAATAACTTACTAGAAGCGACGGATGATATGTGTGGATGGATTAAGATAACAAGCATGAGGAAAGTAACTTAGTGGTGGAACAATAAGGTAGATGGGACAGTTAAGGCCAAGAGACAGGCATGGACAGAATGGAAGAACGGGGGAAGCAGGGTACATTACATAGAGACCAAGAGGGAAGTTAGGCGTCAAGTATACTTAGCTAGGAGGGAAGCATAGAATAAAAAATTCAAGCATGTTTTGCAACGTGAGGACCAGAAACAGGAGGTGTTCAGGATTGCGAGGCAGTGTGTAAGGGAGAATTGTGATGACATTGGAGAGAAGTGTATCCGGAATGATAAAGGTGAGCTTGCCCTCACAAGTGCTGAGAAGAAAGATGCATGGAAGAGCCATTATGATAGATTACTAAATGAGGAGAATGCATGGGAAGAAGAGACCCTACCCCAAGTAGACCCCACAGAGGGGCCAGCAGTACAAGTGAGCAACAGCGTAGTAAGTAAGGCAATCAAATATATGAAGATGGGAAAGGCAACCGGTCCATCGGGTATAGCCGCCGAGATGCTGAAGGCATCTGGGTCTGTAAGTCACACTATAACCACACGTATTGTTAACCAGGTAATACTAGAAGGTGTCATGCCAAAAGATTGGTGCAGTAGGAATGTAACAGAAAGAGTTATAGCACAGTTGATAAGGGACCGGGTGAAACTAGATGAGATGCAATTTGGGTTTGTACCAGGAAGAGGCACCACTGATGCCCTCTTCCTTGTGAGGCAGTTACAGGAAAAGTACCTAGCTAAAAGTAAGCCACTCTACCTGGCATTCGTCGATCTCGAGAAAGCCTTTGACAGAGTTCGACGTGCTATAATCTGGTGGGCTCTTAGAAAACTAGGAGTAGATGAATGGCTTGTGAAAGCTGTACAAGCCATGTATAGGGGAGCAGTCAGCAAAGTTAGGATTAGCAATGAGTATAGCGAGGAATTTAGCGTACAGGTTGGTGTCCACCAGGGCTCTGTTCTTAGCCCTCTCCTGTTCACCATAGTCCTGCAGGCAATAACGGAGGAGTTTAAGACCGCATGCCCATGGGAACTCCTGTAGCAGATGACCTCGCACGTATAGCTGAATGTATGGTAGAACTAGAGAAGAAATTCCAAACTTGGAAGCAGGGACTAGAAAGAAAGGGTCTCAAAATCAACATGACAGAGACTAAGGTGCTTATAAGTAGACGAGAAAACAGAACCCAGATCGCCTCAGGGAAATGGCCTTGCTCAGTATGTAGGAAAGGTGTAGGTAGGAACTCCATTCTCTTCCCCAAATGCAAACAATGGGTACACAAGAGATGTAGCGGGATCTCAGGAAGCTTAATTAAGAATGTAGGTTTCACGTGTAGCAGCTGTGCTGGGACAGCAAGCAGCAAACAGCCACAGGAAACAAGTATCACCA
>OZ024741.1:230175845-230188345 GCA_964016885.1 Eledone cirrhosa
TCAGTAAATCCGTACGTACATATATATATATGTGTGTGCATGTATGTATATATATACACACACTACTGTATGTCTGTATACTTATATGTATGTACGTATACATACTTATATATATATATATATATACACACATACAGTATATATATAATATATACTTTACCACAAGGTAAACTTTGATAATGACCCTAAAATTAGATTAATCTGCCCCTCTAAATCAGATATAGGTAAAATAAGCAAATATATCTTAGATAGAATCATCCCCCAAATTAAGGCTAAGGTTAACATTAAACTCTGGGGGAAGACCCAAGAAGCAATAAGATGGTTTAATAGCATTAGCAATAAGAATAAATCTAAGTTTATCCAGTTTGATATCGATGAATATTACTCATCGATATCACCTGAAACTTTGAATAGAGCCATTAAGTTTGCTAAGGATAACTCTGACCTTACAAACGATGAAATTAAGATTATATTAGAAGCTAGGAAAACTATAGTCAAATTTGAGAACAGTTATTGGGTACGTAAAGATAGACCCTCTAACTTTGACATAACAATGGGCTCTAACGATTCGGCGGAAATAACTGATATTGTGGGGTTATTTATCGCCTTTAAACTCCAGGAAAAATTCAGCAATCTCCACGGCGGAATATACCGCGACGATGTTCTCCTCCTAGCTAAAAACCTTAATAACCAAAAACTAGAAAAACTACGCAAAGATATAAGAAAACTACTACTCGAAATAGGACTAACTATAACGTATGAATACAACCTTAAAGTAGTTAACTTCCTGGATGTCACACTCAATTTAAACTCTGGTTTGATTAAACCGTTTCATAAATTGAATGAAAATCTCAAATACGTAAATGTTGGGTCTAACCACCCCATCTCTATAATTAAATCTATCCCTAAAAATATTTCCCTTAGAATCTCGGGTCTATCTTCTAACATACAAGTATTTAAGGAACACGCCGAGTACTACGATAACGCCCTTAGTAAAGCAGGCTACCTCAACAAAATAGAGTACATAGATGGGAACAATCAAAACACCCAAAATAAATCCCACATAGGTAGATATAATAACACAACACCAAACCACACTTACTACCATAGTATGCACACCAGTAAACCAACAAACAAAACTAATAGAAAGCGATGCAAAGAGTACTTATGGTATAACCCCGAATACAATAGTTCCATTAGTACAAATTTACCAGTACTCTTCTTTAAAATAATTAAAAGACATTTTCCCACATCACACAAATACCACAAAATCCTAAACCCTACCACTATAAGACTGTCATACTCTACAGCGTTAAACCTCGAACAACACATAAAAAAGATCAATACTAGAAGGTTAAACGAAAACACTAAGAACTTAAGTACAAAGAACACAAAAAAAACAGTAGACAATACACTACAGAACATAAATAAACCACACCTAAGTTCGTCCGCAATACTACTCCAGAGAAAACCCAACGTACACAACTGTAACTGCACCTATCCTGACAACTGCCCCCTCGGCAATAACTACCTGGAAAAAAATATTATTTATAAGTGTACCATTAAATCCGGAGGCAACGAGTGGTATTACGTGGGATCAACGGCAACATCGTTTAAATCTCGATTGTATAGGCATTCTTACTCAATAAAACACCAGAGCCAAAGAAATGTAACAACTTTAGCAGAAAAAGCTTGGACGCTCAGGGATAGCGATCAAAAGTTTACCCTAAAATGGGAAAAATTAGCTAAAACCCAAAGCTTTTCCAGGAGCCAAAATTTCTGCAAATTGTGTAATCTTGAGATTTATTACATAATCACACACAAGAAGAAACTGTTGAATAACAGAATTGAACGAACATTATTCTGCCGTCACAGAACTAAAACCCTTTTTTCCCACTACAAGCCGAATATTACATAAAAGAGGGACATCCCCCAACTATATAAACCTTAATCTAGTTAGAAAAATATAAAAACAATCTCTTCTCAACATATATTAATAACCTTAAATTACCACACTAATAATGGAAAGATATGCTGATGAGAATAGGTGCAAATATGCGATAATGAATGTGTCTAAAAACGTCCATAAGTATGTATATATATGTGAAAATGTATATAAATAAGTAAATATATATATATGTTTGATGTGTATAGTTAGATGTAAGTGTATTCATGTATTAAAGTGCTTATATATATATATATATATATATATATATATATATATATATATATATATATGTATATATATATATATATATGTATATATATATATATATATATATGTGTGTGTGTGTATGTATGTATGTGTATATAGATGTGTATGTATGTGTATGTGTGTACACATGGACTAGAGTATGTATGTATATATGTGTATGTCTATACGTGTGTATATAAAGATAAGTTGAGTATGAAAATGTATACACATGAGCGCGTATGTATGTACATGAATACATGTGTGTATATATATGTGTATGCATGTATATATATATATGTAAGTATGAATATGTGAATTGTGAGTATATGTATTTTGTAGAGGTGTGCAAATATATGTGTGTATGAATGCGTGGGTGAAAGGATACGTACACTTGAAAGAAAAATTTAAGTCTGAATGTTAATTAAGTGCAAACACAAAACCAACCACGCATATCTTTACTATCTCTAATCCTTCTATAGATTTAGAAAAATAACCAATAATATATTCTATAAAAAATGTCAAAACAACAGATGGGAATCTAATTACTCACTGCCACCAAGAATTCTCACTGCTATCGAAAAACCACTCCTTCAACTATTCTTCTAACAACTTCACCCCTCCCTCCTAATATTCTCTATAAAAACTAAATAGGTCCTCAGTAATATTATTCTGATGAAATGACAGTAAATAATAACATTGAAATATTGAATGTCTGCATAACTAAAAGTTTGTAGATAGCAGCTGTTTTAGGTTATGTAACTGTTATAGAAACACGTGTCAATAAATTCCTTTCAACTAAACTGTATCCATTCAAATCTTTCTATATATATATATATATATATATATATATATATAAACAAATAGTAGAAAGTAAAAAGATTCTTTCAGTAGAAAATGTTGAAGAGATTTTTTTCAGTGTGATATGAAAACATTAATTCATTTACAATACCGGTATCATCATTTAATGCTGAAACCGATATTGTAAATAAATTAATGTTTTGCTATCTCACTGAAAAAAATCTTTTCAACATCTTCTACTGAAAGAATCTTTTACCTTTCTACTATTTGTTTTTATATATATCAACTCATTTGTTACTTTTCTACATTCGATATATATATAATCGATATATATATATTTTCTACTTGATTTGTTTTGAATTAAGATTGTATTACTTTTTCCCTCATCTTACATTAAACATTTTTTCATCTTGATGGTATAGTCACTTATATGCCTGGATTATTGTTGGCATTTTGCTTACATTAATTTTATTTTCATTTAGATATTTATACTCGGTATTTTCCTTGAGTGCTACTAATATTTGTGACTAATCCCAGTTTAAAAAAAAAAAAACTGCGATAATATTGCTTATGCTGAACTCTATATTTTTGTTGAGCTTTTGCGGAATGTTTTGACTGTTGTTTCTTGTAAACAGCTTTTTCGTCTTATCCCGCCATCACTAGCTTGTGTTCACGTGTTTTGTTATTTCATTTCTACATGCTGTTGCTTGCCTGCTTTTAACTACCAGTGGATTATTTTTTCCCCTCGGTATTTTAGCAGTGGTAATTTAGTTAATGTAAGGAGCACTACTGAAGATCGACTCCAACCGTGACTAACCCCGCTGAAAGGTTTCGTGAAATGGTCTTTTAAGACTATATAGTGCATTTGTAGTTTTCCCCAAACTGACGGTTAAGTATTACTTCTTGATTTTATTTTGAATTAAGATTGCATTGCTTTTTCCCCAACTTACAGAAAGTTTGATGACAAAGTTTTCTTGATTTGTTTTGAATTAAGATTTGTATTACTTTTTCCCTCATCTTACATTAAACATTTTTTCATCTTGATGGTATAGTCACTTATATGCCTGGATTATTGTTGGCATTTTGCTCACATTAATTTTATTTTCATATATATATATATATATAAGAAAGAAATAGGATTTCGCTTCAAGCATAGCTTTATACAATATGTATAAATATTTCGTATCTCCAAGGAAATACGGTTTTAGGAAGCCGTACCGCAAGCGGTGAGAGGGAACTTCCTGACGAAGGCCAGTTAAGCCTGAAAGGTATAGACGGTTGTCCCCCTTGCTTCTGCTGTTAGCCTCCCGGTGTTAGCCCCCTCTGGCGTTAGCCCCCCGGTGTTTGCATAGCTACGGATTCCTAAAACCGTATTTCCTTGGAGATACGAAATATTTATACATATATATATATATATATATATAGGCAGATGTTATATTTAATTTCTTGGGATTCAACAAGCTTAACAATTTTTATAACTGATATAAAGCACTCAACATGTTAGTGGAGTAAATATACAATATATTAATAAATGGAAACTATATTTATAAAACCATAATTATTTTATTATATATATTTCAAGGGAAACCAAGGTAAATTATGGTACGCTTTCATCAGATAAAATACAGATTTGTTTTATAAATAAATATTGACATACCCGGAAAAAAGACAACCTCAACGGTTGAAATTATGGTTTTATAAATATAGTTTCCATTTATTAATACATTGTATATATATATATGTTTCTTTTATCATTCATTTTGTTTTGACCTGTTTAGCTTGATTTGCTTTTTGGCTTAGGTGATTAATGCTTTCTTGACCACTTTTTTCAGTTTGTATGGCGTTTTAACATATTGTTTAGCTATGGTTTTTTAACTATGGAGCGCTTGCCAGCATAACTCTGATTTTGCGTTTCGTTTCGCTTTTTCTACCCGCCGAAATGCGATTCTCAGTGAATTTATATTTGTATTAATCTCCCGAGTCTTACAATTAACCTGCTAATAATTCTGTTGAGAGATTAATTGCATAAGTTTATTTTAAAAAGTACTCGGTTGAGTGCTTATTCGATTTGTGCTATTTATGCAATTTTTTGCATGATATACACATAACGAATTCATTTGCCAAAATCTGTGGTTTTTTCCCTTGCGAATTACACATATGCTTATACGAAGCTCTATGTCATTCACAATCTTGGTATAGAGCAAAATACCTGTTGATAACGTGATATTCCTTGTTCAATCATTATACCCAAAGTTTATAGTTTTAAGCAGACAGTATTATTGATTTAGGTGTCAAAGAAAGCCTGCATTTGGATTTTACCATCAATTCCAATGGGTCCAGGTCTGTTTTTTATCATTTATTTATTTATTTATTTATTTTGTTTTCACCTGTTTAGCTTGATTTGCTTTTTGGCTTAGGTGGTTAATGCTTTCTTGACCACTTTTTCAGTTTGTATGGCGTTTTAACATATTGTTTAGCTCTGGTTTTTAACTATGGAGCGCTTGCCACCATAACTCTGATTTTTGCGTTTCGTTTCGCTTTTTCTACCCGGCGAAATGCGATTCTCGCTGAATTTATATATATATACAGCTACGGCTCTTTATCTGAGAGTCAAGTATATCTATCTATCTATCTATAATATTATAAAGCTGGGCGTCGTCTCTCCCGCCCTCTTTCACCCTCTCTATAATTTAACTGCTTTACTCTCTGTCTCTCTTCACTCTATATATGATAACACTCTTTTACTTTCCGGAGCGTCGTATATATGTTTATTTCAAAAGGATAACTTCCTTCAAATTCGGTCAACACACAAGCAGGTAATACATACATCAAAAGGCAACCCTCTTAGAGAGACAGAAAGTGAAAGAGTCAGATTAGGAAAACTACACACATACACACATCTAAAGAGAGAGAGAGGAAAGAGGAGAGAGAGAAAGAGAGAGAGAGAGAGAGAGAGAGAGAGAGAGAGAGAGAGAGAGAGAGAGAGGGAGAGAGAGAGAGAGAGAGGGTGCCCCTATCATCCCGCTGCGCAATCTCAACCCACCAACGCTCTGCAATGGCACACGACTTGCAGTCAAGCAGATGCTGCGTCATGTCATTGAAGCCACAATCATGACTGAAGTTGGTAGGGGAGAGGATGTGTTTATTCCACGCATCCCGTTGCTGCCAACAGTCTTGTCCTATCAGTTCAAGCGACTTCAGTTTCCAATCAGACTAAGCTTCGCGGTTACCATCAACAAAGCTCAGAGTCAAACGCTCAAAGGCGCTGGCTTTCACCTGGGAACACCATGTCTCCCATGATCAGTTGTATGTAGGATGCTCTAGGGTGAGCTCCCCAAACAATCTCTTCATTTTTGCTCCCGAGGGCCGATCAAAAAACATTGTGTACTCTGAGGCTCTAACAATGTAAGTTTTCTATTTTTGTAATGTGGTATTTTCATTAAAGCTGTACATGGATTGACAGACCTTGCAGCGGATTCACCATTTTATTAACCCTATGGGTCGCCATTGCATGGGCCAAAATCACACCGGAAGTCATTCGTAATACCTGGATAGTTATCGGATATCATGATGTGTCCGGATAAATTCAACAGTGAACGAACAACGGCCTTTTTAGGGCCACCTTCTTGCAATTGTTACTGCAATCTGTTCTTTAACGGATTTCTGCAGACTTGAAATATTTAACCAAGGCTACAGCCAGTACACAGTTGTGAGACCGAATTGTCGGTTTGTGTGTGCCTCTGCGCACGTACACCCACTGGGTAGTACATACACACGCTGCGTATACACGCACAGGCATGCTCCAAGCACACGTGATGGGAACAGTTGGCCGATTTATACGGTCGCTCCACTCTTTTGCCAGACGGGCCAGCTAGTATATATATATATATTATATATATATATATATAGGAACAAGTAAGACCCCGACGGCTGAACTCAAGCCGTTTCGACGGCTAATTCTGGACTTACCATTTTTCCTTCGTTATATATATATATATATATATATGTGACTCTGAGATAAAGAGATGTAACTCCAGA
The DNA here is from genome assembly GCA_964016885.1 of Eledone cirrhosa. Lineage (NCBI taxonomy): Eukaryota > Metazoa > Mollusca > Cephalopoda > Octopoda > Eledonidae > Eledone > Eledone cirrhosa. Next base: position 230,182,876 of record OZ024741.1, read on the forward strand.
GTAACACGACTCAATATTTAGATTTAATAAAATGAATATATGTATTCTTCTTTGTCTGCGTGTTGGACTACATTCCGTATTATTCTCTTCTGCTATACTATTTCTCTTCTTTCTATATTTATTTTCCTCTTAATGCTAAGTCTTTGCGTACTTTATATTTGCGTAATTTGCCTAAAGGCATAACTTTTCTCTATCTGGAATGAATGGTTTCACCATATATAAACCGAAACCGTGGTGGCTCCCAGAGGTTGACTGAGATTGCATTGTCCATCTTTGCGTTATTTTTTTCCATTGCCTTGATCTGTTTGTCCTCAATTTTGAATACACACACACACACACACACACACACACACACACACACACACACACACATACACACACACACACATATATATGTATATATGTATATATATATATATAAGCAAAAGGGATATTTAATTTGTTGGTAATTCAACAAATATAAATGTTTATAACTGATTCAAAGCACTCGACAGTTTTCTGTATTACAATATTCAATGATATTAAATAAATGGAAACTATATTTATAAAACCATATTTATTCTATTATATATATTTAAAGGGTACCAAAACTTTGGAACGCGCCCATCAGATAAAATACAAAGTTTGTTTTATAAATATTGACATAACCAGGAAGAAGATCTTAACGGTTCAGATTTTTTCCTGAATAGTAAAGGAAAGAAAGGAAAGATAATAATTTGAAATATTTGACTTTTCTTCTCTTTCCCTTCTTTCCTTTACTATCCAGGAAAAACTTGAACCGTTAAGATCTTCTTCCTGGTTATTTATAAAACAAACTTTGTATTTTATCTGATGAGAGCGTACCAATGTTTTGGTACCCTTGAAACATAAATAATAGAATATCATATGGTTTTATAAATATAGTTTCCATTTATTTAATATCATTGTATATATATATATATATATGTGTGTGTGTGTGTGTGTGTGTGAAGCACTAGCATATCTGTATGATCAAGCACTTTCCCAAAATGGCTAATTGAACACACTCGTGATTTACTAAAAAGAATTAATTTTTTCGTATCTTCCTCTTTTCACTGTCCTAAATTTCATTTTCTGTTTCTAATTGTATCTTCTGATTAAGGGATAACGGCTTAAAAATGAAGACACATTTCCTCCTATATTAAGCGTTAAAATAATATATATCTTGTATATATTAATTTCTCTGTGTTGTTTTTCGCTTACCTTTAGCATATATTCATATATATATATATTTATAATAAATGTAATCTGAGATTTTCGAATATTAGTAATAACATTCCATTCGTTTGCAATTATGCAAACAACCCTTAATTTTATAGCCATGTCAGTAGAATGAACACTTCATTCTTGGTCTTTTTTATTTGAATTTGGCAAAGCCGTCCATTTATCGCTCTTATACAGGAAACTGACTGGCCAGTCTGCTGATATGCACATCTGGCTGATCAGTGGATCTGCTAATATGCAGATCTGACTGATCAGCCAGTCTGCTAACATGCAAATCAGGCGGATCAGTCACTGTGTATTTTTGAAAATAGCATATATTTTCACTAGCTCTGACAGTTTGGGTGGTGACCAGTGAGCTGTACTGATGAAAGGTGATACCCAGAAACATTAGTGTCTGCAGTTCTGTTCGCATGGCAACACAAGAGCAAGAATGAAGTGTTCATTCTACTACATGGCTATAAATTGAGGCTTGTTTGCATTCAGCCATGCAGAGCGAAATTTTCTTTTGTATATATATATATACTAACAGTGTATCCCGCTGCACGGGTAAGAGCATATACGAAAATATACCGACAGGAACCTTGTTTTATTTGGAGAAAATTAAGAAGTTGAAAGTACAGTTTAGCTGTCTACGCGCATTGTTCATAGAAATATTCTTTTCATACTCCTCTGTTTTGGCCAATTGGAGTAAATGTGAAAGAGAATGTCACAGGTTATGTTGGCAGAAGGTTCCAGTGTCATAGAAGTAAGGCGTAGGCTACTTACCTCAAAAGTTCATTCGCACTCTTTCTCTCTATCCCTCTCGGTGCAGTCCCTTGCGAATTTCTCGCGTAGGCCTGGTGTAGATTTGCACCCGATCCATCTACCCGATGCACATGTCCGTCCGCTTTGTACGGCATTTAGAGGAAGGAGTGACCAGCAACACGTTGTTCGGTATTATTACGAAAAGGGGTAGCAGAGAATCCCGCATGAACTAACAGCTCGGGAGGAAACTGCTTACCTCGAAGATTCAATCGCCATCGTTCTTGTCAACGCTCCGTTTACTTGGTATTGGTTGGTTTACAGTTAGATGAATGGCGCACAAAGGTTTAATGTTTATTGGCAAGAAGTTTTTGAATAATAAAAGACGGGTTAAAGCGACCTACAATGTATTTGTGTAACTTATTTATTTATTTATTTTTGTTTTGTTTTTAGAGATATACAGAGAAATAGCGTATAATCAAAACAATAACATCAACAATAAAATCAAATCATAAACTGTTGTCATATTTATAAAAATGATACGCGATGGAGCCCACCCACAGCCTCGGCGGACAGAATGGAGAAGGCGTTTCCCCGAAGGACGGCAAGCGAGACGCGCTGGAAAAGCCACTCCAACTCGCCGGGCTCACACCTGCGGCTGGCAGCCTCAGCGCCTATGGTGGCGAGTAAGGAGGTAGGCCTGGGGCCGAGGATACCAGAAGTCTCAACTGCCAGGAGTACGACCGCAAACCTCTCGGGGAGCGACCGGTATTTGAGGAGTTTGGCCTCCTCAGCCCAACGTGCAGCAGAACCTGGGTCAGTCACAGACTGCACCAGGTTGCGGGTGCAGAAAGTGTCGGTGCTGTGTGTATGTATGCATATATATATATATATATATATATATATATATATATATACGTTATTCCGGGTTGAATCGGAGGTAACCACAGTAAGTAAGGTACTCAATACATAGCAGAGTATAACAGTTTTAATATAGATGAAATTCTACAGGACTAGAACTGTTTCATTCATTAGAAATCATCAGGAATCTGATTCAGAGATTCCTGATGATTTCTAATGAATGAAACAGTTCTAGTCCTGTAGAATCTCATCTATATATATATATATATATATATATATGTGTGTGTGTGTGCGTGTATGTGTGTGTATGTATGTATATATATATATGTATGTCAGGTCACCAGTTGGTGCTACTGGTAACATGTATCCCAGTACAACTTGTTCCAAGATCGGGTCGTTAGCGACTAAACTGGCAACCCTACCAAGGTTTCTTGTGAGGAGGGTGACTTTGGACATCTTGCAGGACTAAAAACAAAACCTGTCAAAGGGCAAAGGAGCTCTTAAGAGTCAATGGCCATCCAAAATTACCGGGAGAGATGACCCCTTAGCCTTTGTCAAGGCAGAATTCTAGGAGAAGGAAAACTCTGATATAACACCTGCAACCCTGATGGTATCCAATGATGTTGACTTGTTCTTCTTTTTGGTAAATATCATCTTGGTTAAGAGAGTGGGACTGGCTTTGTGCAGTGCCTTTGCTCACTATAAAAGCTTCACGGCACAGGCACTGCTTTATATCTGGAGATCTCTCTGCACTTGTCGTCACATGGTACCATGGGCCCAGCACTATGTGTCAATAATTGTCGCAAGTGTAGTGTTTGTACCAGAGGTTTCAAGTCGCTGGCTGGACTAAAAAGTCACACTCGTTCAGCGCATCGGTAGGGGTTATATCATGGATATAAAGTAGTGGCCGTACTCGAAAACGACTTGGCAGCCACCATATATATATATATATATGGGATTATGCTAATGTATATCCTAATGTTTGTTGAGTGAGATGGTAGCCAGTCAGTGTATAGCTTAAGGCTTTCTCTGTAAATGTATAGTATATATATATATATATGTGTGTGTGTGTGCGTGTGTATACATATATTTTTATGTGTATATATATATGTATATGTGTGTATATTTATATATGTATATATAAGTATTTATGTACATGTGTGTGTGTGTGTGTGTGTGTGTGTGTGTGTGTGTGTGTGTGTGAGTGTGTAGCGATGTAATACGTCAGCAATGATGTGTTCGTCAGAATGTCGTAATGCAGACAGTCAGACGTACATACAGATATTATAAGGGCTCAACGGAGATGTTAAACCGGCGCCTAACACCCCTTTAACAACAGAAAATTGAAAAATAAAAGCTGCAGTTAATATCTTTAGACCGCAAGGAATATATAAATGCAAGTTTGAAGTTAATCGGAGTAGAAATGTGGATTTGTATAGACTTTGCAAAAATGAGGACGGACACACACACAGACAACTACAGTTATATATATATATGCTAGGAGTGTATCCCGGCGTAGCACGGGTAAAAACAATGGTAATAGCACCTCCAATATGAAACGTTTATTTGTGGGTGCCTGTTAAAAGCTCACGAAAATATATCGACAGGAAACTTGTTTTATTTGGAGAAAATTAAGAAGTTGAAAGTACAGTTTAGCTATCTACGTGCATTGTTCATAGATATATTGTTGAGCTCCTTCTTTTCATACTCCTGTTTTGGCCTGTTGGAGTAAATGTGAAAGAGAAAGTCACAGGTTAAGTTGGCAGAAGGTTCCAGTGCAATAGAAGTAAGGCGTGGGCTACTTACCTCAAAGATTCATTCGCACTCTTTCCACTAAGTTACTCTTTCTCTCCCCCTTCTCGGTGCAGCCCCTTGCGAATTTCAAGAGGGAGTGAAGGGGAGTTAGTGGAAAAAAATAAATATAAAACATGAGTTGGAAAATAAAAGTTTTAAAAAAGTGGTGGAAAGATGTGAGGCGTGTAGAGGTGCCTGGTGGTGGATTAAGGTTGGTGGGTGGTAGGAAAAAAGGGGTCCAAGTGGGGAGCGTGGAAGGTAGGGTGTGTGTGTGTGTGTATGCGTGGATATAAGTGTGAGAGTTTGGGGGAGAGCGCAGTAAGGCAGCTTGACATTTTAGCAGCAGATCGTAATAATTGGCGCTCAAATAATTGGCGTAAATATTGGCGCTCAAAGATGGTGCGAAAAGTTTTGAGGAAAACGGAATAAAACAGGCTTATCTAAAAAGTAAAGTCAGGAAAGCCAGATAGTTACAGAACATGAGCATGGTGCTAAGGTTTCGTCTTGCTAAATTTGTGGCATAATATGTCTATCTCTTGAATGATACATAATTGGCTCACAGGAGAAATAAGAGCCAAACACATATTTCTCTTGTGGATGAATTGAAACTCTGTTTCAAGAACATAAATGGGATGAAGAAAAATCTTGACCTGGTTACAACCTTCTCAAAGGAATTAGGAATGGAGTTTGGCCAAAATAAATGTTCATATATGATTGTAAAGCGAAGACAAATTAAAAGCCAATCTGGCAACATTTCTAATTGTTTTACCGATATCTGACGAGTAATGCTACAGTTATCTAGGGATAAATGAGACTATATCCTGTGGTGATA
>OZ024741.1:230193345-230213345 GCA_964016885.1 Eledone cirrhosa
ATGGACTTGTCGCATCTTACAATATTGCCAACATAATCGCAAAGTGTGGCAAACCCCATTCCTTGGGTGAAACATTGGTAGCCACTGTCATCTCAGAAGTTCTTTCAACAGTACTACGTCAGAACCCGTTAAATACCTTGAAATGTATTCCGTTGAGTAACGACTCAATAAAGAGACGCATCGACGAAATGGCGGAAAATGTTGAACAACAATTATGCAACATCTTGAAATCGACACAATTTGCTTTGCAACTTGATGAAAGCACACTTTCCGGGAATCAGTCCTTACTACTGGGTTACATGCGATTTTTCCACCAAAACGAAATGCACGAGGAGCTTTTCTTCATTCTGAATCTAGCCACAGATACTAAAGGTGCCACGATCTTTGAATCTGTCAAGGGATACCTCGAAGTAAAAGAGATACCTCTTAACAATATTGTATCATGTGCTACGGACGGCGCAAGAGCAATGGTCGGCCAACATAAGGGTTTCGTCTCTCTTCTGAAGAGGGAAAATCCATCTGTATTTGCTGTTCATTGTGTCATTCATCGACAACACTTGACTGCGAAGAAACTCAGCGAGCCGCTGAGCAAGTCTTTGCAGGTAGCCATTGATGTCATCAATTATATCAAACTCCATGCCCTCAATGAACGAATTTTCCGGCAACTGTGCGAAGATAATGACGAAGAATTCGTCGAGTTGCTCCTTCATACTGAAGTAAGGTGGCTTTCAAAGGGCAAGTGCCTTACTCGCTTCTTTAAACTGTTCGACTCTATCATTGAGTTTCTTCGAGGACGCAACACAGAACTATATAAAAAAAAACCTCGATGTGAGGCAAGACTGTGCCTACCTCGCCGACATCTTTGACAAATGCAATACTCTCATTATGGCTTTGCAGGGGGAGAAGATCACCTTGTTTAAAGCAAGGAATGCTGTGAAAATATTCCTGGCCAAATTGAAAGTCATCGAAAGGAATCTTTGTCGACGGGAATTCTATAATTTTCCTAGTGTCGCCAATGTTTCAAACATTGTGAGCGATGACCAACTGCAAATTTATACCGCGCACCTCCGTGCACTACAAGACAACATGAGAGAACGGTTTGTCGACCTTTTTCAGATGGACATCCCAATGTGGATAGCAGATCCCTTCATAGCCAACGTCGACGATTTCGACGTTAAATTTCAGGAAGAATTAATTGAACTTCAGGCAGATGACATTATCAAAATGAAATTTTCCAAAATAGGTGAACCCATTTTTTGGATGCAAGAGGAAATTCAGCGTCGATTTCCACTCCTACATGCAGAGGCTAAGAGATTTGCTTTGCCTTTTTCTAGCTCATACTTAGTCGAGAGGGGGTTTGGCGTTGTTTCCAGACTGCATAGTAAGGCTCGCAACCGCTACAATGTGATTGCACGTGGAGATCTCCGGCTACAGCTCACGAAAATCCAGCCTGACGTCAAAGAGTTAGCTAAACTCCATGAAGCTCAAGGGTCCCATTGATACGAGGTCAAAGTAAGTCGATTTTTTAGTTGTAGTTGCAGTCTGACTGGACTGGAAACCATCTACCACAATTGACTTACTCATTTGTTGTATATATTTTACCGTTTACTAATGAATATACCCTCTTACGAGGTCATGAAAACCCTCTTGCGTGGTCACAAAGCGGAGGGGACATCAAGCTAGATATCAACATTTATTCTGTCCGTTTCATTAAAGGGAAAATTGGAAAGCTTTGAAATAATACAATTGCCACTTTCTTCCAGATAAGAGCACTCTTTGGATAGACAGAATTGCTCTTGTATGAATGTTCAAAATAGCTGCTATCGTCTGGTGGGAATATAACAAATTCAACTGGTCCTAATTCATAAAAAAGAACATTTATGTTCCTTTTTTTGAAATCTATATACTTCCTTTCAAGGAATGTATTTATACTTTCAACTGCCTGCAATGGTATCTTTGGAATATCGTTAATCATTTTTTTAGTAATCTACTGATATCAAAATCAGTAGTATATTGAAAAATGGAAAACAAGTGTAGGGGGCCGTTTCGTGATTTCGAAGGGAAAAAGGAGGAGTTTGGCCGAAATGGGTTGAGAACCTTTGGCTTAAAACATTCACATGGGGAGTTCTTTCTGTTTATTATACATAAACATATTGTATATGCCATATACATCCCTAATTGAACCACGTTCTGTCAGTGTTGCTGCTAAGTAATCCTAGCCGGTCAAGTTCGCACTATATGCAAATAAGAATAGTCAGCCAACATTTTATTTGCATTATATGCAGATCGGCGCCCCAGCCGATTTATCATACACACACAAAAAAACAACATATTTATAGGCAGGAAAAATGTAAGACAAACGCATATGGAGAACACTAGGAGGAATACGAGATTAAAACAAGTTAGATAAACCAATGGATCTTGATCAAGAATATAGACCGAGACTATATATATATAAATTAGACTTATATGCCCCCCCCCCCCTAAATCTGATATAGGCAAAATTAGCAAATATATACTAGACAGAATAAACCCCCAAGTTAAGGTTAAAGTAGAAATTAAACTATGGGGTAACACTCATGAAGCAATAAGATGGTTTAATAACATTACTGATAAGAAAAAAATCAAAATTTATTCAGTTTGATATTGATGAATATTATTCCTCAATTTCACCTGATACTCTACATGAAGCTCTTTCGTTCGCTAAGGCTAATTCCGACCTTACGGATGCTGAAATTAAAATTATTATGGAAGCGAGGAAAACTATAGTTAAATTCGATGATAGCTACTGGGTTCGCAAAGATAGACCTTCTAATTTTGATATTACTATGGGTTCTAATGATTCGGCGGAAGTAACAGATATTGTGGGAATTTATATCACCCACAGACTACAAGGAAAATTCAAGGATCTCCACGGTGGAATCTACCGTGATGATGCGCTCCTATTAGTTAAGCATATGAATAACCAGAATTTAGAAAGGATGCGTAAAAATATCAGAAAGCTTTTTAAGGAACTAGGATTAAATATTACATTTGAATATAACCTCAAAGAGGTCAATTTCCTTGATGTTACTTTGAATCTCAATACAGAAACGATTAAACCGTTCCATAAACTAAATGAGAACCTTAAATATGTAAATACGAGTTCTAACCATCCACTCTCTATAATTAAATCCATCCCTAGAAATGTTTCTCTTAGAATCTCCCGCCTGTCGTCCAACCAACAAACCTTCAAAGAACATGCCGAATATTATGATGATGCACTTAGGAAAGCCGGACACCTAGATAATATAGAGTATATAGTCGAAGATCACCAAAACACCCAAAATAAATCCCATAGGAGTAGAAATAGCACAGAATCACCACCATACATACACTACCGCAATAGACACAATAATAGTCGCACACCACCAAACAGAAGGCGATGTAAAGAGTATATTTGGTACAACCCGGTCTATAACAACTCTATTAAAACCAATCTACCCTCACAATTCTTTCGATTAGTTAAAAAACACTTTCCAACATCACATAAATATAATAAAATCTTAAACCCTAACACTATTCGACTTTCATATTCAACCGCCCCTAATATTGAACAACATATAAAAAAGCTTAACGCAAAACGGTTGTATAAACGCCTTCCAACACATAACAATACACGTAAAACATTAGCTATAACAATACAAAACAACAAACAACATCCTGTCCTACCTAAGCAACCTCATCAACCCATCCATGACAATACAACAACGCAAAATTATAATTGTAACTGTGTCCAACCAGGAATGTGTCCGTTGAACAATCAGTGTCTTGAACGCAACATCATATACAAATGTACTATCGAATCGGATAGACAGAAGTGGTACTATGTGGGATCTACAGCCACCTCCTTCAAATCACGCCTTTATAGACATCGTTACTCGATAAAACATGAAAACCAGCGTTATGTAACAGCACTCGCAGACAAGGCTTGGCAGCTGCGTGAAAATAACCAACAATCACACCTAAAATGGGATATAATAGCAGCTTCCCCTCCATAATCCCACGGACAGGAATTTTGTAAATTATGTAATATGGAATTATTTTGTATTATGAAATCCAAAAGCATTTTATTAAATAACAGAATAGAGCGATCGTTATACTGTAACCATCGCTTAAAATCTACATTTTCATATTATAAATACTACCAGGATTGAACGCCTGTCTCCATCTCCGTTTGATTGTCAAAATACATATTAACATTCTCTATTAGTCTTAATTCTATCAACTCTTCTATTATTTACCATTTAATATAAACTGCTATAGATAAAATGAGATTTCTGATTTCTTAATTCAATTCCCTAATGCATATACCAGCTGGCTACTAGCATTGATGTTATTCAGTAGCAATCGAAATCTCTCCCTTCCCCAATTGACACTTTATAATTAATACTACTACACCAAATGACCAGCCCTGTCCACTGTCCAATTGGTCAAGTATAGATTAAAATTGGCACGCCCAAAAATTCTTATTTAGATAAAATAAACCATTTACTCATTGTATTCTCATTAGAAACCCTTTATATACTTGTTTAGCAGTAAATTGAATTACCATCTGTCATATACTATCCCCTCTCTTCTTCCTCTATTACTAATATAAATACTTCAATTTTTCTGATTTTAACCAATTTATCCAAAATCTCTGAAGAAGTGACAACTGATTATACATTTGCTATCAAATACTTGCTAACATTATATGATTACGCAAGCAGCGATACATAGATATTCCGTCTGTTACAGAAACATATGTCAATACCTAATAAATTCCTTTTTAAAAAAAGCACTTTCATTTTATATTCATCTTTTCTATATATATATATATATATATATATATATATATATATATATATATATATATAGAGAGAGAGAGAGAGAGAGAGAGAAAGAAAAGATGAAGTTGGAAATAGCAGGGGAGATATATTTAAGGATCTGTTTTTCTTTTTTGATTCGTCAAAATGACATTATTGAAAAGATAGTGTTATTAAAAAGATAATGTTATCAAAAAAAGGAGAGGGACAATTCTATTTAAAAAATCTTTTTATGAAGTATATAAAGTATATGAGAAAATTACCGGTTTAGATGTATTAAGATCCATCTTGTCAAATACAGTGACAAAAGTGAATTAAAAAGAGTGGGTAGGAGTAAAGAAAGGTTTACAATTAAAATCAAAATCGAATGTTTGAGTAAAATTTCTTCCATCATGCTTCCTGAAAAGTTGGCTGGGAATGAGAACAAGTTGTTTTGTTGATGTGAAAAATATGCTGCGACTGTATTGTTTAATCTAGTGGTTAATAGTTCAAAAGGGGATAGGGGGTTGTAAGAGCTGAACACTGTGGTAGGTTGCTATGTGTACATACCCCCCCCCCCACATATACATACACACATCTATAGAGAGAGAGTGTGAGGGTGTATATACAACAGTATACACATGTGAGTGTGTGCGTATATGTATGCATAAATACGTGTGTGTATATATGTGTGGGGTTGTGTGTGTGTGTTTCTACAGTTTGTCTGTTAAAGTTACTTTTGTAGAGGAGAACTAAGAAAAAATTCTTTTCTCTCCAAACTCAGAAAATTGGCAAACGTTAAGAGCTGAAATCCAAAGGATTCCCAGAATCCAAAAATTTAAAAGTTAAAGAAGGTAAGAGAATTAAGAGAACTCTTCCAAAAAACTTCAAAAATTACTTTCCAAAAGAAACTTTAAAAAAATCTTTCTCTCCAAAAAATCATTCTTTAAAAGAAATTTTCAAAATATCTTAAAAAAATCTTTTCAAAAAGGAGACACAGTGCGTGTATATATAAAGGAATGAGTAAATAAATAAATATATACACAGAGGGAATTAAGTAACATTTTTTTCTACAAAATTTCGAAAATTGTCAAAAGTTAAAGGCTAAGAGCCAAAGGATTCTCAGAATCCCAAAGTTTAAACATTAGAAAAAAATTCAGTGCGTGTGTGTGTGTGTGGGGGGGGGGGGGGGTTAACTAATGAGGGAGATTATATATTTAGTTTTGGTTTAAATTTATTAATAAATAGTTTTTCATTATTTATTATTTGTTGTTGAGTGAAAGAATCGGTGCACTTGTAAAGGGGGAAGATTTTAAAGTTGGGGAGAGTCATTCTTGCACAATCTGCAATATGGCTGCTTAAGGGGATTTTCCTTGTGTTTACGTCTCGGATTTGTTGGCGATGGATAGTCATTCTTTTGCGTAATGACAACACCGTCTGCCCTATATAGTTATGCTGACAACCACCACATGTGATTACATAGATTAGGTTCTCCGAGTTGCAAGTGAAGTTGTTTTTCACTGTGAAAGTTTGGCCATCTTTGAATGTGAATTTTTGCTCTTCAATTAAGTATAGGCATCTTCCACAGTTCGTTCTTCCGCATTTTGTTACCGTAAGGTTGGAGATAGGTTTGTGTGTCTTTGTTCCTGTGAGGATGTGTTTTAGTGATTTTGGTTGCCTTTTGCTTTTGATGATATTTTGATGATCTTGTTTTTTTTTATTTTTTCATCTTTAAATAGAATGGGAAGGTTTTTGTGTAGGAGGTCGAATATTTCGGTGTTTCTGGGGTTGAACGTTGATACATATGGTAAGGTATTGTTTGTGGTGCTGTGCTTTGGGTTCTTGGGTTGATGAACATTTGCGTGTTTTGCTTTATCTATACTGTTGGCTCTTAAGGTGAGTGTGTTTTTGAGTTCATTTAGTCTTTTTTCCCTATTATTATTATCTCACAACTAGCGGACTGATGAGATTAAGTTAAACAATTTTTCACTTTTTTTTTATTATGTTTTTGTTTTAATATGCGCTCTAATTCCTGCTATTAATTTTATCTCTTACTTTTTTAAGTTGTGAAATAGACTGGTTTACGCACGCCGCTGCCGCATTCCAGCTCGCTACTATATATCGCTCTATAATGGATACTGGCATTTAATGTCTGTTAAAGGTTCTTGGCACTACCATTGTTACTATTGCTTTCCCCTAGTCATGGGACTTAGAGACATGAGCCTAATGCTACCGTTCTATTATATATCGATGTGGGACTGCTATTTCTGATAACCATCTTTTCACGTCTTATTAATTTGTGTTTGATACACATTGGCTGAGAGCTTTTGACGGGAACGAAAAGAGTTGTTTTCTATTCTCCCGCCACCACGTAAAGTTTGTAAATCGGTGGCTGGTCGGGGGACAGAATTGTATCGGATTCCAGTTGCTAATCACTTTACTGTGTCGGCTGTCACAAACAGTCATAGCCGGCATGGGTTGGGGTTTGAATTTTGTCGATCGATTGGTTAATGATTATACGATACCTGGTGATGAAGCCACGTACGCCAATTATGCATTGTTGCATAATATATGCAGACAGAGGGTGCAGTGCACCTTACTGCTGCATTAAGTGTGGCCGAAACTCGAGTCCGGGAACTATTATAGGCACCCGTTTTACGTGTGTTGTATTGAAGCGAATAACTATTTGTATAATCTGGGAATGTAATTTACATTACCTATTGAGTACGCTGAGATACAAACGGTCCTGGCATTAATAAATATGATGGGTCCGTCAACTCCCTATTATATATATCTACATAAAACAGAGAATGTCCGTCTCTCTGTCTGTCTGACTCCCTGAAACTCGAGAACGACCCAACCGATTGTTTTCGAACTTTACACGTGTAATACTTATTGTCCTGTGAGTGTTTTGAGCAAAAAATATTTCAAATTTTCAATAACCTAGGAGATTTAGCGATATCTCTCTATAATTCTTATTCTTTCTTTTTAGATAGATACATAGATATAACGTTGTGCCCTTATAATATCTATCTCTATGTCTGACTGTCTGCATTACGACATTATGACGCTGTGTCTGTGTATATATGTATATATATATATATATATATATATATATATATATATATATATATATATATATATATATATATATAGTGTGTGTAACGTTTTTCGAAATATTTACTTCTGCGTACACAGATTGATCTTTTTAGTTTCAGAAGATCCCGCTAAGGGTGAAAGCACCGATTATTTGCTTAAACATTAATCTGTTATATTAATATATATATATAGATATGTAATTATATATTCGTGTACAGATATGTTTGCATACACAATAACAAAATATAAACAAACGTATTTATTTCACGAGGCTCCTAGAGCAAATCCCGAGCAACGCAGGGTCATTTTGCTAGTATTATTAAAATAACGGATTAAAGTTTAAGCAAATAATCGCTGCTTTCACCCTTAACGGGATCTTCTGAAACTAAAAAGATCAATCTGTGAACGCAGAAGTAAATATTTCGGAAAACGTTGCAACCGAAAGAAAACAGGAAGACGATACTTTGGTTCGTGAAGACGTTCCCTGGCAATGAACGGAATAAAAGCGAAGATAAAACGTCGTTATGTGGGTGATGAGAAAAAATATACGTAAAGACAAAACCACGTTTAACGTATAAATGAATCGTAGACTAATATTCTATATAGAAAACCGAATGATTCTCGGCTTCAGAGTTAAGGATAATGTAAATAAATTAGTAGAACGATAATAACAGAGGTTATTAAAATTAAATAATTAAATATATACATATACGCATCTATATACGTACATACACAGGCATATGCAAAACACACGCCATGCATACATATACATGCACATACACATACACACACGCACACATACATAAATCCGCGCGACACCTGTACCCGCACACATACGAACGTATACGTCAAATACACATAAACAAAATTCATATATATGTGTGTGTGTATATATATATAAAATTATATAAATATACACAAAATTATATAAATATACATATAATTATATAAATATGCACACATAAATACGCATATGTTCACCAAATGTACATCAACCAAAGCACAATGTACACATATATACACACCTTACGGACGTGCAAACACACATACACACATACACACGCAAACACGAAATACACATATACACATATAGCAGTATATATGATATAATATATACACCTATAACAAATACAAGCATATATAGGTAAGAGAAAGTATACGTACCTTCACAAAACATACGGGTAAGGTGTACTTAACTATACAAATAAGTAATGGTATAAACATAGATTATACTTAGCTACCACATCAAGACCTAAATTATCCGCGTAGGGTATAAAGTGGGGTTGTAATACAGGAAAGTTTTATGCAATTTGTGTTTACAAGCCGAAATTGCCTTAGATTTTTTGTTTAAGATGTGGTCATTGGCTTCGAGTATTTCCAGGGCTTCAGCGGCGCAAATATCACGAGTTCTTTTATTTCCGTTATACGATCTAGTCTTAGATAGGATGTCCCAGTGTAACATATATTGGGTGTGGTTGTCTTTTAGACTCCAGATATAAGCTGAAAGATACGTCATATTCCTTCTTAAAGGGTTAAGAAAAGAATGGGAGTGCATTTAAAGACGCTGCTTGAATCTATTGACGGTTAACCCTATGTAGGCCCTACGGGACGTGGGTGTTTCGACCTTATATTTGTAGACAATGTTACTGGAGAGGCATTTCCCGGATAGAGGGCAGTCCTACAATTACAGTTAGTGCTAGCTACAGGGTTGCACGTATTCCTACGGCTAGGTAATTTAACTAAATTTGAAGGAGTGATGTTATGAGCAAGGTTAGGAGTCGTAGAGTAAGATATTTTAATGGTATTTCTATTAAAAATGTTATTATATTTATGTGCTGAGGGGAAATGCTTCTTTATAAGGGAGAGAAAGATATTAGCTAATGGTGTGGACACCTCCATATTATATGGTGGGTTATACCATATAATGCGTCAGAATCTATTTTTCCTTGGTCTATGCTCATACTTAGTATATGCTACCTTAGCAACAAATCCGCTCCGAGCAAGAGCTTAATTGTAATACGTGGAATGGTCGGTGAAAATATGCTTGTTTGTAGATGGACGGGAAACCCGCAAAGAAACATTTCTTACCAGGTTCTTGGTTATGCTGGCAGGATGGTTAGTATGCTTAGATGGTTAGCATGGTTAGTATGATGGTTAGTATGCTTATGTAAATAAGCGTATCATTCGGCTTTCTATACGGGTAATGCAAGCCATTTGACAAATTGACGGTAACGTCGAGGTAATTAACGACCGAGAGGTTGGCCTCAACCTGTATGGAGAGGTTGAAGCCTTTAAAGAAGGCTGTGAGTTCTTTTCTGAACCTGTCGCAAGTGCGTGGACCGCACTTTGTCATGGTCAAAAGACCGTCATCGCGGTACAAACCACCGCCCACATTGGGGACTTGATAGTTCTAAGAAGTGGTAAAGTGATGGAGGAGTAGAATTTATTGATGTCGAATTGGATAAAACGGCAATGTCCGTTGTTGCATATGCCATTGAACCAATCAATCACCACGAAAGAATTATTCCACAGTGCAAGAGGGGCCAAGCTTCTAATTTCAGGTATAATTCTATCTAAAATCCTTTTACTAAGTCTACCTAAATCAGACTTCGTAGGGTTAATTAGCCGAATAGACGGGTTGTTGGCGAAATTGGGTTTGTGATGCTTCAGGGTAAAGTGGCGGGAAATAGGGTCCAGCGTTTCAGTCCGGTCCTGGATGTTGAGTTCAGAAGTCATTTTAAACCCATCATCGTTGATGTCATTAATGACACTCCGATTGGTTTTTCGGTAATCCTTAGTTACAGCATTATGTAGCAGTTGAAGGTACAGGTGACGCGCGGATTTATATATGTGTGCGCGTGTGTATGTGTACGTGTATTGTATATGCATGCATGGCGTGTGTTTTGCGTATGCCTGTGTATGTACGTATATAGATCGTGTATGGATATATTTCATTATTTGATTTTAATAACCTCTGTCATTATCGTTCTACTAATTTATTTACATTTTCCTTAACTCTGAAGCCGAGAATCATTCGGTTTTCTATACAGAATATTAGTCTACGACTTCATTTTTACCATAAACGTGGTTTTGTCTTTGCGTGTTCTCAACGCTCCACATAACGACGTTTTATCTCCGCTTTTTTCCGTTCATTGCCAGGGAACGTCTTCACGAACTAAAGTATTGTCTCCCTGTTTTCCTTCAGTTGCAACGTTTTTCGAAATATTTACTTCTGCGTTCACAGATTGATCTTTTTAATTTCAGAAGATCTCGTTAAGGGTGAAAGCAGCGATTATTTGCTTAAACTTTAATCTGTTATTTTAATAAATATTTGCTCTAGGGTTCTTATATATTTGATATATATTCATCCTTATCGAGCTCTCTTTGGATTTTAGTCTTCAAATTTATTATTATTACTGTATATATATATATACATGTAAGTATATATTCCTGGAGCACACACGAAGAGTTAAAAATCGCGAATACTGGACGTGGTCCATTAAAATGCCTATAAACGTCAAAACAACGAAAAATATAGGCCGCCACATACAGTACTTGTTATTACCGGTTTAGTATTTATATTACTCTATATTTACTATTATCTTACATAATTATCCGATATAATATAGAATTTATGAGATGTTGATGTTATTTATTTTGAGAACAATACTTTAACATCAGTTTGAACAGAAAGTGGTGAGAGAATTCCGGCCGGATATGGCCGGTTTAAATGCTAAAGGGGTAATAAGTTAGCTTTAAAAAGCGTGAAAAAATATATATTGCCACGAAAAAAAAAGCCATAAAAATATTGGGGAAGATATTTACGACTCGGCGAATATGCGATGGTTTCCACGAACAATTTTTAGTTTGGTCCTAAACAAAATTCCGTGAATAGCCGGGACCAAGTATGCCAAGTATACTCTCTCTCTCTATATATATATACACACCATAAATACATGCATATATACATACATACACACTCATATATTCATACTTATATACATATATACATACACACATACAGTCATATATCTATCCATACACCCATTTTTCCATTCATACACAAATATCCAAAGGAATTAATGTGATGCGAGTGATGGAAATCAAGTGAAACTTACAAATAAAAATCGCCCCTAAATTAAAGCAGAACCGGTCTGATATTGTTGTTTGGTATTCCACATTAAATGAAAAACATGCTCTGTTGTATATTTAGTTGATGTCCAGGTTGTAAGAAACATATAAGCGAAGAACGATATCTACCGACCAATGATGAGTATGCAAGTTAAACGTTCAGCTTCATAGCTATCATTATTGGATTGGCAGTATCGGTAGAGGCTCGGACGCCATGCTTTGACACATAGAGTTACGGCCCTTGTCGTTCTGAGTTCAAATCCCGCCGAGGTTAACTTTGCCTTTCATCCTTACTTTGTCGATAAAATAAAGTACCAGTAATACACTGGGTAATTGCTGGCCTTGTACCAAAAGTAGAAACAATTATTGGATTGGCAGTATCGGTAGAGGGTCGGACGCCATGCTTTGAAGCATAGATTTACGGCCCTTTTTTATCTGAGTTCAAATCCCGCCGAGGTTAACTTTGCCTTTCGTCCTTACGAGGTCGATAAAATAAAGTACCAGTAATACACTGTGGTAATTGCTGGCATTGTGCCAAAAGTAGAAACAATTTTTTGGGGGTACATTATATGTACCAAACCGCTTGGACCAAAGTATGGCTGAATCTAGGTATATGGAATTTAGGTATATGAAAGTTGATCCTTAAATCCTAAGCTACAAAGAACTGCGATATCTGGTACCTTTAACAAATCTGTAAAAGATTCTTACGATTCAAAGAATAAACGTTCATAAAAGAGATGAGGAAAATTTCCGTTTCTTTATAATCTTGCAACCGGGAAGTTAGCCGGACAGATATAAAATCAAAATTAAAAGAAATTGAGAACATGCATGCATACACAGATACATACATACATGATACATACATACATACATACATACATACATACATACATACATACATACATACATACATACATAATACATGGTGGCTGACAACTCCTTTTCGAGTACGGCCACTACTTTATATCCATGTAGGAGAACCCATACCGATGGGCTGAACGAGTGTGACTTTTTAGTCCAGCCAGCGACTTGAAAACTCTGGTACAAACACTACACTTGTGACAATTATTGACACATAGTACTGGGCCCATGTTACCATGTGAGGACAAGTGCAGAGAGATCTCCAGATATAAAGCAATGCCTGTGCCATGAAGCTTTTATAGTGAGCAAAGGCACTGCACAAAGCCAGTCCCACTCTCTTAACTAAGATGATCTTTACCAAAAATAAGAACAAGTCAACATCATTGGATACCATCAGGGTTGCAGGTGTTATATCAGAGTTTTCCTTCTCCTAGAATTCTGCCTTGACAAAGGCTAAGGGGTCATCTCTCCCGGTGATTTTGGATGGCCATTGACTCTTAAGAGCTCCTTTGCCCTTTGACAGGTTTTGTTTTTAGTCCTGCAGGATGTCCAAAGTCACCCTGCTCACCAAGAAACCTTGGTGGGGTTGCCAGTTTAGTCGCCAACGACCCGACCATGAGACAGGTTGTACTGGGATACATGTTACCAGTAGCACTAACTGATGACCTGACATAATACATACACACATAATACATACACACATAATACATACACACATAATACATACACACATACATACATACATGATACATAAATACATACATACATAATACATACATACATAATGATGATGGCTGCCCCCTCGTTACCGAGTATGGCCATTGCACGTGGAGAAAAAAAAAATTAATAAATAAATAAAATATATATATATATATATATATATATATATATATATATATATATATATATATATACGCACATACATATATATATATACACACACATATATATATACATACACACATATACATTAATAACAATAATAATAATAATGATTTCATTTATTGGCCACAAGGGCCGACATATAGGGGACAATACAAAAGAATGGGAAAGTGGGGTTTTACAGAAAAATCGAGTAAACAATATGAATAACAATAACAAAGTAACAATAACAAAGTAACAATAAAGTAACAAGAAAATTACAACAAGAAAAAATTCCCCAATAAGGGGGATGACCACCTAGGGTTCGCTCAGGTACCCCACCAGTCCTGAACGACCCGACGCTTCGAGAGCACCCTGGAAGGGCACCTCTCTCCTCTTCAAATTTACCTACCTACAGCCGCATGACCAGAGTAGGCCCACTCACACGGGCCATTCTCGCCACATTCACCCACCTTTCAGCAAATGTACTGGCGGGCAGCGCTTCTCTCTCCGCCCCCACCTTCCTTTCCAAGTGAAACTTGAAAAAGTTGATGAGGGATTGGCCGAAGAGAAAAGTGTCTGTCTTCAGTCCTTTCAACCTCGTCCACCATACAACCTCTTTTGCTACTGCCACCAGACAGAGGAAAATTGCCTGCCCTTCCTGGCCAAAAGAAGGCGACGGGTCGATCTTCACTATGGACTCGGCCGATAGCCGGATCCGTTCTACACACGACAACAGCTGTTCAACATAACTCCACAAGTCAGTAATGCACGGACACTGGACGAGTGCGTGCAGAACGGTTTCGTCGCTCTGCGCGCATCTAGGGCAGGTCCGTCTGACAGCACTTCCGTGCCAGTAGAGTTTATCTCGAACCGGCAGTGCCCCCCGGTAGCACTGTCAAGCGAGGGATTTTTGCAAATTATCCATCGTCCCCGGCTCGAAAGTCCTCCGGTACAGACTGGTTAGTTCGACTTCGTTGACTCCCAGAGCATCTCCGAGTGCGTCGTCGCACTTGCCCACCACTAATCCTCTATAGAACTCGAGAGTGGAAGTTACACTGACCGCATTGCCCGCCTGGTAGAGGGCAGTGAGTGCCTCGCAACATTCCAGATGCCAGTCACCCAGTCTCGGTCTCTTCTTGACCCAGGACTGCAACTCAGTCAAAGAAACGAACTGCGGAAAGGCCCGTCTTACAAACGGCGACCACACCTGTTCACCGTTTAGGCAGAATATCTGGATATGTCGCAGCCTCAGCGCGTGCCTGCGCATCATTAGCCACGGCATGCCCAGCCCTCCACGTAGAGGGTGCTGGCAGCAGATGGATCGCCTCACCAGCGGAACCTGACCCCTCCATAAGAATTTGAAGAGGAGCCGCTCCAAGATGGCGAAGCGCGAACGGGGGCAAAGGACGACAGGCAGACGGTAGTAGATGACGGACGCGATGTACGCGTTCGCCACCTCCGCCCGACCTTTAAGTGATAGCTTCATCCCAGCCCATTTCTGGGTGAGACTGACTACCCTGCCCGTCACCTCGTCCCAATTCTTATCCACCTGGAGGTCTGGCCCGAACCAAACCCCTAGCAACTTTAGCGGTCCGTCCGTCCAGCGCCTAACGACGCTGTTGGACGGCATGGACTTGCCTCTCCAGGTGCCGAGTTGCAAGCCCACTGACTTTTCCGGGTTAAGTTTTGCTCCCGTCAACCCTTCATATTCCTCCAATAAGTTGCCGACCACCTCGATTTCTGAGGTGTCCGACACCATCACGGTGATGTCGTCCGCATAAGCCGACACAGCCTTTCCGCGTCCCGGTTCGAGCGCGATGCCCTGCAACAGCTCCAGCTTCCGCAGTAAAGGCTCGAGAGTCAATACGTACAGAAGGGAGGAGACTGATCGGGAGACCTGAAACGGTTCCGAGAGGTGGCCATTAATTTTGACCATCGAGCAGGTGCCGCTGTCCATTGCAGCGATCCAGCTTCTGAAGACGGGGCCAAAGCCAGCCGCCTTGAGGACAGCCTCCAGGTACCGATGGTCGACCCTATCGAATGCTTTCGATTGATCTAAATTGATCAGAGCCCCACCGAAGCCAGGTTTACACCCTACTCTCTCTATGATGTATCGCATTAGGTGGAGGCTGTCGTGTATGGACCTGGTTGGGATTGCGCAATTTGCGCCTCCCCAACCAAATACCCGACGACAAGCGCCAACCTCTTCGCTAACACCCTGGCCAAAATCTTAAACTCTGTGTTGAGCAGAGTTATGGGCCTTAAATTGTCTAATGTGTCCCTCTTGTTCTCGTCTTTCCTCATCAGCGTCACTGCGCCCCGGCTCACAGAACTGGGAATACTCCCGTTTTGCTGCCAGTTGCAGTAGAGGGCTTCGAGGAGATTGGAGAACAAGTCTGGCATATTTACGTAAAGCTCGTAGGGAAGACCATCCAAACCATCTCTGACCCTCCACTTTCCCCGAACAACCGAGCAAAATGTTGGCGAAAGGCCTCACACATCCTCTTGGAATCGCTCAGCTCGTGCCCGTCTCGGTCCGTCAAAGACCTAATCGTGGTTTTATTACCACGCTGCGCCTCTGCCCATCGAACAGCTTTGGTTCCCTCGTTTCTCAGAGCACGCGCCTTAGCTCTGACAATGCAACCTTCGTGTTTCGCATTGAAGAAATAGTCTAATGCCATTCTCGCCGCTAGCACATCAGTTGCAATGCCACTACCAATAGCCTTGTCTAATTTATCTACCAACTCCCCCTCCTTTCTATTTTTCTCTAATGCTACTTCTTTGCTAAACTCTATCGACATTACTCTAATCTCTCTTTTGAGAGCCCCCCACCATCTATTGTTGACGATTCCCCCTGTCAACTTTTTCTTAACTAAATTGTTGACCTGGTCCCTGTAAGCCTCACGTGCCGGAAATGACATGTTTAGCTTCCAGTAACCAGGTCCTAACCTACGCGTCTTATCTAGGTCGACCATACAGATCACAAACTTGTGATCTGAATAGGTGACCTTTTCAAAACATGGACAGCTTACACTATTTCTGTCTACTTTCCTAATGAATATCCTGTCTATATACGATCTAGATGACCCTATGCGGTTAGCCCAAGTCCACACTGGCGCATTAGGGAAATCTAGTCGGTACCTGTCAGGCAGTTGGAACTGGCTGATCAGGTTCTTGAGGCTTTTGCACCCCCCCCCCGCTCCTATCGGATACTCCCACACAGTCCCAGCGTGCGTCTAAGATGCTGTTCCAGTCCCCCGCTAACAGTAAAGGGCGAGACGTACCTAGAAAGGCTTCCAGGCGTCTTAAGAAGTCCGGCCGTCCTGTCCCAGTAGGAGCATAGACGGCCACCAGTCTAAAGGCACCACCTTCATTATTGTTCACGTCCAGGACCACCAACTTCCCGTCCGGGTCCCGGAAGATCGACCTTACCTTGAGATCCAGGCCTTTCCTAAACAGCACTGCCACCCCGCCTCCCATTCCCGGCCGACTAACAGATGCAAAGATTTGATAGTCGTCGAAAATGGGGCTAGTGCGCGTGTCGGAAATCCTGGTCTCGCTGACTGAAATTACATCCATTTCTATAGACCTGAGGTCGTTGAGCAGGTGACCCTGCTTCCAGGACGATCCCAGGCCTCGAACATTTAAACATCCTACTCTTAATACGGCCATATTGGCAGGTTAAACAGAGAGAGAGGAAGGTTTACTTACCTTCCGGGCTCTTGTGAAGGTCGGGTTGTTCGACCTCCATAGTTAGTGGGGTTTCTTTTGGGAACCCCTTTAAAAGTTTTGAAGTGGGTTTTACGTTCGGGGTTCCCACGTCCCGAGGAAAGCTGTCTCGTATTTCTTTGAATATGTCGAGCGACATTCGCACCAGAACCAAATCTTCCGGCACGCGAAATGTGCTTGATTTAAACATTTTCCCCTCTTTTTGTATATTTTCACTTCGTGCTACGAGGGCCATCAGTTCTTTGTTGGCCTTCCTGACGAGCACGAAGTTTTGTATGTTTTGTTGGTATGATTTTATTTGTTTGCGTGGGTGTGGTGGTGATGATTTTGGTGGTGTTGTTTCGGTTGTATCTGTGTTTGTTGTGAGTGCGGTGTCTGTGGTTTCAGATGTTTGTGTGTATATTTGTTCTTGCGTCTGTTTCGGTTGTTTGCGTTTGGGGTATTCTGGTGAAGGTGATGGTGGTGTTGATGTTGGTGTTATTGGAGAGATGTTTGTGTGGGTGGTGTCTGCGTTTTTTATTGTGGGTGCTTTTGTGCTTTGTTGAGTTTTTTTTTTATTTTTGTGTTTCCTTTTTTGTATTTTGGGGGATTTTGGATTTCCCTCATTTTCACTACTGGTAGATGAGGGGTCTGTGTCTGTAAGTGTGTCTGTTGGTATGTTTATGGTTTTATTGGTGTGTGTATTTTTGGGGAGAGGGGGAATTTGATAGCTTTCTTCGTTTCCCCCCTGGGTGGTCAATGTTGGTGGTGGTCTTTCTATTGGTGTTGTTGTTGGTGGTTTTGCCGGTGCTGGTGTTGGTTTTGGTCCTCGCCCCGGCGTCGGCAGCAGTGGAGCCTTTCGACCCCTTGCCTCTTTCAGCAGTTGAGGGCAGAAGGCTCGCAAATGGTTTTTTCCCCCACAAACAAAACACTGCGGCGTTTTGCCTTCGGTCATAATGTGAATGACCGTCCCATTCTGAAGGCGGATGTGGTCCGGGATTGTCTTCACATTCTCGAGCCTGATCTGGAGAAGGATCCCCAGGTCAACCCCGGAGCAATCCTCTCTGGCCGTTCTGGTCACTTCTATAGGGACTGTATACGTCCCCTCCACTATCACACATGGCAGAAGCCACCACATGTCAAGTCCTGGTGGGATTCTGGGAATGCCGAGACGGGCCTTTCTTTTTCCCATGTGGGAGGGGTACATTATGACCTTGCTGGTTTTGCAAGGAGTCATAGCGTGTTTCATAGAGAGGGCTTCTGACTTGAACAACACCGAAATGGTGCCGCACTGTCTGTCCCTCTCTATGTATTGGGTGTCGTCTCTGATGCACCTCAGCGCGACTTCGACATTTTCTTGTGGGATTAATGCTGCCCTTTTGGTTTGTGCTGAGATGCATCTATAATGCACCGTTTTGCGCTCCACTGCCTCAATAGCTTCTACCGGGATAGTTAAGTTGGCCCAAGTTTGCTCTTGCTTGATGAGCTTCCATGCCTGGGCCAACTTTTCATCTTTGTTTGAGAGGTCCATGTTGAAGCATGGCCTCTTTTTTGCTGCTGCCGCAGCGAAAGTTTTCTTCAAGTTTTCGTTGGGGGTTTTGTTGTCGTTGTTCTTGTTGGTGTTGTTGTTAGCACTGTCGCTGTTATCATTGTTGTCTTTGTTGCCACCGTTGTTCTCGGTGCAGTTGGTATTGTTGTTGTTGGTGTTGTCGCTATTTGTTTTCATGTTAGTGGTGTTGATATTGTTGTTGTATTTGTTTTTGTTTTTTTTGTTATCTGTATTTTCGTTGTCGCTGTTACTGTCATTTTTTTCAAAATTAGTGTTTTTATTGGTATCATTGGTGTCTTTGTTTACCTTGTTTGTGGTGGTGTTTGTGTTATCAATGTGTGTTAATTTCGTTGTAGCGCTCCTCTCAACTTCTACGTCGTTGTCGCACGACAGCTGACATACCGCTGGGGGGCGTGGGGGCGTGGCTCAGCCATGTTTTTTTTATCTTCGTAAATTTTTTAACATGTAAAAAAAAATTCAAATATTTGGGCCCAAAAGCCCAAATATTATACTTTCCCCTTCACGGGGCAAACTATAAGGGCTTATATCCCTTACACAACAAGAAATATTTAACAACAAATAATTTTAACAGGCAAATAAAGCGACTTACTGTGAGCGAGCAAACTACGTCCGCTTAGACCAATAATAATAATAATAATAACAACAATAATAATAACGATTTCATTTATTAGCCACAAGGGCCGACATAATACATAATACATACATACATAATACATACATAATACATACATAATTCATAATACATACATACATAGACAAACATAGATACACACATCCATCCATTCATTTATCTATCCATCCATCCATACATACATATACATACATAAATTCATACATATATACATATTTATACACATATATACATTCATACATACATATTTATATACATATATGCATGTACACAAACATATAGACGTCCATGCATACATATTTACACAAAC
>OZ024741.1:230218345-230303345 GCA_964016885.1 Eledone cirrhosa
GAACAGACGCGGTGTGATCATGTCTACATTGACACTTTGGGAAATTCAGTCTATATCTATCAGACAGTTAGAAACGTCTGAGCAGGTTTGCGAGGCTTTTACACCTTCCTTCACTATTTGCTAGTCAAACACAATCCTAACGTTCGTCTAAGGACCTTTTCGGTCGTTTCTTAGCACGAAAGAGCGGGAAGTTCCTAGAAAGTTGTCCAGGCGCACGAAGAAATCATGTCATCCTGCCACTGTAGGGGCATAGACGGCATCTAGCTAGAAGGCATGACTTCCGTACTGGTTCCATCTTGCACCAACGACTTACATTCTGGGTCTAGGAAGATGGACCGTAGCGTAAGATACACGCCTTTCCTGAAAGACAACGATTCTACTTTCAAATCCACGAAAGCCTGGAGATGCGTGCACCTCGTGGCCGCCGAAAATTGAGGTGAAGGTTCGTGCCTCGGCAATTCTGGTTTTTCTGAAGGCTACCACATCTATGTTTTGTGGCCTGAAATCTCTGAGCAAGTGGCCCTGCTTCAAAGACGAAGCGTTTTTACTGCCTATCCAGAGTGAAACCAGGCGTGAAAAAGAGGAAGAGTGGGCAGGTTCATTTCCTCTATTCTTATGAATAAAGGACGGTTGATCCACTCTTTTTGGTATTTATGGGCTCCCCCGCAAGTATATGACCGTAAATCCGATTGGAAATTGACCCCGTGAAGTCCCCAAAAGCATTGAGGAACTTTTATTTCATAGAGGGCATGTTTGGTGTGCGATTTGTATTATTTTTATATATGCGAGTAGTGCGTTTTTTTGGAAGGTGTTGTAGTCGGTTTCCTTAATCGTGGTGTTGAGCTTTATGTGGTATATTAGTTTCTTTAGTTTGTGTTTATGACCATGTACATTATGTGGTTTGTTTCTTTTTGTTGGTTTTTTGTTTGTTATTGTTGCAGAAACCAGGTTTAAACCTGGCTTTAATACAATGTATCACAAGAGGTGGATGTTGCTGTGTCAGAATCACATGTCAACGTTAAGCAGGTTAACCGAAATTTTATACCTTGAGTTAAGCATATTAATGAATACGATCGCGAATACAAGCGGCCAAAATGTGGTTCCTCCGAAGGGTCTTTGGAGTAAAGTTACTCGATAGAGTGCGTAGTTCGAAGAACAGAGAGTCACTTCGAGTAGAGCCGCTACTTCCCGATATTATGAGCATGTGGTTAGAATGTCTTAGAAAAGAATCTCCGGACAGATTTTACGGGGCAAGCCAACCGGCAGGAGACCAGGGTGTAGATCCTGAGCAAGATGGCTGGATAACAGCCATGACCTTGGCTGGTCTCGCTTGAGGGATCCAGTTGGATCAGTTAGAGACGGTTGTGTCTGACAGGTCCCGCTGGAAGGAGTGTTTGAGGACTCTTCCTCCACGACACTACCAGGAATTAGTGAGCGAAGAAGACCTTGCATTGCAAACACTCCTTTCATCTGCTGTCGACAGGAGATTGCAACAACTCCAGTGGCTACCGAGATATGTATCTCCTTCTGGTGTGCCAAAGAACATCTATGCAACCAGGATGTCCTGGTTCTTTTGAATCACATGATAGAACGCTCCCTTCTCATTAGAATCCATGCAGCCATCAGCCAGACAGAATGATCGACAGGCAGACAAACGACAAACGACAAACACGCACACACACGCACACACACACACACACACACACACACACACACACACACACACACACACACACACACACACACACACACACACACACACACACACACACACACATACATACTCACAGAGAGAGAGAGAGAGAGAGAGAGAGAGAGGCAGAGAGAGAGAGAGAGAGAGAGAGAGAGAGAGAGAGAGAGAGAGAGAGAGAGAGAGAGTGAGAGAGAGAGAGACGCATATTCATAAATTATAAATCCAAGCCATTTTTCTATTCTACACTTTATTTCTAAAGGTCAGTGTAAAAATAAATGTGTTACTTGCCATCTGATACAAAGACACTAATGTAGATTTTAACTCACGGTTTATAAATTTCTATCTCTCATAGCGACAGAAAAAGCGGGCCTCTTACAGCGGACCAGTCACAGTGAAGCAGCGAGTGTCAAGCGGTTAAGAATATAGCCTACCATCCCATATAAACTACCATACACATACAGATATATAAGCACACATTGTCCTGCCATTAAAAAAAAAAAACGGGTTTAAGTGGTTAAGTATAAATATATCTATATATAAATGTCTACACACTTATATATATATATTAGTACACACATATACTCGAATTCGTTATTCCAATATGTGATCGAGTGCCGTGTTAGACGCATCAGTCAAATCTTCATTAAAACACATGTAAGTTCTTAAATAGGTGATAAGTATGCTCATTCAATCTGAGGTAGATTACAAATATTGGGAGGCACTTTAAAGTATAATACAGCTGAGGCAATTAATTACAAACCTTAGATTCCTCGGGTCATGTAGACTTGCATTAGATACATGCTTATTGTATATTGCTTGTAATAGTCTTATCTAGAGAAAGTTCTTATTGAGCAGTCCCAATATCAAATACAATTCATTTATCTTTCGAAAGAAGCAACTATTGCAAATTTACGTTGTGTTTATAGTATTATGTATCTATAGATATTCAGTCAAACGTCCATCAATGTGTATGTTCAGACAACATGTTAATTTTCATTATTGATTAATCTTATAACGTTTAAGAGTGTATTTGTAGCGGAGTGCCTGTAGTTATAAGTATCTCGGCATTTATAGGTAAGTATCTCTACCATTGCGCAGTTTAAGGAATGTAGGTACAGTGATTATACAACGATTTTGAAGCAACAAAAGAAAAGACAATGGCAAAAAACAAAAACAAAAAAACAACAAAAAAACAATTACAATTAAAACAGATATAATACTATTGTGTAGGAAAATGTTAATGAAGAAATAATTGTTTCTACTTTAGGCACAAGGCCAGCAATTACCCAGTACATTACGGGTACTTTATTTTATCGACCCCGAAAGGCAAAGTCAACCTCGGCGGGATTTGAACTCAGATCGTAAAGGGACGTAACTATGCTGGAAAGCATGGCGTCTGACCCTCTACCGTACTGCCAATCCAAAGAAATAATTGTTTCTACTATTGGCACAAGGCCAGAAATTACCCAGTACATTACTGGTACTTTATTTTATCGACCCCGTAAGGATGAAAGGCAAAGTTAACCTCGGCAGGATTTGAACTCAGAATGGCAAGGGCCGTAACTATGCGCCAAAGCATGGCGTCCGACCCTCTACCGATACTGCCAATCGACCGCCCAATCCAAAGAAATAATGCAAGAAATTTATAAATATAACTTTTTTCAATACTAGGACCCAAAGTACCACTAGGAGAATAATTGAACAATTGAACTTACAGCTCTCACCGAAATTTATATGCTTGTAGTTACATGTGTACCAGAACGTAGTTATTACAATCCTAATAATTGTTTCTACTTTTGGCACAAGGCCAGCAATTATCCCAGTGTATTACTGGTAAGTAGTATAGTCAAATACTCAGACTCAGAAGCTCCCGCGTCTTGCGACACATGAGGCAATCATAGTGTTCCACCGCGTTCGGTCAGCAGCCAGTTGCACAGCGTCCCGCCATTGTCTGTTAGTCGCTCGCAGGTCCCTCTCAACTGTCTGGCGCCAGTTCATTTTGGGTCGCCCTCTCCGTCTGCTTCCCTGTGGGTTCCATTTAAGTACTTGGTTCGCCAGTCTCTCTGGGGGGAAGTCTCAAAGCGTGCCCAAACCAGCCCAGGCGTCGCTTGCAGATGGCAGAAGAGACTAGCTGCTGGTTGGTGTGGTTCCTGACTTCCTGGTTTGTTACATGGTCACTCCATTTAATCCCCAGGATCATTCGCAGACATCTGGAATCGAATGCGTCCAACTTCTTCTCTTGGCTGGTCTTAAAGTGCCATGTTTCACTTCCGTACAAGAGTATGGACAGCACGTTGCTGTTGTAGAATCTCTTCTTTGTTTTGAGGGTGAACTTCCTGCTCTTCCAGATCTTGACAAGCTGGTTAAATGCTGCTGAAGCCTTTCCCATTCTACATTGAAATTCACTGTCCATGGCGCCCCCATTGTCAATGGAGCTTCCTAGGTAGGTGAAGCTGTCCACTATTTCCACCTCCCCCTGTTCAATGAAAATACTAGTTGGTGATGGGTGTGTCCCAGATAACATGCTTTTGGTCTTCTTAGCACTGATATTGAGACCTAAGCTTCCTGCTTCGACATTGATATTGTTCATAATGATTTGCAGGTCAGCTGTGCTCTCTGCAAGTGCAGCAATATCTTTCGCAAAGTCCAGGTCAGACAACTTTTGCTCTCCCACCCAAGATATACCCTGGTCTTTAGACGCTCTTCTTAGTACCCAGTCAAGGGCTATGGCAAAGAGAATTGGAGAGAGCGAGCAACCGTGACGCACACCAGTAACCACCTCAAACCAGTCACTGTAACCATCCTCTGTCCGTATGCAGCACTTGGAGTTTGCATAAATCTGTTTGATTGCCGAAATGACTTTCTGGGGCAGACCCTACTCATGCATGATGTTCCAGAGTGACGGTCGATGAATGCTATCGAATGCTTTGGAGAAATCGATGAAGCTGACGGCGAGGGGCCTCTGGAATTCGTTGTACCACTCAATGATGCGGCGTAACGTAAAGATCTGCTCTGCACAGGAACGTTTTGGTCGGAACCCTGCCTGTTGTTCTCGCAGTTCCCGGTCTACCATGCCACGTATGCGGTTCAGGATCATCAGCCAATAGACCTTCCCTGGTATGGAGAGAAGTGTCACTCCCCTCCAGTTGTCACAATCGGCAAGGTTGCCCTTCTTGGGGATACAGACAACCGCTCCGTTTCTCCAATCTTCTGGGACTTCACCCGTGTTCCACACAAGATTACATAAGTGGCCCATCCACTTGACCATGCTTTCGCCTCCTGACTTCAGCATTTCAGCAGAAATGCCATCCATACCTGGTGACTTGTTATTCTTAAGGGTTTTGATGGCGATGCGGACTTCCTTCTCGTTGAAGTCATCAGTATTGATAGGCAACAAACTAGTAGGTTCCTTAGTGTCTGCTGGCACACGTGGATCCGGTCGGTTGAGGACTTCCTTGAAATGTTCAGCCCATCTGACTAACTTTTCTTCACCCTTGGAAAGCAGCGTACCATCTTTCGCTTTCACCGGGCCTGAGTTAGCTCTATAGCTGCCGGTGATTTTCTTGGCAATTTGGTACACAGAACGCATGTCATTGCGTGCCGCAGCTGCTTCCGCCTCCTCTGCCTTACCCTCAAGCCACATTCGTTTGTCCTTTTGGGCGCTGCGTTTCACCTCCTTGTCCTTGTCAACATACTGCTGATATACCTTGATGGCCTCTGGGTAGTGGCATGCCTCTGCTGGTGTAGGGCTTTCCTTTCATTAATCAGCTGCCAGGTGTTGTCGCTGACCCAAGCTTCTTTGAGGGACTTCCTGTAGCCCAGGATTTCTTCCCCTGCAGCTTCCATGGTCTTCTTCATTTCCTCCCACAAATTGACTGAGCCTGGTGCAGACTCCTCAAGGACAGAAAATCTGTTCCTCAAAGCACCTCGAACTGTGCTTCTGTGTCACCGTTCTTCAGCTTGGTAGTGTCAAAACGCCTTGTAGTGAGTGCTCTTTTCTTTTTCTTCCTCAGTCTGATTTTAAGTTTGGTAACAGACAGATAGTGGTCACTGCAGGCATCTGCGCCCCGGTAGACTCGAACGTCCTGCAGGAAAGGAGCTCTCCAACTTGGGCCAATCGCAATGTGGTCTATTTGCGTCTTGGTCTTGTGGTCGTTCGAAGCCCATGTGACCTTGTGGATGTTCTTGTGGTCAAATAGTGACGAGCCGATTTTCATATTGTTCATGGCACAGAACTGGACAAACCTGTCCCCGTTGTCCGTGCGGTTTCCATAAGCATGGGGGCCAAGGACATGTTCAAAGCCAACCCTGCTTCCCCCGATCTGTGCGTTCATGTCTCCCATGATCAGGATGTCATGACGTGGGGTTTTGTTTACAACATCTTGTAGTTGCTGGTAGAAAGCGTCCTTGTCATCATCGTTATGTTCGTTGGTTGGAGCATAGCACTGAGCTATGGTGACCTTTGCATGTGATGTGGTGAATCTTGCTGTCATTAGGCGTTCGTTGATAGGAGTCCACTCCTCAAGGGCACCACTGGCAGCCCTGTCCCTGATGATTGCAACTCCATCTCGGTGGGTCCCGTTCTGACGGCCTGAGAATAGGATTATCTTGTTTTCATGGACAAACTTCCCAGAGTCAGTCCAGCGGACCTCGCTGAGGCCCAGGATGTTAATTTTGTAGGCCTCCATTTCTCCGATAACTTGCGCAAGTTTGGATGGTTGGTACATAGTTCTTATGTTCTAATATCTAATACGTGTGGTTGTTTTTGCTGACAGAATTCAGGTCCTCAGGATGTCGGCTTCCTCATTGAGACTTTCGCCGACACCCGTCATACAATCTCCGGTTAGAGACAACCGTTCTCCTGACTGCTTGGAATTTAAATCTGATGCACTATGAATTGTTTTCGTAGCAGGAGAGTTTTTTCCGGGAACAGGTCGCTAATCTGAAGCCCAACCACTGACATTTAGTAAAGAGACAGTAAGTGGAGTAGTCTCTGGTAGAACTGCAAACCGATGGGTTGCAGGCGTTATATCAGAGTTTTCCTTCTCCTAGAATTCTGCCTTGACAAAGGCTAAGGGGTCATCTCTCCCGGTGATTTTGGATGGCCATTGACTCTTAAAAGCTCCTTTGCCCTTTAACAGGTTTTGTTTTTAGTCCTGCAGGATGTCCAAAGTCACCCTCCTCACCAAGAAACCTTGGTGGGGTTGCCAGTTTAGTCGCCTACGACCCGATCATGATACACGTTGTACTGGGATACATGTTACCAGTAGCACCAACTGGTGACCTGACACAGTCAAATAGCATGATAAAAAAAAATAGTTCAGATGAGAAGGCTGAAAACAATTCTATTATTGGAGGAGTAGGCTTGATATTAAATCCTAAAGCACGAGAATATTTGCTATTTTATTGAGTCTATAATACCAAGAATAATAACAACTTTCAATCAAAATCCAAGGCTAAACATAATCTGTTGATACTGCAGATTTGATGAAGTTACTTAACTTAAATCTCGTTGCGGGAGATTTTAACGAAACAATAATTGAAGCATATAAAAAGGCTTGCAGAACCGCTCATAGTTTTGAAACAGAGCAAAGCAAAATAGAATGTCCCATGGGAAAACCAAGAAGTAGTAAGGAAAGGGAAATAATTATAAAGTGCTTATTCTAAACACATGCTTCACCCGACTGAAAGAAAAGAACAGCTTTTAGTTGAAACTAAAAGGAATATGGATGATGCTTATATCAAAGTAGAACTACTGCATAATGTCCACTTAAATCGAAAAGCTAAGCTTGCGTGGATTGTAATCAACGAAATAATTGGACGAAAAATATCTTACCAAGGTAAAAGCAAATGTGAAAGCTCCGAGGAAAGGGTACATTTGTGGAAGGAATATTTTGCTAAGCTACTTGGACAACCACATCCTTCCATAATCGCTTTGGTCTATGTCATGAGGGAAATCATTGTTAATCATCAAGAACTCGGCTTTACATTGACTCAAATGAGAAGTAAGTGAAATCCGCCAAGTGTTATATGTGATACGGATTTTGGTGATGGCATAGCTCTTCTATTAAATACAATTGACCAAGTTCAAGAACTTTTTCATAAAGTCAAATTCTCTACCAGGAAAATTGGTCTACACGTAAATGTTACGAAGACATCACTAAAGATGGAAATCTTGTCACACTGGAGTTGATGATTTTCTATATTTGGGCAGCTGGATGCGATTATCAAAAAAGAACACTGGTATTAGAATTTCCAAAGTTTGGGCTGCAATGAACAAAATGGAAATGATATGGAAGTCATATCTACCAAGAAAAACATTATTTTTCACAATATCTATTGGATCAGGTACACGGAGTCTGACACAGGTACTTGAGGAGAAACTACATGGTGCATACACTAAAATACTTATGATTGTATAAAACATAAACTGCCATCAACGTTTTACAAACAGAATTTCATACGGAAACATGTCCATTGGAGTTTATAGTTCAAATAATGGTGTCATTTATATTGAAAGTGTTCTTAAAATTAATTTGAATATATAAACTTTTTACAAAGCCATATTCATATTGATCTGAAGCAATCCTTTATCTATTCCAATTTATATATTATCTTTCTAATCTAGATGCACAGACCCAGCTCTGTGCATTCTAAATTCAAACATCCCATTTTACAGGTTATATCGGAAATATTGTCTTCGTGATCGGATGAGAACATCGGTGCCTTTCCTTTTTTCTCTCTCTACCATCCCAGGTGACCAATCTATAAAAGAGTCTATTCAACTAAGTCAGAACAGCTTCCAACAATTCTTTATTCCACCCCCGCCCCACCCCACCCCACCAGAGATGTTTTAACTAAATAAAAAACAACTACAACAAAACCATTAGACCACTAAAGACGCAGAGATGACACTAATACATAGAACGTTCCACTATGAAGGAGTTGGTCTTATTCCGTCATATTCATAGTCATATTGGTTGGAACAGGGAAAACAAAATAAATAAAACATATATAAAAATCAAAACAAAAGTTCAAGAAAGTTTTATGTGGAATGTATAAAAGTTTTCATGGATGGTATGATCGATTAAATTCCTTTAAAATGTTATCCCAGCTTGGCTGCAGTCTAATAACTGAAGCCAATAACAAAATACAAGTATAAAACGTGATAAAATAAAATAATTTATTTTAGAAATTATTGCATTTTGTTTTCACTTTCTATGCGAAGTGAGATAATAGTTTTCCGATTTGACCCCCAGAGAGACATACAAAGGTAATTAAATTTTGAGACTCAGAACTATAATCACTTCACTACATACATATATATATTTGTACTTAGTGAGGATTGCATGTATCATACGGTAATATTCAGCCAGCTTTGTTGACAAATTACCACAACACGGCACCACTCGGTTGGACTAGTTGGAGTATATAACATGAAATGAGAAAAATATAACATCCAATTACACTATTGTGTTAAGAACGCATCTAAATAAAATCTAAATTGAAATAATTCTAAAATTATAAGCGTACCCACCACACACACAGACATGCATACAAATATACACAAACATGCATATTTATAAGCAAGCATTATATATAAATATGTATATATACATTTGTGTACGAGCAATTATATATATATATATATATATATGGTAATGTATTTGCTGCTTCTAGAGGGGTCGAGTGGTTGTATTGCTGCAGGCGTTGTATTGTGTTCATGGGTAGGGCAATTAAAACATCCCGCCCTGCATTGATTTCCATGTAAAAAAAATAGGATTATCGTTTCTTTGCAGACCTGTTTCTCCACTACACCTTAGATAGACATGCGTTCTTCGGATGCATAATAATGTTTGAACAGGCAGCTGCTGGTTGACACATTCACGTAACACATACTCACGCGAGCGCACACACACACACACACACACACACACACACACACATATATATATATATATATATATATATATATATATATATACGTATACACATACACACGTACGCACACACACATATATATATATATATATATATTACATATATCAAACTAAGCTAACTATATATATATATATATATTTATATATATACAATGCATAGAGTCTGTCAGACAAACTAGTTTGCTTATGCTAATTGATTTCGTTTTTTTTAATTTCCGATGAGTATGCTATGTAGATGTACAA
This sequence comes from Eledone cirrhosa, assembly GCA_964016885.1. Lineage (NCBI taxonomy): Eukaryota > Metazoa > Mollusca > Cephalopoda > Octopoda > Eledonidae > Eledone > Eledone cirrhosa. Next base: position 230,228,222 of record OZ024741.1, read on the forward strand.
AAATATAGATGCTGAGGTGTATTTGTATACATTTATTCGCTAATATATTGAATTATCTATATAGTTGAAAAAAAAACACACGCGCACGCACGTGCGCGTGGATTCAAACATACATACACACACACACACACATACACACACATATATTTATATATATTTACATATATATATGTATATGTTGTTTCCTTGAACAAGATACTTTATTTCCCATTGCTTCAGTTTACTCAGCGGTAGAAATGACTGCAAAGTTGACGTGGCGGTGCCACGGCTAAAAAGCACCCATCACTCACTGTAAATGAGGTTGGTGTTAAGAAGGGCATCCAGCTGTAGAAATCAACCCAGAATCAGTTCCCGTCCCACCCTTGGAAGCAGGGAAAAGCGGACGTAAAATAATTGTTTCTACTTTAGGCACAAGGCCAGCAATTACCCAGTGCATTACTGGTACTTTATTTTATCGACCCCGTAAGGATGAAAGGCAAAGTCAACCTCGGCGGGATTTGAAATCAGATCGTAAAGGGACGTAACTATGCTGGAGAGCATGACGTCCGACCCTCTACCGATACTGCCAATCCACCTAAAATAATGAGGATGAAATATATATCTATATATATAAAACTGTTGTCTGTGTGTGTCTCCTCATTTTTGCAAAGTCTATACAAATCCACATTCTACTCCGATTGACTTCAAACTAGGATTTATATATTCCTTGCGGTCAAAAGATATTAACTGCAGCTTTTATTTTTCAATTTTCTGTTGTTAAAGGGGTGTTAGGCGCTGGTTATCCATCTCCGTAGTGCTCTTATAATATCTGTCTGTATGCCTGACTGTCTGTATTACGACATTCTGACGAACATTGATGACGTATTATGTTCGCTATTTTCCGTTCATTGCCAGGGAACGTCTTCACGAACCAAAGTATCGTCTTCCTGTTTTCCTTCGGTTGCAACGTTTTTCGAAATATTTACTTCTGCGTTCACAGATTGATGTTTTTAGTTTCAGAATATCCCGTTAAGGGTGAAAGCAACGATTCTTTGCTTAAACTTTAATCTGTTATTTTAATCTATATATGTATATATATAAAACTGAGGAAGAATTATGTATGTTCTTCTGGTTTTATAATTTCACAAAGTTTTACCAACAGAGAGAGAGAGAGTCGGTTTCTAACATAGACACAAGACTCTCTCATTGGAATTTACACATCAACTAGGTAGATATGTATGTATGCAAGCATGTATAGATATGGATGTTATTGTATGTGTGGATGTGTATGTTTTGAGTTGTATGTGTGCATGTGTATATGCTTTGCATCTGTACATGTGTATATGCAGTTATTAGATGCAAAATGTTTGGAATGTTTTACATAATTTTATTGTTGGATTGTACTTGTAATTTCCTAACTAGTTGTGTTCTTTCTGTTCCTGTGAAGCCTAGCTTCTCAAGATTTGTATTGAGGCAGTTAATAACATACCCCCGTGCCTCAATAATCACAGGCATAAATCTGAAGGTGTATGTATGTATGTATATGTGTATGTGTGTATGTGTGGTGTGTGTGTGTGTGTGTGTGTGTGTGAAACCCGAGAAGTACCAAACCGATTTTTTTCAAACACTACATGTGTATAGCTTATGTTTCAGGGAGTGTTATGCGCATACAAATTCAACTTTTTGATCCCCTAGGGCCCGCACTAGGTGAAAAACTGCTTTTTTCAGCTTTTTAGGGTTTTTTGAGGCGTTACGTCAGACAGATTTCTTTGAAATTGTAACTATGTATTAGTCAGTCTCTTCTTCATACCGTGAGTAAAGAAATTCCAACTTTTTTTATGGCCTAGGGCCCGCATTAGGTGAAAAACTTCATTTTTTCAGCATTTTAGGGCTCTAGCCGATTTTCTAGCCGATTTTCCCGAAATTTCAAGACATATTATGCACATAAAAAAAATTCATTTTCTTGATCCCCTAGAGCCCGCATTAGGTGAAAACCTGCATTTTTCCTGCTCCATCGAGGAAAATCTTAAAGATTATCCAGCCATCAGAGTATTCGGTTTATTTTCTTTACATATTGTCCAGGCATGCAGTTATTCCACGATTAAGTCTGTTGGCGGCCCGCGTTCCAAAATACCTTATCTCGTGCAACACCGGGTTCCACTGCTAGTATATATATATATATATATATATATATATATGCGTGTGTGTGTGTGTATTTATATATATATATACATGTATATATATGCATACATCTAGATATACATATATCTATATATGTATATATATATATATATATATTATCATCATCATCATCATCGAGACCAGAATCGAACTTTCTGAACAAAATCTCTCCACGATTCACGACTTTCCCTTGCTCCTGGCAACTGCTCTTAACTAATGTATGTATCGTCTGTGAGTTGATCGATGAAGGTCCGAAGTGGACTTCCTCTTCTACGTCCTCCATTAGCTGGTTGCCATAATTTTATCTTGTATATAACTTCCTGCTTACTACTCCAGCAATGTCCTGGAAATAATTGTTTCTACTTTTGGCACAAGACCAGCAATTACCCAGTACATTACTGGTACTTTATTTTATCGACCCCGTAAGGATGAAAGGCAAAGTTAACCTCGGCGGGATTTGAACTCAGACTGTAAAGGGACGTAACTATGCTAGAAAGCATGGCGTCCAAACCTCTACCGATACTGCCAATTCACCGACTTTGAGCAATTGTATAATAGTTGTTATCATGAGTAACTTGCATTTGTAATACACTGACGCCAGTTTATGATTTGTAAAACCCTAAGCAGTTTTTTGTAAGGACCATATAGTTTGTTCGCAAGTGCCCTTGTCAGAGTTCGTGTACCTGGTCCATACAAGGACACTGACTCAACAGATGTTCTGATATTTTGATCTTTCTGGGTAGATCTGAATTCCATATCATGTTCATTTTGTTCAATGCAGCCAGACTTTGAAAACTCTGATGTCAATGTCCTCTCTTCATGAACTCATCCAGCTGCGTAAATAAAGAAAATCATGAACACACACACACACACACATTTATATATGTAGGTGCACACATTTGTGTCATGTAACGTAAAATGGCGTAGACATACAACATAACAGGAGGAAAATTTAACACCACTGACGATGTTGCAGATGTGCAACGAAAGATTTATGATAAACTATATATATGTGTTTGTGTCTATATTGTATCTGTATTATTTTTGACCGTCGGTCAGTCAATGGCAACATTGAGGACCGAGTAAGATAGATTACCGATGTAAAAGACACAGAAGCGAGAAGCGAAAACCAACCAAACAGTGAGTGTGTTCTGTTATTAATTCTGGCAATATTACACAAATATGACCCTCCCCAAGTATAACAATATATATATATATATATATATAGGAACAAGCAAGACCCCGACGGCTGAGCTCAAGCCGTTTTGCCTTCAAAAATGTGGCTCAAATTGTTTTTTTTATATATAAGTGAAATCTGGTTGGTTGATGACTGTCACATGAACAAGTACATCAACTCCCGTGCCCGTTTTCGTTTGAGGATTCTTTAATGCCATTTTCACTTAAAAATGTGGCTCCAATTATTTTCTTTTTATAAATGTAATTTGGTTCGTTGATACATGTCACGTGAACAAGTACATGAAATTTTGCGCCAGTTTGTGTTTGGGTGTTCTTTATTGTCATTTTCACAGTCACATGATTTGTCATTGTGAGTTTTGTGCCAAACAAAATATAATTGTTTCTACTTTAGGCACAAGGCCAGCAATTAACCAGTGCATTACTGGTACTTTATTTTATCGACCCCGTAAGGACGAAAGGCAAAGTCAACCTCGGCGGGATTTGAACTTAGATCGTAAAGGGACGTAACTATGCTGGAAAGCATGGTATCCGACCCTCTACCGATACTGAATGGTTAAGAAATGGTTCAGTGAGTATGGCTGATGAGCCGAGGTGTCAAAATTCAGACTTTCTATTGAAATAAATTGAATGTTTGTGTCGATTATGGTGGGTAGAAAATAGAAACATATATTTTTATTCGTGTGCGGATGCGTGCGTGTGTGTGTGAATATATATATATATATATATATGTGTGTGTGTATGTGTGGGAAAATGATTCCATTAGTATAAATGGAGAAGGGTGTTATGTGTGCGTCTGTGTGTATGTGCGTGTGTTAGCATGTTAAGGTGTTAAAATATTAACGTATTTTAAAGTATAATTAGATCTGGTCTTTTAACTTTGAATATAGAAGAGGGTGTAATGTGCGTATGGGTGTGTGTGTGTGTATGTGCGTATGTATGTGTCTGTGCGGATGGTTAGTATGTTATGGTGTTAACATCTTAATGTATATTAAACTATATTGAATGGTGGTCTATATATTTTGCATAAACATATTTTCCCTATTTATTTATATTTGGTCTGTTGTATTGTCAGTGCAAAGTTAAAGTGGAAAGTTTCTTATTGCTTGCGCATACGTCTAGATGCGTACTGAGTGGTATCGGTCTTACGGTAGTGTCTCGTAATTGTTGGCGACGAATTGTTATCCTGTTTCTGGTACTTATTCATGTGACAGTCATCAACCAACCAATTACTTTTTTAAAAATCCAGCATTTCAAGCCACTCCTTTCCACATAAAACAAAAATAACTGTTTCTACTTTTCGTACAAGGCCAGCAATTATTCCAGTGTGTTACTGGTACTTTATTTTATTGACACCGTAAGGATGAAAGGCAAAGTTAACCTCGGTTGAAACTCAGACCAGAAAGGTCCGTAACTCTTTGCTGCATCAGACCCTCTAGCGATATTGCAAAAACCCTCCATCTCAATTCTACTTTTGAAAAGCATAAGAACTGTGAAACCAGTGAAGGAAACAAATAAATATTCTTAAAAACACTCCAGTTGCATTTGTGATTTGTTTTCCTTATATATATATATATATATATATATATATATATATATATATATATATATATATAGAGAGAGAGAGAGAGAGAGAGAGAGAGAGATACATCATATATATATATATATATATGCGTGCGTGTGTGTGTGCGTGTATATATATATTTATATATGTATGGATATATATATATGTGTGTGCGTATATATATATACATACACTCACACAGCCACACACACTTATACATGTATATTTGTATATATGTATGCATGTATGTATGCATATGTATATTGCATAGTTCTGTTGCTGCTGTCACTTCTCTACATAATAGTGCTGTGGATGTTACGGTTGTTGCTATAGAAACTGTTGTTTTCGCAGCTGTTTCTGTAGTTGTTGTTGACTTTGTTGTTAGAAACTGTTGTTACTGCTGCTTCTGTTGCTGTTGCTGCTGATTCGTCTGCTGCTGCTCCTTCTTCAGCTATTGTTGGTTGTTGTTGCTACTGCTACTGCTGCTGCTAATAAGTCTGCTGCTGATTTCATCCCAACACAGTTGTTATTTCCATTCTAACACCTTTCACAAATGGTGTAATCATAAGTCACGTCACAGTACTACCGAGTACAACTTGACAAAGTTGCTCAGAAAACACGCATTCACCCCAAGTACCACTTGACAAAGTTTCTTGCAACACACGCAGTCATCCTAAGTATCCCTTGTTAAAGTTGCTCGCAACATACGCACTCACCCCAAGTACCACTTGACAAAGTTGCTCAGAACATACGCAATCAGCCCAAGTAACACTTAACAAAGCTACTCAGAGCATACGCAGTCACCTCAGAAAAATACTTGTCAAAGTTGCTTGGAACACAGAATTGCCTCAGAGAAATACTTGACAAAGTTGTCTAGAATACCTAGTCATCTCAGAGTGCCACTAGAGAAAGTAACTTGGAATACACATGGTCATCTCAGAGTACCCCTAGAAAACATTTCATGGAATATCACTCAGATTTACCTGACAGTTCCACTTAACTAAGTGGCTTGTAATATCACACACAATCACCTTAGAGTACCACACACAGACACACAAAAGTATTGCTTAACAGAATTGTTTGGAACAAAACACACACCTCCCCCCCTCACCAAAGTGTACAACTTGAAAAGTTTCTAAGAACACCACATAGTCCCCTCAGAGTACAACCCGACAAAGTTGCTTGGAACACTACACAGTCCCCTCAGAAAGGTTTGCCAAGAACATAAATGCTCACCTCAAACTAAAACTTAAGAAAGCTGCTTGGAACATAAACATATTACTTCGGATCATTGAAGAACCCAGAAAAAAAGAATTTGCCCAACTATTCTGTTTTGGGATTTTTGCTGTTGTTGTTTTCTTTGTTATCATTATCATTATTATTATTATTATTATTATTATTATTATTATTACTGTTGTTGTTGTTGTTGTTGCTGTTGCTGTTGTTGTTGTTGGTGTTGTTGTTGTTGTTGTTGTTGTTGTTGTTGTTGTTGTTGTTGTTGTTGTTGTTGTTGTTGTTGTTGTTGTTGTTGTTGTTCTTCTTCTTCTTCTTCTTCTTCTTCTTCTTCTTCTTCTTCTTCTTATTGTAGTTGTTGTTTTTGATGTTCTTGTTATTGCTTATTTAAAACAATTATATTTATAGTTATTATTCAGCTATTTTCTGAACTATATCTCCTCTATTTAGTGTGGAGGAACATTTGCCTGTGTAAATACAGTCGTAAAGGAATTGTTTAAAATATATTAAGAGACGAAAAAGAAGGGAGAAAAAAGGGAAAGCGACAAAATAAGACAGTGCACACACGCACACACACAAATATAATCACATAGATATACACACACTCACGCATAAACACACATTGCAACACACACAGACACACATTCTCTTTCACGCAAGGTAAGTGATACTTTATTAAATTTCTTGTTGATGAGGTTGATGAGATTAATGAGGATGGTATGTTGAGGTTCTTGCCGTGTTAACTCTTTAATTGTCCTGTAAAGCTACATTATCTAATGTGCCATTTAAAAATAGACAGTAGCGTGTAATTAGAAGGAAGTTTGCTACTATTTCTAACATGGCATTAGCTCCTCGTGATTGCTGGTGGTGGTAGTAGTGTTCAGACCTAGGACAGTTTGGATCCAGCAAAACTATTAACAAGGATGGACCAAACGTTGCCCATCCCGTTTTTAAATTTCCAGACTTGATAGTTTAGACTAACGTCCTAAAACTGCCCTGGGTTATAATTACAGACCTGCTTATTTTAAAATGTTCATATTTATATTAAAGCCTTTCATCATGATTTTATTGAAGACACTTTTGTAAAGTAATATTTCAGAATCTAGCTAACTAAGGAAATGTTAGTTATCTTCAATGTTTTTTTTAATCAGCTGATACCATACGCAGTGTATTTCATTAGAAATGCAGTAACAAAAGTCTTAATGCATCATTATCTAAAGCGTTCCTCTTTATTTAAAACTCTAAGATATGATTTGAGAAAGATTTAGCTGCTATTTCTCACTAGCAGTTCTCACTGCTAGTTCTTTCGTTAGTGCTGTTATTGTTGATGCTCAGTTCTAGAGACAAACTAAATTGATGAAAGACCCTCCAGGCGTCAATGTCATGTCATTTGCCTCATAAATAGAGTTAATAGAAGTGTATGTCTTTCTCTTTTTAAGATGCTAGGCGATAATTTCTAGCAGCACCAACGCTATTGTAAGGTTCAGTAGTATTGTTGTTGATGGTGTTATTGTTGTGTTGTGGTTAATTGCCAACCATGACCATCCTCTAATTTTTTAGGCAACCCATTTGGTTTACTTACATAGGTAAACAAAAATCAACTTTCTTTTTCCCACAGATGACAGGCTTTGTGCCAAATTTAGAAAGGATTATGATATAAACGTATGTTATATATAATCGAATTTCATTTTTAATCGTTATAATAGAAGTAGGATAAAGGAAAAATATCCCTTAATTCCTTGTTGAGTCGTAGAGGCACTGTCATACGGCGTGTCAAGGGCACCTTTAAACCTAGCGGAGCCCAATCCTCTCCAGGTCTGAACACAGCTGATGTTTTCTATCGAAGAAGAATAGACCCCAGTACAAAAGGATGAAAGGCAAAGTTGACCACGGTGGGGTTTGAACTCAGAGTGCTCAATGAGGTGGAACGAATACCGTAAAGCATTCTATCTGACGTCGTAACGACTCTGTCAATTCGCCGCCTATATTAAAGAAGTAAAATAGTAAAAACAAAAAAAACAAAAATAAAGAACTTCAACTGAAGGAACTTCACTTGAAAACGATCGGATTATTTTTATGAATGAAACGTTTAAGAAGCTACAGATAGATAATCTGTTTTGACGTGCAAATAACTCGAAGTTTTCAAGCCCATATAATGTGATATTTATTGCCGGACTTTGGCATGATGTGATTTATTAATAACAATGAATTGTACAATTATTTCTCTTCCATGGCAATATTCCTGGATTTCGATCTAGCATTGAATCTTACTCAGCATTTCTTTAATGTGTCTCTAATCGATCGCTCAACTTACTAGACGTAGTTGCCAATCATCCTTAAAAACACACACCCAACGTCTTAAAGGCAAGGGTACGATATATGATATATACTCCTGGGTACCCTGCGGGTATAAAAATGACTGGGGGATCATAGGAAGAATGTTTGTGATTATAGGTTAGCTTAATCAAATTTACTGGGGCTTAACCACAGCTGCAGTACAGATCCATGAACCAATAGAGGAACCTTTAAGCATTTGTTTGACCTATTAGAAAGAGAAATCAAACTTCTCTCTATACCACATTCTACATTATTTTATCGATATCGGAAGAGTGGAAGCAAAGTTTATTTCGGCGATAATGTAAAGAAACAGAAAATATACCGTGATGGTATATCATCAGACACTGCCATTTCTACCAATTCATCACCCTTTTTTTATATTTTAATTTTTGAAGCAAGTGCAGAAATTTTAGTGCAGAATTTTTGAAGCAAGTGCAGAAATTCAAGCCTAAATTCCATATAATGCTTGTTATTAATAGAAAGTGTTAAAGAGCCATGGATTAGCAGAAGTGATACAAGCTCGAATAAAATGTCATTACGGCATTTGTACCGTCTATTTACGTTCAGAATTCAAATCCCAACGCGATCCAGTTTGATTTTCAATCTTCGAGAGCCGCTAAAGTAAAGTAATACTTATGATCTTGGGTCAATTTCATCGACGTACCTGCCTCACAAATTGCTGGCCTTGTGTCTAAATTAGAAACCATTAATATTGACTGTCTATTTCGTAGTTTTCTCAAGGCTACCAGATTTTTAATAGCCTGCCAGTGCATAGAGTCTTTCACGATATATCATTTTAACTATGTAACAGATAACAGGTAGATATAATAAACACCAATACAAACGAGGTGGGAGAAGAAATATTAATGGAGATTTTGCTCATGAACAGGTAGGGCTAGAAAATATCACGCACACACACACACACAGACAGAGGTACACACACACACACACACACACACACACATATATATATATATATATATATATAAAATATCATATATATATATAAAATATCATAAATATATATCTTAGATGAAGTTAATGAAGGCCTTACTGCAGTTGTATTTACCATTGTAAGCAGGGTTTAAAACCTATGAACAAATGTAAATACGTTTTCACACCATACGACATCTTACCCTTCCGCTCAATAACATATAGCATGCCGCTCGTTACATAAACCAGAACAATAATAAAGTGGCTAACCTAAATTTGTATAACGTGATTTCACCTGAGATGAGTTTAATTGAAAATAAATATTTACGAAAAACGCTGCTTATATTACAAAATATGAGATAAATTTAATGGAGACATGATTAAGGTTTTAAGAAATTATAAGCCTGGCTGTGAAGAGGTAAACATATGTAAATACATTTTTGTCATTCTCTTTGTTCACAGAAAAATAGACTATTGTATTTACATATTTTACAGCTTGCTGGCTGTTCATCAGAAGAATATTGATATAATTAATTAATCATACACTTTCATCTCCATTACAAGGTAAGTATCCTCAAATTCTCTTTTCTTCTCCCCCCCCCCTCACTCCCTCTCTCTCTTTCTCTCTCTCTCTCTCTCTATATATATATATATGTATATAATTTTTGTTTCACTTTATATGTATATGTATATATATATATATATATAAATTTGTTTCAATAATCATCGTTGGTTGAATCGAGCTATCGACCAACTCTGGTGTAATAAAGCGCAAGCACTCAATGTCGTGGAGATCATAGGTTATTATATATAAGTTATCAGACGATTTATAAATACTAAAAAGAGGAACGGTTTCACATATCCAACTTCAGATTGGTTGCAGGGCCGGATTTACTTCTTGGGTGGGGGGCGTTGGGCACTTTCGGTTTAGGGTTCATGCACAACATATTAGAATACACAGCAAACCCCCAAATTTACATATCAAAGTCGGCTTGACGCAAGTATTTGAAGAAGTTATTCATACGGGTGTTAACTTTTTTTAAAAATTGATGACTCCATGTAAACGACATCAAATAATTTTTATTAGAATATTATTCTTATAACAATCTCCAGTCTCTAAAGTTGAGAATATTTGAGGAATTGTGGTCACAGAAAGGACATTAAATACTTTTTGTTAAAAATATAGTTCTTGTCAAAATAAATCTAAAAGTCGTCCAGCATAGGACACAAATAAATTGCTACAGCCGTCGTTGCCCTCCCCCCCCCCCACACACACACTATGGGAGGGCCGGAGCAATTTCCCTCTTTGCTTTCCCCATTAGATCCGGCTCTGGAGGGGGGGGGGGGGTTGCACTAGTCCAACCTTTATTATATTCGTAATGAATCACTGTACCATCAAGAACACCAGAAAGTACATTTCAACAAACACCTGCAATAATAAGGATACACTCTGGTTCATTCAAGGGTAAGTTTGTGTTTAAATTTCATATTTAGACCGTCCGCCGTTGGCCAAACGTGTCATCATTCATTTCCGTAAGTGATCAGGCAAGCGCTATAGAGGTCATATATATTTTCTATCGCTTTTGGAGCCCGTTCCAATTTTTTTTTTCTCTTCGGACTTCTAAAAAATTCAAAATGGCTAGCTTAAAGTTTGAGAAGAATGTGCCAGTCATAGATATTACTCTGACGTTTTTAATAAGGTTGGGGGAGGGGGGTCACATCTTGGAGATGTTTTTAAGACATGTTCCCGTGGTACTCCTTCCCATGCACAGATCCTATGTGACACATAACTCACTCATGGCTGCTGAAAAACAAAATGTCTTCTGACAAACGTATCCAGGAGGGTGATCCATTCCATCCTCTTTGAGCTGATTGTCAATGACATTGCTAGCTCAGTCATCTCATCCTTCAATGTATAGTACGTACCTTGACGACGTGATCCTTTGTGGCTCTGTTGATCCTGTTGTTGAGGACCTTCCGCAAGTCATCCCAGCCCGAAAGCTCTTAGGAATTCAGACCAACCCGTCCACGTCCTAAGTCGTAAATGTAAGCTGCAGCGAAGCTGAGTTCCACAATATCCAGCCGGTCCTAACCGGGGTTAGACTAACGCCGAAAGACGCTGTCTACATTCTCGGCTTTCTATTCCTCCCGATATTACACTAGAGTGCCTGAAACCAATTATATAGACCCGACGAGAATGATGGAGGGATTATGCCACATTGAGGCACATTCGGTGCTCCTCCTCACGAGGAACTGCTTCGTTCTCACCGATTCACTTCAGACCTATCACTCACGGCCTATCTCAACTCAATTTCCTCCAGCCTCACCCCTACCAACAAGGAACCTGACTTGGTCCGGAAACGGGAGTTAGCTCTGGCTGATTGCGCCCCATCCGCCAAACCTAGTAACTTGGATTCCTTGGACCAATACCTTCTCGTCTCGAATGCCTCCACACTGCCTAGCAAACAAACAATGGCATGTGGATAAATTCGTTGCATACCTCATCAACTGGTACCCTCCTTGATGATGAGTGCACTCATATTGGAGTGACCCGTATGTGACCAACATGAATGACATGGTAGAGCGTTGTTAACGGGTTCATCCTTTTTTCCTTATTATGCCGACTTAACACAGGCTAGTTCCTCGGACACGCCTCTCTGAACAACACCATCAAGAGGAGCCTCAACGCAGTCTGTTCCAGTTACAACTGGAGCCAGCTAATCTCGGACATGGAGATAGTAAGTGCTCCTGCGAAATGAACCTCTTCCTCTTAGAGCGAGGTAAATCTCTAATCTGGGATGCAATGTGTTGTGCTTCGTTCACTGCATCCAACCTTGTTGATATGGACGCAAACACGCGCATCGTCGACCGCAATGCAAAGGAGAGGAAGATAAAAAAATACCGGGGTTTCAGTGACCACTTCATTTTCATATCGGTCATCGTCGAGACTACTGGTGTCCTTGGTTTCCGTATGGTGATTTTCTCCTAAAAATCAGAAAGACAGCAGCCCGACAGGAGAAGGTGCTACGTGTGTCTGCCGGGGTGGGTGTGACGGGTCATTTTCTGCGGGAATGTCTTCTTCTTCTTCTTCTTCTTCTTCTTCTTCTTCTTCTTCTTCTTCTTCTTCTTCTTCTTCTTCTTCTTCTTCTTCTTCTTCTTCGTGACATACGTCTTGGGCATTTTAAACCTGATGGAGACGATCCCCTCGCTATTTCTGAACACACCGATTTCTTCCAGGAACGGTCGGTGAGTGAGTGAGAGAGAGAGAGAGGGGATATAGAGAGAGAGATAGGGGGGTAGGGAGAGAGAGAGAGAGAGAGAGAGAGAGAGAGAGAGGGGGTATATGGAGAGAGAGAGAGAGAGAGAGAGAGAGAGAGAGAGAGAGGAAAGAGATATAGAGGAAGAATTGACACCAGTACGTAACGTCCTCTTTTATTAACCGCGAAAGGATGAAAACCAATATTGACCACAGCGGGTTTGAAATCAGAGTGGAGAAACTCGGAATGAATACCGCAAGTCATTCGATCTGACATTTTAACGAGTCAGCCAATTTGCGATGGAATAAAGAGAATAAAGCGTACCGGGGATTTGGGAAGGAACAGAGTCGTGGTGGTGGCTAAAGGTTATACAATACAATTGCAATGACTGCTCATTTACGTGAATTGAATGACAAATTACAACGAAACGTCTTATTAGTAATCAGTCGTGTATATGCATTTACAAATTTAAACACGCAACAGCCACACACACATAAACATACTCAAATACTCAATGTTTACACTAGTACACACGTGTGTAGCATATACCTACACATATATGTAGACAGGCTTTCATATATACACGTATAACTACATCCATGCGTTGACGGACATATATATATTTCAGGCACACACCGCATTCATAAAGACATATATATACAATTGCCAGGAATTACTAATACTCCCGCACATACATATATAATAAATACACACATACAACCATACATACACATATACAATAACGCACACATACACACAAACACTTACACATATACTACACACACACGCACACACACATACAAACACGCACACATTTACACACACACACACACACATATATATATATATATATACAAACTTAGGTTAAATTCACATTTTTATCTCTCGAATATGCACGATTTTTATGTAGATAAAACATTTTAAAACGAAATTACTACACTGTATATATATATAAATACCCCCCCCCCCCCCCCACCCACACACATGTATGTATATATATATATATATATATATATATATATATATATATATACATAATTTTTAATATAGATGAGATTCTACAGGACTAGAACTGTTTCATTCTTTAGAAATCATCCTGATGATTTCTAAAGAATGAAACAGTTCTAGTCCTGTAGAATCTCATCTATATTAAAACTTTTATACTCTGCAATGTTTTGAGTACCTTACTTACTGTGGTTACCTCCGATTCAACCCGGAATAACGTATATATATATATATATATATATACATAATTACATACATACAGGCACACACACACACCTTGAATGTGCATATATAAGAAGGAAAAAGTGAGTGCAGAAGAGAGAAAGAGAGATAGAGAGGGAGAGAGAAATAGAGAGAGAGAGAGAGAGAGAGAGAGAGAGAGAGAGAGAGAGAGAGAGAGAGAGAGAGCCGAACGTCCGCCTCAGCATTCTTGTCACAGTATGTCGTAAGAAGACGAATTGAAGTCGCGGAGTTGTTGCGGATAGAAACCTGGAGGACACAAATACTAGAAGTTAAATTCTAATCACGTCCGTAGGCATATTGTGAGCTTAAATCGATAGTCCATTCCACCTATTCGGGTCACGGCAACTGACTTCTGACCACGGGTTGTCGGCTGGGAAAACATCATCGCATAAGATAACCCAAACAAAAACACAAAAAACATCAACAAAATTGTCAAAGAATCTATCTATAAGTCTGCCTGTCTGTATGTATATTTACCTATCCAACCTATTCTTTCTGTGTGTGTGTGTCTCTCTCTCTCTCAATATATATATATATATGTATATATATATATATATATACTAGCAGAGGTACCCGGCGTTGCTCGGATATTAAATAGCAATTGTGTATACCATTTATGTCAATACTTCAGTGGTGCTTCGAAAACTATACTTTTACAAAATCATCGGCTTTTTCCAAAAGGGGGTTCCTGCACCCAGGGGTCCCCTACCAAATATGTGCCAATTCTGAGAGTTCACATTCATCTGTAGGACAAACGTAGCCCATGTGTCAAGTTTTGTGAAAATCGGTTGCGAACTCCAGAAGTTATGACGTTTTGTTGCATTGCACGGCAGTGCTTCAGTCGACTCCAAGGAAATGGTTAAAGTGATTAAAGGGATTATCTTGGGGTGGGTGGGGGTTGGGGGCTCTATAATCAATATCTGGAAAAATGACAGTGCCCATGGCCATCCGGAGTACATAAGTAACCTATGTCTTAAGTTTGGTGAAAATACTGTAGGAATGCATAAGGTTTATATATACGCCCGTGCGTTCGTGTGTGTGCGTGTGTTTGTGTGTGTGGGTGTGTACGTATTTGTGTGTGCGTATGTATGTGTATGTCCGTCGGGGTATACGTATGTACTGGCCTAAATCTTCACTATTTACTTTTACTATTTTAATAACCTCTGTCATTTTCGTTTTCAATTTTATTTATATAATTCTTAAACTCCGGGGCAGGAAATCATTCTGTTATTTTAAATAGAATATTAGTCTAACGACTCCACTTATACCATAAACTTGTCTTGTCTGTGCATGAAATTGTTCTTCACGCTCCACATAACGACGTATTATCCTCGTTTTTTTCTCGTTCATTGCCGGGGAACGTCTTCACGAACCAAAATATCGTCTTCCTGTTTTCGTTCGGTAAAACGTTTCTCGAAATAATTACTTCTGCGTTCACAGATTACTCTGTTCAATTTGAATGGAAAATTCCTGTTTCATCGATTTTCTCCCTAACCATGGAAGATTGTAGCTTGAAAGTCGACGCAACGCCTCCTTGGCTCATTCTGCATAACTGTGTAAATTTTCGCTGCATTCCACCAAGCCGTTTCGAAGTTTATCCGACTACACCTACATATACAACGTCCGACCACTTCCAATTTATATAGTAGATTTGTTTATATATGAATGACAAAAAGAAAAGTACAAAACTATACATGAATTGTTTCTACTAAACCTTCAATTTAAGACACAACCTACATATTTGATAGGACTCCAGCTCACTTCTTCTTCTTCTTCTTCTTCTTCTTCTTCTTCTTCTTCTTCTTCTTCTTCTTCTTCTTCTTCTTCTTCTTCTTCTCCCCCTGGAACATTGGGCTGCGAGCCACCCCCACACAACGTCATGTTCTGAGTCTACTTTTCAACTCCACCGTGATGCACGGTGCGTCATGGTGTATCTAACCATTTTTTTTAGGTCTTACCACGGCTGATTTCTTCCAGAGAGAAAGAAAGAGATAGAAAAATGCAGAGAAGATTCATCCCCGGGGGAATAATAAAAAGTGTTTACACTGCATATTTCATTTTTTCAAAGCTAAAGCTGCCGAACCAAAATCAGTAATTCAACTCCCTGAAAACTTTCAAATATATGCTCTTCTAGCATGAATATTATGTTAAGGATAAGCTGTCCACAAAGTAAGATTTACTTGCATATCCCCCGCTCATATAAACACATAAATACATGCATACATATATTACAGTTAATATTTTTTTTTATTAAAGCGTTTTCATATTATATATATATATATATATAGTGACGAAACATAAGTCAATTGCATGAACTGATAATCCTTTATTTACTGCTTTATTTGTATGAAATTGTAAATAAGACAAAAGTATTAGAACAGGGGGAAATAACTCACCGAACGCGATAGTTTTGGGGCTCCAGGGACCACATTTTTCAAGTTAGAGATTTGTACCGTCGTCTATTTGCTTGCTTGGCACTTTTTACATAGGTGTTTAAATTTTCATGTCAGTCCGACCAAGTCTACTACCATTTAACCTTGAACATCTGAATTTAAACCACCACCCATTTCACAAATATATATTATATATATATATATATATATATATATATATATATATATATATATATATATATATATATATATATATATATATATATATATAAATATATATATAACAAAGGAATTGTCGTAAGGAACCAGATGGACCATAACGCACCAGAGTACTCGAAACTTAGGATAGTAGAGTGGGAAATAGGAAAAAGTATGACCCCGACGTCAGAGCTCAAGCCGTTTCGACGGCTATTTCTGGACTGAAATAGCCATCGAAACGGCTTGAGCTCTACCGTCGGGATCATACTTTTCCCTCTATCTATCTATCTATCTATCTATCTATCTATCTATATATATATATATATATATATATACACATATATATGACCTCAGCCGGATGGCTGGATCAGGTAAAAGAGGGTAAAAGAGGATATATATATATATATATAGAAGTGGTTACACAACAGTTAGTTCACCATACTGAGAACAATTGTTTCACCTTAGCGGATCTTCAGCTGAGGACATTAACGAGGCAGGGTGAGATCGCATCTGTATATATATATATAAGTATGTACACGTACATACATATATGTATACAGACGTACAGTAGTATGTATATATATATACATACATGCACACATATATATATGTACGTATGGATTCACCGAACATTTATTATAATGCTCGGTGTGTTTGTAAACAAACATCCCGTATTAAGCCGTAGTGTCCAGCAACCATCGTTGCTCGTTTGTTCAACACTGACAAAGGAACGCTGTACTAGTTTCAAGCTTATTAGCTATCGTCAGCAACGTATACCTTCCTGCCAGATTGTTGAACGTATATACTTACCTTATGCATATTAACGGCTGAGTAGCCCAATTTGCATATCGAGTGGGTTAATCGGCCGGGTGCACCGAAAACGATAAACGGAAAAAATGAAACGAAATTTCATTTCCCACTCTTAGTACGGCTGTTACTTAAATATAAGTATGTACACGTACATACATATATGTATACAGACGTACAGTAGTATGTATATATATATATATACATGCACACATATATATATATGTACGTATGGATTCACCGAACATTTATTATAATGCTTTATATATATATTATATATATATATAATAAAAATAGATACAAAATATCCTTTACACGTTTACCTGTTTGTTTGTCAGCTTCTTGATATGAAATAATGTGCTGAAATCAATAGAGTGATATTTGGGGATTGTCGATTTTATCGCCAATAAAAAAAATCAGCCGCACCATATGATTTTTTTCAATTTTCCACTTTATTTTTATTGCTCATTACTGGATAGTTCATTCTTCCGTCACACATTCTGTGACCTCCTCAATGACTACATGTTCTCTTCTATGCTCCCGTTTCTTTCTCGTCTTAATCTATTATTCCATCATTTTTTCAATGACCAGAGGGAATTGGAGGCACAAAAGGGAACAGATAGTCATTGATGAGGTCAGAGTATATATATATATGAGTATATTTCTGAGTGTGTGTGTGTATGCATATATATATATATATATATATATATATATATATATATATATATATATATATAAACTACCAGAATTACCCGGCGTTGCCCGGGGTTTGAAATTATGCTAAGAATATACAGCTAGGAAGTAAAAGAAGAAAATTATTTGTCCCCAACCAGTCAAAATGAGCAGAAGTCTTCAATATATAATGCAAACGAATATTTAGTGCAATCTTTGTATACATAAAACTATGCTGATAATGAAGGAAAACACTGAACAGGATGTAGTTATACAAATGATTAAAGACAATACAAGTTGAATATCTGTAAAAAAAAAACAGGCAGTTTTGCTAAAGTACAAAAAGTTGTAATGAAAGCAGAGTTGTATACAAACAAAAAAACAATGAGAGTAGAATAAGAGAAAATCTATTCTTTGAGAGCATCCTTTGCTGTGTATGGTTATATTTTGAACTTATAATCCAAAATATCCTGCATGACATATTCTTGGTGTTTTGTAATGAGTAAGGTGAAGTCAAGGCAGAGCTGTAATAAGTGTTTTTGTTAACACTAAAGCACTTCAGGATAGACGATATTCTTTGTTTTCCTTTCCGGAACAAACGCAAAGAGATTATTTCTATTGCCAACTCGTGAGCAGGCAACGTAGAATTGTCCGTGCGAAAGCAAGGTTGATCCAAGTGAATTCCAGCGACGGACAGATTTGACCTTGCGACTTGTTTATGAACATCGCAAAGGCAACACGAAGGCAGGCTAATTTTTGTTATTATCACATCATCGCCTTTTCCACATCCGGATAGGGCAAATTAACCTTACCCTTTTGCAATTGAAAACGAAGGTCTCCATATCTCCCCTCTATCACTCTCTTTATAAGGATTGTCAATAAAGCTGGTTATCGCCCTTACATCAATTTTGCTACCGATAATTTTGCTATCGATTTTTTATTGCTCAACCTTCGTTGATTTGAATAGTTTTTGTGATGCGACCATATTATCGACCTGTGCAACGTGCACCGAAAATTTGGTCAAATTCGGTTGGTAATTGTAAAAGCGTTAGGTATCCAAAGTTGTACACAGACACACACACATCCTCGCTTTTATATATATATATATATATATATATATATATATATATATATATATATATATATATATAAATAAAATAACAGGAGGCTGGACTGGTGTAAATCCTTGAAAAGTTTATTATACTATGATCATTTCAATGACCGGGTTCCGTATGAATCCGGGGTGATATCATCAGGTATTCGAAATATAACAAAGGAATATATAAAAAATGAATGTGTCCGAAAATCAGAGACAGAGAGGACGACTGACCAGCTAGCTGCTTTCAACTCGGCCAGTCGCCCTCAAGTGATGGCAACTCGGTCTACTAATGACCATCTGGTGAGGGGGCGAAGGATAATAATGTACTACCACCTCTCCGTCAGAGAATAAAAAAAGAGAAGAAAGAAAGAAGAAAAGTCAGCGTAAGGGTCACACTACAGTCATGCTAGAAGACGCCACGAAAAATATTATTCCAAAGAACCCATATTTTAACAAAGGCATATATATGGGTCTCTGTATGGTCTAATGTGTGAACAGAAAATTGGAACGTTAACTTGTGTTAAGAGTTATAGGATGAAATTAAATCATTAGAAAATTAATAGAAAATTAAAGGTTTGTGTTGCGAAATTTATTTAATGAAATCACAGAGAGAGAGTCTTATAAGAAAAAGTTTAAGTGTATTATAGGGAATCTCGATAAGTTATCAAGGTGGGTTATAGAGTAAAGATAAAAGCCTTCGATTGTAATTCCCAGCCAGCACCTCCTAACCACGTGTCAGCCAGTTTCGAGTGGTATCGTCTAGCGAAATAAATGGAAATTAATTTTTCCGAGTACTCTAGGAACGTAACTGTGATAGGCTCCGGGTGTGTTAGCGGGAAGTCAACCAGCTTCTACAGGCCATCATCTATACCAAACGAATACTATTAATTCGTACAGGAGGGGTTTATTTACGTGCCAGCAGAGGGAGGCCTGATACAGCTAACAGTTATGCCTAAGCCTAGAGTTTATAGGTATGAGTATAATAATTAACTCCGTATTAGAACCACCAACTACACAAACGAAGACGGGTGAACTTCACTACGTTGAGTACTCTCCATAATATTACATCAAGATTGACCATACGGAATGACCAATTCTATCCAGTGGTGAACCAACAAACCTAAATAAATAAATAAATATATATATATATTCAGGTTTGAGGTTCACCACTGGATAGAGCTGGTCAATTATAATTATAATTATATATATATATATATATATATATATATATATATATAAGGAAAAGAAATTGAAAACGTAACTGGAGTTTTTTAAGAATATTTATTTATTTACTTTACCCGTTTCATTGTTCCTATGATTTTCAAAAGTAAAATTGAGATGGAAGGCTTGTGTTTCTGTTACGGTTTGTCTTGCATCAAGTTCGCGTTCGAAAGTTCTTTCTGTTTTATACGAAAAAAGTGGCCCAAATTGGTGTGTTTTTCTTTAATGTAATTTGGTTGGTTGATGACTGACAAGTAATAAATTCATTAAATATATATATATATATATACATATATAAGTTATTCCGTGTTGAATCGGAGGTAACCACAGTAATTAAGGTACTCAATACATAGCAGAGTATAAATGTTTTAATATAGAAGTGCTTCTACAGGACTAGAACTGTTTCATTCGAGAGAAATCCTGACGATTTATCACGAATGAAAAATTTGTCAACATTTTCTTTTCCTTTTTACTAATATATCACAACTCGTGTGTCACAGCTCTATTAAAAAAATATATATATATTTAATGTCCTGAGTATGACATTAAACTACATCCAGTGGCAAGGCTCCAGTTCGGGAGTTCAGGAGCTGTGGGGAATGTGGAGTTACCCCTTAGTTGTCATAACTCCCAAGTCTGCCCTGGCCCGGAGTAGTAGTACGTGTTAGGGCGCCATTTATGGGTTAAATAACTACCTTATTCGAGTGGCGCCGGTAAGGTATTGTCAGCCATTGAAAAGAAATGTGGAGAGTCTATCTAACAACACTAGGGTTAGAGCCCCTAATTACACTGTCAAGGAGCAGTCTGGTCATTATGACTCTGCTGGCTTAGAGCCACAGGGAGGGCCAGTGGATGATGGATCAGCTGTCTCTGAGACAAATATAAAGAATGCAGTTTTGTCCTGCAGAAGAGCCATCAAAATGGGCACTTTGAATGTGAGGACTATTCGGACGCTGGAGAAGAGAGAGGAGTTGGGACATCTGTTCGAGGAGAGTGGTATACAGATACTTGCGATCCAAGAACACAGGATCTTACACGATGAGCCCATGAGGAATGTGATGATTGGGAAGATGAGCCAGCTCATCACCACATCGGCAGTGAGGAACATGACCAATGCTGCAGTGGGAGGAGTGGGTTTTGTTTTCAGCACAAAAAACAGTCTATTGGTGAGGGAAATAATACCTGTCTCCTCGCGAAACCCAAGACTGTCAGTCATCTCAACCTATAGTCCAACCGAGGGAGACAGTGATGTGAGTGCGGAAGAGTTCCATGAGGATGTGTGTAGAGCTGTCAATACCACACAAGCACACAACATCCTGCTTGTTTTGGGGGACTTCAATGCACATCTGAGTAAGGAGGGCAGTGGAGATCCTTGCTAGTACTTCCATAACAAGACCAACCGAAATGGAAGACTACTGAGAGACACCCTGCTGGAAGCGAAGTTGCTAGCGACCAACCTAAGGTTTAGGAAGAATCCGGGGAAGATGTGGACCTACATCTCAGATATGCACCTGTCCAAGTCCCAGATGGATTTCATTATGGTGAGGAAAATGTGGCGGAATAGTGTTCTGAACACAGAACCATACAACTATTTCAGTACACTGGGTTGTGACCACCGGCTTATTATGAGTGAGGTCCGGGTGAGCTTAAGAAAAAGCAACGCTCAGCTCTAGAGAGCAATCTATGACTGGGGAGCTTTCAAGGATGATAATAAGCTACAGGAGAGGTTCACAGTGGAAGTGAGGAACAGGTTCAGTGCTCTGTGTGGAGAGACAGAGGAGAAAGAGATTGGATGGACTGAGGAGAGGGTGACGAGGAGGTACGGGCACTTCACCAATGCAGTGGTGCAAGCAAGTGAGACCCTGGTGCCGAGGAGAAAGAACCAAAGGAAGCACGTCAGCTCTGCAGACCCAAAAGTGTGTGCAGCCAGAGAACACCTGAAAGCTGCCAACGACCAATTCTATGCTGATCCTACGGAGAAGAGGATGGAGACTGTGGAGGTGATGAGGGAAGAACTCTGTACCGCTTACACTGAGGCCAGAGAGGAGGCAAAGATAGAGAAGATCAGAAGTGTGGAGAGAGCGGTTGACAGGTCTGGATGTAAGGAGAGCTGGATGATCATCAACGAGATCACATGGAGGAAGAGAAGATGTTCGAGTCAGATCCAGGGACAGGACCCGAGGATAGGAAGAGGAAATAGCTAGACCATTTAAGCACTCTACTAGGAGAGCCGCCCTCCACAACCCAGAGCACTGGGGTGATCGGGCGGCTGTTTGAAGAACTGGATATTGAGACAGAGCCCTTCACCAGAGAAGAGCTTCAGAGAGCCAAGAAGAAGATCAAGGAGGGAAAGGCTCATGGAGAAGATGGAGTGGCATCAGAGGTGATGAAGAGGTGTGATTTTGACGATATCATCCTGGGGTTCTGTAACCAGGCACTGGAGAAAGGAGTTGCCCCGAATCAGTGGAGGATCAGTAACATCGTCCCAGTGCCAAAGAAAGGAGATCTCTCTAACACCACCAACTACAGGGGGATCTCACTGACGTCACTTGTGGAAAAGACCCTCAACAGGATGATTCTTAACAGGATCCAGCCTGAGATTCAGAAGAAGCTCAGGGACAACCGGAACGGCTTCAGAGAGGGAAGATCAACCACCAGTCACATCCTGATGCCGAGGAGGATATTAAAGGGAGCTAGAGCAAAGTGTCTTCCTGCGGTCATGGTTTTCATTGACTTTAGGAAGGCCTTTGATTCTGTGGACCGTCACTGCCTGATGAGGATCTTAAGGCTTATGGAATCCACAAGTTGATAGCGGACCTGATATCACTGCTCTACACCAACACCAAAGCCCAAGTCATTACACCTGGTGGGATGACAGAGTTTTTTGAGATACTGGCTGGAGTGCTCCAGAGATATACATTGGCTTTCTTCCTAGTTTTGGTGACAAATACAGTGAAGGAGGCAGAGGATTTGATGCAGGAGGTTGAGACTGTGTCGATGAGTGTGGGGCTGAGAATGAATGAGACTACAACAAAATATCTGGTAGAGAATCTTGAGAAGCCAGAAGTGGGATCACTAATGTAGGCGGGAAGCCGCTGGAATTGGTTGAGGACTTCCTGTATTTGGGAACAAAGAGTGGGAATACGGAAGATGATGTGGTTGAGAGGAAGAGCAAAGCCTGGACGGCGTGCCACAGCTTGAGATCGGTGTGGAAGTCGGACCTTCGTAAAGACCTGAAAATCCGCCTCTTCATCGCTGGAGTGAAGTCTGTGCAGCTGTATGGGTCTGGGACTTGGACACTGACCAAGAAACTCACTCAGATGTTGGATGAGTGCTACACGAGAATGCTGAGGATAGCTCTGAACATTGATCAGTATACACTGAGGATGAAAAACACAAAGCTGTATGGGAGCCTCCCAAAAATCAGCTCAAAAGTGACACAGAGGAGACTGAGGTTAGCTGGACATGCTCATCGACATCCAGAGTTGACATTGCACTCAGTGCACCTGTGGGAGCCCCTACATGGACACACTGGAAGTGGGAGACCAAGTTTAACGTATGTTGATGCCCTAAGGATAGACACTGGTCTGTTGGAGATGCAGGACATAGCAACGATAATGAGGGACAGAGACCGCTGGAGAGAACTCATCGATGGATCTCGGGAATTTTACTCGCTCTAGAATATATATATATGGGTTTGTTGGTTCACCACTGGATAGAACTGGTCATTCTGTGTGGTCAACCTTGATGTAATATTATGGAAAACACTCAACGTAATGCAACTCACCCGTCTTCGTTTGTGTACTTGGTGGTGCGAGTACGGAGTTAATTATTACAAAAGAACAGGAGTCATGTACTGGTGTAAATCCTTGAAAGGTTTATTATACTATGATCATTTCAATGACAGGGTTCAGTATGAATCCAGAGACAGGAAGGGGGCCGGCTATTTAGCAGCTTCTAGCTCCGTCGGCGGCCCTCAAGTGTTGATTATTACCATCTGGTGTGAGGGCGCAAGCCTTTAATGTACTACTACCATCCCGTGACTATATATATTACATCCTGAAATATATATATACACGATAAATTGTCAGGGTAGTATATAGAGTAAAATTAGGCCCGTGTTAGCGGTCAATAACCAGTGACGCCTGCGGACCCCGCGCCAGCCACTCCCTCCCACGTGCCAGCTGTTCCGAGTAATTAACTCCGTACTCGCACCACCAACTACACAAACGAAGACGGGTGAGTTGCATTACGTTGAGTGCTTTCCATAATATTACATCGAGGTTGACCACACAGAATGACCAGTTCTATCCTGTGGTGAACCAACAAACCCAAATAAATGATGCTCCAGAAATGTCGAGCGCTTTCAGATGTAATAATTGTTTCTACTATTGGCACAAGGCCAGCAACTATTCCACTGTATTACTGGTACTTTATTTTATCGACCCTGTAAGGATGAAAGGCAAAGTTTTACCTCGGCGGGATTTGAACTCAGATCATAAAGGGAGGTAACTTTATGCTACAAAGCATGGCGTCCGACCCTCTACCGATACTGCCAATCCACCGCCCTTTCAGTTGTAATAATGAATAGCGGCACTGACGCCAGTGTATAGCTATCGCCAGCATGGGACTAACTAATCTACACACCTTTCGGATTTTGGCTGCTTTGAGCTTTGTCTACCACCCACCTTGTCAACCGCTTCTCCCATGTCGGGAATATCCAGACTGACAGACCTCATTGATTCCTCTAAATAATTCTACGTATTCTAATATAGCGTGTATTGTATTGACTGAATTCTCTATCCTATACTTCAGGGCATTTGTGATCCAAGTTGAATATTAAGACTTGAACATACACTAGGTATCACCTGATACCACTCCTTCTCTTCCATCCTCTATATCTATATGTATAACCATGTATTATCCGAATGCCCCTCGATCTTATATTTCCCCTGTGTTTTGATTTCTTCTATATGTTCTCTAAACTTCCGTTTTACTCCATGCATCACCACCCTAGTTATGACTGCATTTTATTTATATATTTTTATTTATTTATGTATTTGGCTTTTTATTTTTTATTTTGTATTTTGCTTATTATTCCTTTTAATTATATATTTACTTACTCGCTCTATACCCAGTACATAACTACCTCTGTGATCATTAGCACACAACCCTAGAATATTACTCACTGTACCCATATATCTGTTTCCTTATTCACTCCCCCTACCCATCCTAGAACCACACTACTATAATCCGGACTAAATGGGGACTAGATATAGTATATTAGCGCATTTCATCGCGTTTTACTACTTCCAACCTCACACCACGGGTGTCTGGTAACACGCGATGATCCGACGGATGTGGCGGATTTCCCGACTGCGCGCCGGGCACTCGGGCGTTTTAGCCTTCCTTGAGTGCTTGGAAAAATAAATTTCCCCTTCTTTCGATAAACGAAATTACTCGGAACCGCTGTTTCGTCCCGGGACCAGGCCGGGCTTGGGACTCGCCGCGCCGCCGGCATTGACCGCCAAATAGTACCTTTATTTTCTAGGCTTAGTCATAACCTTTAGCTGTATCATGCCTCTTCTTACTAATACTTAACTAAATTCCCAGCCTGTGTGATATAATAGCAACCGTTTGGTATATACGATGGCCAGCCGGCGCTGGGGGGGGGGGGGGGGGGCTCCACGCTAACACACACGACGACTAAGACAGTTACATTCCTGGAGTGCTCGGTAAAACTAATTTCCATTCCTTTCGCTAGACGATATTACTCGGAACAGCTGGCACGTGGGAGGGAGTGGCTGGTGCGGGTCCACAGTCGTCGCTGGTTATTGACCGCTAGCGCGGGCGTAATCTTACTCTATATACTACCCTGACAATTTATAGTGACTATATATATTACACTTAAACTTCTTCATAAAAGCCTCCTTATGTTAATTGTCACATTCTCTCTATATCATTACACACACTCTCTCTTTCTCACTCTCTCTGTCAATCTCTCTCTTTTTTTCATTCTCCCACACTCTCTCTCTGTTTGACTCTCTCTGTCACTCTCTATCTCTCTTTCATTCACACACACTCTTTCCCTTTTTAATCTCTGTCTGTCTTTGTGGATGATGTTTTTTCTTGAAAAAACATATTTCGCGGCAATTTCGAGCATGCCTGACCAGCCTGATTGACGCGTGACCTCAGCGCTGACATTTCCATCTGATGTGATGGTAGTAGTACATTAAAGGCTTGCGCCCCCACACCAGATGGTAATATGTACACCTTCTAATCAACACTTGAGGGCGGCCGACGGAGCTAGAAGCTGCTAAAGTGCCGGCCGCCCTCCTGTCTCTGATTTAAACACCATGGATTTTTATCTGTTATATTCCTTCGTTATATTTCGAATTACCTGATGATGTCACCGGATTCATGCTGAACCCGGTCATTGAAATGGTCATAGTATAATAAACCTTTCAAGGATTTACACCAGTACTTGCCTCCTGTTATTTTGTAATATATATATACAAAGGTTTTATTTAATTTGTTGGAATTCAACAAATTTAAAAGTTTTATAACTGATATAAAGCACTCAACAAGTTAGTGGAGTAAATATTCATTATATTAATAAATGGAAACTATATTTATAAAACCATAATTATTTTATTATATATATTTCAAGGGCAACCAAGACAAATTTTGGTGCGCTTTCATTTTATAAAATACAAAATTTGTTTTATAAATGTTGACATACCCGCAGAAGAAGAACCTTGACGGTTGGAGGTTCGCAGGCTAATGTGATGCATGCAGTTTTCCTTATCCTCAGGTATAATTTCTCTACCATCTTTGAGTTGAAGGGGGCACCTCTAATAATTCAGATTTTATAGCTGCGATCATATTGTAAATTCGATGTATTATACATATATTATTTAATGCGTGGCACGAATTTTCATAGAATAATTAAACTTTCAACTTTTATTATGTTAGTATTCGGTGTGATCAAGTTATATCAACGAACAGTCAGCAATTCGTGTGAAAATATATACATCAGCTGAGTATGTGTACCAGCAGTTGGTGGGGATGTAATCCTGTGCCATACCCAGTGAGAGTCTTGTACTCTCAGTCGATTAATGCTAAGGAAACCGAGGATAAGTACCAACCTGATGTGACATCAGCTTCGAACAGAAGCTCTCAAATAGTGTATTAAAAATCCTCATAATTAGGAGTAAAGATACTAGTAGTGATTTTGAAATCAAACTATATCAAACTGCCAACGTAATACAAATCGAATAATATATATATATATATAAATAGCTTAGAGTTTAGACTCAATGGGGTCATTTACAATCATTTCAGCTCTAGGAATCGCTTCTGAGCAGTATAAATTAATATTTGATGAACATTTACATGTTTTAGTTGCAATTGACTAATAAGATCGCTAGAGTGAAAAATCTTAATTCAACAACATAAAGTCTGCCTGTACGATCTAAAAAATAATAAATCAATACTCACAGACTCATATGGGCAAAAAGCCTTGGTACCTAGACACGTTTAAAATTCAAAATACAAACCATTTCCGCAGATCGGTCAGAACTTCAAACTTCAAACATGTTTCACAAAGGATGGTATAATAGTAAAATAATTAACTAATTAGCAGTGAGTTAATCAACTTTTTCTGTGTTTATCAATAGGTACCCAGATAAAATAAATAGGCTTTTTGCCCATATGAGTCTGTGAGTATTGATTTATTATTTATCACTGCTCCCCCATGTGAGCTGAATTTTGTAATCCCATATAAACGGCTGTTATTTCTAGCACTATGTGTGGGACGTTAGAGGACTGGAATAAGCCGTGTGCAAAACCTCGTGTATTTTCGCTACGCTAACCAGACCTTAGATATTTTTCTGAGGTAGAGTTATTTTATTTTATCTGGGTACCTATTGATAAACACAGAAAAAGTTGATTAACTCACTGCTAATTAGTTAATTATTTTACTATTATACCATCCTTTGTGAAACATGTTTGAAGTTTGAAGTTCTGACCGATCTGCGGAAAAAGTTTGTATTTTGAATTTTAAACGTGTCTAGGTACCAAGGCTTTTTGCCCATATGAGTCTGTGAGTATTGATTTATTATTTTTTAGATCGTACAGGCAGACTTTATGTTGTTGAATTAAGATTTTTCACTCTAGCGATCTTATTAGTCAATTGCAACTAAAACATGTAAATGTTCATCAAATATTAATTTATATATATATATATTATTCGATTTGAATTACCCTGGCAGTCACCCCCCACTCTCAGAAGCGTGAACCTAATAAACTACCATTTGTACTGCCTTTCTGTTTTTTGTTCTTGTCTAATATTTAACTATATATATATATGTATATATATATATCCGTTACACCTTTCGCCCATGGTTTTGTATCGCTTGGGTGAAGTTACCGTTTCTGCGCATGCGCGTTCATACGGTTGTTCTTCCTGTTCCGTATAACCATGACCAGTCCGAGCTGAACATCCGCATCAGGTGAAACAATTGTCTGGGTATGGTGTACTAACTGTTGTGTTACTACTTCTATATATATATATATATATCCATCTCCTTCTCTCACCCTCTCTCTCTGTCTCTCTCTCTCTCTCTCTTTATATATATATATACATTGTTGTCCCCCCGTTATTCGCGGTGAAAAACAGCGAATATTAGACGTGGTCCATAAAAATGCATATAAAGGTCAAAATATAACGTAAAATATAAGTGGCGTCCAATAGACCGGCATATACGGTATATTGTTATTAATAATTCAGCGTTAAGTAAATATATATATATATTTGTTTCTACTTTTGGAACAAAGCCAGCAATTATCCCAGTGCATTACATATTGCCACGAAAAAAGCAATTTAAAAAATCGCGGAAGATATTCACGATTCCACTAATATGCGGTGGTTTCCACAAACAATTATTAGTTAGGTTCTAAGGAAAATTCTCCGAATGCCGGGCAATCTGAATTTAGCACGCATTTAGGATGAAAGACGTTTCATTTGTGATCAACTCTTCTTTCTATTTAGACTTAATATATTACTTTTCCAATGTGTCCTACATATTCTTAAGTTTGCCGGATGTGATTTTGGGGTGATTTTGACCGATCCCTCATCGGATCACTTCATGTTGGCGTTTAACAACAGCTAATACCGGAATTTTAAGAGTTAGGATCAAAAGGGTTTCAGTCACAACCATCGTATTTCTAGCCAATGAACACACCACGTTGAGGATTCCTTTGTTGATGGTGTTTAAATTGGTGGTGCAATTAGCAGTATTAGTAGTGATGATTTTATTATTGTTGTCTATGCCCAGTTCAGGTCTGAAAGAATATACTAATAAACAAAGAAATTTCGATCTTGAAGATACTTTTATTTTATTTGGAGTGTGTACCTAGAATCAAATTAACGATGTATACTTCTCTTTTTGGTGCACTCGCTCTTCTAGAAAAGCCAGCGAGTGCGAAAGTCACTATACTCGTTGATGGTAGCAGTTATGTTTGTGGTTGGTGTGTTGGCAGTGGGTGTGTTGGTGGTGGGTGTGTTGTTGGTGGGTGTGTTGGTGGTGGGTGTGTTGTTGGTGGGTGTATTGATGGTGGCTGTTTGGTAGTGGATTTGTTGGTTTTGGATGTGTTAGTGATGGATGTGTTAGTGGGGAATGTGTTGGGAGTGAAGTCGATGTAGGGAAGTTGTTGTTATTAATGTTGCTGGTGGCAGAGCTGGAATTGTGTATAATAGTGGTGGTGGAGGTTTTCATATTGCATCTATATAGGTACGTCAGAAGTACTGTCGCAATAGTAGTGATATGCGCAGCTGCTGCAGCATTAACAGTGTCTAGAAAAGACCTGCAATTTTATATCTGACAGAAGGTCAAGTGTGTTAAATATTGTAACAAGTCTACTGCTTCTGCCACCTGACTGTGTTAATACACTTTCGTACTTGGCTGTCGGCAATTTTCAAGTTTGAGACTATATAATGCAACCCGTTAATACTACTCCTACCATCTTCACCAACTTTACAGTCATAGTCACCGCCATCTTCGCTACAAACGATATGAGCACCGCGCCAATTTCATAATCACTGGAACCAATATTTGCTCTATGTGACAGATACCATCACTACCAGAACTATTACTACCATGACTAATTAATCTAGTACCGCTCCTACGCCGTCCCTTGACCCACTAAAAATAACCACCGAATCGAGCTCAAATCGCGCATCATAAAAAGAGGAGATGCTCACGGCTGGAATGTATTTTATCATGTCAGGTCATTCAGGATTAAGCTTAGGAAAAACAAATGACATTGGCAGCGTCTGTACATTAAATGCAGCTTCAATACTGTTTTTTTTCTTCTCTTTTTAAACCAACTGCCTGTAGATATTTTACTTTTTATTTGATATCGATGATATATTCACACATTCAAGGTATCGCACTAATTTACATAGGAAATGATTAGTTTTCTATAATTGAGCTAGAAGTAAGCCGGTTACGTCATGCTTGCATTTATATGTATTCATGGACCCGTAACTGTTAGTGGAGTCGTTGGGGTGTCGTAGTGACATACGGTGTTTCTTCAGCATTTTAAAGCTGGTACGATCCATCCCGTCTCTAGATCTGACCGCCAGCCGTTTCCGTTTGGAGAAAAAGAGGGATACAGCGATATAGAGAAACAATCGATCCCAGTACTGGACTAGTACTTATTTCAAAGACGTTGAACAAAACAAAAGGCAAAGTTGAGATCATTTGAATATGAAATCAGAGCGCTGGGTACCGGAATGAATACCATATAACATTCTATCTGACGTTCTAACAACTGCCACTTCACCACTTGCATATATAACATTCTATCTGACGTTCTAACAACTGCCACTTCACCACTTGCATATATAACATTCTATCTGACGTTCTAACAACTGCCACTTCACCACTTGCATATATAACATTCTATCTGACGTTCTAACAACTGCCACTTCACCTCTTGCATATATAATGTATGAAAAACGGAATAGGTAGCCAGTACACATTAACCTGCAGCTGTATAGGTGTTTAGTCAACAAGGGAATAGAAATATCCATGGAAATTTTCACGGCAAACAAAACTGGTGAAAGGGAGTGAAGTAGATATCTTAAAACCAGAAACCTCGGCCAAATGTATCCAACAGAATGGAGTTGTTAAAAGCAACTTGGTGGTGTTACATAAACTAACGGATTAAGTCTAATATATATTAGATTTAACGGATTAAGTCTAATATGTAAGATGGACTTCCATAACCTTTCCTCCTCCTCATTTCTTCTTCTTCTTCTTCTTCTTCTTCTTCTTCTTCTTCTTCTTCTTCTTCTTCTTCTTCTTCTTAATGGATCTGCCCGTAATATCTGACAGGCGATTCTTGCTTAGATATTCTAACCACATATCTGTAGTACCGGAGTTGTTATTTCTCGATACGTTGTTATAGCAACTCTAGCAGGAGCAATACAATGATCTTCAAGCTACGCAACTCTATCGAGATGCATGACAATATGTAAGGCGCAGGCTCGATTAAAGATTGCAGAAGCTGCCTCATTACTGTACCAGTCCCAGGATTTCTTACAATTATTTTAGTCTCCGGCCTCCCACCACATATGAGCGTATCCACTTTCTTAAGTGCAATTCGACTCACAAGTAAAGTGCACTGCATTGACTTTTTAATCCTGCCATGTAGCACTCGGTAGCAAACCTATCCAATGAATGTCAGAGATCATCTTCTGATGATTCAGCTGAATGATCCTACACTCACCGATTTGATACCATTTTCAGTCCGGTTGCACATGTCAATTCGGTTCACGAAGCTGTGACCGGCTTTAAAAGATCAGAAAAGTATTTTTTACTTCACGATCATGCGCTTCTTTCCAGAGAGGAGAGGCTCTGATGAGTTCCTGATAGTAGACGTTCAGGGGAACAATTTATTACGAAATTAGGGGATGCTAGAATACTTTATTTGCTGATCTAAAAACAGATTCCAGTTTAACCCGAAAGTCATTCCATGCCTTAACTTTGAATGTCTTTACTGTCTCTGTTGCGACTTTTCGAGCCTGTTTGTACCACGAGTGCAAGAAATAATACTTAATTGCAAGCCAAGTTTGTAACCAACTGTTTTCGTTCGGATAAAATGGAATAAGTTCTGTAACCTCCTGAAAGTATCAAGGTCTTTCTATCACCAGGTGCCTCACCCATCCACTTTCGTCTGCATCATATAGCAGCTATAGGAGACACAGTAGAACTGAGTAGTCAACAACTCGTTTCAAACTCTTCATTCCCGTACAGTTTAAATCTTTCCGAATTTAACTCAAGGAGCATTGATCGGAACTGAGACTATAGGAGAACACATTTTTGCCCAAGTTGTCGTATACTGATATCAAACCTGAAAACGTAGTTGGTAAATAAAACTCGTAATCTCGCAGCCTTTATTCTGCCCCCAAAATGTTTTCTGTTGTTATATCAATTTTTTAAAATCTAATAACATATATTGTTTTTCGACGAATTCAGTTTAAGAACAGCAATATGCCACTGAAAAGAATTGTTAGTTTGCAATCAAACTGACATCTCTATCATTCTCACAGAGGGAAGGCTAGATGTTCAGACGTTAAATAATTCGATTAAATTTCTCAAAATTTCCTAATAATGGTTTCTAATTTAGAGACAAGACCAGGTATGTGAGAGGATAACGAAATCAATTATATCAATGTCAATACTTGACTAGTACATTATTTATCGACTCCGAAAGGGAAGGTCGAAAAACAAAGATAATTTCGGTCAGATTTAAATTCAGAATTTAATGGGCCATAAATATATACGGCAAGGGGCTTTGTTTGATGGTTCTGTTAATCTACTGAACTGAAACTATTTAAAAAATTGTTTCTATTTTTGGTAAAAGCCCAGCAATTTGGAGAGAAGGGAAATAGATTAAATCGATCCCAGTGCTTTACTGGCATTTTAGTTTATTGACCTCGTATCGTAAGGATGAAAGTCAAAGCTAACCTTGGTGGTATGTGAACTCAGAACGTAGAGAGCCGGAACTATATGCCGCAGAGCATGTTCACCGGCGCTATAGCGATACTGCTAATCTACCGTCCTAAACTATTCTGATAATAAGATATTTTTACATGGAACATGTGAATAAATTATGAGATTAAATCGTGTAAGAGGAAATATTTGACTGTTATATTTCTTCAATTTCCTACAATGGACTCATACTCACATGAAGCTGTCTTTTATATGACGTATTGTATGTGTGATATGATAGGTCATATGATATATTTGTAGTATGATGTATTGCATGATGTTGTATATGATATATTATACTATATGTTGTACGATATATTGTATATATACCTTATCGATATCAAGGAACAGAGAGAGAGAGAGGGAGAGAGAAAGAGAGAGAGAGAGAGAGAGAGAGAGAGAGAGAGAGAGAGAGAGAGAGAGAGAGAGAGAGCGAGAGAGAGAGAGAGAGAGAGAGAGAGAGAATTTATTATAGTGGATGACGGAAACTACACGTATGAAGGTTTGAATGCCCGTGTTTTTCAAGACGTATCCTTACATCTGTGTATACGAGCGGGGCTATGTATGCGCCATGTGTGTGTGTATACGTGTTGTACATTTACATGTGTGCGTAAATGCCTGTATACATTTGTATGTATATCTATGTATATGTGTGTAAATGAGTATCTGTATGTAAGTGAGTGTATGTGTGAGTGCATGTGTCTGTATACCTGTTCATAAAACATGCAATATTTCTTAGCCCTGTGTGTATGTAACTGGACATAATTTCGATTTGGATGAATCGATATATTTCCTTCTTCGATACAGTACTCAATAGGAATAGCAAACGAATGAACTTGGTCTAATGAATATTACATGTAATTTCACTAGGGTGACTTGCTAATGGGGGTTACAGAATATTTTTACACCGATGACGTCATTCATCAGCAATGAACCGTATGCTAATTATATTCACATCATTATCACATCACTATAACATCGATTCGATTCATCTTACTGCATATATACTTACATATACGAACACATACATAATTTTGTCATGTATATGTAGAGGTGTATGAGTATAAACACACACACACACACGCACACTCACTCACACACACACACACACATATATATATATATACATATATATATATATATATATATATATATATATATATATATATATATATATATATATATGTATGTATATATATATATATTGAGAATAGACACACGAGTTTATACATATTAGGAAAATAAGAAAACAGTAGTAAATGCTGATAGAATTTTCTTTTAGAAAAACAGAAAAACTTTTTAAAAAGAACAAAACAAATTTTAGTACCGGTTTCAGCCGATAAACATGTCGACTTCTTCATACTACAGAAAATATGATAAAAAATATAAAAGTATATAATAAAGTTAATGTGTATATTAATTAGAAGAGAATATTAGGGAACATAGTTTACATATATAACCTACCAGCTTCCAAAATTTATAGCTGAGAAATTTCCAAATGCTCATTCGTAAACATACCGTATATCATTAGATATACAAAATTCACTTACTTATTCGTATTCATGTATGTTGGTGCGAAAACTTTAATTCTATTTTCAGCCTGACAGTTCCATATGCAGATGAGACTAATAAACCCATTTACATAGGCGTAAAAACTATATATTTTCGTCTGTATTAAATTCCAACAGAGAGCAGGTTAGGGAGCACTATGTTGGTAAGAACCACTTGCCAGAAAGGATTGTTGATAGTTATCCTCTACTGATTCTGCTGGAATTCGTTAGATCGCTTTTGCCATCAGGTTCCAAAAATCGTAGCTAAAAGAATTTCAAATGTTCATTCGTAAACGTACCGTATGTCATAAAATATACGAAATTCAGATACATAAATGTATACAAATTTTAATTTTAATATTCATATTTATATTTATATAAACTTTAATCATTTTTTCTGTTAGATTCAAATGACACCCAATTTTCAACAATATGCCCTTAGTTCGGTAAATAATGAGGGACTTAGGCTATGCATTATCTGAACTCAATGACAAGGTTTTGTTTTCCTTGTTTCGAATATTGTTATTTGAGATCTTTTTGTAAACTATATAATTGAACTAAATATTCATTAAATTCTTCTCCGCCTTTTTGTTCATTTCCTATATATTCTATTTATTTAGCTACAGCAAGCTGTATATCTAACATGTTGTATTATTTATTTTTCTCTCTCTTCTCCGCCCTTCCCCTTGAAGCATCTGAATTCCTTTCTTTTTACTTTCGTTCTATTTTCATATTTAGGTAATAGTTTTTTTAATGACATTGATTAATGAAGATATCTAGCACGAACAAATTAAGTTCATGATGACAATTGATATGTCGGGTAATACCCTAATATATCTGACTGTGTTTGCCCCATTGAAATGAAATTCTAGACTACAATCTACTGAAATGAGGATACGTGTGGTCATTTGTGGGCTCTCCGTCTGATGTCTGCAGAATAAGAGTTTATGTATTTATTTATATTTACTGAGCAGTTAACATTTTATTTTATAAAGCTATTTATTCAAAAAACAAAACACAATTTTAAAGGGAATAAAAAAGAAATGAAAGAAGAAAAAAAATAATACAGTAACGAAAGAAAGGGAAACTAGGATACATACATTATACCCAAGTCTGAGCTGTGCCTCAGCCGCGACTAGCGGGAAAATGGCAAAACCATTATTGCATAGAATCGCCAGACACACCCGCTGCAACAACCACCCCACCTCACGGAGCTCCCTCCTCTATATGCATATATGCATATATACATGACTGTTTCTACTTTTAGTACAAGGACAGCAATTACCCCAGTGTATTACTGGTACTGTATTTTATCGACCACGTCAGAATGAAAGTCAAAGTTAACCTCGGCGGGATTTGAACTCAGAACGCATAGGGACGTAACTCTAGGTTTCGAAGCATGGTATCCGACGCTCTATCTACACTGCTAATCCACCACCCTTAACTCCAAAATATAGTAATAAACGATGATTATCATTTGAATGTAGCGCACTCGTGTTTCGCGAGATATTACGATGTAAGTTGTGTTATAAAGAGGCTAATTAAACAGGTTTGAATAACTTTCTAATAACATATACAATATATATCTTGATGAATATCTGAAATTCAAATCATAAACAATGTTTTATTATTATAATAATTTCGTCGAGGTTAACTTTGCCTTTCATCCTTACGGGGTCGATAAAATAAAGTACCAGTAATGCACTGGGTAATTGCTGGCCTTGTGCCTAAAGTAGAAACAATTATTATAATAATTTCTATAAAAGAGAGAGAGTGTTTTATAACTTCGGACAATTACACATTATTAATATTTATGTATGTAAGGGCGGTGGATTGGCAAAGGGTGGTGGATTGGCGGTATCGGCAGAGAATCGGACGCCATACTTTGCAGCACAGTTACGTCCCTTTACGGACTGAGTTCAATTCAAATCCCGCCGAGGTTAACTTCATCTTTACGGGGTCGATAAAATAAAGTACCAGTAATGTACTTGGTAATTGCTGGCCTTGTGCCTTGTATTCATGTATATATGTATATATATGTATAAATAAATAAATATATATTGGTAATGAGTGAAAGTGGGGATGGAGAAATAAGAATGAGTTAGAGAGAACCTGAGAAGGAGAGATGAAATATTCAATTCAGAGAAGACAGCAGATGTTTCTAGATGTCTAGTAATACAAAAAGTTGAATGATTTTACATTTTCGATTTCACATAGCGTGAAACTAAGTGACAAATCCGGCTAATCCTGTAACATATGTCTTTAATCGACGTCTTATATACGCCCTTTACTTCTGATTCAATGGGCAAACATTTTTCGATATATATATATATATATATATATATATATATATATATAGAGAGAGAGAGAGAGAGAATTTATTACAGTGGTTGACGGAAACTACACGTATGAAGGTTTGAATGCCCGTGTTTTTCAAGACGTATCCCTACATCTGTGTATACGAGCGTGGCTATGTATGCGCCATGTGTGTGTGTATACGTGTTGTACATTTACATGTGTGCGTAAATGCCTGTATACATTTGTATGTATATCTATGTATATGTGTGTAAATGAGTATCTGTATGTAAGTGAGTGTATGTGTGAGTGCATGTTTCTGTATACCTGTTCATAAAACATGCAATATTTCTTAGCCCTGTGTGTATGTAACTGGACATAATTTCGATTTGGATGAATCGATATATTTCCTTCTTCGATACAGTACTCAATAATAATAGCAAACGAATGAACTTGGTCTAATGAATATTACATGTAATTTCACTAGGGTGACTTGCTAATGGGGGTCGCAGAATATTTTTACACCGATGACGTCATTCATCAGCAATGAACCGTATGCTAATTATATTCACATCATTATCACATCACTATAACATCGATTCGATTCATCTTACTGCATATATACTTACATATACGAACACATACATAATTTTGTCATGTATATGTAGAGGTTTATGAGTATAAACACACACACACACACGCACACTTACTCACACACACACATATATATATATATATACATATATATATATATATATATATATATATATATATATATATATATATATATATATATATATATATATATATGTATGTATGTATATATATATATATATATTGAGAATAGACACACGAGTTTATACATATTAGGAAAATAAGAAAACAGTAGTAAATGCTGATAGAATTTTCTTTTAGAAAAACAGAAAAACTTTTTAAAAAGAACAAAACAAATTTTAGTACCGGTTTCAGCCGATAAACATGTCGACTTCTTCATACTACAGAAAATATGATAAAAAATATAAAAGTATATAATAAAGTTAATGTGTATATTAATTAGAAGAGAATATTAGGGAACATAGTTTACATATATAACCTACCAGCTTCCAAAATTTATAGCTGAGAAACTTCAAAATGCTTATTCGTAAACATACCGTATATCATTAGATATACAAAATTTACTTACTTATTCGTATTCATGTATGTTGGTGCGAAAACTTTAATTCTATTTTCAGCCTGACAGTTCCATATGCAGATGAGACTAATAAACCCATTTACATAGGCGTAAAAACTATATATTTTCGTCTGTATTAAATTCCAACAGAGAGCAGGTTAGGGAGCACTATGTTGGTAAGAACCACTTGCCAGAAAGGATTGTTGATAGTTATCCTCTACTGATTCTGCTGGAATTCGTTACATGGCTTTTGCCATCAGCTTCAAAAAATCGTAGCTAAAGAATTTCAAATGTTCATTCGTAAACGTACCGTATGTCATAAAATATACGAAATTCAGATACATAAATGTATACAAATTTTAATTTTAATATTCATATTTATATTTATATAAACTTTAATCATTTTGTCTGTTGGGTTCAAATGACACCCAATTTTCAACAATATACCCCTAGTTCGGTAAATAATGAGAGACTTAGGCTATGCATTATCTGTACTCAATGACAAGGTTTTGCTTTCCTTGTTTCGAATATTGTTATTTGAGATCTTTTTGTAAACTATATAATTGAACTAAATATTCATTAAATTCTTCTCCGCCTTTTTGTTCATTTCCTATATATTCTATTTATTTAGCTACAGCAAGCTGTATATCTAACATGTTGTATTATTTATTTTTCTCTCTCTTCTCCGCCCTTCCCATTGAAGCATCTGAATTCCTTTCTTTTTACTTTCGTTCTATTTTCATATTTAGGTAATAGTTTTTTATTGACATTGATTAATGAAGATATCTAGCACGAACAAATTAAGTTCATGATGACAATTGATATGTCGGATAATACCCTAATATATCTGACTGTGTTTGCCCCATTGAAATGAAATTCTAGACTACAATCTACTGAAATGAGGATACGTGTGGTCATTTGTGGGCTCTCCGTCTGATGTCTGCAGAATAAGAGTTTATGTATTTATTTATATTTACTGAGCAGTTAACATTTTATTTTATAAAGCTATTTATTCAAAAAACAAAACACAATTTTAAAGGGAATAAAAAAGAAATGAAAGAAGAAAAAAAATAATACAGTAACGAAAGAAAGGGAAACTAGGATACATACATTATACCCAAGTCTGAGCTGTGCCTCAGCCGCGACCAGCGGGAAAATGGCAAAACCATTATTGCATAGAATCGCCAGATACACCCTCTGCAACAACCACCCCACCTCACGGAGCTCCCTCCTCTATATGCATATATGCATATATACATGACTGTTTCTACTTTTAGTACAAGGACAGCAATTACCCCAGTGTATTACTGGTACTGTATTTTATCGACCACGTCAGAATGAAAGTCAAAGTTAACCTCGGCGGGATTTGAACTCAGAACGCATAGGGACGTAACTCTAGGTTGCGAAGCATGGTATCCGACGCTCTATCTACACTGCTAATCCACCACCCTTAACTCCAAAATATAGTAATAAACGATGATTATCATTTGAATGTAGCGCACTCGTGTTTCGCGAGATATTACGATGTAAGTTGTGTTATAAAGAGGCTAATTAAACAGGTTTGAATAACTTTCTAATAACATATACAATATATATCTTGATGAATATCTGAAATTCAAATCATAAACAATGTTTTATTATTATAATAATTTCGTCGAGGTTAACTTTGCCTTTCATCCTTACGAGGTCGATAAAATAAAGTACCAGTAATGCACTGGTTAATTGCTGGCCTTGTGCCTAAAGTAGAAACAATTATTATAATAATTTCTATAAAAGAGAGAGAGAGTTTTATAACTTCGGACAATTACACATTATTAATATTTATGTATGTAAGGGCGGTGGATTGGCAAAGGGTGATGGATTGGCGGTATCGGCAGAGAATCGGACGCCATACTTCGCAGCACAGTTACGTCCCTTTACGGACTGAGTTCAATTCAAATCCCGCCGAGGTTAACTTCATCTTTACGGGGTCGATAAAATAAAGTACCAGTAATGTACTTGGTAATTGCTGGCCTTGTGCCTTGTATTCATGTATATATGTATATATATGTATAAATAAATAAATATATATTGGTAATGAGTGAAAGTGGGGATGGAGAAATAAGAATGAGTTAGAGAGAACCTGAGAAGGAGAGATGAAATATTCAATTCAGAGAAGACAGCAGATGTTTCTAGATGTCTAGTGATACAAAAAGTTGAATGATTTTACATTTTCGATTTCACATAGCGTGAAACTAAGTGACAAATCCGGCTAATCCTGTAACATATGTCTTTAATCGACGTCTTATATACGCCCTTTACTTCTGAATCAATGGGCAAACATTTTTCGATATATATATATATATATATATATATATATATATATATATATATATATATATATATATATATAGAGAGAGAGAGAGAATTTATTACAGTGGTTGACGGAAACTACACGTATGAAGGTTTGAATGCCCGTGTTTTTCAAGACGTATCCCTACATCTGTGTATACGAGCGTGGCTATGTATGCGCCATGTGTGTGTGTATACGTGTTGTACATTTACATGTGTGCGTAAATGCCTGTATACATTTGTATGTATATCTATGTATATGTGTGTAAATGAGTATCTGTATGTAAGTGAGTGTATGTGTGAGTGCATGTTTCTGTATACCTGTTCATAAAACATGCAATATTTCTTAGCCCTGTGTGTATGTAACTGGACATAATTTCGATTTGGATGAATCGATATATTTCCTTCTTCGATACAGTACTCAATAATAATAGCAAACGAATGAACTTGGTCTAATGAATATTACATGTAATTTCACTAGGGTGACTTGCTAATGGGGGTCGCAGAATATTTTTACACCGATGACGTCATTCATCAGCAATGAACCGTATGCTAATTATATTCACATCATTATCACATCACTATAACATCGATTCGATTCATCTTACTGCATATATACTTACATATACGAACACATACATAATTTTGTCATGTATATGTAGAGGTGTATGAGTATAAACACACACACACACACACGCACACTTACTCACACACACACATATATATATATATATACATATATATATATATATATATATATATATATATATATATATATATATATATATATATATGTATGTATGTATATATATATATATATATTGAGAATAGACACACGAGTTTATACATATTAGGAAAACAAGAAAACAGTAGTAAATGCTGATAGAATTTTCTTTTAGAAAAACAGAAAAACTTTTTAAAAAGAACAAAACAAATTTTAGTACCGGTTTCAGCCGATAAACATGTCGACTTCTTCATACTACAGAAAATATGATAAAAAATATAAAAGTATATAATAAAGTTAATGTGTATATTAATTAGAAGAGAATATTAGGGAACATAGTTTACATATATAACCTACCAGCTTCCAAAATTTATAGCTGAGAAACTTCAAAATGCTTATTCGTAAACATACCGTATATCATTAGATATACAAAATTTACTTACTTATTCGTATTCATGTATGTTGGTGCGAAAACTTTAATTCTATTTTCAGCCTGACAGTTCCATATGCAGATGAGACTAATAAACCCATTTACATAGGCGTAAAAACTATATATTTTCGTCTGTATTAAATTCCAACAGAGAGCAGGTTAGGGAGCACTATGTTGGTAAGAACCACTTGCCAGAAAGGATTGTTGATAGTTATCCTCTACTGATTCTGCTGGAATTCGTTACATGGCTTTTGCCAACAGCTTCAAAAAATCGTAGCTAAAGAATTTCAAATGTTCATTCGTAAACGTACCGTATGTCATAAAATATACGAAATTCAGATACATAAATGTATACAAATTTTAATTTTAATATTCATATTTATATTTATATAAACTTTAATCATTTTGTCTGTTGGGTTCAAATGACACCCAATTTTCAACAATATACCCCTAGTTTGGTAAATAATGAGAGACTTAGGCTATGAATTATCTGTACTCAATGACAAGGTTTTGCTTTCCTTGTTTCGAATATTGTTATTTGAGATCTTTTTGTAAACTATATAATTGAACTAAATATTCATTAAATTCTTCTCCGCCTTTTTGTTCATTTCCTATATATTCTATTTATTTAGCTACAGCAAGCTGTATATCTAACATGTTGTATTATTTATTTTTCTAAAGGGCGGTGAATTGGCAGTATCGGTAGAGGGTCGGACGCCATGCTTTCCAGTATAGTTACGTCCCTTTACGATCTAAGTTCAAATCCCGCCGAGGTTGACTTTGCCTTTCATCCTTACGGGGTCGATAAAATAAAGTACCAGTAATGCACTGGGTAATTGCTGGCCTTGTGCCTAAAATAGAAACAATTATTTATTTTTCTCTCTCTTCTCCGCCCTTCCCATTGAAGCATCTGAATTCCTTTCTTTTTACTTTCGTTCTATTTTCATATTTAGGTAATAGTTTTTTATTGTCATTGATTAATGAAGATATCTAGCACGAACAAATTAAGTTCTTGATGACAATTGATATGTCGGATAATACCCTAATATATCTGACTGTGTTTGCCCCATTGAAATGAAATTCTAGACTACAATCTACTGAAATGAGGATACGTGTGTTCATTTGTGGGCTCTCCGTCTGATGTCTGCAGAATAAGAGTTTATGTATTTATTTATATTTACTGAGCAGTTAACATTTTAATTTATAAAGCTATTTTTTCAAAAAACAAAACACAATTTTAAAGGGAATAAAAAAGAAATGAAAGAAGAAAAAAAATAATACAGTAACGAAAGAAAGGGAAACTAGGATACATACATTATACCCAAGTCTGAGCTGTGCCTCAGCCGCGACTAGCGGGAAAATGGCAAAACCATTATTGCATAGAATCGCCAGACACACCCGCTGCAACAACCACCCCACCTCA
Source organism: Eledone cirrhosa (assembly GCA_964016885.1). Taxonomy (NCBI): domain Eukaryota; kingdom Metazoa; phylum Mollusca; class Cephalopoda; order Octopoda; family Eledonidae; genus Eledone; species Eledone cirrhosa. The sequence continues at coordinate 230,271,523 of OZ024741.1, forward strand.
CGGAGCTCCCTCCTCTATATGCATATATGCATATATACATGACTGTTTCTACTTTTAGTACAAGGACAGCAATTACCCCAGTGTATTACTGGTACTGTATTTTATCGACCACGTCAGAATGAAAGTCAAAGTTAACCTCGGCGGGATTTGAACTCAGAACGCATAGGGACGTAACTCTAGGTTTCGAAGCATGGTATCCGACGCTCTATCTACACTGCTAATCCACCACCCTTAACTCCAAAATATAGTAATAAACGATGATTATCATTTGAATGTAGCGCACTCGTGTTTCGCGAGATATTACGATGTAAGTTGTGTTATAAAGAGGCTAATTAAACAGGTTTGAATAACTTTCTAATAACATATACAATATATATCTTGATGAATATCTGAAATTCAAATCATAAACAATGTTTTATTATTATAATAATTTCGTCGAGGTTAACTTTGCCTTTCATCCTTACGGGGTCGATAAAATAAAGTACCAGTAATGCACTGGGTAATTGCTGGCCTTGTGCCTAAAGTAGAAACAATTATTATAATAATTTCTATAAAAGAGAGAGAGTGTTTTATAACTTCGGACAATTACACATTATTAATATTTATGTATGTAAGGGCGGTGGATTGGCAAAGGGTGATAGATTGGCGGTATCGGCAGAGAATCGGACGCCATACTTCGCAGCACAGTTACGTCCCTTTACGGACTGAGTTCAATTCAAATCCCGCCGAGGTTAACTTCATCTTTACGGGGTCGATAAAATAAAGTACCAGTAATGTACTTGGTAATTGCTGGCCTTGTGCTTTGTATTCATGTATATATGTATATATATGTATAAATAAATAAATATATATTGGTAATGAGTGAAAGTGGGGATGGAGAAATAAGAATGAGCTAGAGAGAACCTGAGAAGGAGAGATGAAATATTCAATTCAGAGAAGACAGCAGATGTTTCTAGATGTCTAGTAATACAAAAAGTTGAATGATTTTACATTTTCGATTTCACATAGCGTGAAACTAAGTGACAAATCCGGCTAATCCTGTAACATATGTCTTTAATCGACGTCTTATATACGCCCTTCACTTCTGAATCAATGGGCAAACATTTTTCGATATATATATATATATATATATATAGAGAGAGAGAGAGTTAGAAATTAGTATCAGTGCTCTGAAATAGCGTTGTATGTATGAATGTAAGTATAGTATAGTTGATAATATACTGTATGTTTACTTAAAACATTTTGAAGACCATTCGCTATGCGTTTTAAAGTAGTGACTATGTCACTTACTTTGTCTCGGCAAAAACAAAGGGAAGCAACCGACAGCTGTTTCTCGTTTGTTAACGGTTATCAAGTCATACAGTATATTTTCAAATATACTATACATACATTCATACATACATCGCTAATTTCTAATTTTTTCTGGACCGGCACTCATTAAAAGTAAAAATTAAATCTCCTTTAAACCGGTCCATGTTGTGACCACTTTTATGGCTCGATAAGGTCAGACCTTCGTCGCGGTATATTCCCGTGTATAAGTCCGGGTGTAATGTGAAGTTACTGTAGGTTCACCCAAGCGTGTACTCGATGTTTAGGTTCACGTCAGTGGCGAGGTGTAGAGCTAGGCAGAGTGTATTATAATAATATAAGGACGAATTGTTAAACCTTTATTACATTTATTGATTGGTGACGCGCGTTTCGCTATTGATCAGCTAAAGGTTTGATCTGTATCGATCTGGCCCGACTCTGGAATCAAAAGCTCGTCGGACCTCTGTTGTTGTAATGACAGGATGAATATATAAGTCATGCCTTTTTTATTCATTCTGTCATTACTACAACAGTAGTAACCAAACAATAAACATAATGAAATCGTCCTTGTATTATTATTATCATTATTATTATAAAATCACGAGGGCGGTGGATTGGCAATATCGGTAGAGGGTAGGACGCCATGCTTTGCAGCACAGTTACGTCCCTTTACGGACTGAGTTCAAATCCCGCCGAGGTTAACTTTGCCTTTCATCCTTACGGGGGCGATAAAATAAAGTACCAGTAATACACTGGAATAATTGCTGGCCTTGTGCTAAAAGTAGAAACAATTATTATAAAATCATGAGGGCGGTGGATTGGCAGTATCGCTAGAGGGCCGGACAATATGCTTTGCAGCAAAGAGTTACGGCTCTTTATGATCTGAGTTCAAATCTCGCCAAGGTTAACTTTGCCTTTCATCCTTACGAGATGGATAAAATAAAGTACCAGTAATACACTGGAATAATTGTTGGCCTTGTGCCAAAAATAGAAACAATTATTATTATAAACTCAGGGTGGAGAGGGAAGTGCTGCCTTCCAGCCAGTTTGTTGAAATGTGGGTGAGAGAGGCAAGAATGGCCCGTGTGAATGAGCCTAACCTGAGCGTGTGCCTGTAGCATCGTAGGAGGAAAACTGGAAGAGGGCACTTGCCCTAGCAGTCAGGGTAACCGTGGCTTTTTTGTGGGCTTTCTCCTCAACAACCGATCCTCGGAAGTCTCCACCCCTATTGGGGAATTTTTCAATGTTTCTTTTTTTGTTACATCTCTGTTTTTGTTTTTTTTACACGCAAACATTTCTACCATCCTGTATTGTCCTGTGTTGTCCTTAATGTTATACTTTGTGTCAACCCTAGTGGTTAATAAAGGAAGTATTATTATTATGGCCGCACATGTGTGAAGACAGTACAAATCTGCGGGGGAAAAAGGTTCGTAACTTTAAGCTGTTTTAAAGTGCCATTTTTTTGTATTTTCTTGTCGTTAACGAAACTTAAGGTACACATCTTGATTTAAAGATAGGGATACCTCTCAATATTCGGGCTTTAAGCCCGAATATTCAGATTTATTTTTTAAAACTTCGAAAAAAATCACTTCCCCACCAAAAGAAAATTATGGAAATTTTCGACCTTGAAACGGTAAACAACGTTCAGGTCAAAAGTTTAAAGGCAGCCACTGCAGATTTCACCACGACTACGACGGCTACAGTCATGCCTGTCATCCACTCTACTGAATGTGAAGGCAAAACTCAAAAGCTACCATCACAAACTTCTGCCATAGCAGCAGTATCATCTGAAAACGACATCACCACCACCGCCACCACCACCACCACCACCACCACAACAACAACTCAGAGCAATAACGACAATAACACCGACAGCTTCAATGTAAACAAGGATGGCGGTGGCAACAGCAAGAATGACAACAACAACAATAAGAGCATCAGAAACACCACATTTGCTGCAGCAGCAGCAAAAACAAAGCGCTTATTGAATATTGATATTGATATTAGCGATAAAGACGAACAGTTGGCCAACGCGTGGAGGCTAATTAAACGGGAGAAGTCCTGGGCAAACCTGACCATCCCGGACGAGGCAATAGCGGCCATGCAAAGGAGGACGGTGCTCTTTCGATGTATTTCGGTGCAGATACGAAAAGTAGAACTTGCGAGCCAAGCAGAGGTAGGGGCTGCTTTGGAGTACATCGGAAGTAACATAGCGTACAAAGCAAGAGGCAAAGAGTTCGGTACCATCTCGGTACTGTTCAAAACCGAAGCCCTCGCTACTAAGCACTCGGTGACCCCCTGCAGAACGGAACGCATTATCATGCATCCGTCCTATATGGGTAAAAGGACAGTGAAGGTACGCATTCCCAGCATCCCACCAGGAATGAACACATGGTGGCTGCTGGGATGCGTAATCGAGGAATGGATTTAGAGATTCTTCTCCAAATGAAACCGGAGGATATGAATAACATCCCGGATTTTGCCCGCCTGCAGGACGGGACAACAATCCAACTAATGATTGACGGAAGAAGGCCACGCTGCTTCGTCTGCGGGGAAGCAACGCATCTTCAAGCCTTCTGCCCTCAGCGCAAAAATGCAGGGGGTCGCAAACCTCCTTTGTTGCCAACGCCAGTGTCAGCACGGAAAGCTGCATCACCACCACCACCAAAAACAACATCAACAAAAACACGGAGACCAACAACAAAAGCAGCCGGATTACCACTAACACCAAAACCAATCCAAGGAGAAAACGAGGAAAGCTACCCCCCCCCCCAATTATACACATAGACAAAACAATAAACGCACACACAGACACAGAGACACTCACAGACACAGGCCCTTTGTCTTCCAGCAGCGAAGATGAAGGAAAACCCAAAAGTGCAAAAAAAAACAGAGAAAACTAAAAAAAAAAGCCCCAACAAAACACAAAAACACACACAACAAAAAATACAGACACCATTAACGCAAACACTTCCCCAATAACATCATCACCAACAGCAACATCGACACCACCTCCACAATCCCCGAAACGCAAACAACCTAAACAAACGCAAGTACAAATAAACACACAAATACCTGAAATTGCAGACACCACACCTACAACAAACATAGACATACCCGAAACAACACCACCAAAACCATCGGCACCACCTTCACCAAAACGAAAACAAATAAAACCACACCAACAAAATGTTAAAAACTTCGTGCTTGTCAGAAGGGCCAACGAGAAACTGATGGCCTTCTTAGCGCGAAGCGAGGACATTCAAACAGAGGGGGAGATTTTTGAAATGAGCACATTTTGCGTGCCAGAAGATTTGCTTCTGGTCCGAATGTCACTCAATTCCTTCAAAGAAATTCGAGAGAGCTTTCCTCAAGACGTGGGAACCCCGAATGTGAAACCCACATCAAGACTTTTAAGGGGGTTCCCAAAAGAAACCCCACCAACTATGGAGATCGAACCACCCGACCTTCACAAGACCCGGGAGGTAAGTAAACCTTCCCTCTCTCTCTCTTAGCTTACCAATATGGCCATATTAAGAGTAGGAAGTTTAAATGTTCGCGGCCTGGAGTCACCCTGGAAGCAGGGTCGCCTGCTCAACGACCTCCAGTCGCTGGAAATGGATGTGATTGCCGTAAGCGAGACCAGAATTTCCGACACGCGCGCACTAGCCCCCATTTTTGACGACTATCAGATCTTCGCATCTATTAGCAGGCCGGAAATGGGGGGTGGGGTGGCAGTGCTGTTTAGGAAAGGACTGGAACTCGAGGTAAGGTCGATCTTCCGGGACCCGGACGGTAAGTTGGTGGTCTTGGATGTGAGCAGTAGCGAAGGTGGTGCCTTTAGACTGCTGGCCGTCTACGCCCCTACAGGGGCCGGACGACCTGACTTCTTTAGGCGCCTGGAGACCTTTCTGGGTACGTCTCGCCCTTTACTGTTAGCGGGGGACTGGAATGGCATCTTAGACGCACGCTGGGATTGTGTGGGAGTAGCCGATAGGAGCGGGGGGTGCAAAAGCCTCAAGCACCTACTCAGCCAGTTCCAACTCTCTGACAGGTATCGACTAGATTTCCCCAATGTGCCAGTATGGACATGAACCAACCGAATGGGGTCATCTAGATCATATATAGACAGGATCATCATTAGGAAAATAAATAGAAATAGTGTGGGCTGTCCACTTTTTAAAACGGTCGCCTATTCAGATCACAAATTTGTGATCTGTACGGTTAGAGCTAAATAAAACGCGTAGGTTAGGACCGGGTTACTGGAAGCTGAACATGTCATTTCCGGCCCGTAAGGCTTACAGGGACCGAGTCAACAAGTTAGTTAAGCAAAAGTTGACAGGGGGGATCATCAACAATAGATGGTGGGGGGCTCTCAAAAGAGAGATTAGAGTAACTTCGATAGAGTTCAGCAAAGAAGTAGCGTTAGAGAAAAATAGAAAGGAGGGGGAGCTGGTAGATAAGTTAGACGAGGTTATTTGTAGTGGCATCGCAACTACGTGCTAGCGGCGAGAATGGCATTAGACCCTTTCTTCAATGCCAAACACGAAGGTTGCATTGTCAGAGCTAAGGCGCGTGCGCTGAGAAACGAGGGAACTAAAGCTGTTCGATGGGCCCGCGTGGCGGAGGCGCAGCGTGGTAATAAAACCACAATTCGGTCTTTTGCGGACCGAGACGGACACGAGATAAGCGATTCCAAGCGGATGTGTGAGGCCTTTCGCCAGCACTTCGCTCGGTTGTTCAGGGAGAGTGGCGAGTCAGAGAGAGTAGCGGATTTCAGTCCCTACCTTGACGGCTTGCCGCGCATCTCGACAGTCGACGCTGAGCGCTGCGAAAGGCCGATTACCTCAGCCGTAATTCAGGATGCCCTTGTAGGCTCCATGAGGCGCAAGTCAGCCGATTTGGATGGGCTGGCCTAAGAGCTTTACGTAAATATGCCAGACTTGTTCTCCGAACTCCTCGAAGCACTCTGCTGCAACTGGCAGCAGAATGGGAGTATTCCCAGTTCTGTGAGCAGGGGAGTGGTGACGCTGATAAGGAAAGATGAGAACAAGAGGGATACATTAGACAACTTCAGGCCCATAACTCTGCTCAACACAGAGTTTAAGATTTTGGCCAAGGTGTTAGCAAAGAGATTGGTGCTTGTCGTCGGGGATTTTGTTGGGGAGGCGCAAACTTGCGCAATCCCAGCCAGGTCCATACACGACAATCTCCAACTCATGCGATACATCATAGAGAGGGTAGGGTGTAAACCTGGCTTCGGTGGGGCACTGATCAATTTAGATCAATCGAAAGCATTCGATAGGGTCGACCATCGGTATCTGGAGTTTGTCCTCAAAAGCAGCTGGCTTCGGCCCTGTCTTTAGAAGCTGGATCGTTGCAATGCACAGCGGCACACGCTCGGTGGTCAAGGTTAATGGCCACCTCTCGGAACCATTTCGGCTCTCCCGATCGGTCCGTCAAGGGTGCCCTCTCTCTTCCCTTCTGTACGTATTGACTCTCGAGCCTTTACTGCGGAAGCTGGAGCTGTTGCAGGGCATCCCGCTCGAACCGGGACGTAGAAAGGCGGTGTCGGCTTTTGCGGACGACATCACCGTGATGGTGTCGAACACCTCAGAAATCGAGGTGGCCGGCACCTTATTGAAGGAATATGAAAGGTTGACAGGAGCCAAACTTAACCCGGAAAAGTCGGTGGGCTTGCAGCTCGGAACCTGGAGAGGCAAGCCCATGCCGTCCAACAGCGTCGTGGGGCGCTGGACGGACGGACGGACCGGTAAAGCTGCTCGGGGTTTGGTTCGGACCAGACCTCCAGTTGGAAAAGAATTGGGACGAGGTAACGAGCAGAGTAGCCAGTCTTACCCCAAAATAGGCTGGGAGGAAGCTATCACTGAAAGGTCGCGCGGAGGTGGCGAATACGTACATCGCGTCCGTCATCTACTACCGCTTAACCGTCGTGCCTTACCCCCGTCCGCGCCTCGTCAAGTTGGAACGGCTCCTCTTCAAATTCTTGTGGAGGGGACAAGTTCCGTTGGTGAGGCGGTCCATCTGCTGCCAGCACCCTCTACGCGGAGGGGCTGGGCATGCCGTGGCTAATGATGCGCAGACATGCGTTGAGGCTGCGACATCTCCAGATATTCTGCCTCAATGGTGAACAGGTGTGGTCGCCGTTTATCAGACGGGCCTTTCCGCAGCTCATTTCTTTGACTGAGCTGCAGTCCTGGGTCAAGAAGAGACCGAAACTGGGTGACTGGCACCTGGAATGTTGCCAGGCACTCACTGCCCTCTACCAAGCGGGCAATGCGATCAGTGGAACTTCCACCCTCGAGTTCTATAGAGGATTAGTGGTGGGCAAGTGCGATGACGCACTCGGAGAAGCTTTGGGCCTCGACGAAGTCGAACTGACCAGTCTGTACCGGAGGACTTTTGAGCCGGGGACGATGGACAATTTCCAGAAATCCCTCGCTTGGCAGTGCTACCGAGGGGCACTGCCGGTTCGGGATAAACTCTACAGGCACGGAAGTGCTGTCAGACGGACCTGCCCAAGATGCGCACAGAACGATGAAACCGTTCTGCACGCACTTGTCCAATGTCCGTGCATTACTGACTTGTGGAGTTATGTCGAACAGCTACTGTCGCGTGTGAAACGAATCCGGCTATCCGCCGAGTCCATAATGAAGATCGAGCTGCACCTTTCTTAGGTCAGGAAGAGCAGGACATTTTCCTCTGTCTGGTGGCAGTTGCGAAAGAGATTATATGGTGGACCAGGTTGAAAGGACTAAAGACAGACACTTTTCTCTTCGGCCAATCCCTCATCAACTTCTTCAAGTTTCACCTGGAAAGGAGGGTGAGGGTGGAGAGAGAAGTGCTGCCCCCCAGTACATTTGCTAAAAGGTGGGTGAATGTGGCGAGAATGGCTCGTGTGAATGGGCCTACTCTGACAATGCGCCTATAGGCTGGCTAACTTGAGGAGAGGGGTGCTCTCCCTGGGTGCCCTAGAAGCGCAGGGTTGTTCAGGACTCGTGGGGTACCAGAATCACCCCAGGGTCGTCCACCCCCTATCGGGGAATTTATTTTGTTATATTTATGCATAGTTTATTTTATATTTTTATATTTTCATTGTTAAATTAGTCTTGCCATTGTGCACTTTTACTCGAGCTTATTGTAAACCCCCACTGTCCCTGTCTTTGTATTGTCACCTACATGTCGGCCCTTGTGGCTAATAAATGAAATCATTATTATTATTATTATTATTGAATGCTATGGTTGACGGAGGCTCGGCTCTGTAAGGTATTGTAAATTTTGACCGCTATAACAATTGTAAATTGTTTAAAACTTTAACCAACTTGTAGACAAAAACACCCTCCTCCTCGTGAGAGGGGTCTTTCTGCCCGTTATTTGGCCCTTCGGGGTCAAATAACCGCTTATTGGGGTTTTGTGCCCCAAAAAACAACATGGTTACGAAAAAGAATTTTCATAGGTCACTCCCACTCATTCCGTATTCTTCTTCCTCAATCGTCACTACAGCAGAGAGAATATTGTCTCTCTCCCTCCCTTCTCTTTCGCAAGCCACGCCAGAAAAGAAAAATCACGTGCAAAGCGAGCAAGATTTCTCCACGACGACGACGACAACGACGAAAAAGGTGTGCGGGAAATACGAAAACCCATTTCATTCGTCTGACGTCAGGAATAATAGCAGTAGCAGCCGTAATAACAGCAACAACAGTGACAAGGAAAACAACAGTAGCAGCCGCAACAGCATCAGCAGCAGCATAAACCACAACAGCATTAGCAGCAACAACAACAGCAGCAACAACAACAACAACAACAACAAACACAGCAACAGCGGCGGCGGCAGTAGTCGTAGTACCTGCAGCAACAACAAAAGTAACAGCAGCTCTGACGACAACAACAACAACAACAGCAGCAAAGAAAAACCAATCTCGTTTGAAGGTATCGCAAAGAACCTGGAAACCATCCTCATAACAAATGAGGAATTAGAAAAAGCGAAGAAGATGGTGACAAAGACTGGACACCGAGCAATCTGCAAGGCAGCCGAACATTTTTTCGAAACCCAACAGCACTGTACGGTCACGTACCGTACAGTAAGTACAAATTCCCGTAGGGTTGAAAGAGCCATAGAGGCTCAAATACAAAAAGCTTTGGGGTCCGTGTGGCAGCGGAAAACGCACATCACCCGAGGCAAGAAATATGCCACCGTAGACGTACTTTTTGCCACACCCCAGGAGGCAAAGGCTCAATCCTTAGTGACCCTAAGGAGCGAGGAAATGGTGTTGGTGCCCTCCTACTGCGGGCAAAAAATTGTGAGGGTCAAACTGACCCACGCCCCCCCCCCCCCCCCCCCCCCCGGGATTGGCCCCTTCTTGGCTGGCCGCGTCTGTCCTCGTCGGAATCGAGGACAAAACAACTGTACTGCAAGTACAGAAAAAAGTAAGAGAAGATTGGGTCGGCTCCTCCATTGAGATGTTAATCCAAACCAACCAGGAGTGCATCGAAGCTATCCCGGATGTGATAGACTTCGATAACGGCACTCAACTGCCCATAAGTGTTGAGGGCAAACGCCCAAAATGCTTTCGCTGTGGATCGAAGACTCACCTCAGGGCCTTCTGCAGCGAGAAGACCCTGAGAAAGGAGAAAACCCCCCTCCTTCCGAAACCGGCTCCACGGCTACCAGCAACAGGTCAAGCGGCAACCAGGAACGATAGGTCCGTGGCACCCATACCCACGCCACGGAAATCAAAAACAGCAGCAGCAGTGGAAGTATTAACAACAACAACAGCAATACCAAATGCAGCTGCAACAGAGACTCCAGTGCAAACATCACCAACAACAACAAGTGAAAGAGTGGAGCTGGTACCCCTCCCCGACCTCACAGGTGGGAGAGGGATGGCAAAAGGTCGTAAGAGGGCACAAACGCAAAAGCTGCGCATCGTCGCCTTCGAAAAGGGAGGAAAGAAATGAAAAAAGGGTAAAGGCTACTGCAAAGAGACTCACAGCAGCAACACCATCACCACCCACACTAGCACCACCATCACCACAAGCGACAAGCCCACCGCCAACAACAACAACACCTTCAATACCACCACCACAAGCACCAACATCGCAAACACAACAAAACACACACACCCAGCAACAACGACAAGAAAATAGCAGAACCCCACCCCACCCCCAGAAAAACAAATGAACAGCAATAAATACACGCAACAAGAAACTAATGACTTACATAATTGAACACACAGACATTTCACAATACGACTACATAATACCAGCACCAATCAAAACGCCAACTAACATAAGACTGCTAAAAATAGCACAGAAACAATACACAAACATTAAAACGGAATTCCCCAACGCAGTTGGTGATTTCAGAGACCTAGGAGGGACTCTCTAATCGAAGAGTATATTCGGACATACTCATAGAAGAGCCGACAACCAGCCGAAGGGACGATTCAACGGTCCCTTCACCAGACGATCAAGTGAAAAGAGATGGAAAAACCATCCCTCCTCTACGAAAAGTACGGTAAGTGGTCTTTCCCATCTTTTCCACTCTATTTTAAACATGACCTCACTCAGAAGAGGCAGCATAAATGCGCGTGGCTTGGGGTCGTCATGGAAGCAGGGTCACCTGCTCAACGACCTCAGGTCACTAAACATGGATGTAATTGGCCATCAGCGAGACCAGAATCTCCGAAGCACGGGCCATCGCACCGATCTTCGGCGGCTACGATGTGTACGCATCTCCCAGCCGTCCTGGATCGGGGGGAGGAGTTGCTGTGCTTTTTCGGAGAGGTTTGGATTTCGCCATACGGGCCATCTTCCTGGACCCAGTGGTGGTGCTGGACGTGACCAGCGGAGACGGGAAAGCTTTCAGGCTAGTCGCCGTCTATGCCCCGACAGGAGCAGGGCGGCCTGATTTCTTCCGGCGTCTGGAGACTTTTCTTGGAACGTCCCGCTCTTTAGTGTTAGTGGGCGACTGGAACGGGATCTTAGATGCACGCTGTGACTGTGTGGGATTAGCGGATAGGGGTGGAGGGTACAAGAGCCTCACCAACCTGCTCAGGCGTTTTGAACGTGTCTGACAGGTACCGATTGGATTTCCCGAATGTGCCAATGTTGACTTGGACAAATCGCATAGGGTCATCCAGATCATATCTAGATAGAGTATTTTGTAGGGAAATAGATAGTTCTAGCATAGGCTGTCCACAATTCAAGATAGTCAGCTACACGGACCACAAATTCGTGATCTGTGTGCTTGACTTAGATAGGCTTCATAGACGAGGACCCGGCTACTGGAAGCTAAACGCGTCCTTACCAGCGCGCAAGGCCTACAGAGACCGGATTAGCGAACTAGTTAAGCGGGCGTTGACGGGGGCCATCGTCAACAACAGGTGGTGGTTTGCTCTGAAAAGAGCGATTAGAATAGAATCCATTAGGTTTAGTAAGGCTTCAGCAATAGAGAAAAATAGAGCAGAGGGAGAACTAGTTAGAAAATTAGACGAGGCGCTTAGCAAAGGCATTGCGACCGACGTGCTTGCGGCGAAATTGGCCCTTGACCAATTCTTCAATGCAAAGCACGAAGGCTGCGTTGTCAGAGCTAGGGTGCGTGCTCTCAGACACGAGGGGACGAAAGCCGTTCAATGGGCCCGAGTGGCGGAGAAGCGGCGTGGCAACAAAGCCACGATCTGGTCTTTGGTGGACCACGACGGGCGCATGCTACTCGATCCTGGCAAATGTGTGAAGCTTTTCAGCGACACTTCACTCAGCTGTTCGGAGGCAGCGGTGGGCCGGGTCGAGGGATGGACTCTAGTGTCTACCTCGACGGACTGCCGCGGCTCTCGGCCACTGAGGCGGAGTGTTGCGAAAAGCCGATAACAGCCGCTGAAGTAAGGGAGGCAATGACTGGCTGCACAAGGGGTAAATCGCCTGGTTTAGATGGTCTGCCCTATGAACTTTACGTACAGATGCCAGACTTGTTCGGAGGCCTCTTGGCGGACGTCTACTGCAACTGGCAACAGAACGGGAGAATTCCCAGTTCTGTGAGCCGAGGAGCGGTGGTGCTGCTGAGAAAGGATCCGAACAAGGGGGATAACATAGATAATTTCAGGCCCATAACTCTGCTAAACACAGAGTTCAACATTTTGGCCAAGGTGCTAGCAAAGAGGTTGGCGTTTGTCGTTGGTGGTCTGGTGGGAGAGGCGCAGACATGCGCCATTCCAGACAGATCCATCCACGACAAACTCCACCTCATGCGATACATCGTAGAGAGGGTAGCTAGGGAACCTGGCACGGGTGGGTCCTTGATCAATTTATATCAGTCGAAAGCTTTCGATAGGGTCGACCATCGTTACCTAGCGGCAGTCCTGAGGGCGGCTGGCTTTGGGCCCGTCTTTAGAGGCTGGATCGCTGCCATGCACAGCGACATCTGCTCTGTGGTGAGAGTGAACGGTCACCTTTCGGAACCGTTCAACATCATGCGCTCGGTCCGCCAAGGATGTCCCCTCTCGTCCCTCTTGTACGTATTGACTCTCGAGCCATTACTGCACAAGCTGGAGACGTTGAGGGGCGTCCCGCGCGAACTAGGATGCGGAAGATCCGTGTCAGCATATGCGGACGATGTCACCGTAGTGGTGTCGAACGCCAAACACATCGAGGCGATCGGCACTACACTAAGAGAATACGAAGCGGTGACAGGAGCAATGATTAACCAGGAAAAGTCAGTGGGCCTGCAGCTCGGCACCTGGAGAGGCAGGTCCATGCCGTCCAACAGCGTCGTCGGACGCTGGACGGACGGACCGGTTAAATTGCTAGGGGTCTGGTTCGGTCCGAACCTCCAGACGGACAAAAACTGGGACGAGGTGACGAGCAGGGTGGCTTCTCTCACCCAGAAATGGGCGGAGTGGAATCTATCCCTGAAAGGTCGAGCGGAGGTAGCTAACGCGTACATCGCGTCTGTCATCTGCTACCGCCTGACCGTCGTACCTTGTCCTAAGCCTCGCCTGACTGCGCTGGAGCGTTTGCTCTTTCGCTTTTTGTGGAAGGGACGCGCTCCGATGGTCAGGCGGTCCATCTGTTGTCAATACCCGCTACGTGGAGGGCTGGGCATGCCGTGGCTGATGATGCGTAGGCACGCGCTCAGGCTACGAATTCTCCACCTCTTCCTCGACGGTGATCAGGTGTGGTCGTCGTTTGCTAGACACGTATTTCCCCAGCTCGTTTCCTTGACGGAGCTGCAGTCCTGGGTCAAGCGAAGACCGAGAGGGAGCGCCTGGAGACTGGAATGTCTTCAGGCGCTCACAGCCCTCGACCAATCGGGCAATGTGATCGGTGGAAACTCCACCTCGGCGTTCTATAGAGGATTAGTGGAGGGGAAGAGCGACGACATACTTGGGGAAACTCTAGGCGTCGACCTAATCAACTAGCCAATCTCTTCGGAAGTACTTTCGGGCCAGGGCCTATGGACAACTTCCAGAAATCTCTGGCCTGGCAGTGCTACCGAGGAGCCTTGCCAGTTCGGGATAAACTCTACAGGCATGGAGGTGCCGTCAGCCGGGCATGTCCGAGATGCGCGCAGGGCGACGAAACCGTCCTGCACGCACTCGTCCAGTCTCCGAAAATTGCTGACTTGTGGGTTAATGTCGAACACCTGCTGTCGCGTGTAGGACGGATCCGGCTATCATCTGAGTCCATCGTGAGGATTGCCCCGCCCTCCTCCTTTAGCCGGGAAGGGCAGGCAGTTTTTATCTGTCTGGTGGCCATGGCGAAAGAGATAGTATGGTGGACACGTTTGAAAGGGCTGAATACGAGCACTTACCTCTTCGGTGATGCTCTGATTGACTTTTTCAAATTTCATTTGAAAAGGAAAATCAGAGTAGAGAGGGAAGTGCTCTCTTCCCAGCATTTTGTTGAAAGATGGGTGAGAGAAGCAAGAATGGCCCGAGTGAATGGGCCTACTCTGAGTATGTATCTGTAAATTAAAGGTGGAAAACTGGGAGAGGGCACTTGCCTTGGTGGTCAGGGTCACTGTGGCCTTTTACTGGGCTTTCTCCACAAATGTCCCTCCGAAGTCTCCCCCCTATTGGGGAATTTTTCATTGTTATTTTTTGTTGCATCCTCTGTTCTTGTTTTTTACACGCAGAAATGCCCATTTGTACCCTCCTGTATTGTACTGCACTGTCCTTAATGTCTACTTTATGTAAACCCTTGTGGTTAATAAAGAAATCATTATTATTATTATTATTGCCATATATATATATATATATATATATATATATATATATATATATACATACACACACATATATATATATATATACACACACATATATATATATATAAACACACATATATATATATATATATATATATATATATACATACACACACATATATATATATATACACACACATATATATATATATATACACACATATATATATATATATACACACATATATATATATATATACACACATATATATATATATATACACACATATATATATATATACACACATATATATATATATATATATATATATATATATATATATATATATATATATATATATATATATATATATATATATACATACATACAGGCACACCCATATATATCTACATCTAACGCTGCAGTGACTTCATCAAGGAAGGATCTGTATTCGGTCTCTCTGTTGCATAATCTTGCACCATACAGAGGGACATTTTTTTCAGCCTAAGATTCAAGAGGCAAAGAGCATAGGATTTGAAAGTATCCCCACCCTCGCCTGTGTAGTTTTGTCTGGCACCACCCCTGCATAGTGGAGTTTCCATTATCCATCCGAATCTACATTATCAGATCCACAGAAGGTCGTTGAGGATCGCCGACTATACCAAACCGGTAGTATCTGTCGTCCGCCCCTAGCCCCTGCTTTTGGCATATAAAAGATTAGGCTTTTTTAGAAGCGGCTTTTACTCGTCCCGTCGTAGCTAAATCGCTGGGTTGTTAGAGTTTTCTTGGGAGCTGTCAGTATCACCCTTTGCTCCATCTGCCTTGGTAGAATTATATACCGTAAAACCTTTTTGTTTTCTTCCAAACCACCCCCTTTAAATGGTTTCTAATTTACGCAATTTTTCTTTGCAGGGTTGTCAATTTTATCAGTCCCAATCCTTTATAGATACTATAATTTTTCGACCTCGCAAAGTTATAAGGCAAATTTAACTTAGTCAGGATTTGAACGTAGATATTAAAACCCGGAATACATACACCAAAGCATTTCGTTTGACGCTTTATCGATTCTGCCAAATAATAATGCACTGCACATTTCATTTGCATTTGTTGATGCCAGAACCACTGCCATCAAATTCAGAAATATATAACAATTGTAAGAGAGTGACTGACTGAAAGAGATTGAAATCGGAGATAAAGTGAAATGGAGTTTCCTTCTATAGATTTGACAGTGTAATTAAAATAAGACTGACGAGTGCAGTAGTTATTCCAACTTAGCCCGAGGCAGTCGTGTGAGTTATTCATCAGGAGCGGTTCACTTGTGAAAGACCTTAACATATACTATTAGCATATTACCTCGGGCCAATCAAAGGAGGGACAGATAAAAAAAGATCAATTCTCAAAAAAGACTTTTTTAAAATGGCTGCCGAATGCTTATTTGATGAAACTTGTTCGATGTAGTACAACTGAGATTACAACCTATTTCTGATCGCCTGGGTAAAAGCACGTATATCACAAGCATTAATGTTTTCTTCTATGTGAATGTGTGTTTAGTTCTCTACTAAGAAATTGTTTGTATCATTGGCTCAAGGAACCGATCCAGTATTTGACTGGTACTTTACCTTCTCGATCCCCCAGGGATGAAAACCAAGTTGATTATGTTGAAATTTGAACTCAGACCATAAATACCTAAATAAAATAACACAATGCATTAGATTTAGAGTTAGGGTTAGGTTTTAGTTCAGATGTTCTAATGATTCTACTATTCCTAATGTACGTATCTGTAAAGATAATGTCAGAGCTACCATACTATTTGCAATTGGTATAACTAGAATGGTATTCTAACGTTTCTAGAAGGGTTTCAGGAAATAGCAATACCACACAGAATCTGTAGATATTGTTAGAGTATTCTGAGGGATGTTGATTGGCATAATATTTGGAGCATCGGGCAAAACGGAACGGTGAATTTGCTCCGGCTCTTTAGATTGTAAGTTTAAATCCCGATGAGGTCAACTGTGCTTTTCATCCTTCTCGGGTCTATAAAATAAAATACCAATAAAATATTGGATCGATCTAATCGTCTTATTCTTTCCCCACATATTGCTGGCTTTATGCCTAAATTAGAAATCATTGCTAGCTCAGGTGACTGGCAGTTTTGGTGGCGAGACAGAAAATACTTTGTGGTATTTGTTCCGGTTCTTTAACTTCGCAGTTCATATCCTATCGAAGTCATAATTACCTTTTATCCTTCCATGCGAGACAAATAAAGTACCCGTCATGTACTGTTGTCGATATAATCAATTTATTCCCTTTCCTCAATTTCTAGCCCTGTGCTTATGTTTGAAATAATTATTATTTTCACACATTTGATACATTTGTAGATTTGTTAACCTTTATAGATTTGAGAATTTTTATCATATTTGTTAATCTCAAGCACTTTTATACGTGTTTTCCAATATATAACTAATTACAGTTTTAAGAAAGAAAATACTTAACGTATTTTACAAACCATTAATAATAAAGATAATGGATTTTTATTTAAGTACAAGGCTGGTCATTTAGGGTATGGGAAGTCGATTACATCAACCGAGTATACAACTGGTACATTATTTTGTCGAGCCCTGAAGGGATAAAAGGCAAAATCGACCTCAGGGTTTTGGAATCAGTGTACAGAGAGCTGAAATGAATAATGCAAATATTCTATTTCAACATTCTATTTTTTTGAACCACTGAGTGGATAGGAAGTTGTGAATTTGAAAGTTTGTAGATTCAAATTTTTTTTACTATTAAAAATAATCTAATAAGTTAGGCATATAAACCTCTGGAGACGGAACATCATTGTACAGTGCCGTCCCAAGGGTGGTATGCCCAATGTATTTCATTATTTTTGATAGTCAAAAATGTTGAAGTTTCTAAAATAAAATTCAAAAATTATATTTAACGGTCTAATGTACATGTTAGTTCGCCCCCGGGGCATTTAAATACCTTCCGATAAAAATTAGACTCCAAGATACTCAAGTACATATAAAGGGATAAAAGGGCACATACCAGGTATTATTATCGGTAGAACATCGGAAAAAATGCTTGCGGCATTTTGCTAAGTCTTTCTACATACTGAGTTCAAATCCCTCCGAGGTCAAATTTACATTGCTTCCTTCCGAAGTCGATAAAATAAAGTACCAATTAAATAATGATTTGTACTATAGTCACAAGCCCAATAATGTTTCTTTCGGGGGGTTAGGCGAAAGTCGATTAAATCGACCCCTGTACGTTACTGGTGCCTTATTTTATCGACCCCTGGAGGATGAAAGGCAAAGTTAACCCCTGCGGGATTTGAACTCAGACCACAAACGGCCGTAACCCTATGCTACAAAGCATGGCGTCCGACCCTCTACTGATATTGCCAACCCACTGCCCTAGTATCATTTAAATAATGGAATTGATTTAATCGACTTACTCGACCACGAAATTGCTGGCCTTGTGTCCATGCTAGAAATGTTTTAGCAAAGAAATCGATGGATCAGTAAGCATCGGTAGAACGTCGGACAAAGTGCTTCGTGGAATTTAATCAAGACTCTAATTTCAAATTCCACAAAGGTCAATTTTACATATCATCCTTACGAGGTCAAGAAAATAATGTACCACTCAAATACTGAAGTCGGTTCACCCCCCAAAAAATAATCTTGTTATCTATTGATGTCTTTTTCTCAAATGACAATTATATATCTGTAACGGAGGTTGGAAATCACTCCAAACATAACTACCGGAAGAGTGTATTAATGAAATGGCGGAATGTGGACACAGAATTGACCGAATCGTTATAAGAGTGACACATGCGAAACATGGTACGGAAACAGAATCGAGTCCAGACGATGACGCTCCTCAGAAATAACTGAATGTCGTATGTAGAAATGAAAAGAACATTTTATTACAAAATCTATTCTATATTAAATCTGAAAAATGGTCCAGATAGAGGACAGTACGTGTAGCCTTAACAGGAAATAGTAACTGAAAATAACAATATTATAGGTCTTGTTATGGTTTACTACGATTAATATTTTAATAATTTTGACAGTATTGATAATGAATGCGTATATTATCAGTTATATACATAGTATAACATATAACAACATCATACGATCAGCTGCAGCGATAACCTTTCAATTCCATTCTTTTACTGCAAATGGATCTAGATCTAGAATGACGTTCACTGATAAACTTATTTTACCTTTCACCTCCGCTTGAGAATAGTTTCTACAGTTGTAGTGTTTAAGGGGGTCTTTCTTTTATATATATTTCAAATTGTTCAAATATTTGCGTCTTCTTTCATTATTCATTTCTTGTATTGTTTGCTCGTGTTGATTCTGACTCTTTTATAAAAACAGATGTTTCTGAAATTTAAGCAAAGCCTAATCTTCGTGGCATACTTGGGAACTTTTGGAAAATTTCCTATTTATATTATATTTGCCTTGTTTACCTTCATTTTCACAATCTTTGTGAAAAATGGTTAGTGTTCAATTGATTTTGAACATAAAAGTACAGACTGATTTTTTCCCCCGTCATATTAATCTTTCTCGAACCTGAAATTCACATAAATTACATATATATATAGCAGCCCTGCCATTCTCGAAAAACCCAAATGGGGAGAACCATGAAAACAAGTGCCCCGAAACGGGAAGAAATGAAACAAAATGGGAGATTTTACATAATGAAGGTGTTTCGACGTGATTAGTCAGTCTGGTCACTACTTCTGGACTGTCTGGTCACTACTAAAAGGACTGTTGTCTCATACGGCAAATGATGAACAGACGAAAGCACAAGTTGAAAGGACGAGCAAGGCGAGAAATGTAGTTTCGGTCAGCTATTTATTTTCATACATGAAGCGACGATACAGAGGTACAAGGCGTGTGTGAGTGACAAGCGTGGCAGAGGAGAGGAACAACGATACGCTAGCTGACTCTGCCAAAGGTGGACTGGCGAAAGTGTTTGGAATCACTCTATTTATACAAAAATAATCGTTAGATGTTTAGCCGCTACGTAGGCGTTTTATTTTGATGGCTTAAGGGTTGTTTGTTTCACGGTGAGGTAGCTAGCTAAGCAGATAGATGGAGCTGTTTATTTCACAGATGTTATTTCCGGTGGCTGTACATTATTCCCCTGCCAGATCTTTTGTACAACAAAAGAGCGAAATATCGTATAGTAATGAGCCAGTGGTGCATTTGTCATGACAATAGCCCAAGGAGTGTCCAGCCCGTTGTGAAGTTTGGTGATCATCGAGTATAGGACAGGTTCGATGTAGAGATGATATGGCAAGATGTGTGTGTCAGGAAGAGAAAAAAGAAATAAACTATAAAATGACTTTGACCAGATTTATGCAGGCGTGATGAATGAGCCTGTTGCAATTTGGGTTGAGCTGCCTGTGAATTGCCTGACAAAAGTCTAACAGGGAAGTGAAAATAACCGTAATGTGTGAACTGAATGGCCGTAAGCATGCTGCCTAAAAGTAACAGTTTGCTCCAAAGCACATGACTTGGGCGAATGCATGTGGTAAAAAATAGCGAGGCATTCTCGAGCTATTGAGTGAACGTGTACGTGAAAAAAAGAAGGCCAGTGTTTTGAGGATGCGATTTGTGAAATGCGTGATCAAAGAGAAAACATTTTGTAGTGTAAGAGTTAGAGGGACAAAAATATCTATTGCTCAGTGTATGAACCAAAAGGTGAAACAAACGTGGTTGTGTAGTGTGCATGAAAAGCAGAATATGTACACGCCTTATATGTATATAAAAATTATGGCAATTACACAATTAATGTTGCAGAACAAGAAAAAAAAAAAAAATTTGCAAAACAAGAGAGAGAAGAAAAACAAAATGTTATACATAATGCTATACACAATGTTTGTTCTTAAATAGTGTTTGTAATAGATAATGTTCATAATAAATAATGTTCTTCGTGACATGAGCTAAAAATTGCAATTGTTCAAGCAGAAAGTTCATTGTATTTGAAACTGTAAATAGTAAACACAAGGAAAATGGGAATGTTTTGCAAGAAGAATGATTAAGAAACTCACTTGAGGTTAACGCTAATTCACATATTGTGCCAACTTGGCAGGCCAATGGACACGTCGTCCACTTATCGTGACTGGAGATGAAACAGGTGGCTTGTTGGGACAGCAATCTATTGGAGATTCTGGTGTAGAGACTGTAACAGTATCCATGATGGCTTTTTTTAATCTGCCCACGCTGACAGAATTCTGTTTACCATCTAGATCGAGAATAAAATATTTCGGATATCTTTTTAGAACACGATAAGGGCCACAATATGGAGGTCGAAGATGAGCTGAGATGGTGTCGTTTTGAACGAAAACGTGTGTCCAATCTTTAATGTCAGAAGGTACGTGTGTGGCCGTGTTCTGTTGACGGGTGCTTGCAGGAGCAACGTGAGACATATCCTGTCGAAGACGGTGTACGTATGATCCTGGGTCTGGAACATCCCGAGGAGAGATGGGAGCAACCATCTGACTAGGTAGAACCAGGGTGGTGCCGTACACCAATTCTGCAGGTGTGTGTCCGAATTCCTCCTTAACGGTGGATCGAATGCCCAGAAGGATGAGTGGCAGGTATTCAAACCAGTGGGTCTTCTCTGCATATGATTTTATTGCAGTTTTCAATTGGCGATAGAATCTTTCCACGAGACCATTAGCTTGCGGGTGATAAGCTGTCGTGCGGATGTGTTTACATCCTATACAGGTGAGTCAGTTCCCTGAAGAGGTGGGAGTCAAACTGGTGTCCTCTGTTCTTTGTTATCTTCGCTGGGGCGCCATAACGTGATACCCAGTGTAAAACCAAAGTTTTAGCGACTGTTTCCGCTGAGGTATCACTTATGGCAAAAGCCTCAGGCCAACGGGAAAATCGATCTATGCAGGTGAGCAAGTGTGTGCAGTTCTGTGATGGTGGTAGAGGTCCGACGATATCGATATGCACATGATGAAAACGTGCATCAGGTTGCGCGAATGTGCCGAGTGGAGTTTTGATGTGTCTGTGGACTTTGGCTTTCTGGCAGGCAATGCAACTCCTGGACTAGTTGCACACGTCCTTGTTAATGTTAGTCCACACAAAACGAGCAGAGATAAGTTTCTGTGTAGCCCGGATTCCCGGGTGAGACAAGCAGTGTAAAGCAGAAAAAACTTGTCGACGATGCATCTGTGGTACATACGGTTGTTCATGACCGGTAGAAAGGTCGCGCCAAATTTTTCCCGGAGAAGAAGGAATGGGAACTTGCTGAAACTTGAGGAATGGCGAATCTCGAAGCTTGATAAACTCTTCGTCAGTCTCTTGGTCAGCTGCGATCTGTTGAAGGTCGATGCCTGAATGTACATGTATTGCGTTCAGCTGGATTCGGGACAGGGCGTTGGCTGCTACGTTGTCTGATCCCTTGATATGCCGAATATCAGTTGAATATTGGGAGACAAAATCCAGGTGTCGGAGTTCTTTCGGTGAATGTCGATCAGGTTTGGTACTGAACGCATAAACTAGTGGTTCATGGTCCGTGTAGATCACGAAATCCGATCCTTCGAGCATGTGACGAAAATGTTTAATCGAAAGGTAGGTTGCCAAGAGTTCGCGGCCACACGTACTGTATTTTGTTTCTGCAGGTTGCAACCGCTTAGAAAAGAAAGATAAGGGTGGCCAAACGCCGTCGACATATTGTTGTAAAACGCCTCCAACCCCCGTGTCTGATGCGTCCACTAGCAGCGAAAGAGGAGCGCCAGATCTGGGGAAAACGAGCATGGAAGCGTTTGCCAACATTTCCTTCAGGCGGTTAAAAGATGTTAATTCTTCAGAGTGATGTCTTCGTTTTTCCGAGTCCATTTGCGAAGAAGGTCCGTGAGGAGTCTGGCTGCGTCGGCACAATGAGGGATGAAACGCCTATAAAAATTCACCAAACCGAGGAATTCACGCAGTTTCCGAGGTGATGTGGGTGCGGGAAAATTGCGGATAGCTTCTACTTTCTCAGGAAGTGGACAAATTCCGTCTTTATCAATGATGTGCCCGAGAAAGGACAGTGAAGGAACGCTGAGAAGGCACTTGCTGGGGTTGAGGATAATACCGTACTCGGCTAAACGTTGGAAAAGAAGATCTAAGTGCTTCTCGTGTTCTTGCTCGGAAGTACTTGCTACTAGCACGTCGTCGATATACGCGTATACGAAGGGTAAATCACGTAACACGGTGTCAATAAACCGCTGAAAAGTTTGTGCAGCGTTGCGCAGACCGAACGGCATTCGTAGGAATTCAAATAAACCGAACGGTGTTGTGATTGCGGTCATCGGAATATCTGCAGGCTCCATAGGTATCTGGTTATATGCGCGTACCAAATCTATCTTGGAAAAGATGCGTGCGCCTTGCAGAGAGGCAGAAAAGTCGTGCAAGGGAGGTACAGGGTAATTATCGGGTACTGTGGAATTGTTAAGTGCACGATCCTCCCCACATGGCCGCAAATCATTCTCGTTTTTTTAGGAACAAGGTGTAGGGGTGCAGACCAGTTGCTGGAGGTAGGGCGAATGATTCCGAGGTCAAGCATATGTTGAAACTCCTGTTTGGCGATTCTCAATCGGGCTGGAGGCAGTCTCCTTGGTCGGGCAGCTGTGGGTGTTCCCCTTGTCTCGATGTGATGTGTGACACTATGTTTAATAGGTCCATCCTTAAATACCGGGCGAGTGATGTCTGGGTATTTCTGGAGAATGCAGTTGTAACGCGAAGGCTCTGACTGGCAAATTACAGGGCTCACTGTGGATTGCGTGGTAAATATACCTCTCAGAGTGAGGTTTGTGGTGGTGTCAATAAGCCCCCAGTTCTTCATGTCCACCAGAAGGTTGAAGTGTTGGAGAAAATCGGCTCCTAAGATAGGGGTCGGCAGGTCTGCCACGACGATCACCCATTGAAAACGACGCCTCAGGCCTAAATTGAGGGTCAGTGATTTTTCCCCGAAAGTCGGAATTGACGATCGGTTCCCTGCTTGCAGAAAGGACGGTGTTGGATGTCTTTTTCCCGAGACTAGTGAAACAGGAATAACACTAACCTGGGCTTCTGTATCCAGGAAGTAACGGATGCCTGTCGCTTGGTCGTTGATATAAATAGACGACTTTTCTTCTCAGTACCAGGGGTGAACGTCGCGCTAGGACCTGGTCTGCCCGTTTCCCTGGGTGGTATTCTGGAAAGAGCACGGGGCCTACACTTATATGCCTGTGCGCCAAATTCTTCGTGATACCAGCAGAGGTTGCCAGACACACGATTTTGACTGGGAAAGGGCCTGGATCGACTGTTGCTGCGCCGCCGGTGTGTTTGAAAGGTCAGGTTCTCTAATTGGTTTGAGAGGGCTTTAATTTGACCAGCCTGCTCTCTGATCATCTGATCATAGCCCGAAGCTCTGAAATCTCGGATGTAGAGTCCGAAGACGCTACGTAAGGGTTCGTCCGATGATCTACTTGTGCCACTGAGGCAAAAGGGTTTGACACCTCAGCGATCTTATCTGCGACATTCGCCAGTTCTTCCTGGTTTGCTGACTCGTTGGTCGACGCCAGAATGCTCTGCATTGATAAGGGCAAGCGATGTATAAACATCCGTTTCAGCACATCTTCTGAAAGCGGCTGGTCTTCTATCAGCTGTTTCATCTTTCGCAATAGTTGCAGACACGAGTTGGTTGAGTCGTCTCTGCTGTGACGCGGTCGTCCGCTTGACCAATTCCTTGCGGAATGATTCATATGACACTGTGCCCGGCGGTGCTATGACAATGTCCCTCACCTCAGCCAAGACTTCTGGCGGGACAGACCCAATGATGTAGGTGAGCTTTGCAGAATCGTTCTTAAATCTGTTAGCGGCGAATTGTGCTTCTATGTGAGAGAACCACAGAGTCGGGTCGTTGGACCAAAAAACAGGGACTTTCAATGTTAAAGCCGCTTGTGTGGTTAGTATCTCGGCCTCTGTCGTTGGTTGTGACAAGTCCATGTTGGTATCTTCTTAGGCTGCTGTCTGGTTGCGTGTTCGAATCATGTCGGGTACACCAATTGTAACGACGTGGTTAGTCAGTCTGGTCACTACTTCTGATCAGGTCCGAGAATAGCCCCTTAAAAGGACTGTTATCGCATCCGGTCTGATCGGATCTGAGGGTAGCCCTTAAAAGGACTGTTGTCTCATACTGTAAGGATGAACAGAGGAAAGCACAAGTTGAAAGGACGAGCAAGGCGAGAGATGTAGTTTCGGTCAGCTATTTATTTTCATACATGAAGCGACGATACAGAGGTACAAGGTATGTGTGAGTGACAAGCGTGGCAGAGGAGAGGAACAACGATACGCTAGCTGACTCTGCCAAAGGTCGACTGGCGAAAGTGTTTGGAATCACTCTATTTATACAAAAATAATCGTAGGCGTTTAATTTGGTGGCTTTAAGGGTTGTTTGTTTCACGGTGAGGTAGCTAGCTAAGCAGATAGATGGAGCTGTTTATTTCACAGATGTTATTTCCGGTGGCTGTACAAAGGTATACCCATTTTCACAAGAGAAGACTTCTCTCACCCTCTCCAAAGTGAGTGGGAGATCTCCCTGTCAGACGGGGAGAGTTGACAGGTCTGATATAGTCAGTATATTGTTAATATATCTTGTATAAATTCTGTACGTATTTGATAAATTCCATGGTCGAGTTGATACCTTATTACTGATACATGCGGTGATACAAGCGGTATACTGTTGATACATCCTACAAAACAGTTCCTATGTTACTTATACACCCCGGGCTACAACATGTACAGTAGTGATACATGCTGTGATACAATCTGCATATTATTGATACTTACCATAATTCAGTCTGTATGTTATTGATACATGCCATGATAGCGGCGGCTTTTATCTATTTTGCTGAATTTTCACTTACTCAATATCAACATCACGAGGTTTCGATTTCAAATTAAAGTCTTTACATAAACATTATCTAACCGTATTCTTCCTCCTGAAAGAGAACTGACCTTATTATTCTGAGAATCCTAATACACTCACTTCAAAACTCTATTTTCGAGTTAATTTGTTTATACCTTCAAAAGCTATCTTAGCCTTCTAATGGTGAGTTGTCTTTTCTTCCCTCTTCCTCTATCCCCCGTGTTTTCATTCATTCTTTCTTTGTCTCCTTTCACTGCTACCTTTCTTTACCCCTTTCTTTCCCACTGTTACCTTTTTCCTTCCCCTCTCTCCCTTCAACTGGTCAGCCCTACTGACGGCAATATTTTTCCTTCTCGCGACGACTTGAGGTTGACCAGACGCACTCCATATGTTTCTCTCTCTCTCTTTCTAACTGTCCCAAGGTAAACATTATATGAACGAAGATGTTTATTTCTCCGTTACGAGCCTCCTACTCTTCACAGTAATCTGATTAGGTCGTCGATACTGCAAAACTTGAGATCTGAGGAGCATCTTTTATTGTTTGTAACATTTCCTCTTTCTTCTATTCTATTTCTTCCTCCTTCGAGTCAAATCACATCGAGCCGCTGATCTTTGTCCTTCGAGGTAATATTTCATCCAACGCTGCTTCGACGGTATTTTGCTGTTCTAACAGCTTCTATACGCCGAGTTTTTCCATTTTCCTGAAGTCCTAATACATTCGCGTCTCAAAACTCTATTTTCTAGTTAATTTGTTTTTATATATATATATATATATATATATAATAAATGTAATCTGAGTTTTACGAATATTAATAATAATATTCGATTCGTTTGCAATTATGCAAACAAGTCTCATTTTTAAAGCCATGTCAGTAAAATGAGCCCCTCATTATTGCTCTTCTGTTGGCATGTAAACAGAACTGCAGACGCTAATGTTTCTGGGTATCACCCTTCATCAGTACAGTTCACTGTTCACCAGCCAACTGTCAGAGCTAGTGAAAATACATGATGTTTCCTAAAATATAGAGTGACTAATCGGCCGGATTTGCATATCAGAAGACTGGCTTATCAGTCAGATCTGAATATTAGCAGATCCACTGATCAGCCAGATTTGCTTAACAGAAGACTGACCAGTCAGTTTCCTGTATACGAGCGATCAATGGCCACATTAAAAAAGAAAAAAAAGTCGCTCTACATGGCTGAATACAATAAATGAGGATTGTTTGCATAATTGCAAACGAATCGAAAATTATTATTATTATTAATATTCGAAAAACTCAGATTACATTTATTGTATTCAGAAATGTAGAGCGAAAATTATATATATATATATATATATATATATATATATATAAAAGTGGTTACACAACAGTTATTTCACTATACCGAGAACAATTGTTTCACCTTAGCGGATCCTCAGTTCGTACTCAGAGTAGGAGCTGTGGATCCGCTAAGGTGAAACAATTGTTCTCGGTATGGTGAACTAAATGTTGTGTTACCACTTCTACCTAACTCGTCCCATGGACTGAGTGCTCTACCACTACGGATATTACCTTCCAGTGTTGTACCTCTCTCTCTCTCTATATATATATGTATATGTGTGTATATATATATATATATATCACCTTCATCACCTTGACTAACCAGTATGTCAGGCGCCATTCGGCGCCGCTGGTCACAGCACGTGCTCTTTTAGCCATACGATGACGTCATCCCACTGGCTGGGCGGGTAGGCCGTAAGTCTAAAGTCTGTCTTAAGCCAGAAGGCTCATTTTGGCCTGTGCTTATCTGGGTTTCATGGCGTGAAGCGACTGCGAGTAAAATACTCCCCCCTGGATAGGACGCCAGTCACTCGCTCTTGCTGGTACTCATTTTCAGCTGAATAAACTGGAGCAACGTGAAATAAAGTGTCTTGCTCAAGGAAACAACACATCACCCTGTCCGAGAATTGAACTCACAACCCTTCGATTGCAAGCCTGCTGCTCTAACCACTAAGCCATGCGCCTTCACATATATATACATACATATATATATGTATACAAATATGTATATATGTATACATATATGTATATATATATATATATGTATATATACACACGCACACATATATATAGATATATGATATTATATATATACAATATATACATAAACATATATATTCATTTATATAAAAATAAAGAAAGTATATATATATATATATATACATTTCCACACACATGCGCGCACACACACACACATGTATATATATACACTAACTTTGCTGTATATCCCTGTGAACAAACCATCATTGTTTAATATTCATTGTATACCACAGCAATGTTCTATTTTTGTAAATAATTATGCATTCAACAAAATAGATTGAATAAAATGGGAAGTCTTCAGTTCACAAGAGACCCAGATAAATATAACTGAACACTATTCTATATGCTTACACGTTCATGAAGTTTTTTTTATATCGTATTTTCTAATCTTAAATCTCAAAAGATGTTTCTTTTGCAATAGCAAAAATGGATGTTATACTCGGAATGTTTCTTTCATTCTCTCCATTTGCAAACAAACAGACACAGACGCACGCACGCACTCACGCATGCCCCCCTCCACACACACACATACGTACCCACACTCACTCACACACACACACAGACACATACACACATATGCACACACACATACGTACACACACTGACTCATACACACACACAGACACATACACACACACACATACACACATACACATATATATAAATACGCAGATATTCGTCTCTCTCTCTATATATATATATATGTATATATATGTGTGTGCGTGTGTCTGTGTTACGCATACATATATACGACTTCCTGTTTAAATAGATATCGGACTATTAGGTGTATTTCAATAGAATTACATAAAATGGAGTTAAAGGAATAATGTTGTGAACCAAAATGTACTTGTCATGTATTTTAATTATCAATGCACTTTTGGTTGACGCTAGTATATTACCGGTACTTTATCAGACATAGATTGTTAGATTGGTGAGATGGGATGGTTTGTGCTATAGCTTTTGCAATCCATCTAGCATGAGAAACATGAGGTGGGAAAAAATTCACGGTGGATGGGATTTTGGAGAGGAAGGACTGGGTGAAAGTATTATATTTGCTTCCGGGAATCGCTATGATATGGATGACATGACGAGGAGGCCAGTGTTGTCGGTGGAGCCTGAATTAATGGGAAATAATATAAGTCTTAAATCAAAGGAGCAAATGACACTGTAGTAGTGATTAAAGAGGCAAGATTTCCAGTAGCTGGAGTGTTGTTGATGAAAAATTCCACAGAAATCAGTTCCAAGGTATGAACTCATAAAATGAAACTTAGCACGCTGTTGCATTTATTTCATTTGGATATTGTTTCTGCCAAACATACTTTCAACGTGTGTTTCAATGTTTTATATATATCTCCGTTTGTGACCCATTGAAATGTATACATACGCACATACACACAATACATTTCCAATGAGAATCATATTGCTACAATAAGACTTTCGCTGTCCAGTCACACGGTTTTGGATTCTAATTATACATTGGCCTCTGTAATTATTTCTCAAAAGATACTCAGGAATTTAACCCTATATATCAATTGTAATATATGCTGAACAATAAATGTGCTTATATCCTACAAATGAATTATTAACATTTTTATTGTCAATCATTTCGCCGTCCCAGTAATCAACATGATCTACAATGTTTCTTGTTTGCCAAACATTAATCTATAAAGACGCACATTTCCTAGTCTGTATGATAGTTCATATATTTAATAACTCTCATACATATGGTCTATCACTCCCGGACTCCAAAAATTAAATTCGTTCAATTTTATTTCCGTTATTATTGACGGCCCGTGTTTAGTAGTTTATATGCAATAACCGTTTCTACTATAGGCACAAGGTCAGAAATTTGGGGGAGGGTGTCGTTTAAGTCGACCCTCGTGTATTACTGGTGCTTTACTTTATCGACCCCGTAAGGATGAAAGGCAAAGCTAACCTCGGCGGGATTTGAACTCAGAATGTAAAGGGTATAACAATATGCTGCAAAGCATGGTGTCTGACGCTCTACCGATACTGTCAATACGTTTTCACACTTCACCCCCCATAATACATGTCGGTAGATTTTCTTAACGCTATTTTTTGTCAATTTATTCTCCTTAAATTCATATGATTTTCCTTAACCCATTGGTTTCTTCACATTATTTTGTTTAATACTCTGATTCCATCACGAGGTGTAAGAGTTACGATTCCATTTGAATATTTAAACAATGAGTAAATTTAAAGTAGACGAATAAGATATTTGAGACAATTGTAGTGATGGAAAATCAGATGAACCACAGATTTTGTTATTACAAGTCTGTTTATCTTTGCGTATTCACAAGTAGTTCCTAAACGGATTTTCTCATAAAACTTATGATCTTCAAAAATGGTAGAAACCGTGTTTACGGAAAATCCACACCACCACAATTTTACTAAGACATTAAATTTTTAAAAATGTTTTAGAGAGAATATGTCCATAAAAAAACGTATAATAGATATTTATTAATCATTATTAAAAGACACATTTGGCAGTGGATAGACAAAAATATATGGTATATAGTTACGACTTTCGAAGTTCTGAGTTCAAATCCCACCTCAGGAAATTTGCCTTTCATCCTTCCGGAATAGATAAAATAAAGTACTAGTTAAGTACCAGGGTCGATATAATATATTTTCTCCTTCCACTAAATTCCTGGTCTTGTGCCAATATTAGAATGATGTATTACAAGACGCGAAACTCCAGAATATTTGCAAGAAATTCGAGGTTTCCACGGAACCCACTTTTGGAAATAATGTATTGCATGATGCACTTTAATGTAGCTGCTGTAGTTGTTTTCTCGAAGTTGTTTTGAAATGTGTATCGAATATGCCTCCCCTTTATTATTCAGTTTTCCAAGAAAATTATAAGCTTTGTATTTGACACCCGTTTGCTAGCTGTCTATCCCTGACAATAATCACTTGTTTTTTTTTTATATATTTAACAGGCTGAAAGTATATTCTGTATTGGTATCGTTAACATGGAGTCAGTCATAGCTTACGAAACCTCAATGGCTGCAATTCCTGGTAGTGAAAATGCAACAGTGTCAGAGAGGACGTTGATATCTTGCTCCAGCAATGACATTAGTTCTTATGCAACAGTAAACTGCACCATTACACCGCTAGTAACACCTCTTTACATCAAAGTATATGTTGGTTTATTGAACGGGCTCATATTTTCTCTTGGTGTTAGTGGTAATATGTTTGTTATCTTCATAGTACTCAGTGTGAAGGAGATGCGCACCCACACCAATTTTTGTCTAATCAACCTCAGTTTTACTGACCTCATTTACCTACTTGTTTGCCAACCGGCTGCTGTTCTGGATTTTTACCAGGAGGAGAAGTGGACATTGGGAGACTTCATGTGTAAGTAATTTACCAAATTAATAATAATTATTTCTAATTTAAGAACAAGGCTAAATAGCTGTGTAGTAAAGCCAATTTTGTAAATCATAGTAAAACACATACAATGACTCATACAAATTATGTTTCTAATCTCACTGCATTTCCTGATGTGACAACTCGTCCAATTCGTGGCAAGATATGTAAGATAACTGCGGGGTTAAAATCCCATGTGACGGTTCATTAATATGAAATTTCACACCTTAATCCATTAACTGGCATACGCTGGCATACATTTGTACATACACTAGCATACATTTGTTACTTGTGTCAAATACCTTGCTAATATAGTTGCTGGATTGAAAAATTCACCTTCCGTACACAAAAGAACGTAATGTTTACAACGGAGTTGTATCTGTTTTGCGCACATTAACAGCTGGTTTATGCTCATCAATGTTGAGACATTAAACTATAGTGTGCAGGATTCTCCCATCACTTTGCGCTCACGTCAGGCAGGTCTGACATTTGGCACATTGTACCTGTTGAGCTTATCACGGATGGGTAATATTCTCCAGTAGCACTGCAAGTCAATGCATTTAACTGTTTTTTTTTTTTCGTTACCCAGAATTCACTCCAGTACATCATTACACATTACCTCAACTCACATTCTATAGTGAATTAATGTGGATATGCTTCACAAAAGACAGACCATACATCTTCACGGCTATGAAATCTTTAGAGCTGTTACAGCCTTAGTGCATGTCAGACAATCATTATCTACGCTATCTGAATCTCCACATTCCCCACACTCCACGCAAAATATGTTTTTGGCAGTAAATTTTAAGGCAAGCTAAAGACAAACAGTTCATCACGATTTCAGGTCTCACGTTTATACCGTGTTTATTTCAGCTTTATTATTTCCATGCTTCCG
>OZ024741.1:230308345-230313345 GCA_964016885.1 Eledone cirrhosa
TTATTGTCATTATATATGTATGTATATATATAAATATATAAAATCTGAAATGTCCATCTACTTAGGTAAATATATATACACACAACTCACGAGGTCTATTTTTATATTATATTTCAGGTAAATTTCTGTACTTCCTGGAAAACCTTACCACCGGTACAACCGTCTTAACTATAATAGCCATCAGCTTGGAGCGATATTTTGCAATTTGCCATCCTTTATTAAACTACAGTATGTTTAGCGGCTCCCGGGTCACCAAAGTCATCTTGGCCATATGGCTACTTGCCGCCGTAGGGTGTTTTCCATTTCTGCTGTTTTCAGAGCTTATAGAATCATCATTCCACGATGGCAGTCA
This sequence comes from Eledone cirrhosa, assembly GCA_964016885.1. Taxonomy (NCBI): domain Eukaryota; kingdom Metazoa; phylum Mollusca; class Cephalopoda; order Octopoda; family Eledonidae; genus Eledone; species Eledone cirrhosa. The sequence goes on from OZ024741.1 coordinate 230,308,698, forward strand.
TGGTTATATCTGTGTCAGTTCCTTTGAGTTGATATGGCAGCATGTCTATTTATGGGTGATGCTTTTGTTGTTCTTTATTCTTCCACTGATTTTGCTGATTTTACTTTACCTTCGCATCATCTGCACCTTGCTCAGTCAGAATCTTCAAGGAGCAGCCGACACTCGTAAGAACTGTGCTTCGTTCAAGTCACGTAAGCAGGTATATTGGTCTGAGACCGAGGTTTTAATTAACTTTTCCTTGTTCACATACTCTGTATTTTACACTTAAAGGCTATAGCTTTTTTTCTTTTTTGTTGTCATTGGTGAAATCATTAATTGAAAATATTTTACTAACGAAAACAATTCGTCAGTTAATATAAAAAGTTCCATTGTTTAAATAAACCAGTAAATATAAAATAGCTTCCGATTTAGTGAACAGGGGTATGGGTATGGGCTATCTCACAAACTGCTTCGGGAATGGAAATTTAAAAATGGAAAAATCAAGCAAACTTAATATGTATTTTGTTTTGATAATATTAAATTTGATTTCACGATGCAAATGTTGACATGAAGGAGACGGCCGCAGTGATTTGAACGATCTTAAATCAAGAAATATATTATCGTGATCAATCTAGTTGGACCCGTAACTCCCGATAGAGTCGTATGGGCGTTTCTCGGGCAGTTGAAGCCTGGCAGAGCCCATCCCTCTCCAGGACTGAATACAGCAGATTTCTTCCAGAGAAAGGTAGAAATAAGAAAGAGATATAGAGGAAAAATCGACGCGAGAACTAGACCGGTACATTTTTTATCGACCTCGAAATAATGAAAGGCAAAGTTGACCTCGGCGGGATTTGTTTGAACTCAGAGAGCAGAGAGCCGGACCGAATACCACTCTATCCGACATTCTAACGACACTGCCAATTCGTCGCCTAGTTTGAATATTACGTACACCAAATCTAAAGCCATTTAGATATAATTAAATTTTAATTTTGTTAAAATAATGTTTAGAGGAATCTCCAAATAAAATAGTGCTATTGTTTTTACCAATAAATAGCAATTGTTGTTTTGCAGTAGTAAAGTCACAACAAACTGGTATAGTGCATTTATTTTACTTTCTACTCACAATAATTCATTAGCAACGATTAAGATCCGGTAGAAAAATAAATTTGAGACTTTAAATTGATGGAGGTATTTTTTTCTTAGTTTGTTAAATTGCATACTAATTCGATTGGTAAAGGTAACAATACCTTCACTTCATAAATGTCAAATTAAACAGAAATAAGTACAGATATATGTGCAGGTTGTGTAGTAAACTTATTCAGGAAGAAAGGTCAAAGGAAATTTATAATATTATTCATGGACTGAGGAGAAGAAAACATTAGTCTAATGACTAATATAATTTGAACCTGGTGTTGGTATGTGGGGATAGCAACAACAAACACGTTTGATCTCCCCAGCGAAGCCTAACTTTTCCCAAACTTGTTAGATTATAGTTAAGAGAATCACTATACTTCTTCTTCTTCTTCTTCTTCTTCTTCTTCTTCTTGCGAGGATCGTGGGGGCAGAACCCTCAAACACTTATTCCAGCAGGTTCTGTCAGAAGCAATCGTCTCCAATTAATCCGGCTGGATTCCCAAGAGAGAACAGCCGATCTCATGGATGTTATCCAACCATTTCCCTTGGGGTCTACCCCCTTGGTCTCCTGTCGGTCGGTTTTGTACGTAAAATCTATCCAGCGATTATTTCCTGAGACATTCTAACCACATGCTCGTAATATCGGAGCTGTGATCTCTCAATTCACAAAAGTAGCTGCTCTACCTGGAGGGACTCACTGATCTCCGAGCTATGCACTCTATCGAGTAACAAAGAACCTTCGGAGGAAAGCATTCCAGTCGCTTGTACTTGCGGTCGTATTCTTTTATTCATTACCCAAGATTCATGTCCATAGATAAGGGTTGGCACAAATACCGAATTGAAGAGAGCGCAGATCGACCTGGACCTGCCAGTTTTGTGGGCTTCTTTGGCTTTAGGAAGTCTCATTGCTGATAACTCGATGGTGATCAGTTGACTGCTCCCCACCTCTCTTAAAACGAACATCTAGCACAGAAGAGATCAGAGACAATAACAAAATCAATTATTGATCTCTGTCCATGATTTCCCTTACACCATCTATATTTATGTATGTCTCTGTGCCCGACGGTGTTCAAAATAAAGAGTCCATTGCTAGAACACAACACTGATAACGTTTCTCCTTTCGCAAATAGATCGTGATCGTTGTTTCTTCCAATCATTCATTTCTATATTATGTGGTCAGTTCCAACATCTTCATCGATGTCGCCCATTAGGTTATATGACACTTAACTACAGCTAACTCTGCATGACGTCATCAAGGAAGGATCGGTATTCGGACAGGTAGTTTGGTGCATAAACTTGCACCATCCATAGAGTCGTATCTTTCAGCAATAGCTTCAAGAAGCAAATTCTCTCTCCTAATGATCTCCAGTCGATTCCATATTCTGAGAGCTGGGGGATTGTGTGTATATCCATTCCTGCCTGTGCAGTAATTTCTGGTGCCACACTAGAAATGTATAATTTCTTGCCTCCATCCAAATCTACTGTATCAAAGCCACATAACTTTGTTTAGGAAACCCCAACTATATCTAACCGGTAGCATTTAGCTTCTTCCACTAGTTCCTGCTTTATATCTCTAAAGGTTGTGATGTCCTAGATCCCAATTCTTAAGTTGTCTCCCTTCCCAACCTTCTTTGGGGTCTCGGGATACGCAATCTTTGAACGTCCATCCCATGCCTCCCAGGATAGGTGACACGCCCATAAGCAGTTTTTAAACCATGAAATGGAGACTGCAATATGTCTTTCGAGCAGGCCTGAAAGCGTCTCTTGTTAACCCGCGCGAAGGACGATATGGCATGATTATTTTTGTTAGCACTCGCCATATAACAATTTTGGTGGTCCTATTCGCGCCAGTCACCAATTCTGTACTTTCTCAGACCTGCGAATACTAAGTTTATATAGCTTTAGCCCAAACTCACCTCGTTATAGCTAAATCATTGGGTTGCGAGAGTTTTTCTGGGAGTTAATTGTGTCTCCCATTGCTCCATCTCCTCTAGTAATTTACCCTTGTTGGTCCAGGGCTGCTTGTGCCTCCGGCAGTTGCCCACTTTTTTTGCAACTAATCATCATATCTGCTGGCCGTATCACTATCCACTACATTCGACCTGTTCTCTAATAGAACAACTCTGCTGAAAAGAATCATAATATTGATGTACAAAAATATACACCTCAAGCGTCAAGAATTACGGTACTGATTTCATTTCTGAAGAGGTAGCTGTTAAAGCCAAACTCACTATCATCAATTCGGTATTCGTGCCTATCCTTACCTATGGTCATGAATTCTGGGCAATGACGGTCACAAGAAGAAGAAGAAGAAGAAGAAGAAGAATGTAAAAATAAAATTCAAGTAAATATTGGGTTCAGTTTAATGTCACTAAATTGCAACGTAAATTTGGATGGAATTGTACAAGAAGACTTCATCTAAGGATGTAGGATGAACGTCTCTCGAAGAGGGACCATCTCAGTGATTGTAAAGTAGAAAATGTCTTTTGGGTTACCACAAGTAGGACCACAAGTATAAATATGACTCCTCATTTTAAAACTACGCGTTGTGGTTTGATATAGATTTGTTTGATATATCTAGTGGTTTGAGACATGTCGTAAGACCTGATGCTCTGGTCAAAGGTGGCCATGTAATAATTGTTTCTACTTTAGACACAAGGCCAGCAAATACCCAGTGCATTACTGGTACTTTATTTTATCGACCCCGTAAGGATGAAAGGCAAAGTCAACCTCGGCGGGATTTGAACTCAGATCGTAAAAGGACGTAACTATGCTGGAAAGCATGGCGTCCGACCTCTACCGATACTGCCAATCCACCGCGTAATAATGAGGCTTGTTTGATACTGCTAGTGTTTATTAGGTGGGTCTATAGTTTTGTGTGTTGCATGCCTAAGAGAAGAGTAGTATATCTAACAATAGCAACTTTTTATAACTATTTACCGCTGAGAAAGCTAGAGCATGGGATATAAGAAAATAACCTTGTATATAAAAAGCATTATCTCCGATAGTAAAATTATGTTAACTTACACTGAGGCAATGGGCGGCAGGTGTACTGAAGAACACTGGTGTCTTAATTTCGATGATCATTATCTAAACTATAATAAAGTAAGGAGCGCGAGACTGCGTACGGTTTATAATGTTTTTATCCCATTTGTAAAATAAGTTGGATTACTTTGAATAAATAATTGTTTCTACGTTAGGCACAAGGCCAGCAATTAATCAGTGTATTACTGGTACTTTATTTTATCGACCCCATAAGGATGAAAGGCAAAGTTAACCTCGGCGGGATTTGAACTCAGAATGGCAAGGGCCGTAACTCTATGCGCCAAAGCATGGCATCCGACACTCTACCAATACTGCCAATCCACCGCCAGTGCCAATCCACTTTGAATAAATAATGAATGAATATTACATAATTTATCTACTAAATTTCGTGACTGTTCATTAAATATATTTTATTATTTATTTAAAGATTCACATCTTTAAAATTTTCAAATGTCAATACTTCCGGTTAGCGATCGTTTAAATAAACATA
>OZ024741.1:230315845-230353345 GCA_964016885.1 Eledone cirrhosa
CGATTCGAGTTTGAAACACAACTTTATGATTGTGAGCTCAACGCTCTAAAATTAAACCACGCCCTTCACTATATATATATATATATATATATATATATATATATATATATATATATGTATGTAAGTATGTGTGTATACGTACATACATATATGTATACAGACGTACAGTAGCATGCATATATATATATATACATACAGGTACACATACATATATGCACGTATCAGTTTAGCGGACGCTTATTATAACGCCGCTTTGTTCGTTTGTAAACAAACTGAACAGCCTGAATTTTTATGCCGTACGGTGTTAAGGCAACTACGTCACCTTTTTGTTCAACACTGACACAGGAACGATGTACTAGTTTCAAGCTTGTTAGCTATCATCAGCACCGTATACCCATCTGCCAGATAGTTGAACGTTCGAAAGTATATACTTTCCTTATGAAAATTAACGGCTGAGCAGCCTAATTTGCATATCGAGTGAGCTAAGTCGGTCAGGCATACGGAAAACGATAAGTTGAAATAAAATGAAAACGAAATTTCATTTCTCACTCTTAGTACGGCACTTACTTAAATGTAAGTATGTGTGTATACGTACATACATATATGTATACAGACGTACAGTAGCATGCATATATATATATATATATATATATATATATATATATATATATATATATATATATATACATACAGGTACACATACATATATGCACGTATCAGTTTAGCGGACGCTTATTATAACGCCGCCTTGTTCGTTTGTAAACAAACTGAACAGCCTGAATTTTTATGCCGTACGGTGTTAAGGCAACCACGTCACCTTTTTGTTCAACACTGACACAGGAACGATGTACTAGTTTCAAGCTGGTTAGCTATCATCAGCACCGTATACCCATCTGCCAGATAGTTGAACGTTCGAAAGTATATACTTTCCTTATGAAAATTAACGGCTGAGCAGCCTAATTTGCATATCGAGTGAGCTAAGTCGGTCAGGCATACCGAAAACGATAAGTTGAAATAAAATGAAAACGAAATTTCATTTCTCACTCTTAGTACGGCACTTACTTAAATGTAAGTATGTGTGTATACGTACATACATATATGTATACAGACGTACAGTAGCATGCATATATATATATATATATATATATATATATATATATATATATATATATATACATACAGGTACACATACATATATGCACGTATCAGTTTAGCGGACGCTTATTATAACGCCGCTTTGTTCGTTTGTAAACAAACTGAACAGCCTGAATTTTTATGCCGTACGGTGTTAAGGCAACCACGTCACCTTTTTGTTCAACACTGACACAGGAACAATGTACTAGTTTCAAGCTTGTTAGCTATCATCAGCACCGTATACCCATCTGCCAGATAGTTGAACGTTCGAAAGTATATACTTTCCTTATGAAAATTAACGGCTGAGCAGCCTAATTTGCATATCGAGTGAGCTAAGTCGGTCAGGCATACCGAAAACGATAAGTTGAAATAAAATGAAAACGAAATTTCATTTCTCACTCTTAGTACGGCACTTACTTAAATGTAAGTATGTGTGTATACGTACATATATATATGTATACAGACGTACAGTAGCATGCATATATATATATATATATATATATATATATATATATATATATATATATATATACATACAGGTACACATACATATATACACGTATCAGTTTAGCGGACGCTTATTATAACGCCGCTTTGTTTGTTTGTAAACAAACTGAACAGCCTGAATTTTTATGCCGTACGGTGTTAAGGCAACCACATCACCCTTTTTTTTTCTGTTCTACACTGACACAGGAGCGATGTACTAGTTTCAAGCTTGTTAGCTATCATCAGCACCGTATACCCATCTGCCAGATAGTTGAACGTACGAAAGTATATACTTTCCTTATGAAAATTAACGGCTGAGCAGCCTAATTTGCATATCGAGTGAGCTAAGTCGGTCAGGCATACAGAAAACGATAAGTTGAAATAAAATGAAAACGAAATTTCATTTCTCACTCTTAGTATGGCACTTACTTAAATGTAAGTATGTGTGTATACGTACATACATATATGTATACAGACGTACAGTAGCATGCATATATATATATATATATATATATATATATATATATATATATACATACAGGTACACATACATATATGCACGTATCAGTTTAGCGGACGCTTATTATAACGCCGCTTTGTTCGTTTGTAAACAAACTGAACAGCCTGAATTTTTCATGCCGTACGGTGTTAAGGCAACCACGTCACCTTTTTTGTTCAACACTGACACAGGAACAATGTACTAGCTTCAAGCTTGTTAGCTATCATCAGCACCGTATACCCATCTGCCAGATAGTTGAACGTTCGAAAGTATATACTTTCCTTATGAAAATTAACGGCTGAGCAGCCTAATTTGCATATCGAGTAAGCTAAGTCGGTCAGGCATACCGAAACCGATAAGTTGAAATAAAATGAAAACGAAATTTCATTTCTCACTCTTAATACGGCACTTACTTAAATGTAAGTATGTGTGTATACGTACATACATATATGTATACAGACGTACAGTAGCATATATATATACATACAGGTACACATACATATATGCACGTATCAGTTTAGCGGACGCTTATTATAACGCCGCTTTGTTCGTTTGTAAACAAACTGAACAGCCTGAATTTTTATGCCGTACGGTGTTAAGGCAACCACGTCACCTTTTTGTTCAACACTGACACAGGAACGATGTACTAGTTTCAAGCTTGTTAGCTATCATCAGCACCGTATACCCATCTGCCAGATAGTTGAACGTTCGAAAGTATATACTTTCCTTATGAAAATTAACGGCTGAGCAGCCTAATTTGCATATCGAGTGAGCTAAGTCGGTCAGGCATACGGAAAACGATAAGTTGAAATAAAATGAAAACGAAATTTCATTTCTCACTCTTAGTATACACACGTATACACACATACTTACATTTAAGTAAGTGCCGTACTAAGAGTGAGAAATGAAATTTCGTTTTCATCTTATTTCAACTTATATATATATAAATATATATATATATATATAAACTCATATTTGTACTGCCTCTCTGTTTTTGTTCCTGTCTAAGACTTAACTATATATATATATCTAAACGAAGAAATTGTGTTAAGAAATCGGGTGGACCATAACGCGCAAGAGTACTCGATACTTAGGGTAGTGTGGCTAATAGTAAAAGAGTCAGAACCCCGAAAGCTGAGCTCCGACCGTTTCTATAGCTAGATCCGAACGCTATATATATAGGTAAAGAGTCAGGACCCCGACAGCTGAGCTCCGGCCATTTCGACAGCGTTGGGATCTAGCTGTAGAAACGGTCGGAACTCAGCTGTCCTGAATGGAAAAAATGAAATTTCATTTCTCACTCTTAGTACGGCTGATACTTAAACATAAGTATGTATACGTACATACATGTATGTATACAGACGTACAGTAGAATGTATATAGATACATACATGCACATATATATATATATATATGTACGTATGGGTTTACCGAACATTTATTATAATACTCGGTTTGATTGTAAACAAACAGCCCGAATTATTAGTTGTATAGTGTTCGGCAACCATCGTTGCCATTTTGTTCAACACTGACAAACGAACGATGAACTAGTTTCTAGCTTATTAGCTGTCATCAGCAGAGTATACCTTCCTGTCAGTCGATTGAACGTTTGAAAGAATATACTTTCCTTATGCATATTAACGGCTGAGCAGCCTAATTCGCATATGGAGTGAGTTAGTCGGCCGGGCGTACCGAAAACGATAAATGGAAAAAATGAAACTTCATTTCTCACTCTTAGTACGGCTGATACTTAAATACTTAAATAATTTGTCAGTGTTGAACAAAATAGCAACGATGGTTGCCGAACAATGTACGGCTAATAATTCGGGCTATTTGTTTACAAACAAACCAAGCATTATAATAAATGTTCGGTAAACCCTTACGTACATATATATATGTGTGCATGTATGTATGTATAATATATACATACTACTGTACGTCTGCATACATATATGTATGTACGTATACATACTTATATATATATATATATATATATATATATATATATATATATATATATATTATACACACTCACACACAAATATATATATATGTACAATATAAAGTTAGGTCTCCATTAAATGTATTATAACCCTGTTAAAACCGTTAGATTGCAAGGGTTGATTATGAATATTGCTTTGTTAAAACTCAATATATTTTAATTCCTCTTTTGGAAAAATTTGATACAAATAAGACCATTTTTTTAACAATAAATTCATTTCAGGAAACACAGTGGACATTATATTTTTCCGGCTACGATGATTTTTGTACTACATTCGCAACTGAAACTTTTTGTCTTGATATTCTAATGAGTGATATATATTATCTCTTCTTTTTTACTGAGTGATATGTATTGTTATTTTAATTAAACTGTGTTGACACCCAGAGTCTACGCTCATTAATAGCAAATTGTTAAATGAAATGATTGGCTTTATGTGGTATATCACTGCGGGAAGAAAAAATACAATTGTCAGTAATTGAATGCCTTGAACCTTAAGAGTTTTGACTTGTAAGCAAATTGTAACTATATAACAGCTCTGTATGATCCCATTATTGTATTGAGCTAAAATACATCTAGTATAAGAGTACAATTTTACTCTTATTTATAATACACACACACACATACACACAACACACGCACATACATATACACACACACACATATATACACCCCCCCCCACACACACACATATATATATATATATATATATATATATATATATAACAACTAGAAATTGATTAACATAAATAAACATATGAAACAATCACAGGGATAATTTACATGTGTGTAAGCACACATAGCTAGGTAGGTAACTAAATAAAGTTAACTAGAACTTCAAAAATAGATACCTTATAATATGATTAATCTTCCCTGTATATATTCCATTACAGAAATATATTTCACCAATTAATCGAATGGTTAACCACGGAGGCCGATACTTGGATTTTCAACAAGGAAGAAGTCCAGCCATCTGTGTTTACGCATTAAGTTCAAATCAGCGACTTGCCAGCAACACGTGCTGTATCTACTAAAAATACACACATCGTCATACCAGCTTCGTCCCAGTGGCGTGAATAGGGTTATCGACAACTAGAAACAGCAGTCAAGTCCTTTCAACAGAGTTAGCTCTACAATTAAGGAGTCGTATTTATATATCTATATCCAAATTATCCCCTGTGATTGTTTCATATGTTTATTTATATGTTAATCAATTTCTAGTTGTTATAAAATGCTCGGACCTATTCATTAGAATCTTGGAGCTTATTTTACGGGTAATATAGCGCATGTCTTTCTGGCATGACACCCATAATTTTGATTTAGATTAAATTCACTTTGATTTATCTTAAATTTCTCTCTCTCTCTCTCTCTCTCTCTCTCTCTCTCTCTCTATATATATATATATATATATATATATATATATATATATATATATATATAGGATAACAAGATATCGTTATAGGTAATCCAATTAGAGGTTGTGAATACTTCTTATCATGGATAGTTTTAGCGTACGGCGTTGTATGAGTCAACAAGAGATTTACGTGGATGACGAGTTTATGATTTCACTTGTATTCCTATGTAAGTTTATCTTGGAGTATTAACATTGAAAAAGTGGAGAATAACATGGTCAACAGTACAAAAAAGATTTATTTACAGTCTAACAATTGTTTCACTGAAGAGTTGTCTAAAAATTGCTAAAAACTGAAAATAGTGCCACTCAATTTAAAATACATGTTAGCATCGTCATATCCTCAGAGACTGAGAGAAAATATAAATATATGCGTAACCGGCAAATTTACAAATTCAAATTACCACATCAATAATAATATTAATAATAAAGATATAGAGAGGAAAAAAGGATGGGGGATAGATAAAGTAAAGATGAAATACGAAGTAGGAAAAAGAAAAAGAGATAGAGAAAGACGAAGAAGGAAAAAGAAAAAGAGATAGAGAAAGACGAAGAAGGAAAAAGAAAAATAGATAGAGAAAGACGAAGAAGGAAAAAGAAAAAGAGATAGAGAAAGAAGAAGAGGAGAAAATTATTACAGGTAAAAAAAAACACAAGTAGAGATATCGTAGGATAGAGAGAAAAATGAAGACGGACAAACAGACGAGTATGATAGATAAACACAAGTACAAATAAGATGGAGAGAAGAAGGTAGAGGGGCAAATAGATGAATAAACGTTAATACATGAATAAATGTAAGTAAAAATAAAGATAGATGTATAGAAATATATGAGGATATGAATGAAAAAAATGAAAAAATATATATAAAATATATATATAAAAAATATATATAAAAATTTGATAGATAAATAAATAAGTAAATAAATAAATAAATAAATAAATAGATACGTAAATAAATAAATTACATCTAATGTAATATAAAATGGTATAATATGTGAAAAGTGGAGATGAAAATAAATAAATAAATGTGTAAACCATATATATAATAGAACCATAGAAGATGCAGAAATAGAAACTACTTATGGTTTAATCGATTGTTTAACTCCTCTATAAAAACTAAGCTACCTTTCACTTTCTTCAAATTAGTTGACAAACACTTCCCTAAAATTCATAAATATCATACAATCTTTAATAGAAAAGCTATCAAACTATCATACTCCACTGTCAACAACATAGAATCGCACATTCATAAAATTAACTATAAAATAATTTATAATTCAAGTAGCCCGCAAATAAATACCATAACACCAAATATCTGTATAAATAAGCATATTACATCATCACAACCAAACACACGCCGGAGCACACCTCCACAATATATCAACAAACCCAATTCACAGCCCATACATAGCAACCTACAAAACCATATAGTAGAACCCGCGTCTAAAAGCATCTAAATGTAACTGCCACCTACCTGACAAATTCCCTTTACAAAACAGATGCCTACAGACAAATATAGTATACCTATGTACTATAAATTCAGGTAGCTTGGTGTGTATTACATTGGTTCCACAGCTGGTGAATTTAAGAAAAGGTGGTACGTACACAGACATTCCATGACGAACAAGAATCTCTCGAATACAACAACTTTCGCCAATAAAATTTGGCAACTCAAGAATGCAAACATAGAATATGAGATCAGCTGGACAAAACTGTCACAAGCAAGGGCTACCGATTGGTATGTCCCACTGCAGTCTCTGTAATATGGAACTTTTCCAAATTCTAAATTTCAGCAAAATTTTTCTTAACAGTAGAATTGAACGAATTATTTTTTGTCGGCATAAACCAGCAAAGAAATTCGAGAACTTTAGACCAACTTAATTCCATCTTATCTATTCCATAACCCTGATTGTACTATTTGGATCTACCACGATATCACATTATCAGCAGCATCTTCACCATTATAATTACCAAAGAACAGCATCAAAACCTCTTATATTTACATTCTTGTTTTATATATATCTATCTTTCACTTTTTATCTTTGCATTTCTCTACCTAAACTTTTTTTATCTCGGTCATTTTATATTATCATATAATATATCTTAAACTAGTTAATTTACTTATTAAAATAACCAATACACACATAAATATATTTAACATTATCATATTTTCAACTTAATATCTATCCATATATTTAACAATTATCAAAAACTATTCTCAATAATCTTAACATGTTCAAATATTCTCCGTACTTTTTTTACACATTTCATATTTATTTTCATCTCCACTTTTCACATATTATACCATTTTATATTACATTAGATGTAATTTATTTATCTATTTATCTATTTATTTATCTATTTATTTATTTATTTACTTATTTATTTATCTATCAATGTTATATATATATATTTTTATATATATTTTTCATTTTTTTCATTCATTTCCTCATATATTTCTTTTTCACATATACCATTTTATATTACATTAGATGTAATTTATTTATTTATTTATCTATTTATTTATTTATTCGTTTATTTATTTATTTATTTATTTATTTATTTACTTATTTATTTATCTATCAATTTTTATATATATAAATTTTATATATATTATTTTATATATTTTTTTCATTTTTTTCATTCATTTCCTCATATATTTCTATACATCTATCTCTATTTTTACTTACATTTATTCATGTATTAACGTTTATTCATCTACCTTCTTCTCTCCATCTCATTTATACTTGTGTTTATCTATCATACTCGCCTGTTTGTCCGTCTTGATTTTTCTCTCTATCCTACGATATCTCTACTTGTGTTTTTTTTTGTAGCTGTAATAATTTTCTCCTCTACTTCTTTCTCTATCTCTTTTTCTTTTTCCTTCTTCGTCTTTGTCCTTTACTATATCTATCCTCCTTCCTTTTTTTCTCTATATATCTTTATTATTAATATTATTATTGATGTGGTAATTTGAATTTGTAAATTTGCCGGTTACGCATATATTTATATTTTCTCTCAGTCTCTGAGGATATGATGGAGCTAACATGTATTTTAAATTTAGTAGCACTACTTTCAGTGTTTAGCAATTTTTAGGCAACTCTATCAGTGAAACAATTGTTTGACTCTAAATAAATCTCCTTTTTCATACTGATGACCATGTTATTCTCCACTTTTTCAATTATATATATATATATATATATATATATGAGTGTGTGTGTGTGTGTGTGTGTGTGTGTGTGTGTGTGTGTGTGTGTGTGTGTGTGTGTGTGTATGTATATGTGCATCATCATCATCGTGATCTTGCAACATGTGCAGCCAGTAGTTGGGGTGCCACTCAAGTCAGTAATTCATTGCCATTGGTCTCTATTCCCCGTCATGCGTAGAAAGGTTTGGGTGTTGTGTTCTGTCCAGTCTTTTATGTTGTCGGCCCAGGATTCTCTTTGCTTGCTTCTACCTAGCCTTCCTCCACTGTGCCCTGCAGGATGGATTTGGACAAGACGTGGCGGGATGTATGTGCGGCATAGAGTTACGACACTTTACATTCTAAGCTCGAATGCCGCCGAGTTTAGCTTTGCCTTTCATCCTTGCCGGGTCGATAAAATAAAGCACAATTAATGCTCTGTACATGTCCATCCCTATTTGTCGTTATTTTCGTCTTTTATAATTAAATTCAGATTGTTTTTGTCACCCCCGCATGTAAATGTGACTAACAATTTGCTATTATCTCTTCATAGCTTATATTTATTGCCAACAGATGATTTCTCACTTTTGTATTGTAGGACCATTGTGAGCATTCCTTTTTCCTGGATGTATAGAGGTATCATATAAAGTGGATGTTATTAACTTACCCGAACTCTATGTCAGTATCACTAAGTAGCTTGCGAGTTCTTATGTCCATTCCGTTCAGTCCTTGTTCAATAGTGATCAGATCAGAAAGTGTTAGGATGAATACAGAAAAGTGAGCATATGCTTGTTGGTGGGGATGAATGTTATAGTGATCATATTTTATTTGTCCTTTAGGGTATTCATTCTTTTCCTTTTACTTATTTGGGTGTCCATCATATCTGAAATTCTCATCCTACCCAAGATAACAGTAATTTTCACTTGACTGCAGAGCTTATATCGTCTTGTTCGTGTTTATTGTTTCGGCGGAAAGTTCAACCATTCCAAATGTTACCACCAGCAATGCTCATTTTGACTCTCATCAAATTTCAATCCAGTGACGGTGGAAAACTGGGAAATGGGGTCCGATTGCTTTTTCATGTAGATGATATTTGGCCCATACACCAGGTCGTCAAGAAGTAAAACGTAGGAGAAAGTTCTAGATCCATTTCTAAGACCTTTTTTCTGAGCAGGTATGATAGTGATTTTAGGGAAAGACCAAAGTGTAGCACTGATAAATAATCGCCCTGCAAGATGTCATTTTAGTAGTGTAGGGTATCCGATTCAATTTGTTTCTTATAACCTAAAAGAAATAAAGTGGTATAACAATGATTTGTCAGTAGCTACTTGTAGTTGTGGGCCTTTCGCTATCTTTAAGGGCTTGATAACCACCCCCATACGGTATAGTACTGGAGGCTTTCTTGTAGGCCAGCCACACTACAGCCTTCAGTGCTTCACTCTTTTTTTCTGCGCCTCTTCGTTAATTAGTAAATACTCTTCCTGCTTTTTCTCAGTTCGCCTGGGTGTTGTATTATTAGTGGCACAATGATTCTGCAAGAACAGGCTCAATCAACCAGTGAATAACTTATACAGAAAGTTCTGGTAAACGACTGGGTGTTAATTGTTAACACCAATGGTCCAGCTCTCGTTTAGAAGGAGTGTAATGGCAGTCAATAACTATTTGGATAGTTGAAAAGTTCCTCTACACCCTCTCCATAAAGTCTTACCAAATCGCGCATATAAAAGGGGAATATCTGATCCAATAACCCATTATGCAGTCCGGGGCTGGAGTTATCCAGTTCCCTACATTCTGTAGGGCTGTTCTAAAATCTTGCTCGGTCGATTGTCTTTGTTCAACATGCTTGCCGTAGTCATGCTCTAATCGTGCGTGTGTATTTATAATCAAGATATCAATACATTAACTGAAGAGAGCGCCCAATAGGTGATGTAGCCACAAATAATTATGTATTCAAAAACGTTGGCTAGATATTCGCTTATTTTATAAATGTTTCACCGTGTATGACTTATCAGTCTTCGATCGGTAAAATTTCGAAATCATAACCAAATATATACATATATGTTTGTGTGCGTGCATAGTTAAGTAATGCTCCTGCTAGGTTTTAGTTATGGTAACTCAAACCCAATACAAAATAAAAAAGTACCCCAACAGGTGTATTCATATAGATATATTAAAGACGACACCCCCATACATAAAAATGTTTAACTATGCAGAATGATGTAAGTATTTATCCCATTTATAGGTTTTAACGATTTATATCATAGCACCCATCTACTTCTAAATATTCTATGTATGTATGTTCTGGTTTTAATATATTTTAATTAATCTCACACTAATAGATATTCGTGGAATTTAGATATCAACTAATTAATTACGTATGACTGTTTGTGTTTGTGTGAGTGTGAAGGTATGAATGCCATTTCATGTGTGTATTTGGATGTTTTGAATGAAATATGAAGGTATACGTATCTATACATATGGATATTTAGTTATTATATGCTAAAGTTCTGGAATGTTTTTCATAATTTTATAGTTCTATTAATAGACTGTACTTACAATTTTCTAATTAGATGTGTTCATTCTGATTCTGTGAAGCTGAGCTTTTCACAATTTGTACCTGAGCTAGTTCTTAACATATTCAAGGGCCCCAATGACCACAGGGACAAATCTAAAGGTATGTATGTATGTATGTATGTATGTATGTATGTATGTATGTATGTATGTACTACGTGCGTATGTATGTGTATATGTATGTACGTACGTATGTATGTGTATATGTATGCATGTATGTATGTAGGTACGTGCGTATGTATGTACGTATTTATGTATGTAATAATCGTTTAACGTTCGTTTTCTCTGACAGCAAGGTTTGGAAGAGTCGTCACAAGCAGGCAGGTGCAACGGTGAAGCGGCATATGACCACGCGCTCTACCGAGTGCATTTGGCCGTGTGCCAAAACAAAGGAAGTAGTCATAATCTTGGACTAGATGAAGACTCTTCCCGGCTCTTTGTGTGGAATGTATTTTACGAATGGATGCCCTTTCTACCAACAACCACTTTACAGAGTGTACTGAATGTGTTTATCGTATAAATCACTAACATTAGGAAGGTTGTCATGTCTATGAAACACATTTTTGTTCCACACAACCTTGTGTTTGGTAGGTTTTCTATTATTGGATGCCATTTCTATCAGAGGAGTGTGCTGGATGATTGTTTATCATGTGTATCACCACGAGGTTGCCATGTGTGGAAGAAATTAATGGGTTGAAGGCTGGAGAACGAGAAGGGTATTTTCCTCGCATCATTTGAATGTAAAATAATGATTTCTACATTAAGCACAAGACAAGCACCCAGTATAGTACAAATCTAGACATGACAGAGTTGGCCAATATCTACACTGGGTAATATGTTGACATTATAAAATCAAAGCTGCTAACAAGTGGCCATCATCACACTGAGGCTGTAGCTGACGGAGAAAAAGTAACAATTCTTTGTGACTTTCCTGTACATACTGACCGGACCATTAAAGCAAATAGACCAGATATCATTGTAAAAGACCAACATAGCAAGGTCTGTATATTACAATATCGCGGGAAAAGAATTCGATAAGCTAAGAAAATATAAAGATCTGCTTATTGAAATCGAAAAAATGTAGCACCTCAAGGCCGTTTCACACCTGTGGTTGTGGGTGCATTGGGAATGATCAAGAAAGGAACAGTATTTAAGGAAGATTCCAGGCTCAACCTCTCTGCAAGAGGTACACAAATTTGTTTTGACTGGTACTGCCCATGTATTGAGAAGAACACTGTCTCTGTAAGAATGATATCCAACCCACTTGTGTGGTTGTGTGAGTGTGTGTGTGTGTGAGTAGAGCACTAGCTTTGTAAGAATGATATCCCTCTGTAAGAATGATAAGGTGTAAATTATATTCAATGTGGTGTATTAACTGGCTTACCAATGTATACAATTGATGTAGATGGAGCCTGCCCATTTGACCCAAGAGTGCAAGAAAAGAGGAGAGGGAGAAACTTAACCGATACCAGGACTTAAAGAGGGAGTTTAAAAAGATTTGGAACTGCCATGAAATCAAGCTCGTCCCGATTGTCATAGGCGCACTAGGTACTATCTCAAAGAGTTTCCAAGGATGGTTAAAGAAGATTAGTCCAGCCCCGCTTTTTGGAACACTTCAAAAGGCATGTTTGCTGGGAACAGCAAGGACCCTCCGATAAGTCCTGAATATATGAGACTGCAGGTAGTGGCTTGATATTCATTTCAACAAACTTTCCAGTTAAATAAGAACAATGACTGAGACTCAAAGAATAATAATAATAATTATTATTATTTCTACATTTGGCACAAGGCCAGCAAATATCCCAGTGTATTACTGGTACTTTATTTTATCGACCATGTAAGGATGAAGGGCAAAGTTAACCTCGGCGGCATTTTGAACTCAGACCATAAAAGACCGTAACTCTTTGCTGCAAAGCATGGTGTCCGACCTTCTACTGATACTGCCAATCCACCGCCCTAATAATAAAAATAATAATAATAATAATAATAATGGAGAGCTTACCATCAATCACCTCCTCTTCATGGACGATCTTAAGCTCTTCGGGAAGAGTGAGAAGGTGTTGGATGTGCTTGTTGACACTGTCCGTATTTTCAGCAATGATATATGTATGCAATTTGGTATTAGTAAGTGTGGAGTCCTTGTGTTGAAGAGGAGTAAATTGAGCAGAAGCAACGGAATCCAGGTACCAACAGGTGAGATGATAAAGGAAATTGACACTAAAGAAGGATACAAGTATTTGGGTGTTCTGGAGGCTGATGACATCAAGAACAAAAAAATGAAGGAATTGATAAGATCTGAATACATTCGGAGAGTAAGGAGCGTATTAAAGTCACATCTGAACAGTAGGAATGCCATAAGTGCAGTAAATTCCCGAGCTGTGTCTATTATTAGGCACAGTGCGGGAATTCTGAGATGGAATGTTGCTGAACAAAAAGAAATGGATAGGAAGACTAGGAAGCTATTGACTATCTACAACATGTGCCACAAGAGGAGTGATGTCGATAGACTCTACTTAAGGAGATCTGAAGATGGAAGAGGTCTTATCAGCATAGAGGACTGTGTTCAGATGGAGAACAACAACCTACACAAATACGTGACTTATAGTAAGGAGTGAATGCTCAGAATTGTACTGAAGGAGAGGACAATAGACCAGGGATGTCCAAGGAGGAAATAACAACAAGGAGAAAAGGCAGCCTTCATAAAAAATCCCTTCATAGTACCTTCTTTGAGAAAACTGAATTCAGAGATCCACAGACATGGAACTGGTTGAAAAGAGGAGACCTTAAAAAGGCTACAGAAGAAATGTTAATAGCTGCGCAAGAGCTGGCCCTCAAAAGGAAGTAGTTGAAACACCATATTTACAAGGAGGAGGCTAGCCCACTGTGCAGGATCTGTGGAGAGAGAGGAGACTGTGGCTCACATTGTATCCGAGTGTAAACACCGAGCCCAGACTCACTATAAGGGCTGGAGACATGATGTGATGGGCAGGGTGATCCACTGGCACCTATGCAAAGTAAACAATTTACCACATTCTGAGAAGTGGTATGAGCATAAGCCAGAGTCGGTGATAGAAAACGATCAGGTGAAGGTGCTGTGGGATTTTAGGATACAGACGGACAAGAAACTAGAACACAATAGACCTGACCTGGTGGTTTTGGACAAAGAAAATAGGCGCACTAGGTACTATCTCAAAAGATTTTCAGGGATGGTCAAGAAAATTGACCCCGCCCCACTTTTTGGAACACTTCAAAAGGCATGCTTGCTGGGAACAGCAAGAACCCTCCGATACATCCTGAATATCTGAGGCTACAGGTAGTGGCTTGATATTCATTTCAACAAACTTTCCAGTTAACTAACATCAATGACTGAAACTCAAAGAACAATAATAATAATAATAATAATAATAATAATAATAATAATAATAATAATGGTTTCTACCTTTGGCACAAGGCCAGCAATTATTCCAGTGTATTACTGGTACTTTATTTTATCGACCCCGTAAGGATGAAAGGCAAAGTTAACCTCGGCGGGATTTGAACTCATTTATTGGCCACAAGGAATACTAATAATAATAGGGAAGAATACGCACGTGGTGGATAGAGTGTTATGGAATCGCTCCCGTAATGTTTGATTTTTTACATATTTAAAACAGTTGTGATAGAATAATTCTTATTACAAATGGGACATAAGGCACCAGTCGGGCTCTCAGGAAGTGACAACACATATCGCTCAAGTATTTAATTTTGTATCAGAAATTTTATAGTCACCAAAGAAAATGGTTACAAATGGTCACAAATGGAATAAAACAACAGCCAAATAATTTCACCATCATCTACACCACTACCGCTGCCACCACCACCACTAGCACAAAATTTAGCTAAAGACAAACCAACAGCATCAACCACACCAACACTACAGTACTACTACCCCATTACCACCGTCACCACTCCATCATCGCTACCACCACTATTCCCTCACTACCTCCTGGAGAGGGAAGGTAGTAGTGCCACTACATATGACTAGAAAGGAGATAGCTACCAAAAGATATTAATAGACTGATTTAGTGACTCGGTCAAACATAGCAACAACAACACCATAATAATAATAATTATTGTCGTTGTATCTCTAAACGCTCTCAAAATGTTTATCTTAAACGATGTCGAATAATAATTGTTTCTACTTTTGGCAAGAGGCCAGCAATAATCCAGTGCATTACTGGTACTGGGTAATATGCTGGCCTTGTGCCAAAAGTAGAAATGAGAAGCAACAAGTCAAAAAATTACAGAATAAAACACAGACAAAAACAAACACATCAAAAGAAAAACAAATTTCAGAAGTTTTGAACGCAAAACTTCTCCCCCCCCCCCCCCACCCCTCCTCGTTGCTATGACTACGAGCTTAGCGTAGCTAAATTCAAAAACAGCGGCAGCAGCAACAACATCACTTGTAATCGATGTTACTGGCGTTGAAAAACAAAGGGGAAAAAAAAGTCAGACATTCAAACATTACAATGAAACATGTTTATATTTTAAGGTTTTTATTTATTTATTTGTTTATTTATTTATTTACGTCTACAACGTGATGGTGCCACGCTAAAATCACCGGTGGTTATGTAACCATACATTCACCAATCCTCGATATGAGTGTTTAAATGTCGAACCTAAACAGTTCGAATAACGTGAAAAGGAGACTGGAGCGTCATGTGAAAGGCTCTCACCCAACAAGTGCTCCCTGGCCCAGCAGTAGGGACCTGGTTGTCCTCCAAATACTGCTGGTGTTGGAGGAAGAAGAAGGAAAGGTACACGAACTAACTGGACAAAAGAATTGAATAGAACTGTCATGAAATGTTACCTGAAGAGTAACCCATGGAAAAAGGCTATAGGAAACGGATGTATAACATCTGGAACGAGATTGGTCTATTTAAATTAGATGAACAAAAATTGGCCGGACAGGCTCGGGTAATAAGAACAAATGGATGGATAAGCGAGTTGGAACTGGAGGAACGGAGCAGAGAGATTAAGTTGGAAATGGAGAGTGGAGTATATCAGGCAAACGAGCCAGTAGGAAGTGAAGGTGAAGAGGTTGAGAGACCTGAGGAAGTATCCGAAGCAGATAATGATCTGAATGCTGAAATAAATAACATCTGGAACAAAGATACGGCCATTGAAGAAATGAATGCTGACTGGCTAGGGCAAGATTTGGTTGATATCCTAAACTTAGTGATAGATGAAATGAACAATGATAGTGGAAAACCTATGAATCTAAGATTTGTAGACAGGAATAAG
This sequence comes from Eledone cirrhosa, assembly GCA_964016885.1. Taxonomy (NCBI): domain Eukaryota; kingdom Metazoa; phylum Mollusca; class Cephalopoda; order Octopoda; family Eledonidae; genus Eledone; species Eledone cirrhosa. Next base: position 230,332,416 of record OZ024741.1, read on the forward strand.
TTAAAAGAAACAATAGCTAAGGTAAACATCCCATACCTTGAGGCAAGGAACCTTCACCAATGCAACAATATCCTTAAAGCAACCGCAAATGTGGTGAGGAAATTACTTGGCATAAATACGAAAGGAAACAACAAACAAGAAATATCAGAACCTTGGTGGAAGAAACGACTGAATGGTCAAATCAAGTAAATGAGAAAAAGACATTGGAAAGCTTAAGTCCTTACTGAATGGGACATTACACAATTTAGACACTAAAGATAGATTGGAAATAATATACAAAACTAGGGGCAAAAAGCTAAATATTGTCATAGAGGAACTGAATCGACACATTGTAGCAAAAAGTTCAAAGATTAGGCGGTATGAGAACAGAGTCAGTCAGTATAGACAGAACCGCATGTTTCACAACAACCAGAAGATGTTTGGACATCTTGAAGGGAAAGAAAGAGGCAACGACTTGATCCCTGACATTCTGGAGAGAAATATGGGAGCATGATGTTGAACATAATAGTCAGGCAGTGTGGATTGAGACAGTTCAACACGAGATTAGTGAACAAGCACACCAACAACATGATTTGAGTATCACAGTTGAAACTCTTTAAAGGTCAGGCCAAAAAACTAACCAACTGGAAATCACCAGGCCCAGATGGTATTGGATTAAAAATATAACATCCCTCCATCCGAAACTGACAACCATGTTCAATGACTGCTTGATGTCGGGTGAAGTACCAGAGTGGTTGACAAAATGTACCACAGTTCTGGTAATGAAAGACCGAATCAAGGGTAATGAAGTTACCAACTATAGTCCTATCACATGTCTGTCCGTAATGTGGAAACTGTTGACAAGCATTATGTCTGAGGAAATCTACCATCACCTCCACATAAACAACTTATTACCGGACGAAAAGAAAGGATGCCGAAAGAAGTCCCGTGGTAGAAAAGACCAGTTACTTAGTGATAAGATGGTAATGAGGAATTGCAAGAGGAGGCACACTGGTCTTGCCAAAGGATGGATAGATTACAAAAAGGCATTCGACATGGTACCTCATTCTTGGATAACCAAAAGTCTACAGATCCTCAAGGTGGCAGATAACATCAGACAGTTGTTGAAGCAAAAGTATGAAGTCCTGCGAAACAAAGTTAACATCAGGTGGAGAATCCTTGGGAGGCATGAAGATCAAGAGAAGTATCTTCCAGGGAGATAGTTTGTCCCCTCTGTTGTTTGTCCTTGTCCTGATACCCCTGACCATTATACTGCGAAAGTGAGAGCAGGATACAAGTTGGGAAAAGGAGAGCTTACCATAAATCACTTCCTCTTCATGGAATATCTTAAACGCTTTGGGAACAGTGAGAAAGAACTGGAAGTGCTTGTTGACACTCCGTATTTTCAGCAATGATATATGTATGCAATTTGGTATTAATAAGTGTGGAGTCCTAGTGATGAAGAAGGGTAAATTTAGCAGAAGCAACGGAATCCAGGTACCAACAGGTGAGATAATAAAGGAAATTGACACTGAAGAGGGATACAAATATTTAGGTGTTCTGGAGGCAGATGACATCAAGAACAAAAAAAAAATGAAGGAATTGATAAGATCTGAGTACATAAGGAGAGTAAGGAACATATTAAAATCACATCTAAATAGTAGGAATGTAATAAGTGCAGTAAATTCCCGAGCTGTGTCTATTATTAGATACAGTATCTGAACAAAAAGAAATGGATAGGATGACTAGTAAGTTAATGGATATCTACAACATGTTCCACAAGAGGAGTGATGTCGATAGACTCTACTTAAAGAGATATGAAGCTGGAAGAGGTCTTAGCAGCATAGAGGACTGTTTTCAGATGGAGAAAAACAACCTGCACAAACATGTGACTGACAGTAGGGAGCCAATGCTCAAAATTGGAGTGAAGGAGAAGACAATAGACCAGGGGATGTCCAAGGAGGAAATAACAACAAGCAAGAAGAACAACCTTCATGAAAAATCCCTTCATAACACCTTTAAGAAAATGGAATTTAGAGATCCACAGACATGGAACTGGTTAAAAAGATGAGACCTTAAAAAAGCTACAGAAGGAATGCTAATGGCTGCGCAAGAGCAAACACTCAGAACGAAGTGGGTGAAACACTATATCGACAAGGAGGAGGATAGCTCACTGTATAGGGTCTGTGGGGAGAGAGACGGTAGACAGTGGCTCACATTGTATCCGAGTGTAAACACCTAGCCCAGGCTCACCCTAAAGGTTGGAGACATGATGTGATACGCAGGGGGATCCACTGGCATCTATGCAAAGTAAACAATTTACCACATTCGGGAGAAATGGTATGAGCATATGCCAGAGTCGGTGATAGAAAACGATCGTGTGAAGTTGCTATGGGATTTTAGGATATAGACGGACAAGAAATTAGAACACAATAGGCCTGACATGGGGTTTCGGACAAGGAAAAAAGATCATGCCTGATTGTAGATGTAGCCTGTCCATTTGAGACGAGGGTGCAAGAAAAGGAGAGGGAGAAAATTAACCGATACCAGGATTTAAAGAGGAAGATAAAAAGGATTTGGAACTGCCATGAAATCAAGGTCCCGATTGTTAAAGAGTTTCCAAGGATGGTTAAAGACGAATAGTCCAGCCCCGTTTTTTGGAACACTTGAAAAGGCATGCTTGCTGGGAATAGCAAGAACGCTCCGATACGTCCTGAATGTCTGAGGCTGCAGGTAGTGGCTTGATATTCATTTCAACCAACTTTCCAGTTAAATAACCTCAATGACTGAGACTCAAATAGCAATAATAATAATAATTGTTTCTACTTTTGGCACAAGGCCAGCAATAACCCAGTACATTACTGGTACTTTATTTTATCGACACCGTAAGGATGAAAGACAAAATTAACCTTGGCGCGATTTGAACTCAGAATAGCAAGGGGCGTAACTCTATGCATCAAAGCATAGTGTCCGACCCTCTACCGATACAGCCAATCCACCAATGGTTTCTTTATTGCCACAGTGCCTAACATGAAGAAAAACATTACAGGCGGCAGAGGATAATACACTTTGGCCGTGTAAAAAGGTTATAAAAGACAGAAATGTGTAAATTAAATTAAAATTCAAACAACAAGAATTCCCCAATAAGGGGGAAACCACTGAGGTCACACATGGCGAAAACCACACAAAAGACCACGGCCACCCTGACCACCAGGGCAAGCGCCCTCTCTATTTTCCCACTCCTCAGTCTACTGGAGCATACTCAGAGTGGGCCCGTTCACTCGGACCAGATTCGCCACTTTCACCCACCTTTCAACAAACTTACTAGATGACAGCACTTGTCTCTCCACCCTGATTTTCCTCTTCAAGTGAAACTTGAAAAAGTTAATCAAGGTTTGGCAGGAGAGGAAAGTGTCCATATTCAACCCTTTCAACCTTGTCCACCTCGCAATCTCTTTCGTCATGGCCACCAGGCAGATGAAGACTGCTTGCCCTTCCTCATCTTTAAAGGAGGATGGCGGGGCTATATGCACAATGTACTCAGTCGTTAACCGGATCCGTCCTACACAGGCCAGCAACTGTTCGACATAGCTCCACAGGTCAGCATTTCTCGGGCACTGAACGAGAGCGTGTAGGACGGTTTCGGCGTCCTGCGCGCATTTCGGACAGGCTCGGCTGACAGCACCTCCGTGTCTTTAGAGCTTATCCCGAACCGACAGCGTTCCCCGGTAGCACTGCCAGGCCATGGATTTCTGGAAATTGTCCATAGGTCCCGGGCTGAAATTTATCTTGAAGAGAGGAAACAGCTGAACGTCTTCGACGGCCAGGGTCTCCCACAGAACGTCGTCACTCCTCCCCTCCACTAGCCCTCTATAGAACGCCAAAGTGGATGTTCCACCAACATCAGTGCCCAGCTGGTATAGAGCGGTGAGCGCCTGGAGACATTCCAACTTCCAAGCGCTATCTCTCGGTCTTTTTCTGATCCAGGACTGCAGCTCTGTCAAGGAGACGAGCTGGGGAAAAGCGTGTTTGGCAAACGGCGACGACATCTTTTCACCGCCAAGGAAGCACCAGAGATGTCGCAGCCTCAGCCCATGTTTGCGCATCATTACCCACAGCATACCCAGTCCACGCCACGGGTGCTGACAGCAGATGGGTCGTTTGACCATGGGAGCATGTCCCTTCCACAAAAAGCGGAAGAGAATGCGCTCCATTTTGGTCAGAGTTGGACGGGGGCAAGGTACGACGGTCAGGTGGTAGCAGATGATGGACGCGATTAACGCATTCGCCACCTCCGCCCGACCTTTCAGAGACAGCCTCCTCTCAGCCCTTTTCTGGGTGAGAGAGGTCACCCTACTCGTCAACACGCTCCAGTTTTTGTCCATCGAGAGGTCCGGACCGAACCAGACCCCGAGCAATTTAACCGGTCCCTCCGTCCAGCGGTCCATGACGCTGTCGGACGGCATGGACTTGCCTCTCCAGGTGCCGAGTTGCAAGCCTACCGACTTTGCCTGGTTTATCTTTGCTCCTGTCACCGCTTCGTATTCCTTGAGAGCGGTGCCGAGCATCTGGACGTGTTTGTTGCTCGACACCACCACGGTGACGTCGTTGGCATAAGCCGACACGGATCTTCCGCATCTCCGTTCGCGAGGTACTCTCCTCATGGTCTCCAATTTGTGCAGTAATGGCTCAAGAGCCAGTACGTACAAGAGGGACGAGAGGGGACAACCTTGGCGAACCGAGTGCATAATGCTGAACGGTTGCGACAAGTGACCATTCATCCTCACAATCGAGCAGATGTCGCTGTGCATCGCAGCGATCCAGCCTCTACAAACGAGCCCGAAGCCGGCCGCCTCGAGGACGGCAGCCAGGTACCGATGGTCGACCCTATCAAATGCTTTAGATTGATCCAAGTTTATCATAGCCCCACCCGTGTCAGGTTCCTTAACCACCCTCTCTACGATGTATCGCATGAGATGGAGGTTGTCGTGGATGGATCTGTCCGGAATGGTGCATATTTGCGCGTCTGCCACCAGATTACCGACGACATTTGGCCAAAATCTTGAACACTCTGTGTTTAGCAGAGTTATCGGCCTGAAATTGCCTATAACGTCCTTTTCTTCGGGTCTTTTCTTAGCAGCTCCACCACCGCCCGGCTCACAAAATGCTCCCATTCTGCTGCCAGTTGCAGTATACATCTGCCAAGAGGTATCCGAACAAGTCTGGCATGTGCGCATAAAGCTCGTAGGTTAGACCATCCAAACCTGGCGATTTACTCCTCGTACAGTTAGACATCGCTTCCCGTATTTCACCTGCTGCTGTGTTCGGCCTTTCGCAGCACTGTGTTGCGGTCGCTGAGAGTCGCGGCAGTCCGTCGAGGTATGCACCGAAGTCCATACTCCGATCCTTTCCGCCGGAATCCCCGAACAATCGAGCAAAGTGCTGTTGAAAAGCCACACTTATCTGCGCGGGTTCGAATAATATCCACCCATTTCGATCAGTCACTGACCGTATTGTGGATTTGTTGTCACGTCGCGCCTCACCCACCCGGGCCTATTGAACGGCTTTCGTCCCCTCGTGTCTCAGCGCACGCGCTATAGCTCTGACAACGCATCCTTCATGCTTTGCGTTGAAGAATTGGTCGAGTGCCAATCTCGCCGCAAGCACGTCGGTTGCGATGCCTATCCTAAACGCCTCTTCTAGTTTTCTAATTAGCTCTCCCTCTACCCAATAATCCTCTATCACTACTCCTTTGCTAAACCTTATCGATTCTACTCTAATAGCCCTTTTTAGGGTAAACGACCACCTGTTGTTGACGATTGCACCCGTCAACGCAGGCTTAACTAATTCGTTAATCCGGTCTCTGTACGTTCTGCGCGCCGAGAAAGACGCGTTCAGCTTCCATTTACCAGGCCCTTGCCTATGGAGTCTATCTAAGTCAACCTCACAGGTCACGAATTTGTGGTCTCTAGACGTCTAAAGAAATCTGGCCGTCCTGCCCCTGTTGGGACGTAGACGGCTACTAGCCTGAAAGCATTGCTCTCGCTTCCGGTCACGTCCAGCACCACCGAATTACCTTCTGGGTCCAGTAAGATGGCCCGTATGGCGAGATCCAAGCCTCTCTGAAAAAGCACAGCCACTCCCACCCCGATCCTGGACGGCTAGGAAATGTGTATACATCGTAGCCGCCGAAGATCGGTGCGAAGTGTCGTGCTTCTGAGATTCTGGTCTCGCTGATGGCCACCTCATCTATGTTTAGTGACCTGAGGTCGTTGAGCAGGTGACCCTGCTTCCAAGATGACACCAGGCCACGTGCATTTATGCTACCTATACGAAGTTCGGCCATGTTGGATGAGGAAGGGGCAAGTGAAAAAACATCACTTACCTTGATCGTGTGGGGAAGGGACCGTAGAACCGTCCCCTCGGCTGGTCATGGGTGTCTCCAAGACCATATCTTTGTATATTCTTTTGGAGAGTGACCCCCTGAAATCCCAAATTGCTTTGGGGAATTTTTGTTTTAATTGTTTGTACTTTTCGAGTTCAATTTCTACAATCTTAATGTTTTTTGGTAATGTTCTTGGTGTTGGTGGTGTGTGGTAATTTACGTCTGAAATATCGGTGTGGTGTTTTATGTGTTCCATTAGTACTTAGTGTACAATCTTTATGGCTGTATACTAGTTGGGGGAGGGGTGGTTTTGTAGCTGTTTTCTTGTTATTGCTGTTGGGTATGTGTGGTTTGTTGTGTTTGTGATGTTGGTGTTTTTGGTGGTGTGGTTGTTGTTGGTGTTGATGCTTGTTGTGGTGATGGTGACTTTTGTGGTGTTGCTGCAAAGCTTCTTGATGTCCTTACTCTTCTTTCTTTGCCTTCGCTTTTGGAGGGAGGAGCTGTGGTGTTTTTCCGTTTTTTTTTTTGTGATAACAACCGTTTTCCACTCCTCAGCCGCCTCATACCGCAAAAGGGATGGTCTCTCGTCATTTTTGCCACCGCTACTGCTGCTGCTGAACTTGTTGTTAGTGCTGGTGCTGTTGTTGTTGTTGCCACTGCTACAAACGGTATTGTTGGTGTTGCTGCTCTGCCGCCGCTACTGCTACCACAGGTGTTATCGTTAATACTGCCGCTGCTGTTGCTATCTCCATTTTGCTAAATGTATCAGCAGCAGCCGCTTCAAGAGGGTGAAGAGAGTGAAGTGGAAAGAGTGGCATTCGTCTGACTTTTACTATTTGGTGAAGAAGAGGAAAAGGAAAGGGAGACTTCATTCTGACTGTTGCTAGTTTCTTTGATGTCAAATGTATAGGATGTATCACGACTGCTACTTGATGGAGGGGAGAGGGGAGTGGTGTTCGCTTGACTATGGGACGGTGAAGAAGACGAAAAGGAAAGCGAGACTACACGCTGACAGCTAGACGAGGCAAAAGAAGGTTGAGAAGGATATCTTGCTGAAAGGGTAATTTTTGATTCGATACACGGCATGGAAAAGATTTTTGAATAACGCCATTTTTCTTCTTTTTTTTTTGGCGGGACGTATTTGCTAGATGCGAAGTTCAAATTGGAATTTAGCCCCGAAGGGCTAAATACCGATTAATTTCGACCACTTCAAAAGAAGTGGGGTGTGTTTAAAAACAAAACAATATGATTTCTACATTTCGTTCGCAATAAAAACTGTTAAAATATCACAAACTTACGGGTACAAAAAATCCTGCGACGTGTCTACTTCCACGAATAATAATAATAAAATAACAGCGGAACATCTGCGTTTAGCTCTTAGAAAATCCAGCAAATAGAAATCCCCGGGGAAAGACAAAATAACAAATTTTTGGATGAATGCCTTCACGGAGTCTCATGAGCTGTTAGTCCAACTTTACAATGAAATTGTTAAGGAGCCAGAAAAGATACCATCATGGCTAGTTAACGGCATTACAATCGTACATCCGAAGAATGATGAGACAAATAATCCAAACAATTACAGACCGATAACTTGCTTGACCACAATATATAAAATCTGAACATCAATCCTAACTGAATATACATATGATCACATGATAGGAAATAATCTATTTCCCAATGAGCAGAAGAGATGAAAATGAGGCTCACATTGCTGTACGGATCAGATTTTGATTAACAAAATGATACTGGAAGATTGTCATAATACACACAAAAATCTATCAATTGCTTGGATAGATTACAAAAAAAAAGCATTTGATAGTTAGCCACACATTTGGATTGAAAGGTTTTTATAGCTTTTCAAAATATCTCCCGTTGTCAAGAGTTTCCTGTCCTTCAGTATGAAAGCTTGGAAAACAACACCCATTTTGATCAGTGAAAAAATTACTGGAAGCTGGAGAAATTAATATTAATTGTGGAATTTTTGAAGGTGACTCTTTATCACCGCTTTTATTCTGCATCGCACTTATATCATTAAGCAACATACTCAATGAAACAAAACATAGATGTAACGTCTATGACAAAACCCTTAATCACTTGCTCGACATGGATGACATGAATCTATTTGCAAAAAAATGACGAGCAATTGCAATTGTGAAGCAGTTCAGTGACGATATTAAAATGGAGTTTGGACAAAATAAATGCGCCAAAGACTGGTTCACCAGAGTAAAGCTGCTGAGAAGTTCAGACATTAATCTTGATCGGGAGGCTGCAATAAGAGAACTTGATCAAGAGGAAACTTATAAATATCTAGGTGTTTGTAAAGGAGACGGAATCAAGCACTCAACAACAGAGTAAGAGCAATTCTAAGAACGGAGTGGAATGCAAAGAATAGGATCGATGCCATTCCAGTAGTAACTTAGTTTCAATGTCATCAACTGGTCAAGCACAGAGATACGTAAACTCGACACGAAAATTAGAAAATTCTTAACAATGCACAGAATGCATCACCCTAAGGCAGATACAGATAGAATATATCTCCCTAGAAAAGAAGGATGATGTGGATTAATAAAGTTGGATATTTCTTTGAAAACTGCAACAATTGGATTATCTACATATCTAAGGAATCGCATGATTGGATGATCAAACTCGTTTGAAACATAAAAGCAACGAAAGATGCACATAGATACAGTAATGAACTACAAATTTCAGAAGTTCCCTTTACTGCTGAAATGAAAAACATAAAAAAGGCAAAGCAGGTAAAAGTAACTGCAAAGAAAGAACTACCAAGGAAACTGGCTAAGAAATGGCAAGAAAAGCCTCTGTATTGAAAATACCCAGAAAGAGCTAACAATCCCGTTGTTGACAAAACATTAACCCATCAGTGGTTGGCATCCTCTGGACTGAAATCGGAGACTGAAGGAGTAATTATATCAGGACAAGATCAGTGTCTAACCAACAAAAAATTATCAAGCCAATATCAGAACAAATGGATGCATCCCATTATGCCGTGTATATAAAAAACAGCCAGGGCCATTGATCATATAATTCTAATGTGCAGTCCTATAGCTCCAACCGAATACCTAAAGAGGCACAACAGAGCTGCACAATACATACATTGGATAATGTGTAAGCATTTTGACCTACTCCGTCAAAAAAATGGTGGGAGCATCAACCACCTCCCGTACTTAAAAAAGGTCACATCTCAATTTTGTGGAACTTTAGCGTCCAAACAGACCGAAAGTTCGATGCAAATAGATCTGGTATAATACCGAAGAACTTTAAAAAGAGGTTATGTATGCTAATTGACATGACCGTTCCCATACACAAGAATGTATCTATAAAACATTTGAAAAATTGAGCAAGTATAAGGATCTGGAAATAGAGATTGGAAAAATGTGGAAGTTGAGAACTTAAACAATACCAATAGTTGTAGGCGCTCTAGTAATGATACCTAAGGGGTCTAATGATTACTTATCTCAAATCCCAGGAAACCCGCGTATAGAAGAAATACAAAAGATAGTACTAATGGGAACTACCCATATACTAAGGAAGATTCTGTCAATATAAATACATCACAATTGTAAACACCTAATGATATACGTGTATGTGTATGCGTTTTTTCGTGAACATGGCGGACCTTGTTGTCTCTTGAGGTTACTGGTTGTGACTTGGTGATAACTCGTATTAACATAAAGCAAGATTAATGAAAAAAAAAAATGTTATTAGCCACACAGTGCTCACATTAAAGACAGGAATCTGTAAAATAAAATTTCTGACAGACACTAAGAAAATAAACATTTTCTTCATCAATCTAAAGACGTATGCTCAAGACAGGCATATTCACTCGGACCAGGCTAACCACTATCACTCACTTTTCAACAAACGGTTTAAAAGGGAGCACTTCTCTCTCCACTCTGATTTTTCTCTTCAAGTGAAACCTGAAGAAGTTGAAAACAACCATTTTCCTCTTCGGTGAAGTCTAGATTGTCTTCAAGCCTTTCAAATGCGTCCACCACACGAACCTTTTCGCCATGGCCCCAGACAGATAAAAACTGCCTGTCCTTCCCCTCTTAATAAGTCGGCGGGGCAATCTTCACAATGGACTCTGTTAATAGTCTGGTCTGTCCTACACGTGACTACAGGTGTTCGACATGAACCCACCGGTCAGAAATATTCGGAAACACGACGTGTGCGTACAGGACGATTTCGTCACCCTGCATGCACCTCAGACACGGCTGATTGACGGCACTTCCATGCCTATAGATGTTATATCGAACTGGCAAAGCTCATTGGTAGCTCTGCCAGCCTAGGAATTTCTGGAAGGTGTCCATGGGACCTGGACAGATAGTCCTCTAGAAAAAGTGACTAGTTGATTTTCGTCAAAGCCCAGTCTCCTCACGTACGCCATCGCTGTTACCCTCCACTAACCATTTATAGAACACTAAGGTGGAGCTACTACTGATCATAATGTCCGATTGGTGGAGAGCTGTGAGTGCTTGAAGACATCCCAGTCTCCAAGAGTTTACCCTTTCACAAAAATGAAAGATTAAACGTTCTAGTGCAGTCAGACGTGGGCTAGGATAAGGCACGACGGCCAGATGGTAGTAGATGGGAACGCTATGTACGTGTCCGCCACTTCTGTCCGACCTATGAAGGATAGCTTCGTATCTGTCCATCTCTAGGTGAGAGAGGCCAACTTCCACATTAACTCTTCCCGGTATTTGTCTGGTCCAAACAAAATCCGAGTAATTTAACCGGTCCGTCCATCCAGCGTCCGACGACACTGTTGGACGGCATGGACATGTATATCTACGTGCCGAGCTGTAGGCCCACCGACTTTTCTTGGTTGATTTTAGCTTCTGTTACTGCTTCGTACTTCTTGAGAGTGGTGACGATCATCTCAATGTGTTTGGTGTTCGACAACACTACAGAGACGTTGTCGGCATATGCCGACACGGATCTCCAACATTCTAGTTCGCGTGGGATGCCTCTCAAAGTCTCCAATTTGTGAAGTAATGGCTCAAGAGTCAATACATACAAAATAGTCGTGACGGGATAACATAAGTGGACCAATCGCATGATGTTGAATGGTTCTGAAAGAGACCGTTCACTCTAACCACAGAACAGCTGTCACTGTGCATTGCAGCAATCTAGCCCCTAAAAACGAGTCCAAAGCCGGCTGCTTTGAGGGTGGCCGCAAAGTAGCGATGGACTACTCTTTCGAAAGCCTTTGATTGATCTAAATTGATCAGAGCCCCACCCATGCTAAGTTCATTAGCCACCATCTCATGATGTATCGCATAAGGTGTAGGTTGTCCTTGAGAGATCTGTCCAGAATCGTGCATGGTGGTGCCTCCCTTACCAGACCACCGACGACAAGCGCCAACTGCGTTGCTAATACCTTAGCCAAAATTTTAAACACTGCGTTTAGCAGAATCTTGAGTCTGAAATTGTCTATATGGTCCACTTCGTTTGGGTCCTTTCTCAGCAGTGCTACAGCCCCTCGACTCACAGAATTCTCCCGTTCTGCTGTCAGCTAGGATGTCGCCGAACAAGTCAGGCATGTTTATGTAAAGCTTGTAGGGCAGACCATCTAAGCCAGGGGATTTACCCTTGGTGCAGCTAGCCATTGTGTCCCATATTTCCTCGGCCGTTAACGTTTTTTCGCAACAATCCACCTCCTTCACTGAGAATCGCAATAGACCATCGAGGTAGGCTTTGTAATTCATACCTCCATCCGATCCGCCACCGCTCCCGAACATTTGAGCGAAGTGTTGCTGCAAGACCTCACGCATCTACTTGGGATCAAGTAATGTGCACCCTCCGTGGTCCACCAATGATAAGATTGTGGCTTTGTTGCCACGTCTCACCACCCCACCTGGGCTCATTGAACGACTTTCATCCTAACGTGTCTTAGCTCAAAGAACGCAGCCTTCGTGCTTAACATTGAAGGATTGGTCCAAGGACAATTACACCGCGAGACGTTGGCTGTGATACCTATAGTAAGTGCCTCTTCTAGTTTTCTCTCTAGATATCCCTATACTCTAGTTTTCTCTATCGCATCAGGCTTACTAAACTTTATCGATTCTGTTCTAATAGTCCTTTTTAGGGCAAAACAACCTTCTGTTGTTGACCATTGCTGCCGTCAACGCTCGTCTAACTAATATACTGATCCAGTCTTCGTAGTATTTGCACGCCGGGAATTACGCGTTTAGCTTCCAATAACCAGCTCCCTGTTTATGAAGCCTATCTAGATTGACCACACAAAATACAAATTTGTGATGCGTGTAATCGATAAATTTTGAACAACGCATACTAAACTTATCTATTTCCCTACTGAATAGGCTATCTAAGTACACTCTGTATCACCCGATGCGGTTTGTCCATATCCACATTGGCATATTTGCGAAATCCAGTCGACAATTGTCAGATAGATAGAAGCGTCTGAGCGGGTTTGCGAGGCTTTTACACCTTCCTTCTTTATCTGCTAGTCTAACTTAGTCCCAGCGTGCATCCAAGATACCGTTTCAATGCCCCACTAACATTAAAGAGCGGGCCGCTCCTAGAAAGTTCTTAAGACGTCTGAAGAAATCAGACCACCATGCCCCTGTCGGGAAATAGGCAGCCACTAGCTTAAAAGCATAGCCTTAGCTGCTGGTAACGACCAGCACCACCAACTTACCTTCTGGATCCAGGAAGATGGTTCATATCGCAATATCCAGGCTATTCCGAAACACTGCCCCCATATTCGGGATGGCTTCGAGATTCGTACATCTCGTAGCCGCCGAAGATGAGCGCAAATGTTCGTCCGTTGGAAATCCTTGTCTCACTGATGCATCTATGTTTAGGAACCTGAGGTTGTTGATAAAGTGACCCTGCTTCTAAGACAATCCCAGGCCACGTGCATTTATATTGTCATCCTTGAGTGAAACCATGTTCGATGAAGAGGAGGAAAGAGTGGGAAAGTTCACCTACCTTAGTCTTTTTGGGGAAAGACGGTTGTTCCGTCCCCCTGGTCACATGTGGGTTCGTTTAGAAGTAACAGCAACAAAAGTAATCATAATTGTTTCTACTTTTGGCACAAAGCCAGCAATTATCCCAGTGTATTACTGGTACTTTATTTTATCGACCCCGTAAGGATGAAAGGCAAAGTTAACCTCGGCGGGATTTGAACTCAGAATGGCAAGGGCCGTGCTTTCTAATTAATGCACTTGGTCAACAGTATAAAGAAGGTAAAAGTAATGTATTTATCGATCGCAGAAGGATAAATGCTAACTTAGATGGCGACGGGATTTGAAATTAGAATGCAACGAGTAAAAAAAAAAAAAGATCGCAAAGGTATTTTATCTGATGCCCTATAAATTCTATCAATATAAATTTGAGGATATAAATTGTGGGGTCGTTTTGCCTCATGGTTTAGTGATCTCAAATATAGCAACAATCATCGGTCTGTATTGTTTTGATATCTCCTTCAGTTCATCAATATCAATGTCACCTCCCGCATCATCTCGAATATTCAGTTCTTATTCATGTTGGAGTCCATCATTTTTCATACTCTCATCTCTATTTGAATCCCCATCATCCTGAGCTTCTATATCCGCCACAACCTCCTGGCTTGTCTTTTTCTTTATCATTTCAATCTCAGATAGCCATCCGTGTTTGCCTATTGTCCTTGCCTGGTAGCAAATCCTCTGTTACTTCAAAGAGCCTCATCTTCTGCCATACTCGTAGCATTCTTTGTTGATATCCTCTGACACATCATTTTCATTCACAGGCCTGCTTCTAAAATAACACATCATAACAGCCTTGTTTACCTCCTTACTGCACTTCATTCTAGCAGTGTCATAATGTTGACTAGGCCTGCACTGCTTAACTACGGGGCAACTACCGGGCGAGGCATCTTCATTAGCAGCTCAAGCACCATACACGTCTTTGTGTAAATAGTGTTTTGATTCATTTCACTCATTGAGGCTAGTAATTTTAAGGTTCCACTACGACCGGTGATTTGTTTTTGAGATGCCATCTCTAGAGGGTGACTTGAACGTCTTTAAGGGGACCTCAAACCTTAGAATTGAAGTGGGTTATCCTGCATTGGTCACCAATCCAATATTTTGTACTCCGCAGCTGGAGATTCTTACAAATTCGTGGATGGTCGTTGACTTTGCTGAATTGCTCCGCCCTTTGACTGGTTATTATTATTGGGGTTCCCAAAAGAAACCCCACCAACCATGGAGGTCGAAACACCCGACTTCACAAGACCTAGGGAGGTAAGTACACATTCCCTCTCTCTTTTAGCCTGCCAATCTTGCCATATTAAGAGTAGGAAGTTGAAATGTTTGCGGCCTGGGGTCACCCTGGAAGCAGGGTCGCCTGCTCAACGACCTCAGGTCTCTGGAAATGGATGTGATTGCTATCAGTGAGACCAGTATTTCCGACACGCGCGCACTACCCCCCATTTTTGACGACTATCAGACTTTCGCATCTGTTAGCAGGCCGGGAATGAGAGGTGGGGTGGCAGTGCTGTTTAGGAAAGGACTCGATTTCGAGGTAAGGTCGATCTTCCGGGACCCGGACGGTAAGTTGGTGGTCCTGGATGAGAGCAGTAGCGAAGGTGATGCCTTTAGACTGCTGGCCCTCTACGCCCTAACTCGGGCCGCACAAACGGACTTCTTTAGGCGCGTGGAAACCTTTCTGGGTACGTCTCGCACTTTACAGTGAGGCGGAGACTGGAACGGCATCTTAGACGCACGCTGGGATTGTGTGGGAGTAGCTGATAGGAGCGGGGGTTGCAAAAGCCTCAAGTATCTAATCAGCCAGTTCCAACTGTCTGACAGGTATCGACTAGTTTCCACAATGCGCCAGTGTGGACGTCGACCAACCACATGGGTCATCTAGATCGTATATAGACAGCATCTTTATTAGGAAATTAGATGGAAATAGTGTAGGCAGCCCACTTTTTAAAACGGTGGCCTATTTAGATCACAAATTTGTGATCTGTATGGTCGACCTAGATAAAACGTGTAGGTTGGCACCAGGTTACTGGAAGCTGAACATGTCATTTCCGGCACGTAAGGCTTACAGGGACTGAGTCAACAATTTAGTTAAGCAAAACTTGACAGGGGGATCATCAACAACAGATGGTCGGGGGCTCTCAAAAGAGAGATTAGAGTAACTTCAATAGAGTTCAGCAAAGAACTAGCGTTCGAGAAAAATAGAAAGGAGGGGGAGCTGGTAGATAAGTTAAACGAGGCTATTTGTAGTGGCATTGCAACTGACGTGCTAGCGGCGTGAATGGCATTAGACTATTTCTTCAATGCGAAACACGAGGGTTGCATTGTCAGAGCTAATGCGTGTGCGCTGAGAAACGAGAGAACCAAAGCTGTTCGATGGGCCCGCGTGGCGGAGGCGCACTGTGGTAATAACACCACAATTCGGTCTTTGGGGGACCGAGACGGACACGAGATAAGCGATTCCAAGCGGATGTGTGAGGCCTTTCGCCAGCACTTTGCTCGGTTGTTCGGGGAGAGTGGCGGGTCAGAGATAATGGCGGATTTCAGCCCCTACCTTGACGGCTTGCCGCGCATCTCGACGGTCGACGATGAGCGCTGCGAAAGGCCGATTACTTCAGTCGAAATTCAGGAAGCACTTGTCGGCTGCATGAGGCGCAAATCACCCGGTTTGGATGGCCTGCCCTACTAGCTTTACGTAAATATGCCAGACATGTTCTCCGATCTCCTCGAAGCGCTCTAGATGACCCATGTGGTTGGTCGACGTCCACACTGGCGCATTGTGGAAACTAGTCGATACCTGTCAGACAGTTGGAACTGGCTGATTAGATACTTGAGGCTTTTGCAACCCCCGCTCCTATCAGCTACTCCCACACAATCCCAGCGTGCGTCTAAGATGCCGTTCTAAGTATTCCCAGTTCTGTGAGCAGGAGAGTAGTGACGCTGATAAGGAAAGACGAGAACAAGAGGGATACATTAGACAACTTCAGGCCCATAACTCTGCTTAACACAGAGTTTAAGATTTTGTCCAAGGTGTTAGCAAAGAGATTGGCGCTTGTCGTCGACGATTTGGTTGGGGAGGCGCAAACTTTCACAATCCAAGCCATTCACGACAATCTCCACCTCATGCGATACATCATAGAGAGGGTACGGTGTAAACTTGGCTTTAGTGGAGCACTGATGAATTTTGATCAATCGAAAGCATTCGATAGGGTCGACCATCCATATCTGGAGGCTGTCCTCGAAGCGGCTGGCTTTGGCCCTGTCTTCAGAAGCTGGATAGATACAATGCACAGCGGCAATGCGACCAGTGGAACTTCCACTCTCTAATTCTATAGAGGATTAGTGGTTGGCAAGTGCGATGACGCACTCGGAGAAACTTTGGGCCTTGACGAAGTCGAACAGACCAGTCTGTTCCGGACGACTTTCAAGCCGGGGATGATGGACAATTTCCAGAAATCCCTCGCTTGGCAGTGCTACTCGGGGGCACTGCCGGTTCGGAATAAACTCTACAGGCACGGAAATGTTGTCAGACGGACCTGCCCGAGATGCGCACAGAGCGACGAAACCGTTCTGCACGCACTTGTCCAATGTCCGTGTATCATTGACTTGGGGAGTTATGTCGAACAGCTGCTGTCGCGTGTAGAACGGATCCGGCTATCGGCCGAGTCCATAGGGGAGATCGACCCGCCGCCTTCCTTTGGGGAGGAAAAGTAGGCAATTTCCTCTTTCTGGTGGCAGTTGCGAAAGAGGTTAAATGGTGGACTAGATTGAAAGGACTGAAAACAGACACTTGTCTCTTCGACCAATCCCTCATCAATTTCTTCAAATTTCACCTGGAAAGGAAGGTGAGGGTGGAGAGAGAAGTGCTTCCCCCCAGTATATTTGGTAAAAGGTGGATGAATGTGGCGAGAATGGCTCGTGCGAATGGGCCTACTCTGACCATGCGCCTATAGGCTAGCTAACGTGAGGAGTGGGGTGCTCTCCCTGGGTGCCCCAGAAGCGCAGGGTGGTTAAGGATTGGTGGGGTACCTGAGTCACCCCTGGATCGTCCACCCCCGATAGGGGAATTTATTTATTTTGTTATATTTTTACATAGTTTATTTTATATTTGTATATCATCATTGTTAAATTAGTCTTGCCATTGCGCACTTTTACTCGACCTTATTGTAAACTCCCACTGTCCCTGTCTTTGTATTGACCCATACACGTCGGCCCTTGTGGCCAATAATGAAATTATTATTATTATTATTGTATAGGGCGGTGGATTGGCAGTAGCGGTAGAGGGTCGGATGCCATGCTTTCCAGCATAGTTATGTCCCTTTACGATCTGAGTTCAAATCCCGCCGAGGTTGACTTTGCCTTTCATCCTTACGGGGTCGATAAAATAAAGTACCAGTAATGCACTGGTAATTGCTGGCCTTGTGCCTAAAGTAGAAACAATTATTATTATTATTGTTCTTTGTGTCTCAATCATTGATGTTATTTAACTGGAAAGTTTGTTGAAATGAATATCAAGCCGCTCTGCAACCTCAGATATTCAGGACGTATCGGAGAATTCTTGCTGTTCCCAGCAATCATGCCTTTTGAAGTGTTCCAAAAAGCGAGGCTGGACTAATTTTCTTTAATCATCCTTGGCAACTCTTTGAGATAGTACCTAGTGCGTCTATGACAATCGGTACGACTCTGACTTCATGGCAGTTCCAAATCCTTTTTACCTCCCACTTTAAGTCCTGATATCGGTTAATTTTCTGCCTCTCCATTTCTTGCACTCTCGTGTCAAATGGGCAGGACACATCTACAATCAGGCACGATCTTTTTTCCTTGTCCAAAACCACCAGGTCAGGCCTATTGTGTTCTAATGTCTTGTCAGTCTGTATCCTAAAATCCTATAGCACCTTCACCTGATCGTTTTCTATCACCGACTCTGGCTTATGCTCATACCACTTCTCAGAATGTGGTAAATTGTTAACTTTTCATAGGTGCCAGTGGATCACCCTGCCCATCACATCATGTCTCCAGCCTGTATAGTGAGTCTGGGCTAGCTGTTTACACTCGGATACAATGTGAGCCAAAGTCTCCTTTCTCGCTCCACAGATCCTACACAGTGGGCTAGCCTCTTCCTTGTAAATATGATGTTTTACCCACTTCGTTCTGAGGGCCTGCTCTTGCACAGCCATTAGCATTCCTTCTGTAGCCTTTTTAAGGTCTCATCTTTTTAACCAGTTCCATGTCTGTGGATCTCTGAATTTAGTTTTCTCAAAGAAGGTACTATGAAGGCGTTTTTCACGAAGGTTGCTCTTCCTCCTTGCTGTTATTTCCTCCTTGGACATCCCCTGGTCTATTGTCCTCTCCTTCAGTACTATTTTGAGGATCGGCTCCCTACTGCCAGTCACGTAATTGTGCAGGTTGTTTTTCTCCATCTGAACACAGTCCTCTGCTGATAAGACCTCTTCCACATTCAGATCTCTTTAAGTAGAGAATATCGACATCACTCCTCTTGTGGAACATGTTGTAGATAGTCAATAGCTTCCTAGTCTTCCTGTCCATTTCTTTTTGTTCAGCAACATTCCATCTCAGAATTCCCGCACTGTACCTAATGATAGACACACCTCGGGGATTCACTGCACTTATGGCATTCCTACTGTTCAGATGTGACTTTAATACGCTTCTTACTCTCCGAATGTATTCAGATCTTATCAATTCCTTCATTTATTTGTTCTTGATGTCATCAGCCTCCAGAACACCCAAATACTTGTATCATTCTTCAGTGTCAATTTCCTTTATCATCTCACCTGTTGGTACCTGGATTCCGTTGCTACTGCTCAATTTACCCCTCTTCATCACAAGCACTCCACACCTGTTAATACCAAATTGCATACATATATCATTGCTGAAAATACGGACAGTGTCAACAAGCACTTCCAGCTCTTTTCACTTTTCCCAAAGAGTTTAAGATCGTCCATGAAGAGGAGGTTATTGATGGTAAGCTCTCCCTTTCCCAACTTGTATCCTGCTCTCACTTTTCGCAGTATAATGGTCAGAGGCATCAGGGCAAGGACAAACAACAGAGGCGACAGACTATCTCCCTGGAAGATATCTCTCTTGATATTCACGCCTTCCAAGGATTCTCCAGCTGATGTTAACTCTGTTTTCCAGGACTTCATACTTATGCTCAACAACTGTCTGATGTTATCTGCCACCTTGAAGATCTCTAGGCTTTTGGTGATCCAAGAATGAGGCACCATGTCAAATGCCTTTTTGTAGTCTAGCCATCCCATGGCCAGACCAGTGTGTCTCCTCTTGCAATTCCTCATTACCATCTTATCAATAAGTAACTGGTACTTTGTACCACGGGACTTCTTTCGGCATCCTTTCTGTTCGTCCGGTAACAAGTTGTTTGTGTGGAGGTGATGGTATATTTCCTCAGACATAATGCTTGTCAACAGTTTCCACATTACGGACAGACATGTGATAGGTCTAAAGTTGGTAACATCATTACCCTTGATTCGGTCTTTCATTACCAGAACTGTGGTACCTTTTGTCAACCACTCTGGTACCTCACCTGACATCAAGCAGTCATTGAACATGGTTGTCAGTTTCGGGTGGAGGGATGTTATAATTTTAATCCAATACCCCTGCACACCATCTGGGCCTGGTGATTTCCAGTTGGTTAGTTTTTTGGCCTGCCCCTTAAGAGTTTCATCTGTGATACTCAAATCAGTTTGTTGGTGTGCCTGTTAACTAATCTCCTTTTGTACTGTCTCAATCCACACTGCCTGGTCATTATGTTTAACATCATGCTCCCATATTCCTCTCAAGAATGTCTTAGTTTGTTCCGCCTCAGGGATCAAGTCGTTGCCTCTTTCTTTCCCTTCAAACAGTCCAAACAACATCATCTGGTTGTAGTCAAACATGCGGTTCTATGCTGACTGACTCTGCTCTCGTATCGCCTAATTTTTGCACTCTTTGCTACAATGCGTTGCTTCAGTTCCTCTATGATAATATTTAGCTTTTTCCTCCTAGCATTGTACTTTATTTCCCGTCTATTTTTAGTGTCTATGTTTTTTAGTGCCCCATTCAGTAGGGACTCAAGCTTTCCAATGTCATTTCTCATTTCCTTGATTTGACCATTCAGTCGTTTCTTCCACCAAGGTTCTGATCTTTCTTGTTTGTTGTTTCCTCTCGCTTTTTATGCCAAGTAATTTCCTCACCGCATTTGCTGTTGCTTTGACGATATTGTTGCACTGGTGAAGGCTCCTCGCTTCAAGGTATGGGATGACTTTGTTTACCTTAGCTGTTGTTTCTTTTAACTTTTTCCTCTCTACAAATCTTAGGTTCATAGGTTTCCCACTATCATTGTTCATTTCATCTATCACTAAGTTTAGGATATCAACCAAATCTTGTCCTAGCCCGTCAGCATTCATCTCCTCAATGGCCGTATCTTTGTTCCAGGTATTATTTATTTCAGCATTCAGAGCATTGTCTGCTTCGGATGGTTCCTCCGTTCTCTCAACCTCTTCACCTTCATTTCCCACTGGGCCGTTTGCCTGGCATAC
>OZ024741.1:230365845-230368345 GCA_964016885.1 Eledone cirrhosa
CCAAATTTAAAACCAAATTATAAATATATTTCTAAAATGTATATTAATTAGGTCTATAATACTAAAAATTATTTCTCTGTCATTGAATACACGATATTTTGTTATATTTTATCTGTAAAGGAATTTTAATAAAGGGTTAAATAAAAATTAATCTATAAATTAAATTACTAAGTATATATTAGTAATATTTAAAGGTTTTTCACAATTTATGATTACACAATATTTTATATTCTCATCTGTAGTAGAATTTTAATTAAATTAAATTTATAGGTTAACTAACATTTAAATTAAATTATATATTAATTTCTAAAATAATGTTATTAATTAGGTTTATAATATTTAAATGTTTTTTTTGTGAACAATATTTGGGAACCTCTTTAAAGAACATACCAATACCTTCTAAGGATGACTTCTTACTCCTTATGATTCAAAAAACTAACCATTTTATCAGAAGGGTTAGATGGAGGGCCTACCACTTCGATAAAAAATCTAAATATGCAGATAGGAAATATATGTATGATTTCAATACTTACAAGAATCCACCACACAACTCTTTACTTGAAGACTTTGAGAAAGACCTTTTTAATTTAATTAAACACCTCAAATTTAAAAAGTATAAATCCGTCTTTCAAAAGGACCTTGATTCTACCCTATTGGACCTAAAAAAGTCTAAAAAAATCCATGTCCACTCGGACAAAACTGGTAACTTGTATCACATGGATATTGAAGATTATAATGAGTTCATATATAAAGAACTCAGGAAAAAATATAAAAAATCTAATAATGCGTCACTCACCAACATCAACAACAAAACACACAACATAGTAAAAAAACTAAACATTGAAGATAGAACTGAACCTTTGGCATTGAAAAGACCACACTTCAACCTGAAGGATCATAAATCAAACTTTAACTCAAATCCTTCTAAGACTTATATGTCCCTCCAAATCAGATATTGGAAAAATTAGCAAAAAAATTTTGGATAGAGTCATCCCACAAATAAGAAAACACGTTATTTTACCACTCTGGGAAAACACTTCCCAGGTAATTAACTGGTTTAAAAATATTAGATGTAAATCTTCTGCTTCATTTCTACAATTTGATATAGATAATTACTATTCTTCTATATCACCTATACTCCTGAACAAAGCATTGATATTTGCTAAAAATAGATCTAACTTAACTTTGGATGACATTAATATTATTACACATGCTAGACTAACACTTATTGAATTTCAGAATGAATACTGGACCAGAAACACATATAGTAATCTATTTGATATTACTATGGGTTCAAGCGATTCCGCCCAAATTACTGATCTTGTGGGCCTCTTTCTCCTTTTCAACATAAATGCCTCCTTTCCCCACCTTAAAGGTGGTTTATATCGTGATGACTGTCTTCTTCTTTCCAACAACCTTAGCCTTTCAGAAATAGAAAAAAACAAAAAGCATATTAGAACTTTCCTTAAAGACTATTATAGTCTTCATATTACTTTTGAAAAAACAAGTAAAGTAGTAAATTTCCTAGATATAACTTTAGACTTAGCTACGGGTATCTACCAACCTTACCATAAACCCAACCAAAACTTACATTACATACACTCACAATCTAATCACCCTAAATCTATCCTTAAAAACCTTGCATATAATATATCACTTAGAATTTCTAACCTTTCTTCTAACCAAGATGTATTTGATAAAAATGCGACCTTCTATAACGAAGCTCTAGATAGAAGTGGCCACAAAAATAGATTAGAATATATACCTTCTACTAAAAATACTAAACACATACAACCTAATATTACCAACAAACACCAAATGAAAAGTACACACCTAAATGCCACCCACACTATACCCCAAAATACCAAATCTTCTTATATAAAGTATAGTAACTCTCAAAAAACTACTCATCATACAACTCTAATAAATGTTAATAATAAAACTCCTAATAAACAAGATAAAACACCTAAATCTACAAATATAACTAAAAATGGTTGTGGTGAGATCATTAACATTATTCCTCCTAGTAAACATCACGATACAACCTATAAAAATAATAAAAATAATAAACAACATAGAAACCGTAATAGACGGGTTACTTGGTATAATGCTCCATTTAATTTACAAATTAAGGATAATATTGCTAAAAAATTTTTTTATATCCTAGAGAAAAACCTCCCGCCAAACCACAAATACCATCAAATCTTAAATAGGTCTACAGTTAAATTCTCATACTCAACAACAAATAACATAAAACAAAATATAAGTGCCTATAATGCATATAAATGTAAGAAAACCATAAGTATACCACCAATACATCAAACTAACCATAATATCTCCTCAAATACAGAATTAACGAAAGGTTGTAACTGTAGAAACAAAGCAAACTGCCCATTAAAAGGAAATTGTCTTGTTAACAACATAGTTTATAAATGTAATGTTAAAACTAAAGATTCTATTTGCTCATATATAGGAGCTACTTCTAACAATTTTAAGACAA
>OZ024741.1:230375845-230376995 GCA_964016885.1 Eledone cirrhosa
AAGCCAGGCAGTCGCAGCAAATGGGGCCCTCTCGAGGGAAACACCGATAACAAGTGGGGTGCCTCAGGGGACAGTCCTGGGACCACTACTGTTTTTGGTGGCTCTCTCGGACATGCCCTCTGTGGTGCATGCAACAACATCCCTCACTAGCTATGCTGATGACACTAAGGTAGCACAGGCAATCAAAAACCCGGCTGACGCTGCCCTCTTACAGCAGGATCTGGATGCCATATACAGATGGGCGGAAGAAAACAACATGCAGTTTAATGCTGGCAAATTCCAAGCCCTACAATACAAACCTGCAAACACAAACACAAATATAGCGGAACACATCTACACAGGACCAGGAGGGACCGATATCCCCGTGTCAAAATCGATACGAGACCTGGGCATAGACATGAGCGATGATGCATCTTTTTCTTCACACATCATGAAGGTGGCGACAGCATGTAGACGATTCGCTAGCTGGATCTTGAGGACTTTCCTTACAAGAGATCGAGACACCATGTTGACACTGTGGAGGACTTTTGTCCTAAGCCGCCTGGACTACTGCTCCCAGCTGTGGTCACCCCATAGTGTCAAACTAACCACGGAGCTTGAGGCAATCCAGCGAAGCTACACCAAGAGGATTGCCAAGATGAGGGAGACAATCTACTGGTAGAGGCTGAAGGAACTGAACCTCTACTCCTTGGAGCGAAGACGGGAGAGATACGCAGTGATCTACATGTGGAAAATCCTGGAGGGACTAGCACCAAACTTTGGCATTGGGAGCTGGACCAACCGTCGAACAGGACGTCACTGTGTGGTGCCAAAGGTCCCGTCTTCCACATCTAGAATAAGGAGCAGGTATTGCAATAGCCTGGGATTCAAGGGCCCTCAACTCTTCAACAGGCTGCCGAGGCATCTGCGAGACTTGCATGACGTGGAGGTGGATGTCTTTAAGAAACATCTCGACACCTTGTTATCCAGGATCCCGGATGAGCCCACAGAAAGACACGAGGGAAACCTAAGGGCAGCAGCAACAAACTCCCTCCTACACCAGTGGCCAACCTATACAGGCTGGAGATAAAATGTGTAGCAACAAGGGCGGTGCCCCAGCATGGCCTCAGCCGGATGGCTGAAACAGGTAAAAGAGTAAAAGAGTATATAT
>OZ024741.1:230384695-230394695 GCA_964016885.1 Eledone cirrhosa
TTTTCTTTCTAAATATACCAACTCTGCATCTAATTATTCATTGAGTATTACACTGATTAGCGATTATTCCATAGACAATCCATATATATATATAAGTCAATTGCACGAAACATAAGTCAATTGTATGAACTCATAATCCTTTATTTACTGCTATATATATTTCGATGATAGCCATTGAATGGCTATGACCTCATCAGGCAGTTAGTCAGTTCTGAGATATGCCAGCTCTGTGTTTATACTGTTGATGGTATCAGAGCCTTGGGGGCATATGAGCTTGTTAGGAATAATTTAATGTTGTCAGCAGGAATAGTCTTAATTCTCATTGGTCAGTTTGTAGATGGTAGTAGGGTTGGTATTTGACCTCAAAGTCGCAGGTGGTTTTGTAAAGTTCAAACCGTCAGGCAAGATGACAATAGTTCCGTATTACTGATTTTCACAAAAAGCATTCCTGGTCATATATATATTCAATTAAGCTAATAGTATGAAATAGATACTACAGGTCATTCTTAAATTGAGGCATGTATTTGGAGTGAGGCTACTGAAATTTATGGTTGGAGTAGAACATTTACAAATAAAAAGACTTATGTAGGTTGGCTTGCACTACACTCACACCCACCTTCACACACACACACACACATACACACATACAAAATGTGGGGTGGTAATACTTAATATAATGATTAGAGTCCAATACTTAGATAGTTTAGAAAATTTAGAAATAAATAAATATATATATATATATATATATATATATATATATATATATATAGAATGATGTTATTACATTGAGCTATTTATCTTACTAGTAATAAGATAATAATAAATTACTGACCTTCACTGTTTAGGGTTTAAAATATATATAACTATAAAAAGTTTTAGTATATACATAACCATATATAGTATCCTTAATAATTAATTATATATATATATATTGAGTTGTAACAAAAGTTCATATTGTTCTTTAAATGAAATTCATTACGAATATTTAATTTAGCTGTACATATCTTCATTCAACCACATATTTCCCATTTTATTACACTACTGTTTGCCATCGTTGAAGCATCTACATGATCTTATCCACCCAGAACTTGATATCTGTCTGGGTCCAGGTGGTTTTTGTAGTCATCTAAAGAATCAAAGTTCTTCCCATTAAGGAATTGTTATACGGAACGGAATAGATGATTATCCGAAGGTACAGGGTCAGGTGAATATGGTGGGTATGGCGGCACATCCCAACAAAGTTGTACTATTTCTGCTGGGCCTGCAATGAAATGTGTAGTCTAGCGATGTCCTAAAGTATGATCACACCATTCTGGGTTGTGAATTCTGGAGGCTTTTCATTGATTATCTTTTCTTAATCGGTTTAATTGAGAACAACGATAGTTTGAATTTAACTCAGATTTCGTGGAAAGACTCTTTAAAATATAATATTTTTCCAATTCCATCAGATACAGAGCATTTGGATACTGACCTGCTCTTATAATGGTTGAAGGTAGTTCATTTCGTTTTCTCCACGTTCGTTTATGCCCTACATTATTGTAAACAATCTATTTTCCATCACCCATGATCATTCTCTTCAAAATGGATTGATGTTGCTTAATTTGAGAAGAGTAACGCAGATGGAAAGGCACTCTACTAAATACGTTCCCCGTTAAATTATGAAGCACATAAACATAGCGATTCATGTATCCAAGTGTTTTCAAATACCGTGTAACGCTTATAAATATGTGAAGTATCTCTGTGATGCCTCGCTGGATGATTTGTTTAATCAAAGTCTCGATCAGGTCATTATCAATGACTATAGGACTGCATAAATGGGCACGGTCTTCGCCTACAAAATTGTTGGCTCTAAAACTAATGATCCACTTGCGAACAGTACTATTAGCTATGGCACCATCTCCATAAACATCACATATCTTTTTCACTGTTTTACAGCAATTGTTCCTTTCCGGAGATAAAAGAGAATTAAATGATGAAAATGCATCTCATTTCCCTGTGTACACAATTTTATCTTAAAAACAGAAGTAAATAATCCGCACAATATTGGGACCTCCTGTTTCGCGAAATATGTATGTCGTATGCTTCTGTGATATGATCATCTAAATCACATGATTAAACATAACCAATAGTAAAACGCTACGAACGAACCTTTGTAAATCCCAATATATAATATATATATATATATATATATTCATTAGTTAAGCAAAACAATCTGGAATAGCATTTCGAAGACCTTATGCTATTGTTTTAGAGTAGTGACAGTCTCACTTACTTTAAATGTTCAGCAAACAGGGGAGATAAAGCTGACAGAGCTATGTTTCGTACTGATTGGTACTTATCAAAACCAAGTACTAACCTGTCTGCTGAAAATCATGAATGTTTGATTCATATAGAATTTCTAGTAATAATCAGGAACTGATTATACAGAGCGGTTGCCGGTCAAGCAGAAATTGAAAATTAGATATATGAATGTATATTATAGTGATTGGTACTTATCAAAGCCAAGTACTCCACCTGTTTTCAATTTCTGCTTGACCGGCAACCGCTCTGTATAATCAGTTCCTGATTATTACTAGAAATTCTATAAGAATCAAACATTCATGATTTTCAACAGACAGGTGGAGTACTTGGCTTTGATAAGTACCAATCAGTACGAAACATAGCTCTGTCAGCTTTATCTCCCCTGTTTGCTGAAAATTTAAAGTAAGTGAGACTGTCACTACTCTAAAACAATAGTGTAAGGTCTTCGAAATGCTTTTAATTACACTAGATATACATTCATATATATATAGCTATTTCAGAGCGCCAATTCTAATTTTCAATTTCTGCTTGACCGGCAACCGCTCTGTATAATCAGGTCCTGATTATTACTAGAAATTCTATAAAAATCAAACATTCATGATTTTCAGCAAACAGGTGGAGTACTTGGCTTTGATAATTACCAATCAGTACGAAACATAGCTCAGTCAGCTTTATCTCTCCTGTTTGCTGAAAATTTAAAGTAAGTGAGACTGTCACTACTCTAAAACAATAGCGTAAGGTCTTCGAAATGCTTTTAATTAAGCATACAGTGTATTGCAAAATACACTGTATACACATCCATATATATATATAGCTATTTCAGAGCGCCAATTCGCGCGCGCGTGCGTGCGTGCGTGCGTGCGTGCGTGACGAAAATTATATAGGCAAACAGAACTCACCCTCAGAATAACAATTCGCCCACAATTGCGAGATCCCACCACAAGACAGATA
Source organism: Eledone cirrhosa (assembly GCA_964016885.1). Taxonomy (NCBI): domain Eukaryota; kingdom Metazoa; phylum Mollusca; class Cephalopoda; order Octopoda; family Eledonidae; genus Eledone; species Eledone cirrhosa. The sequence goes on from OZ024741.1 coordinate 230,387,948, forward strand.
TCATTTAGTAGACATTTAGGTTTATGTACAAACTATAAGACACTCAAATTCCTAGTCTTATCTTTGCCCAGGTAATACCACAGATGAAACACGAATAAATAAAATATTTTTATTCGAAAATATAGACGACACCTATAGATACTTTAATATCTTAATATGCTAGACATTCACAAACATACACACACATAACATCCTTCTCCATTTTACCAATTGAATCAATTGCATTGCTGTTATTATTATCTAGGCGATAAACCGCCATTGTTACACAGACGTGCATACACGCAAATACATATGCATTTGTTTTCCAACTACTCCCACACAAACACACATTCTTATAATCCTGCCATCACTATCGCCTGCACTATCTTCTTCATCATGGGACACAGACATATAAACTATACAACAGGAATTCTGACACTTCTTAAAATCTGACATTCCTCAGCACACCACATCAGCCATATTCACTGAACGAGAACACTCCAATTCTTCTCTCCTCTATCACTTTCTGATCAGGTACATTACTGTACCTAATCACATACCTGTTATCAACCAACCAAATTACATTTTAAACAAATAGCAATGTGAGCTACATTTTTGTGTGAAACAGAAAGAATTTTCAAACTGCAACTAGATGCCAAACAAACGACAGAAACAAAAAGCCTCCATCTCAATTTTACTTTTGAAAATCATAAGAAGTAAATAACTCAAGTTGCATTTTCAATTTCAAATATAAGATAAATAATTTCTACAAATATCTATAGAAACTACATGGCATATAATATACCTTCTTGACAATTGTACCCACGATAACCTTCAGCACAACCATCTGAACATGTTTCATTTTCTCTGTCACAGTTTATGTTGTTGATACAATGACATGTTCCATTACAATCTAAACCAAACGTTCCTTCTTCACATGCTGTATATACCAATATAGACGAAATAATTAAGATATCATTTTACATCCTATTATAGGGATATAAATGAGAAATCAATGGTACAATTTATTCCATATCAATAAATATCTAATAAGCCTGTATTTAGATTAGAGTGGCCTTATGACAAAGAAATGAAATTGAATTCGTGCAATGAATGAAATTTAGATACACCAACGTACATAAAGTAAAATTAATATTGGAAAAAAATGTATTGAAAATAACCTTTTGCACGGCCGAATCTGTAGTAGCTTGTATAAAAGCCTCCTCACCAGCATCCTCTACACATGTGAGACATGGACCCTGTACAGAAGGCACCTGAAGTAGCTGGAACGGTTTCATATATGCAGCATGCGGTCAATCATGAACATCAAATGGCAGGACAAGGTTTCCAACCTCGAAGTTCTTGACATGGCTGAGACAACCAGTGTCGAAGCTATGATACTGAAAAGCCGACTTCGATGGTTGGTACATGTCATCCGGATGGACGATCACAGGCTTCCGAAGCAACTGATGTAAGGGGAACTCTGTTTGAAGAAAGCAAGACAGGCCTCTCAAGAGGTTCAAAGACTGTGTGCAGTCCAGCATCAACAGCACTGGAATCGCCCGAAAACAACTCGAGTCCCATGCTCAGGACAGGACTGTGTGACGAGCCCTTACCAGACGCGCCAAAGACTCTTTTAAAGAGAAGAGGCGGGCAGAGGTCACTAGGCCCGTGATAGGTGGAGAAAGGTATCAGCAGCTGCCCCAATCGACTACGGACTCTTCCCCTGCCTCCACTGTCTCCGTACCTGCAAGTCAAGGATCGGCCTCCACAGCCACCTTCGCGCCCACGGCAGACGAGAACAACAATGAAGAAGTTATCATCATCGTTTACGATGGACAACCAAGAAGAAAGACTAACTGACAATAGTATGAACTTTATATAACCTTTTACTTCATTCTATATGTAAAGTTTTCAATCAACCAAATACAACGCCTATTGTATTTCTAGCACATTGGAGGACTTTGGGGTGAGGCTGAAATCCGACTTCAGTCGGCAAATAAAGAGTTCTGGCAAACCATTCACTTCATTAATAAGAAGTCCTCCTCCACAATCATGAACGCATCTTTAGGATATTATTTGCAGATGTATCTTTAGATGATATAGTTGAATACAGATCAGTATAGATCTCTTTCCCGTTTTCTTAGGTATTATATTTACCGAAATATTGAGAATATATAAGATAAATAATTTATACAAACATCTATAGAAACTACATAGCATAAAATATACCTTTTTGACAATTGTACCCACGATAACCTTCAGCACAACCATCTGAACATTTTCCATTTTCTCTGTCACAGTTTATGTTGTTGATACAATGACATGTTCCATTACAATCTAAACCAAAGGTTCCTTCTTCACATGCTGTATATACCAATATAGACGAAATAATTAAGTTATCATTAATTACATACTATTATAGAGATATAAATGAGAAATCAATGATACTATTTATTCCATATCAATAAATATCTAATAAGCCTGTGTTTAGATTAGAGCGGCCTTATGACAAAGAAATGAAATTGAATTCGTGCAATAAATGAAATTTAGATACACCACATTACATAAAGTAAAATTAATATTGGAACAAAATGTATTGAAAATAACCTTTTCCACGGCCGAATCTGTAGGAGCTTCTATAACAGCTACCTGGCTATGATCCTTTGATGTTGGTACGTATTTTAGTACAATAACAGTAACGATTACACTTAAGACCAAATTGATGATTAGGAGATTCAGAACTATAAATGCGTATATGTGAGACTAAGATTATGACAATGTATAGATTTTAAGATATTCTTACTCTATTGCTGTCATATGTTTTACGTACACTGGAAAGATTAAAAATATTATTATCATAGTTTCAATTTGTATGTACAAAATGGTAATCACTTTGATATTTTAACTATTCTGGATTAAGTTATGCATTATATGTGTCACATACTGAGTGTCGAGTTTTAATTGTCTGCTTAATTTCGTTATTAAGGATAAATTTTCGGTGCCTGTTTGTTCTTATTTCAACATTTAAGTGTATGGTGATTCCTAATCAGTTTTGGGTTAAGTTTAGCTATTAGCATCACTTCTTTGATTCTTCTGTTGCTGATATTCCTATCCCTGGCTTTAATATTATGTTATGTCTTTGCTAACGTTTCGGTATTTGTCTATATAGAGATTGTATAAACATAAATTATCCAATATATGCATGACGTTCTTTATCACTACAAACATTAGTTTTCTCTTTTACATGTCAGAAACTCTCTTATTATATTTATATATACCAGAGATGATACTATAGTCATGATATATAAAACTATTCTGTTTCTCATCATTGGGGATGCGGAAATATGTAGGAGGTTAACTTTGCCTTTCATCCTTACGGGGGTCGATAAAATAAAGTACCAGTAATACACTGGGATAATTGCTGGCCTTGTGCCAAAAGTAGAAATAATTATTGTAGTAGTAAATCTAGCAGTACAACTGAAATGAAGTTCTAAAATGGTAATTATAGCATCTTTATTAATTAATTGTTTCTCTATATTACTTCATTTCTATTGTGTTAAATTGAATTACAACAATGTACAAATACACACATATACAAACAGACACACCTTGGTATGCACACACACGCACAAATACTAACGCACACACGCACACACAAATCTTTATATATATATATATATATATATATATATATATATATATATATATATATATATATTCAATTGATGATGATCATGTTTTGCAATAAATAAGTTCAGAGCATCAATTATTTAAATTTAAAGATATATCTAGACATAAAAAAAGCATATGTTTTTGAGAAACACATAACGTTCTGTACACAACGATATATGCTTCTTTCTCTCTACATATATCTTCTAAATTTTATTTGTAAATATTTAATAGTATTTCTAACTGACAATAGTATGAACTTGTGTAACTTTTTACTCCATTCTATATGTAAAGTTTTCAATCAACCATAATACAACGCCTATTGTAATTCTAGCACATTGGAGGACTTTGAGGGCAAGCTAAAATCCGACTTCAGTTCAGCAAATTAAGAGTTCTCGCAAACCATTCACTTCAATAAAAAGAAGTCCTCCTCCACAATCATGAACGCATCTTTAGGATATTGTTTAGCAGATGTATCTTTAGATAATATAGTTGAATACAGATCAGTATAGATCTCTTTCCCGTTTTCCTAGGTATAATATTTGCCGAAATATTGAGAATATATAAGATAAATAAAGGGCGGTGGATTGGCAGTATCGGTAGAGAATCGAACGCCATGCTTTCCAGCATAGTTACGTCACTTTACAGTCTGAGTTAAAATCCTGTCGAGGTTAACTTTGCCTTTCATCCTTACGGGGTCGATAAAATAAAGTACCAGTAATGTACTGGATAATTATGGCCTTGTGCCAAAAGTAAAAACAATATATAAGATAAATAATTTCTACAAACATCTATAGAAATTAAATAGCATAAAATATACCTTTTTGACAATTGTACCCACGATAACCTTTAGCACAACCATCTGAACATGTTCCATTTTCTCTGTCACAGTTTATGTTGTTGATACAATGACATGTTCCATTACAATCTAGACCAAACTTTTCTTCTTCACATGCTGTATATACGAATATAGACAAAATAATTAAGTTATCATTAATTATATACTTTTATAGGGATATAAATGAAAAATCATTGATATAATTTATTCCATATCAATAAATATCTAATAAGCCTGTGTTTAGATTAGAGTGGACTTATGACAAAATAATGAAATTGAATTCGTGCAATGAATGAAATTTAGATACACCACATTATATAAAGTAAAATTATTGAAAATAACCTTTTGCACGGTTGAATCTGTAGTAGCTTCTATAACAGCTACCTGGCTATGATCCTTTGATGTTGGTACGTATTTTAGTACAATAACAGTAACGATTACACTTAAGACCAAATTGATGATTAGGAAATTCAGAACTATAAATGCGTATATGTGAGACTAAGATTATGACAATGTATAGATTTTAAGATATTCTTACTCTTTCGGTCATTTGTTTTACGTACACTGGAGATAAAAAAAAATATTCCTATCCCTTTCGATAAAATATTTCAAATGAAGACAGTGGAACGGTAGTTATGGAAGATCAAATAATGAAATAATACTGGTAAAACAAATTTGTTGAAATATGAATTATATATATATAAAACTGAGGATGTCTGTCTGTGTGTGTGTGTGAGTTTGACTCCCTAAAACTCGAGAACCACCCAACCGACTATTTTCAAACTTTACACAAGTAATACTTATGTTTCAGGGAGTGTACTGAGCAAAGGAAAGTCAAATTTTCAATGCCCTAGGGACCGCATTAGGCGATTTAGCGATCTCTCTCTATAATTCTTTGTCTTTCTCTTTTTAGATAGATACATACATATTACATCGCACCCTTATATCTATCTGTATGTCTGGCTGTCTGCATTACGTATCTTCCCTGAGGATGTCTGTGTGTGTGTGTGTGTGTGTGTTTGTCTGTGAGTTTGAATCCCTAAAACTCGAGAAGTACCCAACCGACCTTTTTCAAACTTTACATGTGTATTACTTATGTTTCAGGGAGTGTTATGCACATAAACAAATTCAACTTTTTGATCTCCTAGGGCCCGCATTAGTTGAAAAACTGCGTTTTTTTCAGGTTTTTAGGTTTTTTTTTAGTCGTTACGTTTGAAATTGTAACTATGTATTAGTCAGTTTCTTGTTCATTCCGTGAGCAAAGAAAATCCAACTTTTTTTAGGCCGCATTAGGTTAAAACCTTAATTTTTTCAGTTTTTAGGGCTTTTTTGAGGGGTTACATCTAGCCGATTTTCCCGAAATTTCAAGGCATATTATGCACATACAAAAAAATTCACTTTCTTAATCCCCTAGGGCCCGCATTAGGTGAAAACCTGCATTTTTCCTACTTCATCGAGAAAAATCTTAAAGATTATCCAGTCATCAGAGTATTCGGTTTCTTTTCATATAGTCCACATATGTAGTTTTTCCACGATTAGGACAATTGGCGGCCCGCGTTCCAAAATACCTTATCCCGTGCAACGCCGGGTACCACTGATAGTATTATATAATCTAGAAGGACCAATGTAACAATAGCCACGTTTAACATCCATCTTCCAGACTAGCATGTGTTGAACCTTAGGGAAAGAATCAGGTCAGTGTACCATGCTTAGCTTACCCGGGGCAGATTTTGGCTTGGTTTCTACAGCTAGATTCCCTTCCTAACGCTAACGACATTTACAATGTGTGCTGGGTGCTTTTTGTCATGTCACCTACACGACCACATTAGTGTGGACTGGGTGCTTTTGTCTTGGAACTAGGGAGGGGGAATTTGGGGAAATTGAGGACATAGGTAATAAGGGAGGGATGTTTATCACAAAGGGAGGTGTATGGGAGGGGAGAAGGTAGCGGAAGGTGTTGCCTATTAGATTTATGCTTCAGCTCAAGCATATGGGTCGCAGCCCTGTGTCATTGACTTGGTGAGGTGTAATTGAAAAAGATCAGCTTTTATTACCTCATCTCAAGTGTTCCTAGGCCTGCCCACTCAACGGCTACCATAAACTTTGAATGCTATGCACCTTTTTATACAGCTGCCAGCCTTCATACGCATCACATGTCCATACCAATACAATCTCCTCTCCTGCATGCAACAACTGATCCTTATCATGTCTAATTTCTCACGCAGTACATTTATACTTTGCCGTTCACATATATTGCTA
>OZ024741.1:230402195-230474695 GCA_964016885.1 Eledone cirrhosa
TGTTGTCATAGCAAGGCTTCTAATAATTGTTTCTACTTTAGGCACAAGGCCAGCAAATACCCAGTGCATTACTGGTACTTCTTTTTTATCGACCTCCGTAAGGATGAAAGGTAAAGTTAACTTCGGCGGGATTTGAAGCAAGGCTTCTAATAATGGAACCTGTAATTATGTCTATATCAAATGTATCTTAAATCTTCTTTTATGGTTTATATTCTGCTTACATATTACTGTTTATATAATATATATATACATAAATACCTCGCTGACAATCGGCATCCTGATATCCTGCTAAACATCCATCTGCACATGTTCCATCTTTTTTGTCACAGTTTGTATTGTTCTTACAATGGCAAGTTTTATTACAATTTTTACCAAACGTTCCTGAATTACATTCTGAAAGAATATCATTATAGACAAAATAATTCATATATCATTAATTGCATTATATCATTAATTCATATATCATTAATTGCATTATATCATTAATTCATATATCATTAATTGCATTATATCATTAATTGCATACATGTAATATTGTGACTGTAATAGGTTCCCATGAGACCCAGAAAACGAAATGTACTGACGCACACACACACATATATATATATACTTTATGTATGTATGTATGTATGTATGTATGTATGTATGTATGTGTGTGTGTGTGTGTGTGTGTGGTGTCTGTGGTGTGTGTGTGTGTGTGTGTAATTACTACCAACTACCCTTCTACTAGAACCCAAGGTGACTATAACTTCTGATTGGTCCAACTGTTTACCATCTACACAAAAAACCTCACACGTCCATTCAACTAATGAAATACAATCACATATATACACTATGAGGCCAGGAATTATTATATTTAAAAAAAACGAATTAAAACTGTAATTGAAACTTATCCTGGTAAATTGCATTACATGCAATAATTGTTTCTACTTTAGGCACAAGGCCAGTAATTAACCAATTCATTACTGGTACTTTATTTTATCGACCCCGTAAGGATGAAAGGCAAAATCAACCTCGGCGGGATTTGAACTCAGATGGTAAAGGGACGTAACTATGCTGGAAAGCATGGCGTCCGACCCTCTACCGATACTGCCAAACCACCGCCTTTACATGCAATAATGGCTCGAACTGTGCAGTTTCTACCGCTTCTGTAATCATTCTGTCATCCTCTGAATATATATATATAAATGAAAACATACGGAGACACAAAAAAACAACAACATAATAAAACAAAATCCACACAGAGATAGAACAAACAACCAACTAATGACAGGTAAATAAACACAGACACACACACAGACCGATGTTACACATGCGCAAATCAAGCACACAGCACACAACCCACAAAAACAAGATGGTGTAGTAAAGAACAAAGGAGAGACACAAAATAGAAAATCAGTAACTGAGGAAGTCACATGATGTGTGACGAAAGAGCTTTAACAATATATAAACAACCATCCAGTTATTGAACCAACCAACCGGACATTTATAATAAATTGAAGTGAAAACCAACAGGGGCGTATGTTTTTATTGACAGCATGACTCACCCAAAGATGTTCTTTTATATATATATATATATTGATGTGTATGATTATATATATCTGTATATTTGAGTGTTGAGTGTTTGTCTGTGTATATATATATATATATATATATATATATATATATGTAATAACCTACAAATGAGGCGAGCACATAAGCCCGATTGACTTCGTGCTAGTTAGGCAGCGAGACAGACAGATGTTGTCAAATACTAAGGGTATGCCCCGGAGAAAAGTGTACAAAACATAGGTTAGTCGGTATTGACATCTCAATAAGCAGAGACAGAATGAGACACACAGAAAGGTGTGGAAAAAGAAGGTCTGGAAGCTAATAGATTTAGGAAAGCCCTTCAAGATGTGTATGACGAAAAAAAAAGACGGGTTTGAATCGTATGACATAAATGATAACTGGAATTTCTTACGTGACAACTGTCTGCAGGCTACTGAAGAAACTTGTGTCTGGAGCTCTGCTCCAGCCAGAAGACCCTCTGTTTGTCTGGCTGGAACAGAGCTCCAGCCAGTCAGACACAGGGTGACATGGTGGTGGAACAACACGGTAGATAGAGCCATTAAAGAAGAAAGACTAGCATGGAAGACTTGGAAAAATGGTGGGAGTAGAGACCGATAGAAAGCCGCTAAAAGGTGTACTTAGCTCACAGGGCAGCTGAGAGTAGGAGGTTTGCCAATGTTTTGCGACGAAAAGATCAGAGACGTGCGGTGTTCCGCATTGCAAGGCAGTGTGTCAGTGAAAATCAGGTTGGAGATAAGTGTGTCTGAAATGATGCAGGTACACTTAGTGTCACTGATGCTCAGAAAAAGGAGGCCTGGAAATATCATTATGAAAGACTAATGAATGTTGAGAACGAATGGGAGAGGGAGAAACTACACCCAGTAACCCCGACTGAGGGATCAGCTATTGAGTTTGACGACTATAGGTTCAAAGAGGCAATTAAGAAAATGAAAGATAGTAAGGTCACAGGACCATCAGGGGTAGTTGCTGAGAGGTTGAAGGATCTGGAGAAGTAGGAACTAAACTGGTTGAACGCATCGTCAATCAAGCTATATATGGCGGAGTCATACCCAAAGACTGGTGCAGCAGTATTCTTATAAATTGCCACAAAGGTAAAGGGGATGCTCTGGAGAGGAGCAATTATAGGGGCATAAATCTGATGGATCAGGTTATGAAAGTATCAGAAAAAATACTAGCGCAACTAATTAGCGAAAGGGTCAAATTAGATGAGATGCAGTTTGGTTTTGAGAGGTTCATAGAGAACAGTAAGTCACTAAGCGTAGCTTTTGTTGACCCAGATAAGGTCTTTGGTAGAGCACCCTGATCTGTCATCTGGTGGTCCGGAAGGAAATTAGGTGTAGAGGAATAGCTAGTGAGGACAGTGCAAGCTATGTAGAGCGGTGCTGTCAGTAAAATGAGAGTAAAGATGGAGTTTAGTGAGGAATTCCAGATACAAGGAGGAGTACATCAGGGTTCGGTCCTCAGCCCACTCTTGTTCATTATATTTCTCCAAGCCATAACAGAGGAGTTTAAGACTGGTTGCCCATGGGAACCTCTCTGTGCAGAATCAGTAGAGGAGCTAGAGAATAAATTCTGTTTATGGAAACAGCAGTTGGAATCAAGAAGAATGAGAGGGAACCGAGGTAAATTGTTGATAAGTAGAAAAGAGAATAAAACTCTGATTCCATCAGGGAAATGGCCATGTTCGATATGTAGAAAAGGAGTTGGCATAAATTCTATAAAATGTACACAATGCAGATCTTGGGTACACAAGAAAAGTAGTGGGATAGCAGACAAACTAACAGGAAGGGAAAACTACATATGCAGTAGATGTACAGGGAAATTTGACAGATAGAAGTCGCAGTGATAGACGGCCTCTATAGAGGTGGTTGATAGCTTCCGATACCTAGGTGATCAGATTAGCATGAGAGGAGAGTGCTCCGAGGCCATAGTATCTAGAATAAGGACGGGTTGGAAGAAGTTTAGGGAGCTTCTTCCTCTGTTGACAAAGAAGGCGTTCTCCCTACGAACGAAAAGCCGGCTATATGGTGCCTGTGTGAGATACGTGATTCTGATGTACTCCTCCTTGTATGCGTGATGCTGCATGGTAGTGAGACATGGGCATTAACTGCAGAGGATATGCGACGACTGGAGAGAAATGAAGCAAGTGTGCTCCGTTGGATGTCTAATGTCAATATGCGTGAACGACGAAGCATAAACGAGTTGAGAGAGAAACTGTGTATAAGAGGGATAAGTTGTAGTGTGCGGGAGAGAAGACTGCTTTGGCATGGACATGTCATGCGCATGGAGGATAACCACTGGGTAAAGAAGTGCCAAGAAATCCCAGTAGAAGGAAGACGCAGCAGAGGAAGATGGCGAAAATCATGGGCTGAGGTGGTGAGCGCTGACCTCAGTCGCTGAAGCTCACGGAGGAGATGACAAAGGGCCGTGACGAATGGAGAGATGCTGTGCTGAATATGAACCAACCCCACCCCTTTTTCAAGCAGGGAAAAGCGGACGTAAAATGATGATGATGAAGATGATGATAGAGAGAGAGAGACAGACATGATGATTATATATATATGTATATATATATATATATATATATATATATATATATGAGAATTACAATTACAATATGTACAACGGACAAATATTAATACCATGTAGGACCCACAGCGGAATATGGATGGTCACACATGCACACACACAGGCAGCTGATCACAGACATACTTATGCTGATGTACACCAGTGTATATGCTGATGCATACACGCAAACATATATAACAGATATGTAGAGTGGATCACCTACACCATATATATATATATATATATACCTAAATGTATCCAGAAGTTGCGGAGACATAAATACTCTAATTGATATATAGATATTCCAGATACACATGTTTCTTTCATGTTAAATCTATTCTATGGATGTAATTTTCTTTTTTCTTTAAGAATTAAAAAAATTAGAAAAACTAAGATTTAATTCATTTTCTTGTTTATTTTTGAATGAGAATTTATCATATTTCGTAATATATAAGACCAACTTAATAAATGAATAAATAAATCGATCTGAAAGATATTTATTTTTTATAGGTGAACTTTAGCAATATGTTTTAATAAAATTAATTGCTTATGTGTAAGACTGAAAACATTTTTTCTTAATATAATCCCATGAAAGCATGTCAAGCCTTATATGACCATTGGTCAGATACGTTTCTGATAGACTGTAATGTATTCAGAGTCAAAACAATAAACACGAAGAGGCAAAACCACATCAATTAATAGATCTAGCACGGTAATATAATTGTTTCTATTTTTGGCAGAAGGCCAGCAATTATGCCAGTGTATTTCTGGTGCTTTATTTTATCGACCCCGTAAAGATGAAAGGCAAAGTTAACCTCGGCGGGATTTGAACTCAGACCATAAAGGGCCGTCATTATTTGCTGCAAAGCATGGTGTCAGTCCCTCTACCGATACTGCCATAATATCGCACAAATATCACTGCAGTACTATTTCTGAATATCACAATTATGTTACATGTTACAGTATCACAAGTCAATAACTGTAAGACATTAGCCACAAGCAATCATAAATAATGTATATTACATACAATAAAGGAGCAGTATACAACCAACATAGAAAAAGAAGAAAAATATTGTTATTAACATACGGAACATCTCTATGAGCAAAACAGCTAAAAATTCGAATTATCGAAACACACAATAATTTGAAATTTGAAAACCTGTGAATTACAAAGCAAACATTTCTAGTCTCAGTAGTCGAATATTATAAATAATAGTCTACAAAATCTGGAAAAATATTTCTATATGTATATATTTACTTGTGTGCACACGCAGATGGTCCTGGGAGGGCTTGTAGCCAATTTTCACCAATCCTGGAATAGGACACTTATCTAAAATAAGGGCCAGTTACTGCAATAAATTGGCTTTAAAGGCACCACGCGACTTTAGCAGATTGCCATAATATTTGAGAGAACTACACGTTGTATTTGTAGATGTTCTACAACATTCTGCTGGAATTCCAGATGAACCTACCTCACAGCAAGTATCACACATGAGGACAGCGATGTGAAACAGTCATTCATTTATAGCTAAACAAGGAAGGGTTCATAAAAAGACCAGCAATAATACCAGTATCACAGCATGGATTGAAAAGGTAACAGCATGAAATGTAAAAGTGCATATATATTTATACAAACTATCACGGCAAAACATGCATGTATATGACTGTGGATTACGTGTACACACACACACACACACACACGCGTACTTACACGGCTCCACCAAATCAAATCAAATTGTATTAGACCTCGGGAGTGTCAACAAGTAATTTTTATTTATATTTGGATTAAAACAATATAACATTTAACTAAAATAATCTTTCTATAGTTCAACTATAGTAAAGCACCACGACAACGACGATGACGTCGTCACATTTTGTATATGAGTGTGTCTGTGTCTGTGAGTGTGTGTGTGTTTGTACATTTGTTACGTACATTAAACCTCAGAGAATTAAACACACACACATCTACATATAGCCTTAGAAAGTTGCATACAATACGCATTATCTTCACACACAGAGAATTAAACACGCACACATCTACTCATACATATACATAGGTTGACAGATAAGTAATAGGTGTGCATGAATGTTTATCTGTGCTTGTCTGTCTTAGTATATGTATATGAGACTGTATGTGTGTGAGTGTATATGAAAGTGTATGAGTGTGTGATAATCTTTATTTCGACGTTAGGCCTCAGAATTAAACATTTGATTATACAGATGCAATGTATATATCTACGGAATTCAGTAGTGAGGTGGCAAAAAAATGAACAAATTTATCGGGGAAATAAACAATAGTTCAATATGATCAGCAACCTAACGATCATCAAATCAACCAATAATAACATCAAGGTTATTGATATATCCCATAAATTTATTATGGTCATCAACAAAAATTAATACAGTTAACATAAAAAAAATTGATGACCGGGTCAGTTGAAAAGTTAACGAAAGGCAATTGTTTCTACATTTGGCACAAGGCCAGCAATTATCCAGTACATTACTGGTACTTTATTTTATCGACCCCGTAAGGATGAAAGGCAAAGTTAACCTCGGCGGGATTTGAACTCAGATCGTAAAGGGACGTAACTATGCTGGAAAGCATGGCGTCCGACTCTCTACCTATACTGCCAATCCACTGGTAATTTCCCAAACTACCGCCAGTTCCACCAAACACTGGACTGTTACTGATAGTTATGTAACGTGCATATTCCGAAAATCTGTTGTAACATCCATAATCAGTGGGTATTGTTCAGTAAAGTAACAAATTAAATTTGAAAATTCTTCAGTAATATTGTTTACTAGCATAGGCACCCGGCTTTGCCCGGGAATGAAATTGTTCCATACATATTAGAAGAAAAGAGCAAAATATGTTGTATAGAAATGTGCTATTCTAAATTCAATTTATTCTTCCGTTGGGATATACGATGAAATCAATTCTGAGTTCATAAAAAAAAAGAATTTTGTGAGCAAAATAAATTTCCAATTTCATGGGGGGGGGGGGGGGGGGGGGCTAAGAAAGGGTTGTGTGTGTGTTCACCTTTAACGAAGGGAAGCAAATGTTGTTAGGAAAAATAAGTAAAGGTAAACCGGGCTTGTTAAGAAGAGCGATAACGTACCTATCTGTCCATTGTAGTGCTTATAACACTGTTTTAGCGGATGCTGGACGATTTGAACTTACCATTGCGGTAGCCGTCAAACAATTTCAGGTAGGGCCCCTTAAATAGGGTTGTGTGTGCGTTCAATGACATCCCTAAAAATGAGGAGTCACCATCAACAATTTCGGCCCTAAAAGGGCTGTTTCATCGTTCACTTGCAGCAGCCCTTGAAAGGACTTTGACTGCGTTCTCCAACGGCCGCAAAAAGGACTTCAGTTGCGTTCATTAGCAGTCATTAGAATGACTGATGCGTTAACGATTTGTTCAGCCGCCTTAAATTGCCACGCCGATTGTCAAGCTGGGTTCCTCTTTGAAGGCGATCACCTTAAACCGAGGGAAACATACGTTTTACTTAAGAGACTGTTTAAAAGCTCATCAGGCTGGCTAGAGCAATGGTGATTGCGGACCTATCTCCTCGCTGTTGCATTTACAACACCTCGTTGTAAACGATGTTTCTTGTTTTTCCTCGGCGTGCAAATGCTGGCCACTCTAGAGCGCCCAACGTACAATTGTCGGTGGGAGAAACACGATTCTTCCACAAGAAGTCCGGCCACAGAAAAAGTCTGGCCCTGGGACTTGTTGATGAACCTAGCAAAACTGACCCGAAGCGGAAATTGGAGTCTTCGGAAGGTGAACGGAATTTCTGCTCCCGAGGAAATGAGAGGAATTCTCGGAATGAAGACATCATCACCTTTTCCGCATCCAGAAAAGATTGTTGCCTCGATTACATGTGCCATCAATTATTTTACAGCCAGCAGTAACCCGTTGCACAGTCATGGTGGTTCCAAATTCCGCAGCAGCATTATAGGGGTGCCAACTTTAAGGAGAAGCATGTGAAGCGGTAGTCCTGGGGGCTCCAAAGAATTGAGGAACTCCGGCGGAAAGATCACACTTCGTTGGGATCTGGCATCGTGTCAACAGATTTGTAAGTGTGAAGAACACCAGGAAGGGAGTGCAGTAGTTGGTCGTTGGTTTTGTTAACAGTGACGTTCTTTTGATCTAGCACTGCTCTTTCACTCAACCATGCGTGGTTCTAGTAATTGTCTCTCAAATCTGGAAACAATTTGTCTTTCAGCTCCCCAGCAGAATTAACTGAGCTCGAAAATGGCCATACTTCCAGCTCTTCTGCAGCGTCCAGAGGTATTTTGCCGTCGCCAAGTTTCAAAATGTCCTGTGGAAATTCCGCGGACGTTTGGTCGCCGTGTAATTGAACTCTCATGTTGGTTGTAAGAATCAGTGTCCTGACATGGCACCACAGAGGAGAGGACTTTAGGCATGCTTGGACCTCATCTGCTCTTGTGCCTTTGGGAATGACGGAAAGAGTCTGCCTGAAGTCACCAGAAAGCAGAAGCGTAACACCTCCCGTGGCAGCCTGGTAGACTCTGATGTCATGTACAGCTCTGTTTAATTCGTCCAGAGCTCCCTTATGTGCCATGGTGCACTCAACCTACACAATGAGCTGACATCGTTTTAGGACTTGGCTCTGGTCGGAGGCCTTGCTGATGCTGCAAGTAGGCGTTTCTGGCGTTGTTAAATTGAGAGGCAATTTAAAACTGGAGTGTGTGGTCCTGCCACCAGACAACAAAATGGCAGCAATTCCAGAAGAGACAACAGCAATCGCAATGTCCTCGTGCATCCTGACCTTTGCAAGGAGGAGTATCGTTAAAAATGTTTTGCCCGTCCCTGCAGGAGCATCCTTTTCTGTGACGCACATGGTCGGCAACAATGGTGTAAGCACGACGTTGGTCGGGAAGAAGTTGTGGTTCAGTTTCAAGGACGTACTTGGTAAGAGATTCGACGTCGTAGGACGTTTCTTGGAGAAGAGCTGTAGGAAGTACGTTTGACCCTCTACAGATTGTTTGGAGCAGACTATATGAGGGCAAATAATTTCTGCCGAGTGATGCAACTCTATCCTCTATGTCTATCAACGCTAGATTGAAGACCTCGTCACCGGTACGTTCCATCTCAGGGTATTTCACTTGCGTCTGACGTTTGTAGTCCTCGGATAAGTCATCTTTATATTTGCACCACAAAGAGATAGGATTACTCAGTTCTCAAGTTTGCAGCAGTACTGCAAATAGAGCTCGTAGGTGCATAGACGATTGAGATGCAACAGCTTCGAATAAAGAGGCAGCCCACTGAGCACCGTCTTCTAGCAGGCCGCGATTGAAGTAAGCTTCCCTGTAAGTGCTGCACATGGAACCGTCGGCAGTTCTAAGCTCATGAAAGGACTGGGGTCCTCTTATCTGATGTAGCAGAAGACGGAGGTAGAAGCACTCGTGCTGGTTCGGGTGCACTGTGTAAACTCGCTCTAGGCAACTGTCAAACTTTATGACAGGATGTCCATCAACAGGCTGACCTGCCTTTCCGCGAACCCATTGTTGTTTATTCCATGTGTAATAGGACGACACCTGAGCATACAGCAGGGTTTGAGCAAATGAATCGGCCTGACAAATTTGAAGAATGCAGTGAGGATGGTTTCCCGTGGTTCCTCCACCATTTGAGCAGCATTAACGTCAGTGAAGTACGCCCTTTGACCGTTCTCCAGGTGGACTGCGAGCTGTTCAATTGCAGGGTGCCTTTGGTGTATAGGGAAGCCGAAAATACGCCAGAAAGCCTCGTTGCTACTGATGTAACGACCAACTTGGTATTACGTGACCTCATCACGGCTGTTGTGCTGTTGAAGACCGAACATAGCAGCGTCTGAACCCTTATTCACATATTTACATATGTACTTGATTGACTTGACGGAATTACAAAACTCGACATTGATGTGAGCACTGAAGGTCTTGGAAAGAAATGGGCAGTATGGCACTATCCATATGTTGTCGACCTCGTGCTGTCCAACTGTTGCTGTAAAACCACCGTCTCCCGGTTGGCGTCGCCTGTACAGTGGGTATCCGTCAACGCCAGTCTGGGTTTCTTGGAGGAACTTTCGGGGAAATCTTTTGCTGCAGACATTATCGTTCAAACAGGGTGAGCTTAAATTGAAACCCCGCCCACATGGACCATGGACCATGTTTGTATTTACTATGTCATAGAAGTCTTTGTCTATAGATGGAGCGGGAAACTCTGCGGAGATGATGCTGCCAATGTTATTTGAAAATATTTTTTTTGACAACCAAATGAGGATGCGGGCGTGCGGGGGACCCCTCTTCTGCTACACTACGGTGGACATGTCGCATTTTACTGGGCCAAAGACTTGCCCTCTCTTGATGAGCTCCATAAGATTGATAAGCTTCAGCCGAAAGACTCGAGCAAGGAGGTCATGCCTGTCTTTGGCCTGTTGCCCTTGGAACAGTTCTGCCCCGATCTCCTTCCACTTTAGATTGCAAGTGAATGTGATGAACAGATCGGGCCTGCCGTAATGCCGTACGTAGGTCATAGCATCCTGCGTTCTCTCGTGCATGTAGCGCGGACTTCCGGTGAAGGTGGAGGGGAGAATGCAGACTTTTCCTACGCTGCTGGGAGCTGCGTCATTGTTGATGGCATCTCGGAGATGGATAAGCTCTCGGACCGCAGTTGCCTTTGGTGTGACCGTATGAAACACAGTTTCCCCGATTCCATTTTTGCGCATATATCAACGGTGGATTGCTGAAGTAGGTCTCTTGACTGGTGCAGGTGATTGAATGAATCGTGGTGAACCATGAAGCGGTAGGAGTAGAAATCCATGCATTAAACAGGTTTTTTGACGGAGTGTTGAGGGTTTACTGGATTATGCTGGTGAATTTCGTACTGATAGCCGTCCTCACTATTTACAAAGATAAGTGGATATTCGAGCGCATCATAAGACCTATGTGTTTCGCTGATTCGCTGAAGAGTGCTATCTCGACGCTTGAGGAAAATGTCTCGTGGATTATGCTGACCCCAATGCATAAGTACAGCGATTACATTGCATGCAGGATAATTATACCGACCCTGATGCTCCCCAGATTGCATTTTCGCGGCATCAATTACCACATTAAAATTGTCTGTAGTATCTGCTTCCAAGGCATACTTGAAGCTAATGACATAGCTGTTGTTTGTGTGCAGAATGTCTTGCAGTTTCCTTATAAGCTCGACGTTGGTACCAGGTGAAATGGAGTTTGTCATGGTTGCCTGCTCCTTGACATTCCCAACAAAGTACAGCTGAACAAATTGTGGTTCGTGATTGGCGGCAGGTTGTAGGGATCCGATTTTATGGTACACCTGACCTTGCACCTTAAATGTGGGCATAAATCTGCCTTCCTTGACAATGTTCGGCCCTGTAAGATGTCATTTGGAAAGGACAGTTATACCTCCAGATGTAAGTCAGGAATTGCCGTGACTCCGCAGTACTGTCTGAATATAGGAGCTTCAACGGTTGTGGTGGATCCTCCAGGGGACGTAATTTTACTTTTCCATTTTCGCAACACAAGCCAGGTGTTTCTCCGGGCCACTTTTTTGCATTGCAGAAAGAGCACGTCTTTGACATACTCCCAATTCGCATGTCTGGATGGCCACTGTAATCAAAGTAAGGGTTGAACTCGAATGCTTCTAAGGACCATCGTGAGCAACACGGCCTTGAAATACCCTGCCCAAAGGCCCTTCGTTGAGCATTACATTGTAGTCGAATGTCTCGTTCTTGCTAGGTATGTGCAGCTCGCGCTGCAGCAATATTCGCAGCATCCGAACTCCGACGTCTTTTACGCTGGTCGTCCGTCTCGGCTGCTCGTGCAACAGTAGTTGATGCGACATTAGTGGTTCGGCGAATGGTTCATTGGTTGTCTGTTTCAAGTGCTCTTCTGGTGGCAGCAGGCTTAGCCGCTTGCGACCATCGAATAGCAGATTCCACTGACGATTCGTTTGCCCGCCCTGATCTTGTTGCTGCTTTCGCAGTTTTTCGGCCAATGGAGTATCTTTTCCTTCGAGGCATGACCTAAAAGCAGGACGAAGTACACTGAAACGCACTGGTAGAGTAAGGAGTAAACTCGTCAGTGAATTAAAAACCGATGCATGTGATTTCCGAACGGTTGACTATGTAATTGCTAAGCCGTGAGTGCCGTCTTAACCGGGGTATGGATAGGGAGAGGGGTAACAGTAAGAGCAGTGGTTAGAATGAGTGTAAGTTAGAGAATATGTTGTCACTGAAAAAAAATGGCGTAAGTGACGCCACACGCACGTACACACACACACTCATGCACGCAAACGCACAAACGCACGCAAACTCATGCACGCACGTGTGCACGTAGACACACACACACACACACACACACACACGCACATGTTAATAGATTTAACTCTTAGTGGAACGCTGCACGAACACACACACGCGCGCACGCTCACACACATGTTAATTAGTTATAGCTTTCCTTTCCATCTTCCACTGTCATGTATCAAACACAGCGTCTCTCGCTCTCTCTCGCTCTTTCCCGCTATCCCCCTCTTTTAGTGTCTGCTTCTTTCACTCTCACTCTTTATTTTTATAACTCACTCACGTTTCTCCCCTCTATCGAAAAACGCTGTGACGAATGGGGAGATGGAGGAGGAGGAGTAGAGAGCCAATTCGTCACTTCGCCTCTCCGTTTCTTTCTCTCCCCTCTCACTCTCGCATTATGTACAGACATTGGCCACTTCACTTATTCGATCTCTAGGTCTAAATAATTTGAAAAATGTTTTTGCCCAAAACACTCACAGAGCCAGACGCATTACATGTGTAAAGTTTGGAAAAGAACCGTTGGGTACTTCTCGAGTTTTAGGGAAACAGATACACAGACATTCTTTGTTTTATATATATAGACTAGCAGTGGTACCCGGCGTTGTACGGTATAAAGTATTTTGGAACGCGGGCCGCCAACAAACCTAATCATGGAAAAACTGCATGCCTGGGCAATATGTAAAAAAAATAAACCGAATACTCTGATGCAATTAGTATTAGGTATGCTTCTCTTTCCACGTGGAGAACATCGGCTTGGTGATTTTGGACTTTAAGAAAGCGGCATGAGTCAGAAGTTTGGGAATTTTTATTTTGTCCACATGAAGGTGGATAAGCTAATTAATTAATGTAGCACTTTTTTATGGTAATTGGCTGGATAATCTTTAAAATTTTCCTCGATGAAGCAGGAGAAATGCAGGTTTTCACCTAATGCGGACCCTAGGGGATCAGAAGAATGAGTTTTTTTAATGTGCATAATATGCCTTGAAATTTTGGGAAAATCGGCTAGACGTAACGCCTTAAAAAAGCCCTAAAATGCTGGAAAAATGAAGTGTTTCACATAATGAGGGCCCTAAGCCATAAAAAAGTTGGATTTTCTTTGCACACACATTGAAGAAGAGACTGACTAATACATAGTTACAATTTTAAGGAAATAGATCAGACGTAACCCCTCAAAAAACCCCTAAAAAGCTGGGAAAAAACGCAGTTTTTCACCTAATGCAGGCACTAGGGGATCAAAAAGTTGAATTTAGGTGCATAACACTCCCTGAAACATAAGTAATACAGATGTAAATTTTTTTTAAAAATCGGTTAGGTACTTCTAGAGTTTTAGGGAAACAGATACATCCATCTCCTTCTCACTCTTCCCACATATTAGAAAAGAACAAAATATGTTGTATAGAAACGTATTATTCTCAATTCAATTTATTCTTCAATTGGGACACACGATGAAATCAATTCTGAGTTCATAAAAAAAAAATTGTTCTGAGCAAAATAAATTTCCATTTTCATGGAGGAGGGATTAAGAAAGGGTCGTGTGTGTGTGTTCACCTTTAACGAAAGGAAGCAAATGTTAGGAAAAATAAGTAAAGGTAAACCCGGCTTGTTAAGAAGAGCGATAACGTACCTGTCTGTCCACTGTAGCTCTTATAACACTGTTTTAGCGCATGCTGGACGATTTGAATTTACCATTGTGTCAAACAATTTCAAGTAGGGCCGCTTAAATAGGGTTGTGTGTGCGTTCACTGACAGCCCTAAAATGAGGGGTCAATGTCTGGATGGCCACTGTAATCAAAGTCAGGGTTGAACTCGAATGCTTCTAAGGACCATCGTGAGCAATACGGCCTTGAAATACCCTGCCCAAAGGCCCTTCGTTGAGCATTACATTGTAGTCGAATGTCCCGTTCTGGCGAGGTCTGTGTAGCTCGCACAGCAGCAGTATTCGCAGCATCCGAACTCCGTCGTCTTTTACGCTGGCCGTCCGTCTCGGCTGCTCGTCCAACAGAAGCTGATGCGGCATTAGTGGTTCGGCGAATGGTTGGTTGGTTGTCTGTTTCAAGTGCTCTTCAAGTGGCAGCACGTTTAGCATCTTGCGACCGTCGAATAGCAGATTCCACTGACGATTCGTTTGCCCACCCTGTTCTTCTTGTTGCTGCTTTCGCAGTTTTTCGGCCAATGAAGTGTCTCTTCCTTCGAGGCATGACCTAAAAACAGGACGAAGTACACTGAAACTCACTGGTAGAGTAAGGAGTAAACTAGTCAGTGAATTAAAGACCGATGCATGTGATTTCAGAACGGTTGACTATGTAATTGTTAAGCCATGAGTGCCGTCTTAACTGGTGTATGAATAGGGAGAGGGGTAAGAGTAAGAGCAGCGGTTGGAATGAGTGTACGTTAGTGAATGTATATATATTTCAGTGCAGAAGTAAATGATAAAGTAGAAAAATCAAACTTTCCAGTTGTTGTCTTCCTGTTTCTTCTACATCAACTACAATGGAGAAGGCGTTTTCCCGGAGGACGGCAAGGGAGACCCGCTGGGAAAGCCACTCCAACCTGTGTGTCTCAGACCTGCGGCTGGTCAGCTCAGCACCTATGGTGGTGTGTAAGGAGGTAGCCCTGGGGCCGAGGACACCAGAAGTCTCCACTGCCAGGGGTAAGCACGCAAACCTGTCGGAGAGCGATCGGTATTTGTGGAGTTTGGCCCCCTCAGCCCGACGTGCAGCACAACCTGGGTCAGTCGCAGACTGCACCAGGTTGCGGCTGCAGAAAGTGTCGGTGCAAGTGGAATCCCAGACGAGGGGTTTGGCACCGCGGAACGGGAAGATGATCATGCCATCATGCCACCGGCTCGAGCTGGGAAGGGAAATGAATATGTTGTCACTGAAAAAAATGGCGTAAGTGAAACGCCACACGCACGTACACACAAACACTCACGCACGCAAACGCACAAACGCACGCAAACTCACGCACGCATGTGTGCACGTAAACACACATGTTAATAGATTTAACTCTTAGTGGAACGCTGCGCGAACACAAACACACACGCGCAAGCACACACACACGCACACATGTTAATTAGTTATAGCTTTCCTTTCCCCCTTCCACTGTCATTTTATCAAACACAACGTCTGTCGCTCTCTCTCGCGCTACCCCCCTCTTTTAGTATGTCTGTTTCTTTCACTCTCACCCTTTCTCTTTATAACTCACTCACATTTCTCCCCTCTATCGAAAAACGCTGTGACGAATGTGGAGATGAAGGAGAAGGAGTAGAGAGCCACTTCGTCACTTCGCCTCTCCGATTTTTCTCTCCCCTCTCACTCCCTCATTATGTAGAGACATTGGCCACTTCACTAATTCGATCCCTAGGACTAAATAATTTGAAATTTTTCTAGCTCAAAACACTCACAGGGCCATATGTATTACATGTGTAAAGTCGGGGTCACCACTTTAGAAGTATTGGTTATTGAGTAGTCGCCACTTTAGCAGGGTGGTAGAATCAGTGGTCGTTAGTTGCCAGTGTGGTAAGTGATAGTATCCTCGTTGGATTATCTTGTTGACATAGACGTGAGGGAAGGTCCCTCGATCTATTTACCATATATTTACAATATTCCTTTCGTCAGGTCGCCAATTCCAGCAGCATGGATTATAGATGTTATTGAGACACGAGTAACATAACAATGATTTCAACAGCAGTAATTAGAGATGAAATGTTTGTTTATTTATATGGTTGAAGTTACAGATAAAAAGAGGTTACAAAAGGGAATGTGCCATTGCGCCGTTAAGCCGGCGAGGCTAGGGGTGCAATATCTCACTGTTACATTATGCGTGTTGCTGGCTCGAAGTTTCTGGTACAAGAGAGAGATTCTTCAAATCTTCACGGGGAATTTCTTCCTCAGGGCGCGTAGGGATACATCCTCTTCTACTGGCGCTGATTGGCTGAACTGAGCCAAATCACGCACAGAGAATGTATGTGAGCCCGCGGAATGTAGGTCACTACATCACCTCCGACCAGATTTTCAGCCGAAAATCGATAACGAAGAAACCAAGGACCCACATATTATTAAATCAGCAAGAACAAATGCTGAAAGAGCACATCAGTGAAAAAATAATTGAGCAGAAGGTTGCATGCAAGAACAAAAAATGAGGCGCTACGGGCCGTGTTGAGCCGCTGTGTCAAATGACCAGTTGTTTTGTTGTTTATACGTGACCGCCAAAGGTCTAACAAAAAACGGATAAAGTCTGACATGGGCAAGTTGCTGTTCTTGCATTAAATGTTAATGGTAAGCGTTGTACCAGTAGCTGTGAACGAAGCTATTATGGTAGTTTACCAGTGTTGGCGAGAAAATGATGGCCCCCAGATGTATTGTCGAATGTGCTGTGGAGCCAGGAAAAAATGGCTGGTTGCTTTGTAAAGAACAAAAGGAAAGTTTAATCTGTAGGTGGGTTGCAGTGTAAATTCCACAATTCCGGTGAATCCACAGAAGTGGCTGAAATGCTGACAAGTCCAGTTCAATTTGTTGCTCTCCCAGCGAGTCGGGCAAAAACAACAAGACGGATGGCCGTCATGGACGATCAGTGTGCAACGAGATGCGAAGCTGTTTGAGTTCAGCTGCAATTAGAATTCTCGTGTTGCGGTGCCTGTTTGAATCCAGTGGATTAAGCTCTGTGAGCTGCTAGCATGTGACAGCATCTCAACCAGGTGAAAAGGGACTCGCAGAACATTACGTTTGAAGACATATACCAAGAACAACATGTTGTAAAAAAAATGTGTGCATATGCAGGCATGTAAAACAGCAAAGAATGTGAATGAACAAAAAAACCATCAACAAGCAAATAGCAAAAGAGCACAAAACAAGTAAATGCATTCTACAAAGAAATATCTGAATGTAACAAACTGATAATTCAAAGTCAATCTAAGGGAGCAGAGAAATTGCTCAATAAGTTCAAAGTTTTTCAAAGTCAAATAGTTCACACATCACCAGTGTACAGACACTAGTTCTATCTGAAAACTGAAAAAGAAGTTTGTTAATGCCGTTAGGGGTTAGATGTATGGTGTTTTTGTGAGTTTTCGTGGCCATTTTACCGTCCCGCCACACGGTTGTGTTGCTTATTGTTAAAGCAAAGTCAAAGAATCTTCTGTAGAGTAGGAGTCACCAAATATGGCAGCCACGTCTGACGCCATAATGGTGAGAAAACTACTGTCTCAATTTCTCGCGTCCCTGTGGTAACGAGACAGAAGGTATGGTGGTTGCATCGGTAAAGTTACAAGCCGTTTTGAAATTTCCGATGTGTGGTGGTTGGCGTCGGTAAGGTTATGAAGCTGCCACTCACTGTTCCCTGTATTGGTCAGTGGTTAAACAACGCTGTCGCTGCTGCTGTCATTGTTGTTGTCAAGTGTAGCCATGACATGTCGGTAGCCATCTTGAAATTTTTTCGTGGCGAAAAAGTTTGTGAAATACTGCTAATTTTTCAAAAATCTTAAAATGAATATTTTGGATTTTCGCAAGTTGCGACGTGGCAATAAAAGTTCAACTGAATGAATAAGAAGGGCTGCGTTAAATTCTTACGTCGGTCACCACTTTAGCAGTATTAGTTGTAGATGTTATCGAGATACGAGTGACATAATAATTATTTCAACAGCAGAAATTAGAGATGAAATATACGTTTATTTTTTGACGTAGCACAAACAATGGTGTTGTACAGAGGCTGGTTTCTGGCGTGTGTTCAGTCGGCTTTTCAATGGCTGTCTGTGTTTTCTTTCTGGCGTTCCTAACCGGCGTTGTTCTATCAAGGAGCGTGAGGCGTCTTACTACAGTACCTCGAGCCAGATTTTCAAATTATCGAAAAATCGATGTCATTACTCACATGTGGAGTAAGATGGCGAACAATGCAACAAGGGGGAGCCATCCGCTCTAGCAAAAATTGAATCCAGAATAAGGATTTGAAAAATGTTAAAAAAAAAAAAAACGACATGCATGCATAAAAAAAAACAAGGCAAAGAAAAAGCAGAAACACAGAGGCAAAAAAAAAGGTGCAGCTAACATAGTCTAAATATAGACGGTGCCGCAAAATGTTTTGGGCCAGTGGACCCTACGACCTGAACGGGTCGTGGTCTTGTAACGTGGCGATGGTGGTGGTGTAGGGACAGGCGATGATGGTGGTTCAGGAACAGGAGTTCGCTCAACAGGCAAATACGAAGGGGTTCGTGGATCAGGAACCACAGCGTCCGTGTCAAGGTGCGCCTGCTTAAGCCTGTCTAATGTAACTGTCTCCCTGGACCCCTTAATATCTAACGTGAAATGCTTAGCCGAGCGCGCTAAGACACGGTAAGGTCCAGTGTAAGGCTGTGTGAGCGGGGGCTTCACCGTATCATTCCTTACAAAGACATGCGTCCACGAGGCAATATCCCCCGGGACAGCAGTCTTGACAGTTTGTTTCCTAGTGTCCATTGGCGGCAAATCCTGGAAATAGGAGCGCAAACGGGACATGTAGGAAGCGTGATCTTGGGCATCAAGAGCGATAGGGCAAGCATTTGCCCGGGCAACGTCAGAGGGGCACCGTACAGTACTTCGGCCGGTGAAAATCCAAAGTCGACCTTCACCGTTGACCGAATCCCTAGTAGCACAATAGGGAGGTACTCGCTCCAATGCGCCGAGTCCATTGAGGCCATTAAGGAGGCCTTCAGTTGGCGGTGAAAACGCTCCACCATACCATTCGAAGCGGGATGGTATGCCGTAGTTCTAATGCGTTTAGCACCAATTAATTTTGACAGCTCAAGGAAAAGGCTCGACTCGAACTGTCGTCCACGGTCGGTAGTTATTGTGGATGGAACTCCATAACGAGAGATCCATCCAGACACAAGAGCACGTGCTGTTGTCTCCGCGGTGATGTTTTTCAAGGGGATGGCCTCAGGCCATCTCGAAAAACGGTCAATGACGGTAAGTAGATAAGAAAAACCATCGCTGACAGGCCAAGGTCCCACTATGTCAATATGAATATGTGAAAAACGCGCATCTGGGTTAGCAAAGGTACCCAGGGGAGCCTTGACGTGTCGATGGACCTTTGATCTCTGGCAAGCGACGTAGGAACGGCACCAAGCAGCAATTTCGCGCCTCATATTTGGCCAGAAAAATCTAGCTGATATGAGCTTTGCTGTGGCAGAAGATCCTGGATGCGAGATACAATGTAATCCCAGAAACACGGTCCGACGATGATTCTCTGGAACGAAGGGCCTAGGCACGTCCAAAGAGACGTCGCAGAGAATTTGGCCAACTGCAGTCGACAGAGGCAAGTGTTTCATCTCGCAATTCGCAAACTCGGGCGATATGACATCCAATGACTCAAGGGGAGGCTGATCCGCAGCCAAACGAGTCAGATCTATGTCAGAGGATGACGAGATCGCTGTCACGGGTAAGCGGGACAAAGCATCGGCCGCTGTATTTAGTGAACCCGGAATGTGCTGGATATCACTCGTATATTGCGAGATGAAATCAAGGTGTCTCGTCTCTCTGGGCGAGTATTTATCAGCCTTCGCTCTCAAAGCAAAAGTCAATGGTTTATGGTCAGTGAGGATAGTAAATTGTCTACCCTCTAGCACATGTGAAAAATGTTTCACGGCCAAATAGATGGCTAAAAGCTCTCTTCCAAAGGTGCTGTAGCGCGTCTCAGCAGGATTTAGCTTTTTGGAAAAAAACTCCAGCGGTTGCTGGTAACCATTGATGTTTTGCTGTAGTACTGCGCCCACAGCGATATCCGATGCATCAACACAAAGCGTTAGCTTTGCACCGGGTACCGGGTGAGTCAGTAACGAAGCATTAGCCAAAACAGTTTTGGCGTGCTGAAAATCAGCAAGTTGAGTGTCTGTCAAAGAAATATCTTTGTTCTTCCTCCGACAATTTTTCAAAAATTCTGTCAGGGAGAAAAGCAATTTTGCACAATTTGGCACGAAACGCCTATAAAAGTTAACTAGACCTAAGAACTGGCGTAACTGACGTAGTGAGGTCGGTGGAGGCAAATCCTCTATGACCTTAACTCGCTCAGGCCGGGGTCGAATTCCGTCAGCATCGATGACGTGACCCAAGAAAGTCAGTGACTCAGCGCCCAAAACACATTTGGGTGCATTAAGCTGCACGTTATACGCCTTCAATCGGCGGAAAAGAAGATTCAAATGGTGCGTATGCTGCTCTGGAGAAGAACTAGCAATGAGCAGATCGTCAATATAGGTATAGACGAAATCGAAGCCGCGAGTAACCTCATCCATAAACCGCTGAAAAGTACTAGCGGCATTCCTTAATCCGAACGGCATAGTCAAACACTCGAAAGACCCAAATGGCGTAACTATAGCCGTTTTTGGAATGTCATTTTATGGACAGGAATTTGATGGTACGAACGAATTAAATCCAGTTTGGAGAATATCTTGCATCCCTGCAACGAAGACGCAAAGTCTTGCAGATGAGGGATAGGATAACGGTCCGGTACCGTTATCGAATTTAGGCGTCGATAATCTCCAGTAGGTCTCCAATCGCCATTCGCTTTCGGTACCATATGTAATGGGGACGCCCACGGGCTCGTGGACGGACGAATAATCCCCATTTGCAGCATATGATCAAATTCTGATCGTGCTGCTTTGAGTTTGTCCGGAGGCAAGCGACGAGGATGAGCGAAAACGGGAGCACCAGTTGTAGATATGAAGTGCTCCGTGGTATGAGTTGGTTCATCAAATCGAAAATTTCCCCGAGTCAGTTGCGGGAACGAGTTCAACAACGCACGGAAAGGATCACCAGTGTTAGCAAGAAAAAATGTCGGGCTAACCGTTGGAACTCCTGCTGCCTTGCCAACAACAGTTAATCCCGTGATGCCATCAATTAGGCGTTTACCACGAAGGTCCACCGTCAATGAAAAATGGTGGAGAAAATCCGCGCCTAGAATCGGATACGGCAAGGCAGCGACAGTAAATATCCATTTAAACTCGCGCCGAAGATTACGAAACTGCAAAGGTAACGAGATTTGTCCGAAAGTTCGAATCGGCGAACAGTTTACTGCCTGCAATTCAATAGGCGTCTCGGGGGGAGTCTCCTTCATACAACACACAGGCCATACGGAACAAGCTGCACCTGTGTCAACCAGAAAAGCTCTACCTGACAGCAGGTCCTCAATGAAAAAGTGGCGGTTAGATGTTGTTTCGCAGAGCGCACTATCCGCCGTTAGTGACTCTGGTCGTCTTTTCCCTCGTAAGCGCAAGGAGGCCTACAACGGGCGGCTTTTTTTACCATATCTTTCATGGTAATAACAATATGGTGTTCCTGGTGTGTTGGAAGGGCTACGGTGGCGAGAAGTTGAATAACGTCGTGAGCGGCTCCTCTGCCGTCCAAAGGACCTGAATTCCGTGCACAACTCCGCCATTTGACGAGTCATGGCTTCCATAGTGGTGATTAATTTGTCATCAGACGCTGATGAGCGTGATTGAGGAAGAGAAGAGGAAGCAACGTACTTTGGCTTCGAAGTGTCTCTCTTCGTCACCTCTACAATTTTGTCAGCAGAGACAGCAATGTGATCCAGGGTATTCACCTCTAGCATATGGGCTAGGATCGCCTGTACCTCTTGAGGTAGGCGAGAGAAGAACAATTGCTTCAGGAAAGGGCTATCCTGATCTTGGGAATCGCTCAAATCCCGCAAATGCCGGAGAAAAGCGGTAGGGGTCCTGTCACCCAATCGTTCGTCCTCGATCAGTGACCGAAAACGACTCTCTACCGACTTACAATTCCTCCTCAAAATCTCGCCCTTCAAAAACTCATACGTCAAGTCAGAGGGGGGGGTGGTCTGTAATTAGGTCTTGGACCGAATCTGCTAGATTAGGGGGAAGGCCGCTAATCAGTACAGCGAGGCGCTGGTCAGATTCGGTCTTACAGACCGTAAAATACGCCTGTACTGGGCAAACCACATCTTAGGTTTTCCAGTAAAGGCGGGCAAATGTGGTACATTCATGTCAACTTTTAAAATTAAAACAAATATATATACCTATATATCTAAAGAGCAATTAATGTACCCTTGTACAGTAAAAAGAGAACAGCCAATATTGAGAAAAAGCTAAAGGGCAAAAAGAAACAGACATTCAAAACATAAGGAAATATGCAAAATACATAAAATACAGATATATATCTTTTTAAAAAAAAAAAAATTTCCTTCAACGTCTGTCCCCTCGCGTTGCTTCAACGAAACAGCCAAATCAAATAAGGTAAAATTGAGGAAGAAAAACATGTTTGTTTTTTTGTTTTTTTAAAATATATCCGCGTTGGATATCAACAAAGGTAGCCAGTGGCTAAAAATCCCTTAGAAAAAGGTAAGGCATGTATATCCCCATGCGGGGCAGTTATGTTCACAAAAAAAAGCTTAGTCTCTTCTCTCTTGATCAGTCATGGAACACACACGCAATTCAAAAGATGTGTCCGTTACAAAACTGGGAAGGAACGCAACGCCACCTTGGAAAAATACACTTTTTTCTTTTTTCTTCTGTAAGTTGCGAAAAAGTTGGCAACGGAAATGGAATATTCAAGTGAATAAAAAAAAAAAAATTGCTCTAAATTATCGACACGAATGAATCGTTCTGATATTTCTCGAGTTGGCTACTTCTCGAGTTTTAGGGAAACAGATACACAGACATTCTTTGTTTTATATATATCGATTAGTTAACTTAAATTTATCTAACCTTCGCAAACCTTGGTAGCATTCTCAAAATATCCCTTGACACAACCTTCTTCACATTTGCCAGTGAATTGATCACATTTAGAATTGTCGCACAGTTCACAGCGTTCCATGCATATATTTCCATGGAATCCAAGTTTGCATTCTGTAATATTAAAAATGATAAAGAAGTATATATATATATATACATATATACATATATACATATATATATTTTAATAAATAAGCAGAGAACAAAAAACAGAGAGGCAGTACAAATGATATTAGTATTAGTTTCATGCTTGAGAGTGTGGCGGGGGGGGGGGGGGGCGTTTCGGGCATAGGCCCTTCATCAGGAGAACAGTGGGTAGGAAGAGAGTTCCGAGGGTGTGTGGAGGAGTGGTGGAAAGACATTTATAAAAGGGAGGAGAGAGAAAAGGGAGGAAAAACGATGTTTAGAGAGTAAAGGAAATTGTTTAAAAGTACAAATACAAATAAAAATAAAAATAAACAAGTGGTGAAAGGGTGTGAGGCGTGTAGGGGAGGTGGTGGTGGAGGGGTATGGATAGGGGAGAGGGAGGCGGGGAGGGGGAAGCGAGCGGGGTGGGCTGAAGGTCATGTTTGTGTATAGTTGTAGGTGTACGTGTGTGTGTGTGTGTGTGTATGTGAATGTGAGAGTTGGGGGAAGAACGAGGTTCCATATTCAGTTAAAAGGGAAACCGGTGTGTACATGGGGGCGGGGGTGTAAGTCGGTGTGCGCGTGCGTGTGGATGGAGAGGGGTCAGAGGGGTGGGGGGCTGAGTGTGGGGATACGCATGTGTGTGTTTGTGTGTATATGTGGTGTGGATGTAGGTGACGTGGTTCGAAATAATGTGTTCGTGTGTATGTTCCTAAGGTATTTCCATGGAGTGTGATACGAGATGTTGGAGATTTCACGTGCCATAGAATGGATAGCTGGAACGATGACCGGTGCTGTAAAATCCTAGTGTGGTAATGCGGCAGTGGAGAGACGTGGCGTGCGCGCGCAAAAGGAAGTGGTCAGAGAATCATGGCAGGGTAAAGAGATAGCAGCAGAGGAGGATGACAGGTAAAGAAAGGGTCTGTATGTGGTGTGGACTGTGTGTCTGTGTGCGGAGGTGCGGTGGACAGGGGATAATATGGGTAGGTGTGAAAGGTGGAGGGAGTAGGTGGTGCTGTGGGGGGCTGGTGTGTATATTAGTTGAGGTGTTAGTGGGATGTGTGTGTGAGGGGGTGTACGTGGAGCGGGGAGAGAGAAAGAGAAAAAGGTATTGGGGACGGAGGAGGGAATGTAGTGTACTGGTGTGTGTGTGTGTGTGCGTGTTTGGATATGAGTGTGTGTGTGGTAGAGAGAGTGTTAGTATTACTGGTAGTGGGGAAGGGGTTGAATGCGGGTGTGAAAGTGGGGGTTAGTGGTCGTTGCGTGTGTGGAGTGGGTGGTGTATCGGTGTGTACGTCCCAGTAATGCACTTCGATGATTACTCGCTTTGTGCCAAAAATAGAAATAATTATTATTAATAAATATTTATTAAGTGTAATTACAAATATATATAACTTACGTAATACTTCCACTTCACACAGAGTAAGCATTTTTCCTCCAGATCTTGATATTTCGACATAACTTGCATTTTTTTTTTCATTACACGTAATATCAATTATATCTTCCAACTTAGAATTACTTTCAAAACAGATGTCTGATTCTAGATGAACTTTAAATCCCAACGGCCGCCCATCTAGTATCGAAATTTATGAAGAGCAATAGTGAAATAAAAGTTTCAATACATTAAGGAACATTTCAGACGAAAAAAAATCAACCAAGCAATGAATTCATATTTCTTATTGATTGTCTCATTAAAATGAGAGATTCAATCACAATGGATTATACAAACCCAATAATTTATCATGTTTACTATGCTTATTCACATACAAGTGTGTAAATATGTGTATACACATGTACATGTGTATGTATATGTGTATATACATGAGTGCATGTGTATGTATATGCGCGGGAACATAGAAATAGTCGGGCTGGACATCCGATCGCACGGTTAAACTACTGGGAGTGAAGGACCCCTAGCCTTTCTCAGGGTATTCTTCTAGAAGAAGGCAACTCAGGAAACTGGGATAACTCCGCTATAAAACCTGCAGCTCAGTAGTTATCGATGATGTTGAACTTTTCTTCTTTTCGGGTTATAGCTACTGTTAATGGGATTGGCTCAGTGGACAGTCTTTCTTCATGCACAGGCATTGCGCGATAGATTTAATTAATAATTATTAATAATGGTATATCGTGCAATGGCCATACTCGATAACGAGGGGGCAGTCATCATGTATGCATGTATGTATGTATATGTATGTTGGTTCACTTTTGAGTGCCACTAGTAACATGTAACCCAGTACAACCAGTCACATGGTCGGATCGTAACAAGTTTACTTGGTGAGGAGGGGGATTTTGGATACCTGGCAGGACAAAAAACAAAACCTGACAAAGGGTGGAAGAAGTCATAAGTGTGACCGGCCATCCAAAAATATGTAAATATGTATATACATGTATGCCTGTGTATAAATGTGTATATATATATATATATACATATTTGTTGGTTCTTTACCGAGCCCTCAGTATGCAGATTGGGTACGCAGGTTGGTTTGGTTACTCCGGAGTAATGTAAAATAAAGTAATTAAGTCAAATATTCGTTTATTAAAGATGTACTGCTATATATATCTTGGTGACAGCCATCATTGGCTGTGACCTCTTCAGGCAGTCCAAATTGGTGTTGTAGAGGCAGGTACACATGTTGTTAAAGTGTTTTACTCCGTCAATACTCCGATATGTCCAGCTCCTGGTTGGGATGTTATTTCTCTGAGGAACTGGAATCATGTGAATTCAAACAAACGAATTTCGGCATCATAGGACACTCTCTCCCCACCCATTGGTCAGTTGTGAGAACATTCCTCAGTCAAAAGTCTATAGAAATATTTTTCTGAGGCAAGACAATCTGTTGGGGTTGTTTTTGTTAAGTACAGCTGACCTCCTCCCTTGTGTTTATTGGTGTTAGGGGGTTAGCTGGAAGGTCAGCCTTAGTTCTACTGCTGCTGTCTCTAGAAGAATGAGTGTGTGTGGGTTGGCATCAATGCTACCACCCTTTCATGTGGTGGGGAGGGGGTGCCAAACAGATAATGAAATAACAAAGTAAAATGAAGAAATAAAATTGTATTAAAAAAATAAAATAAAATAAAATAAAATAATAACATAAGATACAATAAAATGAAGAAGCAAATAAATAAATAAATAAATAAATAAATAAATAAAATAGAATAAAATGCATGTTTGTTATAGCCAATATCAAATATCCAAGAAGAATAAAGTGCGTGTGTTATAACCAATATTAAAGTTTGAAAGATTTGGAAAATATTGACTGAAGTAGAAAGGCTATGTGTCAGAATTGGGAAATGCAAAGGATTACACTATCATGGGGTGGTACGTTTTAAGAGCAAATGAAGCAAGAGTGGAGTGTAAAACACCATAACCTGAGTGTCAAAATCTGGAAATGCAGAGGACCACAGTTTTTGACTCGGCATCGAGTACATATGCGTGTATGTCAACCCACATCGTTGCAAGCCCACACGCACAAACACTGGCCCAGGTGCATCCCATAATCACACACACAGATTATACAAACACACACACACCCATATATATATGTATACACACACACACACACACACACACACACACACACACACACACACACACACACACACACATATGTAAGTATCAGTGCATGTACAATTTTAAATAACAGGATCTATGTATGGACATATGCATAAGTCTGTGCTGCCATAGGAATCGATCGAGGCAGGGGTAGGGGGTGGTGAAAGTGTAGGGGGTGGTTTACCATGGGCTCGGTGCGGCGGGGCAACTGTCCCTATAGCTTGAGGGAAGTTCCCTTCCCAAAGTGTTGTTATTGTCCATATAGTTTGAGGAAGATCCGGGCATGGGGTGTCTACATGTCCCGGAGAAGTCCGTATAGTTTAGTAATGAATGCCTAAGGAAGAACTTAATATACTGATGTAGAGTAAAAACTCTCAACTTTGAACACCTTTACATAGGAGCCACATCAACGAGCTTTAAGGACGGATGGTATAACCATCGCCATTCCTTTAATAGGGAGGACAAAAGGAAAAGTACGGCTCGGTCCCAACTGATCTAGAAGCTCAAGCTGGACAGGACCCCGTACTCTCTGGCCTGGTCCCAAATCAGGAAAGTACCACCTGATAAAGGGGGATCTAGCATCTGCAAAATATGTCTGAGCGAGAACCTCGAGATACTCAGCGGTGGAAGCAGCCGGATAAACATCAGGACTGACTTCTTCGGGACATGTAGACACCTCAGGGTCGGGCCCTTCATCAAGCTATATGGACAATAACAACACACTGGGAGGGGAAATTCCCTCAAGCTATAGAGACTTCTCCGGGACATGTAGACACCCCAGGCCCGGATCTTCGTCAAGCTATATGGACAATAACAACACTTTGGGATGTGAACTTCCCTCAAGTTATAGGGACTTCCCCGGGACATGTAGACACCTCAGGCCGGGACCTTCCTCTAGCTCTAGCTATATGGGCAACAACAACGAATTGGGAAGGGAACTTCCCTCAAGCTATAGGGACAGTAGCCCCGCCACACCGAGCCCACGGTAAACCACCCTCTACACTTTCACCACCCCTAACCCGGCCTCTATTGACTCCTATGGCAGCACAGACCTATGCATATGTCCATACACAGATCCTGTTATTTAAGATTATACATGCACTGATAATTATATGTGTGTGTGTGTGTGTGTGTGTGTGTGTGTGTGTGTGTGTGTGTGTGTGTGTGCGTGTGCGTGTAAATGTATACATATATATATGAGTGTGTGTGTGTTTGTATAATCTGTGTGTGTGTGGGTGGGTGTGTGATTATGGGATGCACCTGGACCCGTGTTTGTGCGTGCGGGCTTGCAACGATGTGGGTTGAAATACACGCATATGTACTCTATGCCGAGTCAAAAACTGTGGTCCTCTTCATTTCCGGATTTTGACACTCAGGTTATGGTGTTTTACACTCCACTCTTGCTTCATTTGCTCTTAAAACGTACCACCCCATGATAGTGTAATCCTTTGTATATCCCGATTCTGACACATAGCCTTTCTACTTCAGTCAATATTTTCCAAATCTTTCAAACTTTAATATTGGTTATAACACACACGCACTTTATTCTTCTTGGATATTTGATATTGGCTATAACAAACATGCATTTTATTCTATTTTATTTATTTATTTATTTATTTATTTGCTTCTTCATTTTATTGTATCTTATCTTATTATTTTATTTTTTTAATACTATTTTATTTCTTCATTTTACTTTATATTATTTCATTATCTGTTTGGCACCCCCTCCCCACCACATGAAAGGGTGGTAGCATTTATGCCAACCCACACACACTCATTCTTCTAAAGACAGCAGCAGTAGAACTAAGGCTTACCTTCCAGCTAACCCCCTAACACCAATAAACACAAGGGAGGAGGTCAGCTGTACTTAACGAAAACAACCACAACAGATTGTCTTTCCTCAGAAAAAAATTTCTATAGACTTTTGACTGAGGAATGTTCTCACAACTGACCAATGAGAGGAGAGAGTGTCCTATGATGCCGAAATTTGTTTGTTCGAATTCATATGATTCCAGTTTCTCAGAGAAATAACATCCGAACCAGGAGCTGGACATATCGGAGTATTGACGGAGTAAAACACTTTAACAACATGTGTACATGTCTCTACCACACCAATTCGAACTGCCTGAAGAGGTCACAGCCAATGATGGCTCTCACCGAAATATATAGAGCAGTATATGCTTAATAAACGAGCCAAATTTTACATATTTGACTTAATTACTTAATTTTATTTTATATATATATATATATATATATATATATATATATATATATATGAAATTAAAGAATTTAATGTGAGCAAGAAGCCAACAGTAATTCATACATATAAGTGACTATTACGTCAAGATGGAAAATATTTAACGAAAGACATGGGAAAATAATTCAATGCCAATTCAAAAAAAAGTCAAGACAAAGATTTTATCCACAGATTTTGTGTAATCCAGGGAAAATACTAATAGAGTCTTAACTCAGAATAAAATCTACAAATTCTCTATATAGTCTTAAAAAGACTATTTCACGAAACTTTTCAGTGGGGTTAGTCACGGTTGGAGTCGTTCATCAGTGGAGCTCAAACACGATAACCAAAATCACTGCTAAAATATGCCAGAAAGGGAATTTAAAAGCAGGCTAGTTACACCTCGTGTGGAATTAAGATAATAAACACACTTGGAGAACAGGGCTAGTAACGTCAGAATGAGATGAATGACTGTTTACAAGAAATAGCAGTCAAAAGATTCCGAAAAAACTCAACAAAACATATGGAGTTCAGCATAAAGCAATATTATCGGGGCTTTTATAAAAAAAAACCGGGATTAGTCACAAATAATTTTAAGCATTCTAGGAAAAATTCCGAGTATAAATATAAATGAAAATAGAGAAATTAATGTGAGCAAGAAGCCAATAGTATATATAAGCCATATGTATGTATGTATGTATGTATGTATGTATGTATGTATGTATGTATGTATGTATGTATGTATGTATGTATGTATGTATGTGTGTGTGTGTGTGTGTGCATGTATGCATGTGTATGTATATGCGCGGGTACATAGAAATAATCGGACTGGACACTCGATCGTGCGGTTAAACCACTGGGAGTGAAGTACCCCTAACCTTAGTCAGGGCATACTTCTAGGAGAAGACAACTCAGGAAACTGGGATAACACCTATATAAAACCTTCGGATCAGTAGTTACCGATGATGCTGATCTTTTCTTCTTTTCGGGTTATAGCTACTGTCACTCAGCGTGTGGAATTTCTTCACTTTAAAAAAAATCTGCATGCACAGGCATTGCGCGATAGAATTAATTAATAATTATTAATAATGGTATATCGTGCAATGGCCATACTTGATAACGAGGGGGCAGCCATCATGTATGTATGTATGTATGTATGTATGTATGTGTGGCGGATTTGCAGGTATACACCAGGATGTGTGCATGCATGTATGTATGTTCAGCGCATCGGTAGGGGTTCTCCTACATGGACATAAAGTAGTGGCCGTATTCGAAAACGAGTTGGCAGCCACCATGTATGTATGTATTTATGAGAATTTACAGTCAGAACCAAGCAGTGGAAAGTCCCAGAGGAGTCTATAGTTGCCATGTATATGGCAGAGGGTGCAGATCTTTGACTGGTTTGAAAAGTCACATTCGTGCCTCACATCTAGAATTTTATCAGGCGATGGCAATGCTTTAACATGAATTTGCTGCCATGATGTATGCGTGTATATATGAATGCA
The DNA here is from genome assembly GCA_964016885.1 of Eledone cirrhosa. Taxonomy (NCBI): domain Eukaryota; kingdom Metazoa; phylum Mollusca; class Cephalopoda; order Octopoda; family Eledonidae; genus Eledone; species Eledone cirrhosa. The sequence continues at coordinate 230,432,819 of OZ024741.1, forward strand.
TGCATACACAAATGGAATGTATTTCTTCATATAGTGCAAGGCCTTTCGTCCCTTAAAAAAAGCATTAAGCAGAAGAATCAATTGAGCTAAACACCTTTTACGTGTGTTGCATGAGCATAATTAGTTATAGCTGAAACAAGCTTATATTTCGACCCACCCATGTGTGAGAGGGGCAATCAAGTGATTAATATTCTCAAGATGCCCCCATCATATATGAATGCATAAAAAACAACCAAGAAAGGAAAGAGGAAAGATGTCAAACATGAAACTGTTGTTGTTATTCATAGAAACAATATTATCAGAAAAAAAAAAAAGACTCGAGGAGGAATAAGAGTCTATTAACCCTTTTATCATTTACATTACTCTATATTTACTATTGTATTTTCACGGTAAACACTTTATCTCACATAATATCGAATCTACGAGATTTTGATATTATTTATTTTGAGAACAATACTTTAACATCAATATGAGCAGCTGGTTACAGCAGGTTTTAACAGAAAGAGGTGAGAGAATTCTGGCTGGATACGGCCGGTTTAAATGTTAAAGGGTTAATGATAAAATTGTCTCTTTATTTTTCAGTGTTATCCATTGCCTTATGTTGGAATCACAGCAGACTGTAAACAAATGTTGATTCTATTGCCAAAGCATGAAACAAAGAACTGCAGTAAAGAGAGAATTGTTCATAGCTGGCCCACAAATATGATGTTTTAATTTACTGCATAATGTTTATATATACTGCTTCAATACATCTATATTAATGTAGTACGAGTGACTCAACTTGCTACACATAGCAGAGAAACTTCCATTATGTCACAAATTGTTATCATAAAATACGAGGGAGTCTTTCATGGTTGTTACTCCTTTGATCATATGTTAGCTCAATCAGAGAAAATTGGGACTAAACTACAACAGCAATACAACAACAACACTGACAAATGTAATATTTTTAACAATGCTTACTCTGAGATATTCGATTATATATTCTCAGTTGAGATATAGTGTATGGTTTATCAAATGTCACTCTCCACCTAGAACTGGTAACTCCTTTAGCTTCAGTAGCTGAACATGAACGATGTATATATCCAGGATTATAATTACCGTCAACTGATTTATTGGCTGTCATCGGTGATTTCATGTCTGTACATTTTCCCTCATTGAAAACTTTTGTTTTTTCTTCTCCGTACGTGCTTGTTTGATTTGCAGTTTTACCTTGAGCAATATTTACTGGAAAAGAAAAAAAAGCATTGGAAAAATGTTTGGTATGATCCTTTTAGTTTAGCATTGTAATAGTGTTTTTATCTAAGTCAAATTTTGTGAAATAATGATACACCTACCTGGAACCCATTCTTAATTCATGTTAGTATAAATGCAACAAACTAACTTACAATACAGGAATTATGTATTATTTGAGAGTACCATCATTCTTTATAGGATATGGAAGTTATCACACTAAGTTTAGTACTTTACTCGATAGTATATGCACAAAATCTAACATAAATATTATACAACTGAATAGGGAAACTTGAACTATTTGTCTCTATTTTACATACGGCTAAATGTGTAGTGGTATGCATACTTCCTACATAAACTATGAATTTTTACTTTTATCATATTTGATTAGGCTTATCTGGAGGGAAAGGAGAATAAATGTAAAATTATATAAGTATTATTTAAAAGAGTCAACTCCTAAACGAAATTTGGTTATACAATATGGCTACATTATTGTTATGATTTATATATGTGTTTTTAATTAGACTTATAAGAACAACATTATCATAACGAAACAACGATGGGTTTAACCCAATATGCAGTCTAAAATGCAGTCTAAATTGTGTGACATAAAGCAATAAGATATGTTGTATGTTCGGGATGAAAACCAAAAAACTTCATTTCAGAATCATTAATGATAATAATTTCTCTCTATATAAAATTCTTTGTCTCTCTGTCTGTGTTTCCTTATGCATTCTCAAACGGTTCAACCCAATAAAATCAAATTTTACTAGGTAAATGTATTAGACAACATGTAATTTTTATTTTCACTTGGATTAAAACAATATAATATTTTATCTAAAATATTATACTATAGACTATAAATAAACAACATTTTATAACACGACGATGACGACATCAAATTTTGTATATGAGTGTGTATGTGTCTGCGTGTGTGTTTGCATGTTTGTTACATACGTTTGGCCGTAATAAGTTACATACTCGTACACGTTCACGTAAATATTTTATCAGATACACAAAATTAAACACGCACATACATCTACACATACATATACATATGTGTTGACTGACAAGTATATGTGTGTGAGTGTATGTGAGTTTGAATTTAAGAGGCTTCAGTTACCAGTCAAACTAAGTTTTGTTATTTCAATTAACAAATCTCAGGGTCAATCCTTCAAGGTATTTGGACTCTCTACTACATGTTTCTCCCACGGTCAACTCTAATGTGTGTTGCTCACGAGTTGGAAGCAGCAACAATTTATTCATTTGGACACCAACAAAAAATTACACAATGAATATTGTTTACCCTGAGGTGCTTCAAGTTTAACAGATTTTCATTTCTAAATTCTATTATTACAATTTTGATTTAAAAAAAAAATAAAATGTAGTTTTTTCGAAATAATTATGAGAAAAAAAATGTATCTCCATATTTATTGTTTACTAATTTGAATAAGAACAGCAATAACCCGGGCAACGCCTGGTCATTCAGCTATTTAATTTAAAAAATTGACCTTAGAACAAATAGGTAAAGGTAAATGGGCCTCTGTCTGCTTCGGGGATGTGTGGTCCTGTTGTGCAATTAATGGAACTGTCTGTATTTCAAATTAGCCTGAAAATGTCTAAGCATTCAACAAACACCAGTACACTTAACTTAATTCTCAGAAGGCTTCAGCCTGACATAGTTTGTAACAAAGATGGCCCTCTGAAATACAAATACATTCCATCAAACAACCTTCCACACGGCATGCAACTTTTCAATTTCATTCACAAAGCTTGGGTTGACCGAAAGTTGTATTATATTAAACCTGGCCTTGATGCAATTTAATGTGGTTGAGCATTATAATATTGAAGTGAACTTTTCAAACATTTCGCTATACTGTGTCTATATCGGTGGATTGGCAGTATCGGTAGAGGTTCGGGCGCCATGCTTTGCAGTATATATTTACGGCCCTTTATGATCTAAGTTCAAATCCTGCCGAGGTTAACTTTGCCTTTCATCCTTACGAGGTCGATAAAATAAAGTACCACTGATGCACTGGGTAATCCTGGTCTTGTGCGAAATGTAGAAACAATTATTTATTGTTGATATATTTGTGTTTTATCGATGTTCATTGGATTGTGTAAAAATCAAAAGTACCTGGGGCCAAAACTGAACCTGTAACAAAACATCTAAATAGAGTAAGGAATTTAGCGTGCCACACAAATGTCTCAAGCATTTATACCACGATTAATATTTTTATGTTTTCTGAGTTCTATACTCTTATCTAAAGTTTGAATAAACGACTCATGCTACATTATACTTTACAGTATTGAAGATTCCAGTATTAAAGAGACGCTACGATTTAATGAGGAAATCTCATTATGTTGACGGTGTTTACAATGCTTAAAACCGTTAAGCGTGGTAGCATTTTGTGCTTAGCTGAGCATTTATTAAGTGTTCATTATAACACCGATTGCACAACAGGAGCACTCGACTGCCTCTATGGTATTCTCATCTTTACAAAAATACTCCAACTACATTTATATAATAATATATATGTATTCATATAACGTGGCCAACAGTTTATAATTATAGTTGATTTAAAAAGAAATTCATGCAGACACAATGGTTATGTACTCACTATACGTTTTCTGTTCACATCTGTCTCCATACCATCCTTTTTCACAACCACCGACACAAATTCCAGTATATTGATGGCATTTTGTCCAATTTGAACAATGGCATTCCTGGGTGCAGTTTGGACCATATAAATAAGGTGGACATCCTAGATTGATAATATCAAAGCAGTTTCTCTTCAAATGAGTGTTAAAATAAATCAACATAAGTAACTAAGATATTTTTTCAGCATGTGAATCCATTTATAGGCTCTACAAGAATTGCTGTTTGTTACATTTAAATGTTATATTCATAAAATGTTAGTAATTTGTACTGATGAGAATAGTAATGTTACATGGTAGTGAGACCTGGGCCTTGTGTGTAGAAGTCTTGCGTAGATTAGAAAAAAAACGAAGCTTGCATGATCCGATGGATGTGTAATATTAATATACGCGAACGGCAAAACATAAAGAAACTGAGAGAGAGACTGAGCATAAGAGGAATCAAATTCTGCGTGCAGGGGAGGAGGATGCGTTGGTATGGACATGTGATGCGTATGAAGGATGACAGCTGCATAAATAGGTGCAGAGCACTAAAAGTTGATGGAAGCCATGGAGTAGGGAGACTCAAGAAGACCTGGGATGAGGTGATAAAAGCGGACCTTGCCCAATTGTACCTCTCTACAGCGATGACACAGGACCGTGACCTCTGGCGTCACGCAGTAATAGAGAAGACTCGACTTCTCACAGGTACAAGCCAAAGCTGAAGCATATAGACAATATCATCGCATCCCCTCCCACTGCAAAGTGGTCGTGGAGGTGTCATGACAAAAATGCATCTAGCTCACACTGTAAAGTGGTCGTGTAGGCGCCACAGAAAAAAGTAGCTAGCACTCACTGCAAATGAGGTTGGTTTTAGGAAAGGCATCCCGCTGTAGAAATCAAGACAAAATGAGCAAGACAAGGTCACCCGACCTAACATCGCCCACAACAGGACACACCGTCTAACCCATGGTAGCGTTGGACAACGGACGTAAAACGGTGATGATGATGGTGATGATGTGAACTCCATGTTAGCCAAATAATTAACAGTTGAATCTAATGAAGTTACAGTAGTGAACATATTCTTAAGTTTCTCTTTTAAATCTAAAACCACTGGAATCCTTAAGCTGACTTTTCAATATAATTATGTCAAAGAGAATTAAACTGTTTGTTAAGGGTACATAGGCTTTATTATAATCTAATTTATCCGTAACATTCTCTAAACTATTTTATGTAGAGACTTGAAGCCAGGTATAAGAACACTCTAAGATCTTGTAGAGTGACATCTACAGTTAGGTTGAAAGAAAGGAATCTCTTTGAAACATAATTCGCTGATACAAAATTTAGATTAATTTGAATCTAATGTGGTATCTACTCTGATGCTTTTGGTAATCAATGCGTTTCATATTCTAATAGAGAAATTTTAGTTTTTTGACATCAGTCAGATCAGTCACTCTGTGTAAAGTCTAGGCGTAATTTTGAAGTGTATCTTCTAACTACTATTTACTGTCAATATACAAATAAAAAAGTTTCTCTAGTAGGCACAAAGCTGATTGAGGCTTCGTCGATGCCATGTATTTTCAATCGGGCCTCAACATGAGAAGTAATATGACTTTCTGCAAAACAGACTAAATTCTGATTTCTAATTTTTATCCCTCAATACATTTATAAGATTATGTCAAAGACTTATAGAATTAATCTTAAATTAAACTAACTACTTCCACATTTATATCATTAATATCCTTGAATTCCCTTCAACATTAAATCTCATGAATGGACTCCTCGACATGATCTTTTTTCTCACATCTCAACTTATCTTCTATTCAAAACTGTTTGTAAACATAGACTCATCTAGCTTTTGGTTCATCATCGATTCTTTTCCTACATCTTAACCCATATAACTGAAATAATTGAATAGACACTCATCATTCGTTCATTAATTACTAATAGCATCAGAGGTCTTTGAACTCAAACTCCCAAAAAATAACAAAGAGTCCTTTCTCACTTGCAATATTTACTGGGAGATACTGTTTCTACATTTTTAAGTAACCATTCAATGTCACCAATTGAAAACCTTCCACATAAATTACATGCTGGTAGATAACCACACATAGCAAAAGTTACCATTGTACAACACACAGACTACAACAAAAAAAAAAAAACCACCTCTCAATATCTGGTGTCCATCTTTTTGGCCTCTACAGAAAAATAAATTTCTCTAACTCGATTTCGATCACATATCGATCACCCTTCAACATAAACAAAACATACTCGAATAACTGTGCTATTTGCCTTCCTCTTGTTTTTTTCTGTACATCCCTTTAAGTACAGAATAAGATGGAAATCTATGTCTCTTCTATTTCACAGAATCTGATTTGGAAAGATCTTCTAAAATGAAATATCTACATACCAAATAATTTTATTCCTTTAATGGCATGTATTCCACTGATATTCAATATATCAGTAGTTATGTCACCAGTGCAAACAGTTGCGTCATTTGAAGGCTTCGGGCTGCATTTCATACCAACTGGATATTTAATGTCATGTGCTGAATCTAAAAAGGAAGAAGAGGTACATAAAATGTCAGTAAATGTTGAGATTGATTAAATATAAACTATACAAGTAAATATGATATACTGGCATTTACTTAACATGGGATACAGTCACCTATAAAACTATTTACATTAAATTATCAGAATAGGGCGTACAACCGATTAGCCAGTAAAATAGTATAGATTATTGATTACATTAGAATAGTGAGTACATTAGAATAGTGAGTATATAAGAATAACGATAAAGCATTCAGAGAGGTAAATCCATGACTCCAGTTCGATTCTAATCTGAAACCATTTTTCCTCTCTTACTCATTTGATGCCTTTTAGAGAGCATCGATATTACAATATTGAATCTTCTAAATCTGTTAAGATTTTATGCCTATATATATAAGACTTTAAAATAATATCCACTATTTCTTCTAGACACACTATAACATCATGCAATTAATGACTGCAAAACCGATGGATAGGCCAAACCATTAATTGAACCTTTAATTTTTAGGTCATCGAAACAAATACTTAAATGTATAAATCAATAAAAACACTATGAAATTAATAGTAGATAATTCTATTAATTCTCTCTAAACGAGAAAAATGTATGAGCAGGTTTTGTGTTATTATGTTATTTTATGTATTTTTGTTTCTTCTACATTTAACAGATTTTGACCCAAAAGTTCAATCATACCCTGGGTAGACCTATCGTTTCATGGAGTGAATATTGATCACATTGCAGACTCCTATGACAAAAATACGGTGGCTTAGATAACATCAAAGTCAGAAATGTCAACAATGTTACTGCAATACTTGTATTATAAAATTTATTTTACAGAATTCAATGAACCTCTTCTAAATATTTACATCTTTCTATGAATTATTTACAAATTGGCGTTGGTTATTTACAAATGCTGATATCAATAATACTTTGCCAAAGCCATCAAATATATGTTGAGCTACAACGAGCATGATATACTCTAATAAGCTTTAATAAGCATGTTCAGTGAAATTGAACCAGTATATTGATATTTTCGTAATAAAATATTATATATCCTAAAATGATTGATGCATAAACCCAGTGCATTTCAAAAAATCAAATTCATCATAAAAAAAACATACTACAACCAATATATTCATTATTACCATTATCATCTGTACAACCGTAACCAAAGACAATAAATTGTTTATTAGCATTCTTTCAGAAATTTAAAAGTATGATCAATATCAAATGTTATTTCTCACCGGTAAAATTACTGGTAATGATGACAGTACTAATTCTGTAAATATTATTAAATTTTATTTCAATTGGAGGCTTCTTTGCTTTGTCAGCTTTGTCTGCTTTGTCAGATAAAAATAATGCAGCATATTGGCTGTCCGTATTCCTTAAAAATGTATGATATAGCCCTGTAAGTACAAACATAATAATAGATTATTAAATTAAAGAAGAAAGAGTCAATAGAAGCAGGCATCGAAAAGCTAAGGCAACATTTCGGGTGAGGAATAGTATATTTTGGCAAATATAACTGATAATCTTATTAACATTTAAAAAAAAATCAATGATTAAAATATAGTTTTTATCATCTAATCATGGTAATAGTCGATTTGTATTAGTTCTGGTATATGTGTTCTAAGATATACATGATTCAGTATATTTAGAAACATCATGTCTGTATGAGATGAAATAATAAATATCAAATCTTCTATGAATAAAAATTACAAACAATCCCTTCTCTAAAGTGTTATAGTTGCCTTAACTTATGATTCTAAAATCTAATCTTCCCTTCATTCTTCTTCTGTAAATACTTAGGCATGTGTTAATAAATATACATTCTCAATGTGTCTTCTACTTTAGCCTTAAGTTGATGAATATCCTGTGCGTATGTGTGTCGCAAATTCTGTTTATGGTTATTGTTTGTTTATTCCACGAACATAGTGGCTGCACAAATAGAGATAGATGAAGACTGAACAAATAGTACTGGAATCCATATGATTGGCTAAACTCTTTAGCATAGTCACTCTTCAACGACTGATACCAGTAATCTAATAATAATAATTGTTTCTACTTTAGGCACAAGGCCAGCAATTATCCAGTGTATTACTGGTACTTTATTTTATCGACCCCGTAAGGATGAAAGGCAAAGTTAACCTCGACGGGATTTGAACTCAGTCCGCAAAGCATGGCGTCCGACCCTCTACCGCTACTGCCAATCCACCGCCCAATAATAATAATAATAATATATAATGATAATAATAATAATAATTTTACCACAGAGTAAAATCAGTTTTAAGATCGGAGTTAAATGCTAGGAATAGGATCAATACCATAAAAAATACGAACATTAGAAATCTCTTAACCCTGCACAAAATGCATCGCCCTAAAGCAGATACAGATAGAATATATCTCCCTAGGAAAGAAGGATGGTGAGGATTAATCCACTGCAACAATTGGAGTATCTATATAATTGGATGATCAAATTCGTTTTGAAACATGGAAGCAACAAAAGATCATATTCCATTACGAAAGATGCAAAGCAGGTAAATGTAACTGCAAAGATAGAACTATTAAAGAAACAGACTAAGAAATGGCAAGAAAAGCCTCTGTGTGGAAAATATCCACAAAGCGCTAACAATCCTGATGTTGACAAAATTTTAACTCATCGGTGGTTTGCATTCTCTGGACTTAAGGGACTGAAGGGCTGATTATGTTAGCACAAGATCAGTGTCTGCCAACAAAAATAAAATTATCAAGCTAACATCATAAAACATGGATGCAACCCATTGTGTCGTGTATGTAAAAAACAACCAGAGACCATTGATCATATGATTTCAATGTGCAGTCCTATAGCTCAAGCTGAATACCTTAAAAGGCACGACAGAGCGGCAAAATAAATATATTGGATAATGTGTAATCATTTTGACCAGCCCTATCAACCACTTCTCGTACATGAAAAATGTCACATTTCAATTTTGTGGAGCTTCAGTGTCCAAACAGAACGAAAAATAGATGCAAATAGACCTGATATAATATCGAATGACTTTAAACAGAGGATATGCCTGCTAATTGACATGACCATTCCTATAGAGAAGAATGAGCGAATATAAAGACCTGGAGATAGAGATTGGAAAACCGTGGAAGTTGAGAACTAAAACAATACCAGTGGTTCTAGGCGCTCTAGGAAGGATACCTAAAGGGTATAACGATTACTTATCCCAAATCCCAGGAAACCCGCGTATAGAAGAAATATAAAAGATAATACTAATGGGAATTGCCCAATTACTAAGGAAAGTTCTGTCAATATAAGTATATCACAATTGTAAACACCTAACGATACATGCTTGTGTGTGTGCTTGAACATGGCGGACCTTGTTGTCTCTTGAGGTTACTGGTTGTGACTTGGTGATAACTTGTATGAACATAAAGCAAGATAAATGAAATGACAATAATAATTATAAAAACTGAAACAATACCTATAACAATAGGTATTGTTCTGGGAATGATAAAAAAAATACACAGACAAAGACATAACGAAAACCCCAGGACTTACAAATTTATACAGCATACAAAAAATAGCATTACTAGGCACTGCACACATATTACGAATTGTACTATCAATACAATAGAAACAACACCAGCAAAAGCTACACAGCTCCTACCCAAGGTGCACAGAGCTGTGCTCGGTAAAGCAGTGGAAATAATAGTAAGAAGAATATACGAACAGGAAAAATAGACACAAAAGAAATACAGAAATGGCAGAAACAGCTGGAGAACAAAATTACAGAGTTGAGGAGAGATGTCTTTCTCATATCTGAACTTACATCAATTCCCAAAAGCTTTCTAGGCTGAGGAAGAAATACAAGGTCAACCAGGAAGCAGACTGGAAAGAAATTGCTGAATCAAACAAGCAAAAGATACAGGCAAAGGCGCAGAGACTAAGAAGATACGAAAAAAGGGCAAATTTCTTTAAAGAAAACTATATCTTTGCCAACAATACTAAAATATTTTAAAGCGAATTAGACAAGAGAAATATTGAAGTAAGGCAGCAACCCGAGATTGATGATGTCAACACTTCTGGAAAAATATCTGGAAAACAGCTCAAGGCCACAACTCCGATGCCACATGGCTGGAACAATTGGAAATCCCTGCTTGCACCCAGGGATGGAATGAGATCACCTCACATGAAATAAAAACAGCAGTTTGCAATGTTGGGAACTAGAAATCACTGGGCAGAGATGGCTTGCAGAATTTCTGTCAGAAACATCTGGTTGTGTTCCATGAAACTTTGGCTGCTGAATTCTCCAGGATTGTAACAAACCCAAGAGAGGTCCCAAACTGGATGGTAACTGGCATAACATCTACTGAAAATTATTGCACAGAAAATCAAAAAAGCTACAGACCCATTACATATCTTCCAACGATGTAGAAAGCCCTCACATCAGTGATTACCAACAGGGTCTACAATTTGTCGAGATCTATTGCCACCAGAACAAAAAGGCTGTAAATGAGAGGTTTATGGGTGCAAGATCAGCTACTGATAAATAGATTCATGATGGAAAACTGTAAACAGAAGATGAACCCATTGTAAATGGCCTGGATAGACTACAAGAAGGCATTTGACAGTGTACCTCATTCATGGATCATAAAGACCCTAGAAATTTATCACATAGCACCTGAGATCACAACGTCCTTGAAGGTAATGAGGACAAACTGGAAAACTACAACGGTCCTTCAACACCGCAACGGACTACTGGAATCCAAACAGATAAAGATTAATTGTGGAATATTCCATTGTCTTGTCTGCTTTGTTGTTCTGTATGTCACTTCCTCCACTAAGTCAGTTACCGCAGAGGACAGGCTATGGATACAAAGTAGACAACACACACTACAGTAATCTTCTTTATATGGATGATATCAAGCTATTTGGAAACCATGATGGGTAGCTGGAAGGTTTACTGCAAACAGTGAAACAATTAAGTGATGACATCCATATGGAATTTGAACTGGACTATATGCAAAAAGTACATTCAAGAGAGGATTGCTCTCTAACCATAAATATATTGTCATAAACTAACAAACCCCCATAAAGGAACTTAACAATGAAGAGTTCTATACATATTTTGGAGCTAATGAAGAAGAAGGAATCCAGCATGCAAATATGAAGGAAAAGATATGGAAGGAGTGTACAGGGAGAGTGAGACTGGTAACAAAAATTGAGCTAATCTCCTTCAACAATTTCAAATCCATTAACAGTCTAGTATTAGCAGTGGTAACATACAGATTTAACATCTTAAACTGCAACCTGAAAGTACTACAAAGGATGGACACTAAGTCAAGGAAACTATTGACAACGGAAAAATACACACTAAAACCAATGTGCATAGGCTGTATATTTCAAGGAGAGAAGGTGGGCAGGGGCTCCTACAACTGGAAGCTCTATACAAAACAGCAACCATTGGATTGGATAGCTGCCTCCACCACACCTGAGATGAACTTCTTAAGCCTGTACTCAAGCATGAACGAATTAAGAAACTACACTCAATAATAAAAGAGGCATGACAATTTAAGCAAAAGCTGAACATGGAACAAGACATACCCATAGAAAATCAACAACAGAGTGATGCACATCTAGCTATACCTGTGAAGATCAATGAAAAGAAACTCCAAACAGAAGAACTAAACAATGAATGGTAGGCAAAACCACTACATAGTAGATTCCCAGAAGAACTTTCTGACAATGATATCCATCAACATGGCTCACTATACTGGTTCAGAAGTGCTGGTTTGAAATCAGAGACTGAGGGTCTCTTAGCACAAGATCAATCTCTGCACAAGATCAATCTCAGAACACTCGGGCTTATAGGCACAGAGTATGCTAAACATACAAAGAAATGGTAGATCATGTTATCTTTGGGTGTCCAGAGCTGGCAAAAATTGACTATACCAAAAGACACAACCGTATTGCTAAATATCTTCAATGGATGCTCTGCCACTCTCATGACATCCAAACTTCTGACAAATGGTATGAACATCAACCAAAAACAGTCATGAAAAATGGCAAAATATTCATCTTGTGGGATATGCCTGTGATAATCGACCGAGAAATCACTGCCAACAAACCAGATATCACCATAAAAAACAAAACAGATCGGACATGTAACCTTATAAAATACTTCCATACCATCTGACAAGGATATATCAGTAAAAACAGGGGAGAATCGTACAAAATACAAAGACCTGGAAATAGAGATCAACTACATGTTGAGGATGACCATAAAAAACTATCCCTGTGGTAATAGGATCATTAGGATTAATACACACATCCTCAGACCTGCACCTTAACATCCTTCCTTGCAAAATCAGCAAATATGTGCTACAGAAGATTGGGCTACTTGGAACAGCAGACATTTTCAGATAAGTTTTCTCTCTACAATGAAAACCTCTATTGCCCTAGGTTCAAGGCTTGAACTCAGCAATAGAGAAACAGAACTGATCTAAACAGAATAACACAATAACAATAATGATAATAATAATAATAATGCTTTCTTTATTAACCACAAGGGTTTACATAAAGTAGACATTAAGGACAGTACATGACAATACAGGACGGTACAAATGGGCATTTCTGCGTGTAAAAAACAAGAACAGAGGATATAACAAAAAAATAACAATGAAAAATTCCCCAATACGGGGAGACTTCCGAGGGACATTCGTGGAGGAAGCCCATTAAAAATCCACAGTAACCCTGACCACCAGGGCAAGTGCCCTCTCCCAGTTTTCCACTTTTAATTTACAAACACATACTCAGAGTAGGCCCATTCACTCGGGTCATTCTTGCCACTCTCACCCATCTTTCAACAAAATGCTGGGAAGAGAGCACTTCCCTCTCTACCCTGATTTTCCTTTTCAAATAAAATTTGAAAAAGTTAATCAGGGCATCACCGAAGAGGTAAGTGCTCGTCTTAAGCCCTTTCAAACGTATCCACCATACTATCTCTTTCGCCATGGCCACCAGACAGATAAAAACTGCCTGCCCTTGCCAGCTAAAGGAAGAGGGCGGGGCAATCTTCACGATGGCCTCAGCTGATAGCTGGATCCGTCCTACACACGACAGCAGGTGTTCGACATAAACCTACAAGTCAGCAATGCTCGGACACTGGACGAGTGCGTGCAGGACGGTTTAGTGTCCCTGCGCCGCTCCTGTACAGTTCAGCAAAGTGTGTTGAAAAGCCTCACACATCTGCTGGAGCAACACGCACCCGTTTTGATCAGACAAAGACCGAATTGTAGCTTTGTTGCCACGCCGTGCCTCTGCCACCCGGGCCCATTGGACGGTTTTCGTGCCCTCGTGTTTCAGAGCACGCGCTCTAGGTCTGACAACGCAGTAGACGTCCGCCAAGAGGCCTCCGAACAAGTCTGGGATGTGTATGTAAAGTTCATAGATTTACCCCTTGTGCAGCCAGTCATAGCCTCCCGTACTTCAGCGGCTGTTATCGGCTTTTCGCAACACTCCGGCTCAGTGGCCGAGAGCCACGGCAGTCCGTCGCGGTAGGCACTAAAGTTCATCCATCGGTCCGGTCCGCCGATGCCCCCTAACAATTGAGCGAAGTGTCACTGAAAAGCTTCACACATTTTCCCGGGATCGAGTAGCATGCGCCCGTCGTGGTCCACCAAAGACCGGATCGTTGGTTTGTTGGCACGACGCGCCTCCGCGACTAGGGCCCATTGAACGGCTTCGTCCCCTCGTGTCTGAGAGCACGCACCCTAGCTCTGACAACGCAGCCTTTGTGCTTTGCTTTGAAGAATTGTTCAAGGGCCAATTTCGGCGCAAGTACGTCGGTCACGATGTCTTTACTAAGCGCCTAGTCTAATTTTCTAACTAGTTCTCGCTCTGCTCTATTTTTCTCTATTGCTAAATCCTTACTAAATCTAATGGACTATATTCTAATCGCTCTATTCAAACCACCATTTGTTGTTGACGATGGCCCCCGTCAACGCCCGCTTACACTCTAGTTCGCTAATCCTGTCTCTGTAGGTCTTGCGCGCTGTTAATGACGCGCTTAGCTTCCAGTAGCCGGGTCCCTGTCTATGAAGCCTATCTAAGTCAACCTCACAAATCACGAATTTGTGGTCCGTGTAGTCGACTATTTTGAAATGTGGACAGCCTATGCTAGACCTATCTATTTCCATACAAAATACCCTATCTAGATATAATGTGGATGACCCGTTGCGGTTTGTCCATGTCCACATTGGCATATTCGGGAAATCCAGACGGTACCTCTCAGACAGTTGAAACCGTCTGAGCAGGTTTGCGAGGCTTTTATACCCTCCCACCTATCCGCTAATCCCACACAGTCCCAGCGTGCATCTAAGATCCCGTTCCAGTCGCCCAGTAACACTAAAGAGCGGGACGTTCCAAGAAAGGTCTCCAACAGACCGGAAGAAATCAGGCCGCCCTGCTGCTGTCGAGGCATAGACGGCCACTATCCTGAAAGCTTGCCCGCTGGTCAGGTTGAGCACCACCAACTTACCTTTTGGGTCCAGGAAGAAGTATGGCGAGATCCAAACCTCTCCTAAAAAGCACAGCAAATCCTCCTCTCGATCCAGGGCGGCTGGGAGATGCGTACACATCGTAGCGGCCGAAGATCGGTGCGAAGGCTCGTGCTTCGGAGGTTCTGGTCTCGTTGATGGCCACCACATCTATGTTTAGTGACCTGATGTCGTTGAGCAGGTGGCCCTGCTTCCATGACGACCCAGACCACGCGCATTTATGCTGCCTATTCTGAGTGAGGTCATGTTGAACATGAGTGGGAAAAAATGGGAAAGACCACTTACCTCACTTCTCGTAGAGGAAGGATGGTTTCTCCATCCTTTTCACTGCTTGTGGCCTCCTCCGGAAAGATGTCTTTATAAATCCTCCTGGAAAGTGTTTGTCGGAAGTCTCCGATGTCCTTGGGGAATTTTTGTTTCAGTGTCGTGTACGTTTTCTGTGTGATGCGAGTGATTTGTATGTGTGGAGGTGGTGTGAATTTTTCGGGGGTTGTGTACTCTTTTTCTGTGATGCTGGTGTTGTGTTCGATGTAGTGTAATAATTGATTGTTCAAAGTTAATGCTGTGTAGTGTGTATCGTATTGGTTGTTTCGTTTTGTTTGTTGTGGGTTAGTTTGTTTCGCTTTTTGGTGATTTTTGTAGCGTTGGTGATGGTGGTTGTGGGGTTAATGATGGTCTTGGTGTTGGTGCTTGTGGTGATGGGGCTGGTGATGCTAGTGTGGGTGGTGGCATAGCTGTCTTAATTTTTTTGTTTATTTGCTTATCTGTTTCCCCCTGCATTTTGTTTCTGGAGGGCGAAGGATGAGGATTTTTTCTTTTTTGGGTTCTTTTTTTCTTTTCCTTTTTTCGTGATACCATTTCCCACTCCTCATCGTCACAATCTATCTCCAGTTTGGATAGGTCGGGGAGTGGAAAATCCTCCACAGGCGTTGGTTTTGGTTGTGGCGTGGTGGATGATGGAGTCGCTGGTGCGAACTCTGGCGCGGCGGGTGGTGGTGGTGTTGGTTTTGCTACTGTTGCTGGGGTTGTTGCTGCTACAGTTACTTCTGTTGTTGCTGCTACAGTTGTTGCTGCCATTTCTGCTGCTGGTGGTGTTGATGGTTGAGTCACTGGGGTGGGTAGGAGAGGTGGCCTCAACTTTTTAGCCTGGGGGCAAAAAGCCTTTAGGTGGGTTCCTTCTCATCAAACAACACACCTAGGCCTTAAACCCTCAACGATTACGGTGAGGTGGCTGCCGTCATTGAGGGCTATGCCCTCTGGAATTTTCCTCAATGTTTTTCTGGTCCGCTTGGATCAGGAGCTCCAAACTAAATCCGGACCAGTTCTCCTGCTTTTCTTTTGTTGGCTCAATTATTTTCGTGTTGGCCTCGATGCCGGCGAGGGCGGCAGCCATTAGCCAGGGAATTTCGATGGCCGGCGGAACGAGGGTCACCCTGATCTTCACGAGTCTCTGACCACAATAGCTTGGGAGAGTGTGAACTCGTCACTTCTTAATGGGGCCATGGAGTGCTCTCTGACTTCCTATGGGGTTCCAAAGAACACGTCCACGGTTCCATATTTCTGCCCACACATGTCCCAAAGCTTTTTGTATCTGGGACTCGGATGCCCGTTCCACTCGGCGTGACTTTGTGTTTATCGTACGATATGACACGGTGCATAGGCGCCGATGCTCCTATTTATTAAATGGGGGGGGGGGGGCTGTCCCTGTACCCATCTTTTTTACCATTCTCTTGGCTTCATTTAATTCATCCTGGCTTACCTCGATTGTTTCGCTTTTCTTGGCTGCTTTGTCAAACGCCACATTTTGTTTTACGCTGGTGTTGATGTTGTTGTTATTTTCATTGTTGTTGTTGTTGCTGTATTTGTTATTTTTGTTATTGTTAATTCTAGTCTCAATTGTGGTGGTGGTGGTGATGGTGGTGATGGTGGTGGTGGCTTTAGTGGTGTTCGGCGTGGAAGAGTTGATTCTGGGTGAATACATTTCGATGTCACGAGATAATTTTTTTTGTTGCTGTTGTCGCTGTGGTAGTGGTGGTGGGGGTGGCGGTGGCGGCTTTAACACCTGCAGTTATTTTTAATGGCGGGAAATGAATGTCTGCATGTGACAAATGTATATTATTGTCACTGCTTATATTTTTAGTGTTGGCAAACATAGTAATGACTACAATGGTGGTGTTGGTGGTGGTGGGATGTGTTGGTTTGTTAGGAAGGCTGTCAGCTTTGTGTGGCTGAGTGCGGTCCATGTTTTTTCAAAGAAAGTTTTTGTTTGATAATTATAAAAGTTTAAAATATTGGGCTCAAGGCCCCAACATTCTTTACTGTCCTTTTCAGAAAGCAATATATGTGAACTTTTTAACACTTCACAACAAACATTTTCCTTAACATGCAATTTGAAACAACTGAAAGCAACAAACCTTTGCGGAGCTCACGATAATACGATTTCCTACGTAGGTCTCCAATAATAATAATAATAAAACAGCAATTGGAAATCCCCAGCAAAAAACAACATTTTTGGATAAATCCCTTCAGAGTCTCATGAGCTGTTAGCCCAAATTTACAGTGAAATGGTTAAGGAGCCAGAAAAGATACCATCATGGCTAGTTAACGGCATTACATTCCTGCTTCCGAAGAATGATGAGACAAACAATCCCCAAAATTAAAGAACGATAACTTGCTTGACCACAATGTATAACATTTTAACATCAGTTCTAACTGAATATACATATGATCACCTGATAACAAATGATCTATTTCCCATTGAGCAGAAAAGATGTAAACCAGGCTCATATGGCTGTAAAGAGCAGCTTTTGGTTAACAAAATGATACTGGAAGATTGTCATAATAGACACAAATATCTATCAATTGCTTGGATAGATTACAAAAAAGCATTCGATAGTTTGCCACACAGTTGGATTGAAAAATGTTTAGAGATTTTCAAAATATCTCCCGTTGTCAGGAGGTTCCTATCATTCAGTATAAAGACATGGAAAAGGACACTCCTTTTCAATAGTGAAAAAAAAAAAAAAAAAAAAAAAAAAAATCACTGGGAGCTGGAGAAGTTAATATTAATTTTCAGGGTGACTCTTTATCCCCACTTTTATTCTGCATCGAATTATACAATTAAGTAACATGCTCAATGAAACCAAACATGGATATAAAGTCTATGACAAAACCATTAACCACTTGTTCTACATGGATGACCTGAAACTAATTGCAAAAAATGATGAGCTATTGCAAGGGCTATTATTGACTGTGAAGCAGTTCAATGATGACATTAAAATGGAATTTGGACTAGATAAATGCGCCAAAGCAACGTTCACCAGAGGAAAGCTGCTGAAATGTTCAGACATTAATCTTGATCAGGAGAATGTGATAAGAGAACTTGATCAAGAAGAAACATACAAATATCTACGTGTTTGTGAACGAGAGGGAATCAAGCACTCGAAAATGAGAGAAAGGATAAGGAAGGAATGTTACCGCAGAGTAAGTGTTATCTTAAGAACGAAATTGAATGCAAAGAACAGAATCGATGCCATAAACACGCTTGCCATACCAGTAGTAACCTACAGTTACAATGTCATCAACTGGTCAAGCACAGAGATCCGTAGGCTCGGTATAAAAATTAGAAAATTCTTAACCAGGCACAGAATGGATCACCCTAAGGCAGATACAGATAGAATATATCTCTCTTGGAGAGAAGGAGGACGTGGGTTAAACCAGTTAGATATTGCTACAAAACTGCAACAATGGGATTATCTACATATCTATGGGAATCACATGATTGGATGATCAAATTCGTTTTGAAACACGGAAGCCTCAAAAGATCATACTCCATTACACAAGATGCACAAAAATACAGCAATGGACTACAAATTTCAGAAGTTCCATTTACTGCTGAAATGAAAAACACAGAAAAAGCAAAGCAGGTAAAAGTAACTTCAAAGAAATAACTGCTACAGAAACTGGCTAAGAAATGGCAAGAAAAGCCTTTGTATGGAAAATACCCAGGAAGAGCTAACAATCATGATATTGACAAAACTTTACCCCATCATTGGTTGGCATCCTCTGGACTGAAATCGGAGACTGAAGGACAAGATCAGTGTCTGCCAACAAAAAATTACCAAGCCAACATAATAAAAAATGGATGCAACCCATTATTCCGTGTAAGTAAAAAACAACCAGAGACCATTGATCATATAATTTCAATAGCTCCAACTGAATACCTAAACAGGCATGACAGAGCTATACAATACATACATTGGATAATGTGTAATTATTTCGACCTGCCCCATCAAAATAATTGGTGGGAGCATCAACCAACTCCCGTACTTGAAAAAGGTAACATCGCATTATTGTGGAACTTTAGCATCCAAACAGACCGAAAAATAGATGCAAATAGACCTGATATAATTCTGAAGGACTTTAAAAGGAGGGTATGCCTGCTAATTGATATGTCCGTTCCAATAGACAAGAATGTATCGATAAAAACATTTGAAAAATTGAGCAAGTATAAGGACCTGTAGATAGAAATTGGAAAATTGTGGAAATTGAGAACTAAAACAATACCAGTGGTTGTAGGCGCTCTAGGAATGATACCCAAGGGGTCTAATGATTACTTATCGCAAATCCCAGGAAACCCGCGAATAGGAGAAATACAAAAGATAGTACTAATGGGAACTGCTCATATATTAAGGAAGATTCTCTCAATAGAAGTCCATCACAGGTCTAAACACCTAAAGATGCATGTGTGTGTATGTGTGTTCTTTCTTCAACATGGCGGACCTTGTTGTCTCTTGAGGTCACAGGTTGTGACTTGGTGATAACTCTTATGAACATAAAGCAAGATCAATGCAACTGTAATAATAATAATAATAATACTAATAATAATATATATATTATTATTAATGATATATGTATGCAATTTGGTATTAGTAAGTGTGGAGTCATTGTGATGAGGAGGGGTAAGTTGAGCAGAAGTAACGGAATCCAGGTACCAACGGGTGAGATGATAAAGGAAATTGACTCTGAAGAAGGATACAAGTATTTGGGCGTTCTGGGGGCTGATGACATCAAGAACAAAAAAATGAAGGAATTGATAAGAACTGAATACATTTGGAGAGTAAGGAGCGTATTAAAATCACATCTGAACAGTAGGAATTCCATAAGTGCAGTAAATTCCCGAGCTGTGTCTATTATTAGGTACAGTGCGGGAATTCTGAGAGGGAATGTTGCCGAACAGAAAGAAATGGATAGGAAGACTAGGAAGCTATTGACTATCTACAACATCTTCCACAAGAGGAGTGATGTCGATAGACTCTACTTAAGGAGATCTGAGGGTGGAAGAGGTCTTATCAGCATAGAGGACTGTGTTCAGATGGAGAAAAACAACCTACACAAATACGTGACTGATAGTAAGGAGCCAATGCTCGGAACTGTAAAAAAGGAGGGGACAATAGGCCAGGGATGTCCAAGGTGGAAATAACATCAAGGAGAAAGAGAAGCCTTCAGGAAAAATCCCTTCATAGTACCTTCTTTGAGAAAACTGTATTTAGAGATCCACAGACATGGAACTGGTTGAAAAGAGGAGACCTTAAAAAGGCTACAGAAGGAATGTTAATGGATGCGCAGGAGCAGGCCCTCAAAACGAAGTGGTTGAAACACTATATTTACAAGGAGGAGGCGAGCCCACTGTGCAGGATCTGTGGAGAGAGAGAGGTGGTGTGGCTCACATTGTATCCGAGTGTAAACACCTAGCCGAGACTCACTATAAAGGCTGGAGACATGATGTGATGGGCAGAGTGATCCATTGGTACCTGTGCAAAGTAAACAATTTACAACATTCTGAGAAGTGGTATGAGCATAAGCCAGAGTCGGTGATAGAAAACGATCAGGTGAAGGTGCTGTGGGATTTTAGGATACAGACGGACAAGAAACTGGAACACAATAGACCTGACCTAGTGGCTGTGGACAAAGAAAAAAGATCGTGCCTGATTGTGGATGTGGCCTGCCCATTCGACACGAGAGTGCAAGAGAAGGAGAGGGAGAAAATTAACCGATACCAGGACTTAAAGTGGGAGGTAAAAAGGATTTGGAACTGCCATGAAGTCAAAGTGGTCCCGATTGTCATAGGCGCACTAGGTACTATCTCAAAGAGTTTCCAAGGATGGTTAAAGAAAATTGGCCCAGCTTTTTGGAACACTTCAAAAGGCATGCTTGCTGGGAACAGCAAGAACCCTCCTATACATCCTGAATATCTGAGGCTGCAGGTAGTGGCTTGATATTCATTTCAACAAACTTTCCAGTTAACTAACATCAATGACTGAGACTCAAAGAACAATAATAATAATAATAATAATAATAATAACTGTTTCTAATCTAGGCACAAGGCCAGCAATTACCCAGTGCATTACTGGTATTTTAATAATAATAATAACAATAAGGCAACTCTGAAGAGAGGGAATTTAGTGAATAGCAATAATATCATGTTAGATAATAAGAGAACTAGATCAAACTTAAACATACAAATACGTAGGAATCAACTAGATAATATTCAACACACACAGATGAAAGAAAAGATTAGAAAAGAATACTACGGAAGAATGAGTTTAATACTCAATACTGAACTAAATGCAAAGAATAAGGTGATTGGCATCAACACTTTAGCAGTCCCCGTAATGAGCTACAGCTTTAACATTTTGAACTAGATACTAAAAGAATTAGCTGCAATTGATAGAAAAACAAGAAAAATAATAACCTCATTTAGAATACACCATCCAAAATCTGACTAAGAATGGTCCCCTACCATGAACACAGAGGAAATATGCCTTATGCAATACTCGAACACTCGATGGTTGTGTGCAGGATATTTTCGCCACTCTGCGCACATTCCTGTCTGACTCGGCAGACGGTAATTCCATACCTGTAGAGTTTATCTCGTACTGCTGGCAAAATTCCCCTGTAGCACTGCCATGGGTTTCGGACTAAAAGTTCTCTTGAAACGTGTCGATACTTGATTTTCCTCGACCCATAGAATCTCACGAAGAATGTCGCCATTTTGATTTGTAACTAAACCTCTCTATATAACTAAGGTGTAGTTTCTGCCGATTGCACTGCCCAATTGGCTAAGGACTGTGAGCGCTTGGAGTTATTCGATTTTCCAAGCGCTTCTTTTCAGTCTTCGCTTGACCTAGGACCTCAGCTCTGTTAAAGAGACGAACTGTGGAAAACTGCGTCTAGCAAGCTGTGACAACGTCTATTCCCCGTCGAGGTAGAGATGGAGATGACATAGCCTAGAGGTATGTTTGAACATCGTCAAACATCGTTTGTTTGTAGTAAATCAACCACCTGTCCATTCGCACGTTTTCCTTCCCAAAAAAGTGAAAGAGCAAAATCCCCAGTGCGGTCAGATGTGGACCCAGCCAAGGCACGGTGGTCAGTCCGTAGAGACGTGATGTACGCGTTCACAAACTCTGGCCGACCTTTCAGGGATAGCTTCCTCTCAGACCATTACTGGGTAAGAATAGCCACCCTGCTCGCTACCTCCTCCATGTCTTTGTCCATTTGAAGCTCTGGACCAAATCAGTCTCGAGAATTTTAACAAATCACTCCATCCAGCGCCTAATAACGTTGTTGCAGTTGTCTCTACGGGCGCGAAGCCGCAGACCCACCGACTTTTGATGATTCATTTTTGCCTCTGTTGTCGCTACGTATTCCTCAAGAGGAGTGTAGATCAACTTAAA
This sequence comes from Eledone cirrhosa, assembly GCA_964016885.1. NCBI lineage: Eukaryota > Metazoa > Mollusca > Cephalopoda > Octopoda > Eledonidae > Eledone > Eledone cirrhosa. The sequence goes on from OZ024741.1 coordinate 230,455,522, forward strand.
ATGTTTCCTGTTTGACACTACTATTGTGAGATCATCGGCATATGCTGATACAGATCTTTCTCAACCTAGTTCGTGTCGGGTGCCCCTCAACGTCTCCAATCTGTGGAGGAGTGACCCGAGAATTAATATGTACAACAGAGATGCGAACCTAACGCATGATGTTGAAGCGTTCCGACAGGTAGCCGTTCACTATAATCAGTGAAGAGATATCGCTGTGCATTGCAGCAATCCATTCTCTGAATACCTCTCTGATGCCCGCTGCCTTGAGGACTACCGCCAGATACCGATGGTCAACTCCAGCGTAAGCTTTCGACTAATCTAAGTTGATCAGGGCCCCCACCCGTGTCCGGTCCCTTAACCACCCTCTAATATGTATCGTATTTGGGCAATTTGGAACATGACAAATTTCTAGGGAAGATGAAACGAAATGTGAATAAGTCTATCTAAAAACCTTAGGACTGCAATGGATTTTATCTAACAGACTTAATTCTAATAGGGTCCCAGAGTAATCTAATCCCTAGAAAATATAGAAATAATAAAAGAAAAAAGTAGATACTTATCCTTAAGAAGTGAAAAGTTAAATGTGAGAGCAGGCTTGAAAAAGAAAGAAAAATCAAATACAAGATGTATATTATCCATAAATATCGAGGGCACATGAGAAGGAAATCAGAGAAATTAACAAATCATTCTAACAAAATATGTAGAAAAAGACTCATTGATAAACAGGATTACATCTTCCAGGAGACAAAATATTTGAATATTATACCAAATGTATATTAACAACATTAACATAACACCTGTGGATATGCCAACATCAAAGGAAATTCAAGGGAATGTGGAATAAATAGCGTCAATATTATAAAAGGCAGAATAGATTAAGATGTAAGAAGAAGAAAAAAACTATAGCATCGCAAAAATAGCCCACTATAACCGACATTAAATACTGCGCGCAACTGGAAAGACTCTGGGATTGACAAGTCCTTAATGTCAGAGGGCAGCACATGAACAATATGGTAATGGGTTTCAATCATATGATGAGCAGATTAAAATCAATGCTTGATACTAAAGTTTCACTTTAAATATTACGCTTTAACATGTTTACCAACACCATATAAAATTCCTAACAGACTGGTTACTCATCTAAAGATCAATCACAGATTATCAGAAACGCAGAAAGGACACCAGATATGGATGAATGGCGTCACAGAAAATATGAAGAAAAACATTAGCATGGCCTAAATTGAGTAACGAAAAGGATTTCATGGTATAACATATTAGATTTCCTCTATATAAATAAAACATCCTGTATAATTGTTTCTTCTTTTGGCACATGGCCAGCAATTACCACAGCGCATTACTGGTGCTTATATTATCGACCTCGTAAGGATGAAAGCCAAAGTTACCCTCGGCCAGATTTGAACTCAGAACATAAAGCATCCTCCGATACTGCCAATAATGATTTCTAATTTACGCACAAGGACAACATTTTTTTTTATGGTCGATTAACTCAACCCAGGGCGTTACGGGTTCTTTATTTTATCGACCCCGTAAGGATGAAAGACAAATTTAACGTCGGCGGTATTTAAACTGAGAACGTACAGGGCCGTAACTATATGCCACAAAGCATGGTGCCCAACGCTCCACCTATACTGATAATCCATCGCCCAAACATTCCGAATGATAAGATATATTAGCCATACCATGCCATGACAAAATCGAAAACAAACATATCTCTACATGACAAATAGAAGATGATATATAGTAGCCCAATACACAGTAAAATCTATACTCTCACCTATTCTTTTATTTAGACCTTACCATATTATCAAATCTACTGAACAAATCCTGTGGTTGGTATTCATGTTACATATTAACTGTAAACTATCTGCTCTTTATGGATAGCTTGAGAATATTTATAAGTGACAATGCCGAATCTGAAAATCTAGTACAATAATTTCATCAATTTAGTGTAGATATAAAACGTGTATGAGATTCTAAAAATGTCCGAAAGCTACTATAAGATAAGATAAATGAACTGAAACTAAAGTAAACAGGGACATCGAAATCAGACAATTAGATGAGAAGACAACACAGATATTATGGAGAAAATTAGATAAGTATATTACCAATGAGTTTGAATAACTTTAGAAACTTCACTTTATATTAGATATACGGCATTATGTATACATACACAAGTCAAATCAGTTATAAACTATAGAATCCAACATAAAAAAATAAAGGTTAAATGAATACACAAGCTTATATAGCTGCTGTCGTATTGTTTTTTATGATAATAAATAAATGGAAATTCATTTTTTTTTTTTTTTTAATCATAAACTGTTGTCATGTTTACAAAAATGATACGCGATGGGCCCACCCACAGCTCGGGCGGATAGAATGGAGAAGGCGTTTCCCCGGAGGACGGCAAGGGAGACGCGCTGGAAAAGCCACTCCAGCTCATGGGGCTCACACCTGTGGCTGGCCAGCTCAGTGCCTATGGTGGTGAGTAAGGGGGTAGCCCTGGGGCCAAGGACACCAGAAGTCTCCACTGCCAGGGGTACAACCACAAACCTGTCGAAGAGCGACCGGTATTTGAGGAGTTTGGCCTCCTCAGCCCGATGTGCAGCAGAACCTGGGTCAGTCGCAGACTGCACCAGGTTGCGGCTGCAGAAAGTGTCGGTGCAAGTGGCATCCCAGACGAGGGGTTTGCCACCGCGGAACGGGAAGATGTTCATGCCATCTAGCCTTTTGCCGTCACCTAGATCCAGCCCCACCGGCTGGAGCTGGGAAGAGAAGCCTGCAGCGCCCAAGCCATGCTTAATGACCTCGTTGAGGGCAGCATGGCTTGGAATGCGGCCGTCACTGTGGTGACAGGAAAGCGGGTGTGGCTCGCATATCTGGAGGCCGAGCCTCAGGGAAACGCTGATGCGCAGGCTATTGTTGTCTAGCTGCGTGCTAGTGGAGAGGGAGGGCAGGGCATGGAGCTAGATATCACTGTGGAGTTTGGAGGCCGCATGAAAGCAGGCAAGGCGGTGCTGGTCGTGCTGGCGCGTGAGCCTGCCTGAGGCCAGGCTGCACTGGATGGTATCCTAAGTGCGTTGGGGGTACTTGACGTCAACAGGGAGAGAAGGAGGAGGGACGTCTACTTGGCTAAGTTCCAACCGGTACCTCGCACAGGCGGCCTCACGTTATCTGAACACAGAGGGTTCTGTTGTGTTTTGAAGAACCCTGCTGACGAGGACGCGACACGAGGTTAACGACGAAAGATACGCCGGCAAAGCTAGTGAGATCGGGAACCGGAAGCCAAGGCCGCCATACCTGACAGATAAAGTGGCCTGTTGCCACCCTATGTCGTCAAACTTGACGTTGCATATCCCCTCGGCTGCTGCTCGGATACAAGTATCGAGGTCAGTGAGGAGAGATGTCTGGTAACATCATTCTGAAGACATCATCTACCCTGCACACATAGAAGGTGTGTTCGATACAAATAGAAAATTACTAGAAAATAACAAAAATGTGACTAGAAAACTATTTACGTGCAAGCAAATAGAAATTGATTTCTGTAATAATGAAACAAAAATCTTTCTTGTATATTTATTTATTTTTTTGTTTATATTGTACAACCTGGAAACTAATTATGTCGCTGTAGATCTGAAAGTAAAAATATTTTAGTAGCAAAAGATAAAATTTAAACGTGGTTCAAATTATACGGCAGACAAAGGGGTGTCAAAGATCACACCCTTGCCTAAATTCTCCGCAAGATTCGACAGAGAGGAAATAAGATAGAAATACTGACAGTAAAAGAAGGCAATGTCTGATTTTGTTCATAAAGTAGACATCCTAAAAGACTGATGACCTTACACACCCTCCCAGAACTTTTCTAAACATTCCTGCACAGTAACAATGACGCAATTTCACCTGCCAATTCAACTGTCTTCTCTATTCCAAATCACAACTTATATGCTATACATTACCTATTATATCTCCACAATATTCAAACTACACACAGTAATCCAAACCAATATCATAATTACATCATGTGAATTACATGTTATACCTCCACAGCATTCACAGCACACACAGGGGGGATAATATACGAAAACGTAGAGCCCAAACATATTCTGCGTAATCACATGTACCACATTTAGTCAACAGAAAGAAATATCAATAATAGTGTACAAACAATAGATTAGATCTATCATGACTTGTGTCAGTCAACCGTTTACCACACAGTACACAAATTATAACTGATATATAACAGATTATATGCAAAGTGTACACACAGACCAACTACACACAAAAAAAATAAACAACAAAAAAAGATAATGATAATAAAAGACTGCTTGGGTATGCGAAGGACACGCTTTATTGCCAAAACAAACTTCATTACCTAGAAACACCTGTCACAATATGGAAAGAAACCCAGCCACAAATACATATACAACGACCTAAAGTATAACTACAACAGTACCTTCAAAATCGGCCTCAATATCTCAGACAAAACAAACATTAATCATATACATACATAAGTACATATAACATCTTACCTGCGTCGAATATAGTTTTGGAATGCATATAAATATATTTAACATCAATATCTTTACAGCCCTGATAATCCCATATAACTTTGTGTTGTAACAGACGCCGAATTGATTGGACGCCACGGTGGATATCTGGAGGTAGCATATGGCATTCCAACTACACATTTAGCATCAATAAACTTTACATCTTGTTAAGTCCCCAAAAATGATGGTGTCTCAAGGTTCAAAATATAAATATTTCATAATTTTATTGTTTTATGCAAGTGATAAGTGTTTTATTACTTATTTCGAATGAAATAATTGAGTTTGAGTCCGTGTTTCAGGATGTATGTGTGTGTATGTATGTGTGTGTATGTACGTGTGTGGTAGACAGAAAAAGATAAAGAGGGGAACAAATGGATCAAGACAGGGTGAGTTCATGTTTGGGAGAAAGGTGAAAATAGCGATTTCCCTTCTCAACACTGCGTTTTTCTTATCCTACTCCTCCAATAGAATTTTGTTTGCTTTTTTTCATGTATTTTCAATAAAATTTCCGTTTCTCTCAACTGACTGTTTATTTTCTGAACCTTTTGCATGGGATGCGTAGCATATTACTGGCATTTTCTAGTAGAGATCTGGATCTGTGTGACTGATGTCTTGCGGTTTTGTTGAGAAATGGCAACAGTGTTTCAAGACAAATGGACTAACATTTTATATAGCCTTATTATATAGATGATGGAACATGACCCTTCATCAGATCGCATCACCTAAGTGGAATGAAATCATGTATGAGACATAATTTCCTACAAATTGAAAGAGTGATATCGCTTTCCTTACACCAAGCATTTCAATTTTGAGAGAATGCGCATGTCGAGAAAACGACTTTTAGTGTATATGAACGTGCCCCAACCAGAATTGCTAAAACGTCATGAGTCATTTTTCCTTTACTATCCAAGTCTCTCTTCTTTATCATCAAGGGTTGATCACCTAGCGTCTATATCTACATACATATAAATATATTATCCACATAGAATTCCTAAAACAAAATCATTTGACAAACGCAATGTGTAATCAATCTCCTACGAAACTTTCAATATAAATGGCTGGCAAAATACACTTCTACTTCCTCTCCAAACTTTATTTTCATGATTCCTCCTTTTCTTACTGTCGTCTGTCCTTCCATTTCTTGTTTTATTATATGGTGGTAAGTTAACAGCTCAGGACCTCTCGTAACACGAACATCCAGCTTAGAATCGAGGAGACCAAAATCAATAGCAATTATCCCAGTGTATTACTGGTACCTTATTTTATCGACCCCGTAAGGATGAAAGGCAAAGTTAACCTTGGCGGGATTTGAAATCAGATCATAAAGGGCCGTAACTCCTTGCTGCAAAGCATGTCGTCCGACCCTCTACCGATACTGCCAATCCACCGCCCTTAGTAATAATAATAATAATTGTTTCTACTTTAGGCACAAGGCCAGCAATTATCCCAGTGCATTACTGGTACTTTATTTTATCGACCCCGTAAGGATGAAAGGCAAAGTTAACCTAGGCGGGATTTGAACTCAGAATGGCAAGGGCGGTAACTCCTTGCTGCAAAGCATGTCGTCCGACCCTCTACCGATACTGCCAATTCACCACCCTTAGTGATAATAATAATAATGATGATAATATTTCCTAGTGTTCATATGAGAATGGCGTTTATTGTGGGAGAGGGGAAGAGAGTGTGTGTGTGTCTTTACCAAAGCCAAACTGCTTTTTTATGGCTTCGACCACGCCGAGACGAGCCATAAACATGGGGGGATGACTTACCTTCTTGTTCGAGATGTGAAACTTGTTGACAGTACTCTAACATGTAGGTACTATCCTCTGTGGGGGGCTGTGGTAGTCAATCCCGGATCAACTGGTCTCGTCACTACACTAGTCTGACTCCATGCTTTGCAGCAAAGAGTTACGGCCCTTTATGGTATGAATTCATATCCCACCGAGGTTAACATTGCCTTTCATCCTTACGGGGTCGATAAAATAAAGTACCAGTAATACACTGGGATAATTGCTGGTCTTGTGCCAAAAGTAGAAACAATTATTATATATATGTATTGAAGATTTGACAGTTTTTATCAGAAGCTTTATCAATGTATTTCTTTCCAATTAGTATTGATGTTACTTCTTTTACTACCTTAAATACGATTTCGTTAATCCAGTACTGCATGGGAGATGAAATGCTGTTATAAAAGTTGTACTCTATATCTACGAATTTCCTCTACGCAGACCCTACGATGCATGTCACTTGATATCATTTTTATTCTTTCTCTCTCTATTCTGATCTTTAAAAACATTTTTAAACTAAAATTTTCAGACATATATATGTTACCAACAGTATTTAAACATTATTAATATTTTGTGCTTCACTGTTTATTTATTACACACTATCTTTTACGATAGAATTTGTATTACTGTACCTTTATTTTTATTTCTATCCCTTATTTATATATCTTATTTTTATCTCATATGTATTTTCTGATACTTTTTATCACTCATCCTTTGTTCCTTAATTTTTCCCATGACTACTAACGATATACAATTTCCTAAATATGCCTCTATCTCTTATTTTTGTTCTTTGCTTTTTTCCATGTTAACCCCATGACTGCTGGAGGTGGAGACTCCCCTAGCTGCGTTTGGGGCACCTGGGTCTGCTCACCCTCCTTCAGTGCTCGGGAAAATGTTTTTTCCCCTTTTTTCGGTATACCGTAATACTCGGAACGGTTGGTGGGCCTACGGGCCCTAGGCTTGCTGGGGTTTCGTCATCTCAGTGGTCATTAAAGGCCAAACCACACTCCTTATATGGTAGATGTGAAGACTACCTCACCCCCGATAGAAATCTAACATTCAACAACGCGAAGAACCCAAGACGGATAGAAAAGTTTACTCAGTTTAAACTTATGTTATTTGTTTATTACGTGTTATTTGTTTATTACACATTCAATAGAATCATTAACATAACTGGTATCTGTAATTTGACCATGTGCACGAACAATTGATCCTTTTCCATACCTCTTAATTCATTTTTTTTTAATTTAAAATTAAAAAATTAAAATTTAAAGATTATTTTAATCTATAATCCAAATTTAAATTTAACTCCTTAATTCTTAAATTAACCTTAGTTTCTTAAATATTTAACCCTAAAATACCCTTAGCTTATAAACCCTCATAATTTCCTCTTACTGTTATGTACTTATTTCACCCCTTAATTTTCTATTAACTTTAGACTGACCCCTGTAGAATTCCTTCTCTGTAACCCGACAATATCTACACCTCACACTTGTTTTTGAGGTCGAATGTTGTTAGACGGGATTGGCTGTAGCTAATAAACGGTGCAATCGCTGCCCATATAGTGAAATACCACGACAGAGTAACCACTCACAGTGAATCCACCCGCATGAGAACGGCATTCAATTACCCCCGAGTCATAACCAAATCAATTGTCTTTTCATTGTCATTTTTACTTTCTCTGTCTTTTCTTAACTATTATGCAATTTTACACTTGATGATGTCACCGGGTTCATACGTAACCTGGCCACTGAAATGCGCATAGTGTCTGCAGTAATAAAATCTACCTGTCATTATATATATATATATATAGCGGTGGATTGGCAGTATCGGTAGAGGGTTGGACACCATGCTTTGCAGCAAAGAGTTACAGCCCTTTATGGTTTGAGTTCATATCCCGCCGAGGTTAACTTGGCCTTTCATCCTTACGGGGTCGATAAAATAAAGTACCAGTAATACACTGGGATAATTGCAGGCCTTGTGCCAAAAGTAGAAACAATTATATATATATATCGACAGACGATCGACTTTCGTCAAATCGGACCGAGTAATCAAAACTATCTATCGGTCGCAACTCCGGGTAGAAAGGAGCAACGTGAAATTAAGTGTTTTGCTCAGGACATAACGCATCGCTCAATCCAGGAATCAAACTGACAACCTCACGAGTGCGAATCCAATTCTCTTACCACTCAGCCACGCGCCTTCACTAAATATATGTATATCTATATAAATATATATAAACAGGTCAGTCTAAAATCTTTTCCTGAGTTCAACAATTTTTGTTGCTATGGCAATGCGGTTGGACTGCCGATCGCTATATTTGATAAACGTATTGTTATTACTGTGGGGTACTATTCCCTATCGAGTGCTAAAACTACAGACCGAATTTGCATTCGTTAGCTTGGCCGCAAACTAAAGCTTCGTTAATGCTGTACTAAAATTTGTATTTTAACTACTAGAATTAACGATTAATTGATTGATTTAATTAGACAATTCTATTGATTTATTAATTGTTCATGTTTGTTTGATAACTTCTGGTTGAGTGCTTAATTCGGTTTGTCTAAGGGAATTTCATTCCTTTGTCTCAAATTTCGAATTCACCGCCAAAACGGGGGTTACCTCCCTTGGAGAAAACCACGTGTCTATAGCGAAATGTACTGCTCGAACACACCCACAGAGGCTAAAGAACACAAGACTTGTTGAAGAAGGAAATCCTTTGTTCTGACGTCAAAGACCATTAACTTACAGACCCCTGCAAGCGGAATTTGTCGATCTTGGATTTGCAGAAACCTAGCGTGGATGTTCTGTGTTGTATGTGATGTATATCGTATGCTATACGATATGCATTGTATGTTGCATTCCGCCTCCACGCTATGTCCAGGTCAGTCTACAATCTTTTCCTGAGTCCAACCATTTTCGTTGCTATGGCAATGCGGCTGGACTGCCGATCGCTATATTTGATTTGCAAAGCTGTCTAAACGTATTATAAATATATATATGTATGTATGTATGTATGTATGTATGTATGTATGTATGTATGTATGTATGTTCTTCTGGTTTTATAATTTCACAAAGTTTTATGAATAGAGAGAGAGTCGGTTTCTAACATAGACACAAGACTCTCTCATTGGAATTTACACAACATCAACTAGGTAGCTATGTATATATGCATGCATGTGTAGATATGGATGTTATTGTATGTGTGGATGTGCATGTTTTGAGTTGTATGTGTGCATGTGTATATGCTTTGAATCTGTATATCTGTATATGCAGTTATTAGATGCAAAGTTTTTGGAATGTCTTACATATTTTTACTGTTCCATTAATGGATTGTACTTGTAATTTCCTAACTTGTTGTGTTCTTTCTGTTCCTGTGAAGCCTAGATTCACAAGATTTGTATTGAGGCAGTTACTAACATATCCCAGTGCCCCAATAATCACAGGCATAAATCTGAAGGTGTAATCAGGGTGGAGTATCTGCAGATTTCTCATCAGTTCTGCATAAATGTTCTCCTTTTCACTAATCTTTGATATTATATTGGCATCTGATGGGCAGCTAATTTCCACTACTGTGCATGCTTTCTTCTCCCTGTCCCATATCATAATATCTGGTCTGTTATGCCTGCATTTTATTGGGGTTTTTACTCGATCATTCCACCAGTACTCTTTCATATTATGTACATGGATGTCTTCCACATTGCTGTAGCGTTTAATGTGTTTATTATCGGGGCTATCTTTTTTACGAACTGCATGGTGTTTTGGCCACAACATCATGCCTCATAGGTTGATAGTACCGCGATGACATTTTTGGACAGCTGCTGATGACATGGGTGATATCCTCGATGTTAGTTCTGTAGAGTCTGCACTTGTTATCACATCTATGTGTTTTGCCTGCATCCCTATCTCTTTTGTGAATCAGGTATTTCGTGCTAATCTCCTGTTCCTGGATTGCAAAAGCGTATCTTTCAAAGTGGGAGCCAATATAGCGGGTGTTGGTCCAAGATACATTACTTTCCTTATCTATATTACTCCCACTCTGGAGCTTCCTGGCAACATATCCATGCATGATATTTTGCTGATAGGCATGCAGTTTTTCATCCATGGATTCACTGCGATACTGCTGAGCGACATCCCTGGGTGTGAGTTTTTGATTATCACACAGGGAATATCTCTCGAGGAGTTCCTTCCCAACTATCATGATCTTATCTGTTTCATGCAGATAGACTTGCTCGAGAAACGGGCTCCTATGCTTCGAGGTTCGTAGATGTTGTCGGAGAGATATGATGCGACATTCAAATGTTGTCTGGACTGATGTTAGGCCTATGCCTAACGTTGCTTACGTTTCAAGTAAAGGCGGTCTATGTCACTGTTGCTGTGGAAGTTTCCTGTGTTGTTCAGTATTGTTCGAGTTCCAACATCAACTGCTCGGATTTCGTCTATCGTCGAATTGAGTATTCCAAACGTTGGTGTTAGGACAGGCACAGCAAACACATTGTGAGCCACTGTTTAGTTTTGCGCAGAGAGTTCCGATGACCAGATTTTTCTTAATCGGGTGTAGTATTCCTTGGTTACGCGTTCTTTATTACATATACCATTATAGGATATGTTCTCAACTATCCCCAGGTATCTGTAGCAGTCCTCATCAGATATCGGTGAAACAGTTAGGCCATTGATGACAATGTTGCTAGAGTGGGTTGTTGTTTTCCCCCGCTTTACAGTCATGTATGAGCATTTATCTTGGCCAAACTCCATTCCTATATCCTTTGAGAACGTTGTAACCAGGTCAAGATTTTTCTTCATCCCATCCATGTTCTTGGCATAGAGTTTCAGATCGTCCATAAAGAAATTATGGGTTAGGTTCGGATTTCTGTCCTCCTGTGAGCCAATGATGTATCCCTCACATATCTTGAGCAGAAAGGACAATGGGTTTAATGACAAGATGAATAATATCACAGAGAGACTGTCGCCCTGAAATATACCCCTGCAATATTTTATTTTATCAGTGAAAATAGAGTCCTCCCTCTCTGTCTTTAACCTTAGGATAGTAGCCCAAGAAGAAGACAGCCTCTCTATGGCTCTGACAATAATGTCTGGGACTTTAGCTAGTTGGAGGGCCTCTATCATCTAAGAGTGAGGAACAGAATCAAAAGCTTTCCTGTAGTCCAGCCAGACTGTGTCCATATTCCTCCTAAGTTGTCGCACCTCCGACTCGCAATTTTGTTGATTAGGAGTTGTTCAGCACATCCCCAAACCCCTTTCTTTCCAGCTGCTTGTTAATCTGTGATGATGTTATTATTTTCACAGTGATCTTGGAGGAATAGGTTCAGGCAGGCTGTATACATCTTATACATCAGGTTCTGGCATGCAATGGGTCGGTATTTTTTTGCCAAGTGGGTGTCTTTGTTCTTGGGGACCAGTAACGTTTGTGCTAATGTCAACCATTCTGGTATAAGTGTATCTCCCTTAAGAACTTGTTGGTAGAGGTCAGTAAGATACCTTCGATAGAATATCAGTTTTTTTTACCAGTAGCCGACAATCATGTCTCTTCCTGGAGTTTTCTTATCTTGGAGCTTTCCTATCACAGTACCCTCACTTATTTCGTATGTTTTTGTTGTAGTGTATGAGCAATAGTTTTTTTCGGATTTCTCTTAGCCACACTGCATCTTGGTTGAAATTCTTCATTTCACCCCATATTTTGCTCCAAAAGGAATCTATGTCTTACTGGGATGGGGCCTCAGTGACACTTATTATTTTGCCCTTCATATCTCTAGAGACTGATGTTTGGTTTCGTCTGAATCTTTTATCAGGCACTTTTCTCTCGTCTACCTTCTTCAGGTATCGGCGTTTTTCGCTAACAGCTCTCAATTCTTGTTTGAGGGTGATCAGCTTATATTGGAGAGTTCTGGTTCTACTGTTACCAAACGTCGTCTCTATTTTATTTTTCACTCTGTGTTGGTGAGGAGTGAGGTTTTTTTGTTTTTTTTTGCATGTAAGGAGCATTGTCACATATCCTATGTTTTTTCGTAGGTCAGCAATCTTTTTTTCTATTTTAGTTATATATGATGGTATATTTGGTGGTGTTTTGTTCTTGTTAATATCTCTGCTATCACCAAGATAATGCTTCACTGTCGTTGCTAAGGCATATAAATAGGCGTTGATTTGCCAAAATGTTGGGGTTTTTATCCGTCGTAAATATTCATCCCTTATTTCGTCAATAACACGTAGTATTTCATTATTTGTTTTTTTATTGAGTTCAAAACCCGCCGAGGTTAACTTTGCCTTTCATCCTTAAGGGGTTGATAAAATAAAGTACCAGTAATACACTGGATAATTGCTGGCCTTGTGTCAAACGTAGAAACAATTATTTGTTTTTTTTTTATTAAACATTGTCGGTTTAACACGTTCAGCAAGAGAGATATTTATACATGAGTTAATTTCTCTCTGGAAGATTTCTTTGGGGGAAATTTTCAATTGTTTATACTTTTGATTATCATTATCGACAAACAATTTTCACAACAGTCGAGGTAGACTTGGATGGTACACGTGGTGTCACATTTATTTATTTATTATTATTAAATCTTCGATTATTATTATTATCGAAACTGTTTTCCCCAACATTTGAGGTAGACCTACATGGTACAGGTGGTGTCAAGTTTCTTACATGCATAGTTGTTTCAAGGCGCTGTTCGACCTGGTTGCTAGGAAGTCTAGTAGCATGGCGACCTGTAGCACGTGTTGTTGATAACATGTTTGATGTGGGGGAGGGGGGACTTAAAATTAATAATATTTATCTTATTTTTACGTTCAGCAAACCTCGCTTGTTGTCGTAATTGTTTCGCTGTGAAATAATTTAGCTCTGGGTGCATTTCGTCCCAGTGTAGCTTCATTCTATTCATATAGCCAATGGAGGGATTGTTTTTTGCCATTTTATAACAGTTAAATAAATCATTATTAAGTTCGCAACTCCAAGAGAAATGCGATTTATAATTTCGGTTTCTTCTGTAGGTACAACTGAATAAAGTTTGATTACCTTCCTTGTTATTTGTCTTCGATACTTCCTTAATTTTTTTGTTGCTGTTGTGTTCAGCCAGGCTGCTTGTAGCAAATCCTTGTAAAATGAATTATGTATTTAGTCGGATATCTCTACGAATTCGAATAAAAGGTGTCTTCAGAAGGGATAGTTAGAAGAATAATCAGTTATTCAACCTGGCTGTAGTTCTGGCATTACTGTCGCAGATAGTATTCATCTTTAAATTTAATAAATAGTTTCCCACGCCAAAATATGCGACTGATCACGTTGACTGTCTATGTATGTATGTATGTATTATGTGTATGTATGTGTGTGTGTGTGTGGTGTGTGTGCTGTGTGTTGTGTGTGTGTGTGTGTGTGTGTGTGTGTGTGTGTGTGTGTGTGTGTGTGTGTGTGTGTGTGTGTGTGTGTGTTTGTGTGTGTGTGTATAAATGCATAGTCTGATGATCCAGTGTAAGTGAAATATTATTTAAAATATATTAACTATATTTATTAGCACACATGAGAAGCTGATGTATTTTATACTTACGAATTTGGCAATACGGCCTTTTATACCCTTTTTCGCAGCCATTCTTACATTTAGAGAAAGGTACGAACTGGCAGTCAGTGACGTTCTTACAATGGCACTGGTATCTAGCCTGCTCTCCAAAGTAGTCAACTTTGGTAAAGGATTCGCAGTCGTCTGAAAATAAATAATATTTTTATAATTTCTCTTGCTGGTTACATTCAATGGACTGGCGTCATGCTGGAACTCCACCGTCAGTGTTTTAGTTACTCCTGTCAACCTCGGTGCATATTGGTTGGGACTGAGTAAGTTTGTTACTTATTTTATCAATTTCTATTCGTCATACTATCTATTTACAGGATATAATAAAAACAACACCGTTACTTACACGGTATAGTAAGAAATACGCACAAATACTCGCATACAGGCGAGCAGATACGCATCCACACACGCAAACTGAGATGGCTAACTTGCCTGAGTGAGAGAGAGAGAGAGAGAGAGAGAGAGAGAGAGAGAGAGAGAGAGAGAGAGAGAGAAAAAGATAGTGGGTGTGTGAGAGAAGAAGAGAGATTAACATTGTTAACATTGATTGACATTGTTAATATTGTGAGGTTCAAACAATCTAAACAGCATCAGCAAGCCTAATTGATGCTAAATAAATTAATCTATCTATGCCTCGTAGATAACGTCCCCCAACATTACTTTGTGGTTGTTCCCTGTCTACTTTCACCATTGATTTATTATGTTAGCAGTAAATATTCCAAATATTAGCAGTGGTGCTGTTGAATAGAAACCGAGACATCGCAAGTTAACACATACTTTTAGGTGATCGTTATACGTAGATACTTTTTCTATATATGACTGTATCTTATCTAATAAGGTATACTGTCTGTGTTTATGTGTGCGCGTGTGTGCTTGTGTGTGTGTGTTTGTGTGTGTCAGTGTGCGTGCGGGTAAATTTCGTTATTGCATTTCTCCGAAGTAGGGATAAATTGAGGGTTTGCTATTATAACATTGATATCGTCAACGCAACAAAGAAAAATCTGTTAACGTAGCGTTTTATTGACATTTATAGCTACACAAAATTGTTTCGAACTTTTTCTGACGTGTATTTATTTATTCAATATACAAGATCTCATAATGTCATGAAAGACCATTGAAATTATATAAAAATAATTGAGCAGAGTCTAATAAATGGAACAGAAAAAGAGAAAAAAAAAAAGAAAACAGAAAGGAGAAAGCGAAAAAAGGATCAATCAACGAAAGAAAAGGAGAGGGGATATACAGTCACTACTCCCATTCTGAGAGGTGCCTCACCGGCGCCCCGCGTACAAAACGATCACCCACAATCGGGCTGCAGTCTCTTTGACTATGCTGAGGAAATCAGCAGTGTGGAGACGAAGTATGTTAGGAGTCTCGACAGAGACCAATGCAAAGAGGAAGCGGACGGCCAGGCCCCTGTACTTGACTATTTGAAATGTTTACCTTAGATTATTTACGTCCGATATTTAAATATTATAGGAGCTAAACATGAATACATATGCTACCATTTCTAAAATACTGTATCTATAATGAAAGAATTGTATACAACAACCAATACACACATAGTCTATGTCTATATATGTATATATATATATATATATATATATATATATATATATATATATATATATATATATATATATATATATATATATGTATATATTTAAAATTAGAATTTCCTTTCTCGTCCTAGCACAGCTGATACATAAATGTATATATGCATACGTAAACATACACATATATATATATATATACACACACACACATGTATATATATATATATATATATATATATATATATATATATATATATATATATATATGTATATATATATATATATATATATATTTATTAAAATATCAGTTTAAAGTTTAAGCAAAGAATCGCTGCTTTCACCCTTAACGGGATCTTCTCAAACTAAAAAAATCCATCCGTGAACGCAGAAGTAAATATTTCGAAAAACGTTGCAACCGAAGGAAGACAGGAAGATGATACTTAGGTTCGTGGAAACCTTCCCTGGCAAACAACGGGAAAAAACGAACATAATACGTCATTATTTGGAGCGCTGAAAACAATTACACGCAAAGACAAAACCTCGTTTATGGTATAAATGAAGTCGTAGACTGATATTCCATCAGGTGGTTCGTGGAGATGTTTCCTGGAAACATACTCACACATATATACATATGTACGTATGGGTTATATCGAACACTAATGATAATGTTCGATTCTTTTTTAAACAAACGGCCCGATTTGAAGCTGTGCCGAGCCGGTGACTGATCGGCACCAGTGTGTTCAACACCGGCATTGAGGAATAATCAACAATTTCTGGGTCATTTACCCTTCATCAGGACTGTATACCTCAGCTAGTCTGTTGAACAGTTGAAAATACCTATGAAAGGTCTTCTTTTGAAATTATGCACTGAGTTTGAGCTGATCGAGTGCAATACCTTTTTGCAGACATAGGAGATCCACAAGGCAACAGAGATACACACAAGACAGAAACCTGGACATATCTTGGAATATATAATCACCAGGAAAAGAAACCTAAGGAATATCTGCTATTTAAGAGTAATGTGTGGTGACAAACTTGTACATGACAGGATGAAAGTAGAGATCAGACGAAAATAGAGGGCAGCAGTGGTACAAGTTCCAAATCGTACAGATGTGTCAAAACTGCAAAGTTTAGAAATGCGAGATGCTCTTCAAAATGCACTTGACAATGGCAGCATTTATGGGACCTGTTTACAGTGCTGGAACTGAGATATTTAGTCTTGAGAAGACAACATGCAGAGACTATTTTGATGATAATGATGCTGCAATCACATTGAAAATAAGAACAAGATGAATGAGAAGTCCCTTGTTGCAGAGGGTCCAGTGAGGACCATTATTGTGAATGCCTTCTAAGAAGCAAAGTCAAAACGCAATGCAAGAATCGAAAGATCAAAAATAACAGTTGGTCTGAAGATTCAGCAGAGATGCATACAGCATATAACTGCAGAATCTTTAATGCATTATATAGCACAATAAAGGAAGTTTTGGGTCCACAGCCCTAACAAATGGCACCATTGAAGTTAGAAGATGGGAAAGACCCCATCAAATATCCAGCTGGATTCATGGGTCGGTGGACTGAACACATTCAAAGGTCTGTTAGACAACCCATCTGTAGTTGATGAGGAAATTATTAATGGACTTCAACAACAGGAGACTGTAAGAGAGATGATAAATGATCCAATAACTGATGCGATAAGGTCTACTATCAAAGTAATAAACATAGAGAAACTTCCAGGTTTGGATGGAGTACCTGTTGAGCTTTGGAGGAGACAATGTTACTATGGGCTTTCATGGGCTAATATTATCTCTATGGCGTTGTGAGCCTGTCCTGCAAGACTGCGTAGATGCAATTTTGCATCGGATTTACAATGGCAAGGGCTCCAAGTCTGAATACGATGATTAACGTGGTATAAATCTCCTCGAACCGGTAGGTAACGTCTTATTCAATGACTGGGCAGGTTACTATGGACGTGATTTTCTCAGCCAGTCTGATTATGGAAAATTGTGTTGAGCACTTTACCAAAGCCTTCGATACTATTAATTGTAGTGCATTCTGGGTCATATTGGAGAAACCTGGATGCCCTCATCAATTTGTTGGAATATTTAAAAATCTCCACCAAAATACGAAGGCAAAATTGAACTTCAAAGGGACACTTTTAGAGCGTTATCCAGTCGTTATCCAGTCGTTATCCAGCAAGACGGCATACCAGCACCCACTCTGTTTTCCGTTTACTTTACCATTCTGCTGACATACCTCTCAAGACTTCGAAATCAGAGTTTACTTGCGAATTAGAACCTCTGGCAAAGTCTTTAATCTAAGACAGTTTAACAATATGTCCAAATCATTTGGCATTCTTGTTTCGGGATTCCTGCATGATGATGATGCAGAGTTTGTGCCACACACAGTAGAGGTCATGCATTTTATATTAGACTTGATATCCAATGCATGCGCTGTGTTTGGGCTAAATATTAGTATAAAAAAGACAAAGGTCATGTACACTAACCAGTTGGGGAAGTGTATGTGAGAGAAAAAAACTTGAGAAGGTGGACAGCTTTGGGGATCAAGGAAGTACACTACGCAGAGATAGTACCCTCGATACAGAAGTAGACCTTCCTGAAGCTTGAGAAGCAAGTCCAGTTAAATCACTCTGTACGAAGCCTGTGTTCTTTCAGCCCAGCTATACGGATGGGAAATGTATAAAACGTATAGACATCACATCTGGTTGCTGGAAAGGGTTCATCAACATTGTATCCGACGCATCCTCAACATCAAATGGTCCTCTTACACATCTGATGCTACTATACTGAGAAAGCGGTCAGTCCCATTTTTGAGAGGAGGATCATTCTGAACCATATGCGTTGGGTTGTTCATCTGATCAGAATGGAAGCTTTAAGAGTGCCTAAACAGTTATTTTATGAAGAGCTGACCAGAGGAAAATGGTCACAGCAACAACCAATGAAGTGTTTAATGATGTCATGAAAGACAATCTTAAAGATGTTTAGATTGATATGGAGAACTGGAAGAGTCATCAAGTATAGATGTGATGTCTTTGAGAAAAGGTTAGTGGAGCATGCTGTTTTGAGGCGTTCATTCCGTAAGCGGAACCCAAGTGCAGGACCTGCAAACATCGAGCAGAAATGGAGTGCATGTATGTGGCCGATTTCTTATACTGGTTAGTAAGAGGACATTTAGTTCTAATAGGGCAATTGCAATTACGATTAGAGAAATTACCAGAGTTATTAGCAAGTGACCCAGTATTATTTATAGAAGGAAGTGTATTGGAGAAGTTACTTACGATAGGTGCTAAAGTTTCCTGATTTAGATTGGTATTATGGACATTCGACAAAGTTATGTTTGACGTCATATTTAAATTTACGGAATCTAGCCTAGAGTTAAAATTGACGTCGGGCTTACTATTATTATTATGACGCTCAGTGTTGAATGGATATAATTTATTACTTAATATTTTATTTTTATATTTAGAGATAATGTTAGAGATGTTGGAAGTGGTGGACTAAGAGAATTTAATTGTATGTTTATTAAAGATCTTACTATAAATATGTGAAGGAGGGAAGACTTTATCTAAAACCCTAAAAAATAGTTTATGAATATTACTAAAAATAGATAGAGAGAAAGGGGCGTTGCACCAAATCATATTTTTATATCTAGGTCTTTTCTTTATGTTATTG
>OZ024741.1:230479695-230694695 GCA_964016885.1 Eledone cirrhosa
GTGTGGTCGCCGTTTGCTAGACGCGCCTTTCCCCAGCTCGTCTCCTTGCCGCCCTGGGTCTAGCGAAGACCGACAGGGAGCACTTGGAGACTGGAATGTCTTCAGGCGCTCACAGCCCTCGACCAATCGGGCAATGTGATCGGTGGAAACTCCACTTTGGCGTTCTATAGAGGATTAGTGGAGGGGAAGAACGATGCCGCACTTGGGGAAACTCTAGGCGTCGACGAAAATCAACTAGCCAATCCCTTCGGAAGAACTTTAGGGTCGGGGCCTATGGACAACTTCCAGAAATCCCTGGCTTTGCCAGTTAGGGATAAACTCTACAGGCATGGAGTTGCCGGCAGCCGGGCATGTCCGAGATGTGCGCAGGGCGAGGAAACCGTCCTGCACGCACTCGTCCTGTGTCTGATCATTGCTGACACGTGGGTTTATGTCGAACACCTGCTGTCACGTGTAGGACGTATCCGGCTATCAGCTGAGTCCATCGTGAGGATTGCCCCGCCCTCTTCCTTTAGCCGGGAAGAGCAGGCAGTTTTTATCTGTCTGGTGGCCATGGCGAAAGAGACAGTATGGTGGTCGCGTCTGAAAGGGCTGAAGACGAGCACTTACCTCTTCGGTGATGCCCTGATTAACTTTATCAAATTTCATTTGAACAGGAAAATCAGGGTAGAGAGGGAAGTGCTCTCTTCCCAGCATTTTGTTGAAAGATGGGAGAGGGAGGCAATAATGGCCCGAGTGAATGGGCCTACTCTGAGTATGTGCCTGTAAATTGAAGGTGGAAAACTGGGAGAGGGCAATTGCCCTGGTGGTCATGGTCACCGTGGCTTTTTAATGGGCTTTCTCCACGATGGCCCTAGGAAGTCTCCCCCCTATTGGGGAATTTTTCCTTGTTTCTTTTTTTGTTACATCCTCTGTTTTTTTTCACACGCAGAAATTCCCATTTGTAACGTCCTGTATTGTCCTGTACTGTCCTTAATGTCTTACTTTTTGTAAACTCTTGTTGTTAATAAAGAAAGCATTATTATTATTATTATTATTATTATTATTATTATTATTAGGGAGGTGGATTAGAGGGCGGTGGATTGGCAGCATCGGTACAGATTCGGACCTCGATTTAAGCGACTTACCCCTCCCCCCAAATTATTGGCCTTGTGCCTGTATAAGAAACCATTATTATTAAGCACCAATGCGGTGGATTGGCCGTATCAGTCGGAGGCCATGCTTTGCAGCAAAGAGTTACAGCCCTTTATGGTTTGAGTTCATATCCGGCCAAGGTTAACTTTGCCTTTCATCCTTACGGGGTCGATAAAATAAAGTACTAGTAATGTACTGGGTAATTTGCTGGCCTTGTGCCAAAAGTAGAAACAATTATTATTAAGCACCAATGCACTGGGTAATTGCCGGTCCTGTGCCAAAAGTAGAAACAATTATTATTACTATGTTAATTATGTTCACACGCGGATATATATATATATATAAATATTAAAATGTTCGAGGAACAAAATAATGAGATAGACAGAGATAAAAAAATATATAAAAAGAAATAAAAATAATATGTGGACGTTGAAAACTTGGGTAGTGCTTTTGTTCCGCGTGTGAACATAATTAACATAGTAATAATAATGGATTCTACTTTTGGCACAGGACCAGCAATTACCCAGTGCATTGGTGCTTAATACTAATTGTTTCTACTTTTGGATTATCCATTTATGTCGAGACTTGACACCGTACGGTAAGGGTAATTATAGCAGGTACAGTGAACTTTTTAAAATTTATTTTAAAACTTTTTCTTATTTGCTAAACCTTCATTATATATATATATATATATATATATAATGAAGGTTTAGCAAATAAGAAAAAGTAAGGGTAATTACAGGGTAAGGGTAATTACCGTACGGTGTCAAGTCTCGACATAAATGGATAATCCATACGGAAATCCATTGAAAAGGAAGACTTTCGTTAGAGGGTTCTTTTCGCTCTGAGAATATAAAATTCCCGAGTTCAAATCACGAACTGGCGCCATTCAAAATTGTTCCCAAGATGAGAGTGTATGATGAAGAAGCAATTATGTCTAGTGCCGTGTGTAAAGTTAGAAGGAAGGGGCGGAAAGGTCAATCTACTGCCACTAGAAATAGCAGCAGTTAAAACGACCAAAATGTTATCTCAACCAGGGGAGAATAATAATAATAAGGCATGTATCCCTATATGCAAAATACATATAGGGACACATGTATTATCAAACCGTATGCCAATGTGGTTCTATGGCAGGTTAATAAATTAACGAGCCAGAACATATATAATCAAGGTTTAGCAAATAAGAAAAAGTTTTAAAATAAATTTTAAAAAGTTCACTCTACCTGCTGTAATTACCCTTACCGTACGGTTTCAAGTCTCGAAATAAATGGATAATCAATACGGAAATCCATTGAAAACGAACTGGCCCCCGAGATGAGAGTGTATGATGAAGAACCAATTCTGTCTCGAGCCGTAAATATATATATATATATATATATATATATAGGAAATTGTTTAAGACCCAGAGCTCTGACGTCGGTGTCTTGAACATTTTCCTATTACCCACTCTACTACCCTAAGTATTAAGTACTCTGGTACGTTGTGGTCCAGCTTGTTCCTTACCACACTTCTTTCGTTACATATATATATATATAATCAAATTACATGTCTGTATAAAGCTAGCAAACCATGACACACTAGGGAAATTGCCTTCTAATGCATACAGTTGAGGAACAAAATAATGAGATAGACAGAGATAAAAAAAAAAATATAAATACAACTAAAAATAATATGAGGACCTTGAAAACTTGGGTACCGCTTTTGACCCGTGTGTGAATAAAATTAACAGAGTAATAATAAGAATAATGATTTCTACTTTAGGCACAAGGCCAGTAATTTGTGGGGAGAGGAAAGTCGATAAAATTGACCCAGTGCGTGACTGGCAATTTATTTTTTCGAGCCCGTAAGGATGAAAGGTAAAGGTAACCATGGCGGGATTTGAACTCAGACCATAAAGGGACGTAACTCTATGCTGAAAACACGGGGCCCGACTCTCTACTGATACTCTCAATCCACCGCCCTAATAATAATAATAATGGTTTCTTATATAGTCACGAGGCCAGCAATTTTGGGAGAGGGGTAAGTCGATTAAATCGACCCCAGTGCGTGACTGGTACTATATTTTATCGACCACGTAAGGATGAAAGGCAAAGTTAATCTCGGCGGGATACGAACAATAATAATAATAATAATAATAATAATGATAATAATAATAATAATAATAAGAAGAAGAAGAAGAGGAAGGGAAGAAGACGCACGTGGTGGTAGAAGGTCATGAAACCGCTCCCGTAAGTTTTTGATTTTTAACATATTTAAATCAATTGTGAAATAACAATTCTTAGTACAAATGATGCATAAATCACCGAATCAAGTCTCATAAAAATTCGGATCCATAATATATTGTTATATCGCTCAAATATTCAATTTCGTATGATATATTTTATATTCAAAAAAGAAAATGGTTATAAATGGAAGAAAACCCCCTTCTGTCTACACTATATAGAACAGCCAAATAACAGCAATTTCACCAACACCAGAAACTAGATACACCACCTACCCCATCACCCTGCTGTGTACACTAAATATAACAGCCAGATAACGGCAATTTCACCACCACCACCACCAATCCCAGCATCATAATAATAATTACTATTATTATTGTCTCAAGTTTTAACAAAATGTTTAATTCCAATATTAAGAGAATATGTCAACACATATATTAAACATACGCGACACAAACGCATAGTACTACAGATCAAACAAAACTAGTCTATTCAACAAAACTCAGTAACGACAACGCCACCGCCGCCACCACTCCATCCATCATTGCTGCCACTATCCCATCACCGCCGCCACCACTCCTTCATTGCTACCACCACTATTCCCCTGTTAACTTAAGAAAGGGGAAGGTGGCGGTATCACTAGACAAGGGAGGGGCTAGCAAAAGATATAAATAGATTGACTTATTGACCCGGCCACCGGCCAAACGTCAATAACTATGGCACTGCTGGCTCCCCCCTTCCCCACCAACAATATAAAAAGCCCCAGCACCACCACCGACATAGCCAACAACAATAACAGGCAACTTCAGCAAAAAGTATATTATATTATTGTAATGCACTGGGTAATTGCTGGCCTTGTGCCTGGAGTGGAGACAATTATTAATAATTTCATTCTTAAGTCACGCAATGCTCACATTAAGGAACCACTCATGATAATAACAATTCAAAAAACAACAAAAAAGAAAACCCCGTGACCAAGAAATACCGGGATGGCGGCCGGCGGGGAATAGCCGTGTCTCTAGGGGAGAACGACCCCTCTAGTCTTGGTTGACACTCGTTCTAGAAGTGGTAACACAAAATGATTACCCCTTGGCGGATAAGGATAAAACGCGACAAAATAAAGTAAATGTCTAATGATAAAATCTCATACCGGATCGGCCGTCACCTGGGTAAAAAAGGGCGCGTCCCTCAGAGAGGAACCAGACTGGGGTCGAAAAATCAGCTAATAGGTTCAAACCTGCCCATCACTTCGGAGCTGGAGACCTCCCATAACCGGAATACTCCTACTGTTGGCCCTCCATGCTCACCACCAAGAAATCCAAAGAAAAAGAGAGAAAAATGGTCTAGGGAAGATAATAAAGAAGTCCTTGAGGCTTTCTAGACTGCCATGTACTACCCATCAAACACATCGAATACAGAACAGAGATATATCAACTGGAAAAAGAAACATCCCGAAAACAGAGGCTATATTGACAATAACAAACTAGCCAATATACGAAGAAATATTGTAAAAAAAAAGTTACTAACTGATATAGAAATTGATCAGATCAAGCTATTAGCACAAAGTCAGCGAAGGGAAAATGAAACATGTGTCAGTGAAAACGAGGTAAATTGTAACACTTCGAATCCCAGGGTTGGGGCGGAATCACTGGCAACAGAACAAATTAAAGAAAGGATCGAAAAAGTGGAGAGAGTGCATGCTCAAGATGAAACTCCAAATGAAAATAATGAGATCGTAAATGATAAAGAAATGAATGAGAATGAACTTGTCAACTTGAAGGATGAAATTATGATCGAATGGATGAAAATGAAAGAATCTGACATGGGGCAACGAGACACCCTCCCTAAGATCCAGAACTCCAACCAGAACCAAAAGATAATACACAAGACTAACATAATTCTCAAAAACATTATCATCACAAACAAACTAAACATTACTGATTTAAATCATCTCTATTATACATCGGTTAAAGTCACCACTCCCGTATGTGGGGTGACGATGAAAAAACAAAGGAATTCCCACAAGAAATCTACTTGGCAAGAAAACATCAATCGCCAAATAAACCTTCTCCGATCTGACATAGACATTTTAACAAACTATAAAGTAGGTGAACATGTTAAACAAACTAAACTTAGAAAATTGAAAAGAAAGTACAGTATAAAATCAACAAGTGACATAGACATGCTGATAGAAATAATCAAGCAAAAAGTGTCGGCCAAAGCTGCTCGTATAAGGCGCTTTGAAAAACGATCTAGATTCTATAAGGACAATAACATGTTCAAAAACAACCAAAGAAACTTCTACAGAAAAATTGGCAAGTCAACAATAACTGCTAAATCAATACCACCCAAGGAGCAAGTGCAAGAATTCTGGGAAAAGATCTGGGCCGAAGAAAAAGTTCATAACATACATGCCCCATGGATAGACAGACAAATGAAAGATACAGCTCACCTTGAAGAACAAATATGGGAAAATATAACAGTTGAACAGTTGCGCTTGGCTCTAAGAAAAACCAGCAAATGGAAATCCCCAGGAAAAGACAAAATACAAAATTTTTGGATAAATGCCTTCACAGAGTCTCATGAACTGTTAGCCCAACTTTACAATGAAATAGTTAAGGAGCCAGAAAAGATACCATCATGGCTAGTTAACGGCATTACATTCCTGCTTCCGAAGAATGATGAGACAAACAATCCCAAAAATTACAGACCGATAACTTGCTTGACCACAATGTATAAAATTTTAAAATCAGTCCTAACTGAATACACATATGACCACCTGATAACAAATGACCTATTTCCCATTGAGCATAAAGGGTGAAAACGAGCCTCATATGGCTGTAAGGATCAGCTTTTGGTTAACAAAATGATACTGGAAGATTGTCATAATAGACACAAAAACCTATCAATTGCTTGGATAGATTATAAAAAAGCATTCGATAGCTTGCCACACAGTTGGATTGAAAAATGTTTAGAGATTTTCAAAATATCCCCCGTTGTCAGGAGGTTTTTGTCATTCAGTATGAAGACATGGAAAACGACACTCCTTTTGAATAGTGAAACAAAATCACTGGAAGCTGGAGAAGTTAATATTAATTGTGGAATTTTTCAGAGTGACTCTTTATCACTGCTTTTATTCTGCATCGCACTTATACCATTAAGTAAAATGCTCAATGAAACAAAACATGGATATAAAGTCTAAGACAAAACCATTAATCACTTGTTCTACATGGGTGACCTGAAACTATTTGCAAAAAATGATGAACAATTGCAAGGGCTATTATCCACTGTGGAGCAGTTCAGTGATGACATTAAGATGGAGTTTGGACTAGATAAATGCGCCAAAGCAACGTTCACCAGAGGAAAGCTGCTGAAGAGTTCAGACATTAATCTTGATCGGGGGAATGTGATAAGAGAACTTGATCAAGAAAAAACTTACAAATATCTAGGTGTTTGTGAAGGAGACGGAATCAAGCACTCGA
This sequence comes from Eledone cirrhosa, assembly GCA_964016885.1. NCBI lineage: Eukaryota > Metazoa > Mollusca > Cephalopoda > Octopoda > Eledonidae > Eledone > Eledone cirrhosa. Next base: position 230,486,534 of record OZ024741.1, read on the forward strand.
CAATGAGGGAAAGGATAAGGAAGGAATGTTACCGCAGAGTAAGAGCAATCTTAAGAACGGAATTGAATGCAAGGAAAAGGATCGATGCCATAAACACGCTTGCCATACCAGTAGTAACCTACAGTTACAATGTCATCAACTGGTCAAGCACAGAGATCCGTAGGCTCGATACAAAAATTCGAAAATTCTTAACCATGCACAGATACAGATAGAATATATCTCCCTAGGAAAGAAGGAGGACGCGGGTTAATCCAGTTAGACATTGCGTTGAAAACTGCAACAATTGGATTATCTACATATCTAAGGGAATCACATGATTGGATGATCAAACTCGTTTTGAAACACGAAAGCATCAAAAGATCATACTCCATTACAAAAGATGCACAAAGATACAGTAATGGACTACACATTCCAGAGGTCCCATTTACTGCTGAAATGGAAAACACAGAAAAAGCAAAGCAGGTAAAAGTAACTGCAAAGAAAGAACTGCTACAGAAACTGGCTAAGAAATGGCAAGAAAAGCCTCTGTATGGAAAATAGCCAGAACGAGCTAACAATCCTGATGTTGACAATACTTTAACCCATCAGTGGTTGGCATCCTCTGGACTGAAATCGGAGACTGAAGGACTGATTATATCAGCACAAGATCAGTGTCTGCCAAAAAAAATTACCAAGCCAACATAAAAAAAATGGATGCAGCCCATTCTGCCGTGTATGCAAAAAACAACCAGAGATCATTGACCATATAATTTCAATGTGCAGTCCTATAGCTCCAACCGAATACCTAAACAGGCATGACAGAGCTGCACAATACATACATTGGATAATGTGTAAGCATTTTGACCTGCCCCATCAAAAGAATTGGTGGGAGCATCAACCACCTCCCATACTTGAAAAAGATCACATCTCAATCTTGTGGAACTTTAGCATCCAAACAGACCGAAAAATAGATGCAAATAGACCTGATTTAATATTGAAGGACTTTAAAAAGAGGGTATGCCTGCTAATTGATATGTCCGTTCCAATAGACAAGAATGTATCTATAAAAACATTTGTAAAATTGAGCAAGTATAAGGACCTGGAGATAGAAATTGGAAAAATGTGGAAATTGAGAACTAAAACAATACCAGTGGTTGTAGGCGCTCTGGGAATGATACCTAAGGGGTCTAATGATTACTTATCGCAAATCCCAGAAAGCCCGCGTATAGGAGAAATACAAACGATAGTACTAATGGGAACTGCCCATATACTAAGGAAGATTATGTCAATATAAGTACATCACAAGTCTAAACACTAAAGATGCATGTGTGAGTATGTATGTTCTTTCTTGAACATGGCGGATCTTGTTGTCTCTTGAGGTCACTGGTTGTGACTTGGTGATAACTCGTATGAACATAAAGCAAGATAAATGCAACTGTAATAATAATAATAATAATAATAATAATAACAACAACCAGAAGATGCTGTTTGGACAGCTTGAAGGGAAAGAAAGAGACAACGACTTGATCCCTGAGGCGGAACAAACTAAGACATTCTGGAGGGGAATATGGGAGCAGGATGTTAAACATAATGACCAGGCAGTGTGGATTGAGACAGTATAAAAGGAGATTAGTGAACAGGCACACCAACAAATTGATTTGAGTATCACAGTTGAAACTCTTAAGGGGCAGGCCAAAAAACTAACCAACTGGAAATCACCAGGCCCAGATGGTGTGCAGGGGTATTGGATTAAAAATATAACATCCCTCCACCCGAAACTGACAACCATGTTCAATGACTGCTTGATGTCAGGTGAGGCACCAAAGTGCTTGACAAAAGGTATCACAGTTCTGGTAATGAAAGACCGAATCAAGGGTAATGATGTTACCAACTATAGACCTATGCCATGTCTGTCCGTAATGTGGAAACTGTTGACAAGCATTATGTCTGAGGAAATCTACCATCACCTCCACACAAACAACTTGTTACCGGACGAACAGAAAGGATGCCGAAAGAGGTCCCGTGGTACAAAGGACCAGTTACTTATTGATAAGATGGTAATGAGGAATTGCAAGAGGAGACACACTGGTCTTGCCATGGGATGGATAGACTACAAAAAGGCATTTGACATGGTGCCTCATTCTTGGATCACCAAAAGCCTAGAGATCTTCAAGGTGGCAGATAACATCAGACAGTTGTTGGGCAAATGTATGAAGTCCTGGAAGACAGAGTTAACATCAGCTGGAGAATCCTTGGGAGGCGTGAAGATCAAGAGAGGTATCTTCCAGGGAGATAGACTCTCTCCTCTGTTGTTTGTCCTTGCCCTGATGCTCCTGACCATTATACTGCGAAAAATGAGAGCAGGATACAATTTGGGAAAGGGAGAGCTTACCATCAATCACCTCCTCTTCATGGACGATCTTAAGCTCTTCGGGAAGAGTGAGTACGAGTTGGATGTGCTTGTTGACACTCTCCGTATTTTCAGCATTGATATATGTATGCAATTTGGTATTAGTAAGTGTGGAGTCCTTGTGATGAAGAGGGGTAAATTGAGCAGAAGCAACGGAATCCAGGTACCAACATGTGAGATGATAAAGGAAATTGACACTGAAGAAGGATACAAGTATTTGGGTGTTCTGGAGGCTGATGACATCAAGAACAAAAAAATGAAGGAATTGATAAGATCTGAATACATTCGGAGAATAAGGAGCGTATTAAAGTCACATCTCAACAGTAGGAATGCCATAAGTGCAGTAAATTCCCGAGCTGTGTCTATTACTAGGTACAGTGCGGGAATTCTGAGATGGAATGTTGCTGAAGAAAAAGAAATGGATAGTAAGACTAGGAAGCTATTGACTATCTACAACATCTTCCACAAGAGGAGTGATGTCTATAGACTCTACTTAAGGAGATCTGAAGGTGGAAGAGGTCTTATCAGCATAGATGACTGTGTTCAGATGGAGAAAAACAACCTACACAAATACGTGACTATTAGTAAGGAGCCAAATGCTCAGAATTGTACTGAAGGAGAGGACAATAGACCATGGGATGTCTAAGGAGGAAATAACAACAAGGAGAAGAGCAGCCTTCAGGAAAAATCCCTTCATAGTACCTTCTTTGAGAAAACTGAATTCAGAGATCCACAGACATGGAATTGGTTGAAAAGAGGAGACCTTAAAAAGGCTACAGAAGGAATGTTAATGGCTGCGCAAGAGCAGGCCCTCAAAACGAAGTGGTTGAAACACCATATTTACTAGGAGGAGGCTAGCCCACTGTGCAGGATCTGTGGAGAGAGAGAGGAGACTGTGGCTCACATTGTATCCGAGTGTAAACACGTAGCCCAGACTCACTATAAGGGATGGAGACATGATGTGATGGGCAGGGTGATCTACTGGCACCTATGCAAAGTAAACAATTTACCACATTCTGAGAAGTGGTATGAGCATAAGCCAGTGTCGGTGATAGAAAACGATCAAATGAAGTTGCTGTGGGATTTTATGATACAGACGGACAAAAAACTCGAACACAATAGACATGACCTGGTGTTTTGGACAAGGAAAAAAGATCGTGCCTGATTGTGGATGTGGCCTGCCCATTCGACACGAGAGTGCAAGAGAAGGAGAGGGAGAAAATTAACCGATACCAGGACTTAAAGTGGGAGGTAAAAAGGATTTGGAACTGCCATGAAGTCAAAGTGGTCCCAAAAAGCATGCTTGCTGGGAACAGCAAGAACCCCTCGATACGCCCTGAATATCAGAGGCTGCAGGTAGCGGCTTGATATTCATATCAATAAACTTTCCAGTTAACTAACATCAATGACTGAGACTCAAAGAACAATAATAATAATAATAATAATAACTGTTTCTAATCTAGGCACAAGGCCAACAATTACCCAGTGCATCACTGGTACTTTATTTTATCGACCCCGTAAGGATGAAAGACAAAGTCAACCTCGGCGGGATTTTAACTCAGATCGTAATAATAATAATAATAATAATAATAATAATAATGATAATACATATATATATATAGAGAGAGAGAGATAGGAAAAAGTATGGCCCCGACGGCAGAGCTCGAGCCGTTTCGATGGCTATTTGTGGTCTTGTCCAGAAATAGCCGTCGAAACGGCTTGAGCTCTGCCGTTGGGGCCATACTTTTTCCTATTTCCCACTCTACTACCCTAAGTATTGATTACTCTGGTGCGTTATGGTCCATCTGGTTCCTTACCACAATTCCTTTGTTATATATATATATATATATACCCACATAGGCACGCACACGCAAACACACACACACATAGATATATATCAATATACGTAACAATTCTCCAGAACAGCCACGTTACATGGCCTGCTTATAATTCTACACAATTGTTGTTGCCGAAACACACGCACATATATACAGAAACCTATAAACACTCGTGTAAAAGCAGACATAAGTACAAATATGGACACACGCATACATACACACATTCAAAGAAACATACATTCAATCATACAGAAACAGGCAACCGATGCTAAATGTAACTATTACAGGATGGTCAACATCGTGTAATGAAACACAGTATTTATAAAAGTATTATTGCAAGTAAATAAAATGCAACTTATTAATAAACTTACCATATTTTTGTGTGCAATCGTCGTCTTCACATATTTTTCGTGGCTCAGATGCGACGCAATCTCCGATTGTTTTATTGCATTTACCTTTAATGTATAAAGAAACACATCATTTTATCAATAAAGAGTCATAAAATCCGAGTAGAGAAGGCATCGGATCTTTTAAAATTGATGTCTTTCTAAGCGTTTTAATCCTGCGGATCTCACTGGCCACTAAATTCGTAATTTTAAATTCCACGGATCATTAATATGATTTAAAAAAAAAAAGATAAATAAAAAAAAATAATGATCAGAGAACTTCCATTCTATTAAACAATACGGAAACGTACGTGTGTCATATTGTCGACAGATGATACATATGTGTAAAATTCCTTCATGGGTGTTAGTTCTTTGCTGAGGAGAAACATTTATTAGGGGTGTTATAAGATATATTTTAACCGAATATTATTTTTGTATTAATATTAATAAAACATAAAAAATGCAAATAATCCGAATTTTTCTGCGGACCACCAACATTTTCTCTACCGGTTGGTGGTCTAAACGACATTTGTGGAAGCACATGTGGTTGTAATTTGAAACTAAATGTGAACTCATTTTAATAGACATGGTTACATTGAACATTTACTGTTGAGATTAATATTTATATCAAACATGAATTTAAACATGAACATTATATAAACACATCAACTATTTGTAATAATATACACTCTAATTCTTGACTAAGGTGCTATGAATACAATGTAAAGGGAGCTTAATGTAAAGGAAAATTGATCAGTCTGTACCATGAGCGTTAAGGATTATCTGCTTACTTTGAAATGCCGTCAATAGTTCTCAACAAATCCTCTCAAAATTTGACACGGCTAACTAAATCCATCCATTAACAAAATCTTCAAGCAGTGTTAGGCAGGCCTCGATTTTCGTTCCATCATCAACGACCAAACGGTCAACTAGTTTGATCGAAATTTAAACGGTGGCATCACTTGCAAAAAAGCCCAATCGAGAGAGCACTTTGCTGATTGAGCGTCCTGAGTGAAGCCTCTACATCTTATCTAATGTAGTCCCAAATGCTTCTTCCAGCTTCTGTTCTGGTCCCTCTCCACCAATTTCTTTTACTTTCTGCATTTCCCCATTCACAGCCCTCTTCCCAGCATAGTGTATAAGCCAGAATGATCAGTTGTTGAGCCAATTTTGATGAGATAAATATATCTGCAGATAGCCACCTAGTTTGAATGTGATATGGAAACGTCAATTGGCTTCCTAGATTGACTTTCAGCTGCAAGTCAGAGACCGTATAGAGAAAACTCGTTCTTGTTCTTGACTGAAGAAGAGATTAAGAAATATTATCAATTTCTATCGTGCACGGGAGTGTTTGCTTGTGTTGTTGCCAGTAGCTAATCTCTCTGCAAATTTCATTAGGCAAGCTGTCATTGCACCTGTGAGAACAGCCTTCTGCAAGTGTTATTCTTCCAGCACAGAAAGAGCAAGAGTTGTCTTGATCGTGATACACGTGTAAGGATTAGTTAGGATTGGTAACGCATTGTAGAATGTGTGGGTAAGGAACTGAAGACGAAGAAAGTCTGCCTGCATGAAGTTAGTCCACGTAATCATGTGCTGTGCTGCACTCTCCCATTTTATTCACGTATTCTGCTGCCCAAACCCTACTGAACTGTTAATTCACACATATTCTAGACCTACCTTAGAATTATTCCAATACCTCCCAGCCATGCTCCCTGATTCCCGCACGAAGTATATTTTGCTTTCAGAACAACTGTGCCAATTGCACCACTATCTGTGTGTCATTTTCTACTTGTTTTCATCGTGATTTCAGCAGATGTTACCTTTGTTCTATGGAGTCGCTGTACTGCAAGAGTTCTCGCTCTTGCAAATGCAAAATCCTCTGTGATGCTACAGAATGGCAGCTACAAGATGTTAGTAATCTCATACATTACTGCACTGTTAATGCTGCGGGAAAACGTAACCACTTGCGCAGAGTGTCGCTGATCTCCCAAGGTGCTCCATTCTTGTAAATTTGTCTGTTTAGAATACCAGAGGCCAGAGAACGCAAAAATAGGCTTACTTTTTTGTATAGCGTGCCCTTTAATCTGCTGGACATGATTGATGTCACGAACTTGGTAAGCCATTCTTCACTTTCTTTTATGAATTTTTAAATAACAGGAGACCCTTGGAAAGCGAGTCAAAGCATTTTCTTGGACAATTGAGCTGTCAGGGTAATTCAGGACATGAAAAATTGGAATTAGTTGACCATGTTCCCTTATTTCAAAACTATATACCATGACATTTCAGGTTTGAACGTCATCCTCGCCATGATGATCAGCTTCTCAACAACCTGAAGAATACTCCTGCTATCTGGGATTAATGTTGTTTTGACGATATTATGAATGATATTACTGGGGGTGTCATATTCCCAACTTCGTCAGAGGTCCCACATACTGCACATCGGCTGAGTTGAACACCATATTCATTGAAACTGCAAAAAGAATAACGGTTGTGGTGCAACTTGTTATTATTCATTTTCTAAGTCAGCGCCACTCTTTAGAGGTGACCCGACACTCAACATCTGTGTTGCAGTAATCCAGGATCAGATCCATACGCCAATACATCTGTACAAACATCTATTCATACATACATCTATCTATCTGGGCGGGTAAAATTCATGTCTCGGATATAACTCCCTTAATTTAATTTTGGATATATATATACGGCCCCTTAATTGTAGAGCTAACTCAGTTAAAAGGACTCGGCTGCTATTTATAACTGTCGATAATCCTATTCACGCCACTGGGATGACGCTGGTACGATGTGTGTAGTTTTAAAAATGCAACACGTGCGACGGGTCATTCGCAGATTTGCATTTGATGTGTAAACACAGATAGTTAAATCTTCTCCCTTGCTGAAGATCGGCATTTTGACTACTGTGAGTTTACGTATTAATGGTGAACTATATTTCTTTAATGAAATATATACTAGCAAGATTAATCATTTTAAAAGGTATCTATATTTGAAGTTCTAGTTAAACTTTAATTAGATACCTAACTAGCTGTGTGTGGTTACATACTTTACAAATTATCCCTGTGATTGTTTCATATGTTTATTTTAGATATATATATATGTCAATCAATTTCTAGTTGATATATGTATTTATATATATATATATATATACACAGGAAAAGAGTCAGGACCCCGACGGCAGAGCTCCGGCCGGTTCGACAGCTAGATCCTAACTAAGACAGCAGTATTAAAACGGCGGGAATCTAGCTGAACTTATCAAGGGATACAGTCCATATATGGACATACAGTCACAACAAAAAAAAAGCAGAAATTGTTGTTTTTCTTGTCTGTCACGGGGAGGGGTCTATGAATAGGATGTGATGTATATGGTTAAGGAAGTAATTTGTGCAAAGTTGGGTGTAGTACTGCAGGAACGTTTAACAATGTTTCTGTTGATGATATTGTGGTAGCGGTGTTGGAATGGGAAGTGTTTATCGATAAGTCTGAAGAAGATCTTCCCAATTGGTGTTGCAACTTCGGCATTGTGGGTAGGGTTGAACCACATGCACGCACACACATGCACACACACACACACATACACATACACACACACACACACACACACACACACACACACACAGATATATACATATATATACACACACATATATACACACACACACACACATACATATATATATATATATATATATATATATATATGTGTGTGTGTGTGGAGAGCGAGGGAGAGAGAAAGGGAAAGTAAATAAGAGATAGAGAGATTGTTGAATCATATAAACCAGCACAAATGATTAATGAAAAGCATCAATTTCGACATGAACGTTGTATAAACCGAAGTAAATATTGGGACAGTTAATAAACAGAAATAAAATGAAATAATATAAATATGATTTGCAAGCCTACCGTTTGTAAAAATATCTTCAATTGAAGACAGTATTAATATTGTAAAGTAGTAAATGATTACAGTTCCAACACGCATATTTTAGATGTTCTAACATCAAAACTTTAACAGGATCTGACAATGTGAGATATAATTAGAATATTTACAACAAAAACATATGGGATAGTTAATAACAACATAATAGCTATTCTTATCTTTGATAAGAAGTAGTCATAGTTGTATTTATATATATATAACTACACACTTATGTATGTATGTATCCGGGAGAGATGACACCTTAGCCTTTGTCAAGGCAGAATTCTAGGAGAAGGAAAACTAACCCTGATGGTATCCAATGATGTTGACTTGTTCTTCTTTTTGGTAAATATCATCTAGGTTAAGAGAGTGGGACTGGCTTTGTGCAGTGCCTTTGCTCACTATAAAAGCTTCACGGCACATGCATTGCTTTATATCTGGAGATCTCTCTGCACTTGTCATCACATGGTACCATGCGCCCAGCACTATGTGTCAGTAATTGTCACAAGTGTAGTCTTTGTCCCAGAGTTTTCAAGTCGCTGGCTGGACTAAAAAGTCACACTTGTTCAGCACATCGGTAGGGGTTCTCATACACGGATATAAAGTAGTGGCCGTACTCGAAAACGAGTTGGCAGCCACCATGTATGTATGTATGTATGTATGTATGTATGTATGTATGTATGTATGTATGTATGTATGTCGTTCTAGTTTTATAATTTCACAAATTTTTGCCAATAGAGAGAGAGAGTCCGTTTCTAACATAGACACAAACCTCTCTCATTGGAATTTACACAATATCAAGTAGGTAGATATGTATGCATGTCTGCATGTCTGCATGTGTATGTATGGATGTTATTGAATGTGTGGATGTGTATGTTTTGAGTTGTATGTGTGCATGTGTGCGCTTTGTATCTGTACATGTGTATATGCAGTTATTAGATGAAACATTTTTGGAACGTTTTACATAATTTTTAATGTTCCATTAATGGATTGTATTTGTTATTTCCTAACTAGTTGTGTTCTTTCTGTTCCTGTGAAGCCCAGCTTCTCGAGATTTGTATTGAGGCAGTTACTAACATATCCCAGTCCCTCAATAATCACAGGCATAAATCTGAAGGTATAATCAGGGTAGAGTATCTGCAGATTTCTCATTAGTTCTGCATAAATATTCTTCTTTTCGCTAATCTTTGATATTGACATCTGCTTGGCAGCTAACTTCCACTACTGTGCATGCCTTCTTTTCCCTGTCGCAAATTATTATATCTGGTCTGTTATGCTTGCATTTTATTGGGGCTTCTACTGGAACATTCCACCAGAACTCTTTCATATTATGTATATGTTTGTCTTCCACATTGGTGAAGGCGCATGGCTTGGTGGTTAGAGCATTGGGCCTGCAACCGAAAAGTTGTGAGTTCAATTCTCGGACCGCATGACGTGTTGTTTCCTTGAGCAAGACACTTTATTTCACGTTGCTCCAATTTACTCAGGTGTAGAAATGAGATGACAGGACTGGGATTCCTATCATTAAATTAACCAAGTGAGCTGTCACACACTTCCACATTGCTGTAGCATTTAATGTGTTTATTATCGAGGCTATCTTTTCTACGGATTGCATTGTACAGTGTTTTGGCCACTGCATCATGACTCATAGGTAGATAGTACCACGATGGCATCTTTGGACAGCTGCTTATGACATGGGTGACATCTTCGATATTAATTCTGCAGTGTCTGCACTTGTTATCACATCTAGATGTTTTGCCTGCATCCCTATCTCTTTTGTGAATCAGGTATTTCGTGTTGATTTCCTGTTCTGTATATAATTATGTATATTTGTATGTATGTATATATGAATGTATGCATGTATATATGTACATATGATTGCATCTAATTATATATGTATATATGCATGCATCAATGCATATTGAACTATTCATGTGTTCATGTGCCTATATATCATCATGCTATTTATCATTAATAAAGCGGACGGGCAATAATTGTGATGATGGCAGTCGTTAGAACGCTGGATATTTGTTCCGGGTCTCCGCGTTCTGAGTTCAAATTCCTCCGAGGTCCACTTTGTATATATATATCGTTTAAATTTGTATATATATATATCGATCGACTCTCGTCGAATCGGACCGAGGAAACAATGTTTCTGTCGGTCTTTCCAGTTGCTAATACTACCTATCGGTCGCAACTCCAGGTAGAAGGAGCAACGTGTCTTGCTCAAGGACATAACGCGTCGCCCGGACCAGGAATCGAACTCACAACCGCAAGATTGTGAATCCAATTCTCTAACCACTCAGCCACACGCTGATGTATGTATATATGAAAAATTGAAAAGAATATCCACACTTGGATAACAATTTTATTATGTAGATCTAATAAGACCTTTGTTAACGTCGGTATACAGTTTTTAAAAACTTGTTTAAATTTCTGGAGAACTTTCTCGCATGCATCAGTGGCGATTGGCAAACTGATCTGAAGTCATGTTTTGTTTTTGTGTATATAAAAATGTTCGGTGTGCGTCTGGGGAAGTGTTAATGTGGTGTAAACTACATGTCATCTTTTGATGAAAAGAAAGGATCTTATGCATTTTCCAATATATATATATAGAGAGAGAAATGTGTTTTCCAATATAAAAACTGGAAAGATTAGGATGAAACATATGTAAATTAAATTATAATATAACTGACATTGTTTGGTAATATATTTAACTGTATATATACATACATATATATATATATATATATATATATATATATATATATATATATATATATATATAGTATTAATATATAAGAGAACAAAGAATCAGTGTTACATCATATACATAATTAATATGTTTCACTGTCGTTCAGCTCCAGGGACGATCTATTAATAATCGAACCTATGCTGGAGTCGGAAGCTCCTCAAATATTTCTGATGAAGTGTAGTATTTTATGCAATGCTTGCGATTGAGCATAATAATACGCAATCTGCGCTAGTAGACTGATGTTGTACTGAAACATATGTTAAAGAACGGACTCTAATTAAATTTTTCTTCTCTAACCTCTACTTCATGCCTAGTCGTTTGTTTTTCCTATACCTTTAAATTTATATATATATATATAATTTATATATATTGTTCTCTTCTAACCTCTACTTCATGCCTATTCATTTGCTTTTCCTAATAATATACCTTTAAATTTATAATTACTCCGTGATCTTCCGCTTGGATACTGTACATTGAACTCTTAAATTGAACTGCTACCGTATCTCCTGAAGAGACCATGTCGAGAAAAATACTTTGGTAAGCAAACTTCCTTGTTTACTTTGTTTGTACATTGATTCACACAAACAAATGTTAACCTTACATACCTTCGTATATATATATATATATATATAAGATGAAATAGAAAATGCAACTGGCGTCTTTTTTTAAAATATGAATTTATTTGGTTCCTTTACCGGTTTCGCAGTTCTTCTTCTTTTCAAAAGTAGAATTGAGATGGAGGGTTTGTGGTTTTCTCACATCTATATATATAATATTATGTATATATATATATATACCGTTAATAAATGAAATAAAACAAAACAAACACAGGAATGCAAAAGTACAGAGTCTTAAAATTACGATATAATTGTACTAAAATATGAATACGTTAAGCCTGGAGGAAGTGGAGGCGGGTTCAACGTTTCGGACAGAAGTCATTCTTCAGAAAATGTTGGATAGGGAGAGAACAGGTATATGTATGAGTAGTATGTTTATAGATAGACATGTCTGTGTGTTCATGAATATTCACGTAAATCCAGTTCGGACGCAAAGTCGTTGCTGCGAAGTCAGGAAAGCCTTGTTCACGACGGAAGTGAGGAAGCGGAGAGGTGTGGGAGGTCGTGGCGCACGCAGAGTTGGGAGGGAGCGTGTATGTGTGTGTAGCTGTAAGTACGAAGAGGTGGAGTGGAGCGCAATGTGATTTGGTATGGTGATAATGAGCAACAGTAGATGGCCGATAAGATGGAGTGGGGTTAGTGGTGTTAATGGGAGGGGTGCAGTTAGTTTGTCCTGTAGATAAGGTGAAAGTAGGGTCATATCGGCGTGGCAGCTAATCTGTTAGCGTGCGTGAGTATGTGTGTGTGGCGTTTTTTCATGTTTATATGAATATGAGTGTCTACGTTTGTGTGTATGGTAATGTCGGATTGTAACGTGGTAGTTGTGTTGAGTATGTGTATTGGGGTGATATAGGAAGGAATTGTGAGTTAGAAGAGGGTAAGTAATGTTAGTGGTTAGTGGGGTGATTAATGTTTATCCTTTAGTACTTTAGTATATTATTCAGTGTTGAGCGGGGTATAGGAGGAGTTATGTCGTAGCAGACTAACTGGTGTAAGTGTGTGGGTCGGTGTAGGTATGTGTATGTGGAATTTAGACCGTTACCGGTACAGGTTTGGAGAAACAAATCATGCGCTGCTTATGTCTAAGGAATGTGTGCGAGGCTCCGGAGCACGCAATAAGGCCGCAGAGGGTGAGGTTGCGAGGGGAGTGTCCGGCGGAGGAGAAATGTCGAGCGATCGGTGACCGGCTGCTGAGCCGGATGCCCCGGAATGCTCAATGAACCTGTCCGCTAATTGCCACCCTGTCTCTCCGATGAAAGCCGCTCCACATAGCATGCAATGGAGCCCGTAGACAAGTCTGGAGGTGTAGATGGAGACGGAGATGTCCAGGAAGTGATTGGAGCGGATGGAGATTGAGGTGGTGAAGTCCAGGACGGGTAGAATGAGCAGAGGAAAGAGAAAAATGTCGAGCTGTTCCGGGTTAGTGAGGTGGTGACAATGTAGTCATCAATGTAACGGCCGGGGAATTTAGACCGTTACCGGATGGGGTCGATGTATAGGGCTAAGATGTGGGCGTCAACGTAGCCAACGAATAGGTTGGTGTAAGTGGTGGCCCGTTCTTGTGCCCATGACCATCTCGGTAAATTGTTGGTAGAACTCACCCGATAAGGAAAATCCGTTGATGGTGAGGACTATCTCGGCGAGGCAAATGAGGGTGGAGGATAGGTATAGAGTGGAGTAGCGAAAGTCGAGAGCGTGTTGAAGGGAACGTAAGCCATCGGCGTAGGGGATGACCATGTAAAGGGATTTGATATCGAGGGTGAAGAGGAGGGGTTGTGCCGGGTGGAAAGGTATAAGAGAGTCGGAGATATAAGAGTCGGAGAGTGTAGTTTGTGTCGGTTATGTTGGAAGGGAGGGCAGCTACTAGGTGTGCGAGGATGGAGTCGAGATAGGCGGAGATGAGTTCAGTGGGGCATTTGCAGGTGGAGACGATGGAGCGGCCAGTGTTATTGGGTTTGTGGATGTGGGGGAGGAAATATATGGTGGGGATGCGTGGTGTGCAGATGGTGAGGTTGGTGGTGGTAAGAGGGAGGTAGTAACGAGTTGCTATAAGGCAGAGAGTTCTTGTTGCTGATATTGAGGGGTGGCATCAATACCTCCGTCATGTAGAAGTTGGTGCGCCACACCACAAGGGCACCGCCTTTGTCTGCCGGTTTGTTTACGATGCTGTGGCAGTTTCGGAATGAACGGAGAACAGTGAGTTCGGCCCCAGAGATGTTGCTTCGTTTAGAGCGTTTACTTTTATGGTACCTCACGCTATGACAGGCATCGACGAAAGAAACCATAGTGCTGAACATCCCAGGTGTTGGGGTCCAATGAGATGTTCATCAGCGAATGGCCAGGAAGTGGTCCGAGCCATTCGGAGCCGGTGGTGTGGCATAGAAATGCGCCTGCATTTTAGTGCGATGGAGGAACCGTTCAATATCTACACGAGTGCGAAATATGTCGTAGTATATGGTGTAGGGCATGAAGCGTAGGTCTCTACTGAGAAGGGAAAGTCCACCACCTTCCCTCACGTTTCTTTCTCTCTCACCTCTATATTGCTAATTATATTACTCGCACATATGTATATATAGTATAATATAGATATAAATATACACACACACACACACACACACACACACACATATATATATATATATATATATATATATATATATATATATATATATATATAAACGTTTGGAGTTGGAAGGCCAAGACAATGCAGGTATGTATATAGAATATAAATACAAATGCAAAAGATATTGTTGATAATTAGTCTTTTACCTTAAATTTATTTGAATATCCTTAATTTTAGAGATAATATCTCTTCTTCGGAGGGAAGTAAAGAGGTTAATTCAGTGTGCTAATTAGCATGCCAAGTCATGCTGACAGGATATAGTATAGAGATTCCATTTTATCTCTAATGTCAAAGAGTCAAGGTGGATAAAGAGTTGTCTCCATTTAGAAGGGTTTTGTACATGTATGTTTAAGTGTGTAGGAGAATACGTGAAGGCGTAAGTATGCGTGTGTGTGTGAGTGTGAGAGGATATGTCTATATGTAAATGTGTGGGCTAGATGCTCTATCGTGTTAAAACTGGTCTTTGTGTGTGTATGTGTGTGTGAGAGAGAGAACAAGTGGTGGTGTAAGCGTGTGTGTGTGTGTGTGTGTGTGTGTGTGTGCATGTGTGTGTGTGTGTGTGTGTGTGTGTGTGTGTGAGAGAGAGAGGGTGTGTTAGTGCGGGGCTAGGTGGTCTATCATGTTAAAAATTGGGTGTTGAGTTCTAGTCTATTATTGATTGGTGGTTGTGTTTTGTCTATAATCAGTGCTTCTTTAATTCTAAGATTGCCGAGCTTTCTATCCTTAGCTTCTATCCTAACTGTTATATTTTTGTCGTTTTTTTTTTGCATTTCACTAGGTGTTTCTTAAATTAGGAAGCGTTAGTATTGAGGTTTTCTTTTATTCTTATGTCTGGTGATCAAGAGTATAATACATAATTACATAAACGGAGAAAGCTATTAGCGATACTCCGACCAATTTTCAACTCACTCAACAAACATTAGGAAATACCGGAGTATATTCCTAATTAAAAACTTGACCACCTAACGCGTTGTGTTGTTTCTTCGACGTGCAGCCCATGTGTGTGTGTGTATATATATATATATACACCCACACACACACATGGGCCGGCCGTCGAAGAAACAACACCACGCGTTCGGTGGTCAAGCTTTGCATGGAACAGATGACCTTCATATAATCTCTCTCTCTCCCTCCCCCGGCTGGCCCTACACATGCCTGTAAACAATTATTTTCTGGGTGGGTAGTTCAACAGCTCTACCAGTTCACTAACACAAAGCCCAATAGCGAGAGATCAAAGGTGACGGGGACAAGTAAAGGGTATTACTGGAAGTTCTTAGCTAGAGCTCTACACTGTGGCGATCATCAGTTGATGGCCGTTCGTGCACAAAATATGAGTAATTTGTGCTGTTCGTGTCCTTTGATGGTGACAAAGCAGGTCTTTTTAGACATAGCACTGCTTTCCTTACGCAGGGAGGGGGCTTTTACAGGAGCCCTAAATAAATGCATACACAATGCTTTAACTTGGCAGTCAACCGCAAATGTCTGGTTATCCAAATACGCGGTCAAAACAAAAAAGAAAGGAAAATATTTAACTTTTGGTTCCAAGACAGTGAATTCAACTTGGAACGAAGATCAGCTCTCATCCATAATGCACTCAACAGATGCAGTGTTGATATATGTGCATTAAATGAGACCTGACTCTCTGGAATGTCCCAAATGGAAGAAGTGAGAGAGGGCTACTCAGTTTTCTGGGTTGGAAAGAGTGAATATGACCGCCGTCCACCGGGGGCTTGCTTTGTCATCAGATCTGACATTACCAAATCCCTAACATTAATCCACAAAGGTGTTAGTGATTGCATAATGACTCTGTCACTGGATTTGGAAAACAGCATCTCTGTTACGATAATAAATTGCTATGCCCCAACTCTCTGTTCACCTGAGCATGAGATTGAAATATTCTACGACGAGCTTCACACAATGGTCTCCTCTGTTTCCAACAAGAACAAGCTGATCCTATTGAGTGATTTCAATGCTAGAGTTGCAAATGACTTTCAAACATATCATAACGTCCTTGGATCTAACGAAGTTGGAGCTATGAACGCCAGTGGGTTTAGTTTTCTCTCACTCTATAAAGAATTTGATCACGTTATCACTAACAGCTTCTTTCAACAACGTGAAAACCATAAAACAGGATGGTTCATCCTAGATCCATCCTAGATCCAACGTAGTGTAAAATTTGAACAAAGTAGGTTGATTAATGTGGGAGCTAGAGCCGAAAAAGTGGAAATTTGAGACTAAAATTTGTATTTTTGAATATTTAAGCGGCTGCCACGCTGTCCCTGAACAACAAATGCACAATATAAAGCGAGTACAGGATGTGCAATGATACATTTTATTTTGCTTTAAAATTTGAACGAAATCGGTGGCAAAATGTGGGAGCTAGAGCCAAAAATCATATTTTTCGCTACCTAAAAAAAGGTGACACCACTATTCATTTTTATCTGCAGAATGACCCCGGAATAAAAAAACGATGTGCTGATACATAGAAAACACTCCCCGATGACTAATCTATGAGCCTGTAAAGTTTCATGAAAATCAGTCGTAAGATGTAGGCCCCTATAGGTAATACACAGACACACAGACACACACACATACTTAAATTTATATATATACATACACACACACACATATATATATATTTATATATATACATATATGATATAATATAATATAATATAATATAAGCAAGTATTGCACCAAGAAAAATAGAACTTCGATGTGAAGAGATGAATTTATTTGCTTTGACATATGTTTCTGTGACTATTATAAATTATCTACATAAGCTGGCTACAATATATATTGTTCGTTCAATCATGTGCAATACTTAATTATTTATTATAATTGATCAGAAAGCTTATAGTAGTGAAATTCAACTATTCACTACGAGGTAGAATTTAGTAACGAGATTTTCGTTTCAGAAAATATAAATAAGTGAAAAATAGTGTGAAATACAGTCAGTGTGATAACAGGAGGAGGGGGAGTGGAGGTAAAGAGTTTCACACTAACAATCCGTGTGGTGTGAGGTGGAACAATTATTCTTTGACCACTGTGAAGCTTCTGATGTTTACCATATATGGGGGTAGGGAATGTATAAAGAGAGGGACAGAGAAACATAAGGTAGAGATTAAGTGTAGGCTAGAGTGAGTAAAGAGAATAGGAATTAAGAAAATGGGATTGTTTTGAATACTATTGAATCCATTGGGTGTGAGAAATTCAAATGCCACAGTTAATGTATCAAATAGGATATAGTAAAACCTAGGTATTAGGGATCGGATCTTGTTCTAGTCCAGTTTGTATTTAGCGAAGGTTTTAGAAATCTTGTTCTTCTATGAGCTTCAAGAACAGATAGCATAGCTTATTAGTTACCAGATCGTTGTAAGGGGGATTATACTATAGGTATAATTTTGTGCGGGATCTCTTTTATGTTTTCTTATTAGCAGAATTATTATTTGTCTCACCACTGCGGGGCTTTGAGCCGTTGGTATTTAAATTTGAAAGTTTTGTGTGGTATGCTTGTGATGTTTTCCCATTGGGTAGTTGGACTTTTCCTCGCATGGTGTATCTGTAAGAAATGTTAATGGTTCATCAATACCGGCCCTAATTAGAGCAGCGTTGTAGTAGTCCCCATGTTTGTTGAAAGAGGAGATTGTTGAATCTGGAGATCGTAAGGGATACATTTTTAACAATGGAGCTAGTGATAGTCCTAGGATGGTTAGACCAACGATTAACATAATTTAAGTTATCATTAGATTAATGGAACGGTTCGTATATGCTGGACTTAAGGTCGAGACTCACATCTACAAAGTTGATTCGTTTAAGGCCCATGCGTTCAAAGAAGAATCTACTATCATTCCTTCTTCTTTCCAACTGCTGACCATTGAAGATCTTAACGAGTAGGAGAGCATCATTCCTATCTATTCCTCCTTTGAGGTCAGGGAATTCTAGATGTATCATGTGCATGAGTTATGTTCCTACAAGATCCGTAACTTGGGCCGAGTCACTCGAACTCATAATTATATCGATGTCGTTTCGCCAATCCTTACGCATCCTGTACTCATTGTCAAACATTATGATCGAACGTATAGCAGTTAAAATTATACAAACTTCATTTCTAACAATATTGTGCATCACAATTATAGGCGCCTTATTCAGAAGGACATGAATAATAGTCATCTATGTCAAATTGACAGTATATTTTGGAAAATATCATATATTCTCACTAGCTTTGAGCGTTGGCAGGCAAACAGTAAACATCACTGATGAAGGGTAATCACCCAGAAACATTAGTGTCTGCTATTCTATATGCTTGTCAACACAAGTGTCAGAATGAGGGGCTCATTCTAATGACATGGCTTAAATAAGAGACTGTTTGCATCATTGCAAACCAATCGAATATTATTATTAATATTCGAAAAACTCTGATTATATATATATATATATATATATATATATATATATATATATATATATATATATATATATATATATATATATATATATATGTATATATATATATATATATATATATATATATATATATATATATATATATATATATATACAATAGGTTGAAAAGGTAAAACACCAGAGAGAGATATACAGTGCGCTATCAATAAAACAGGGAATTGCGAGGGTCTATGGCTCCGTTAATTTATCGTGATATATATATATACACCAACACCAAAGCCCAAGTCATTACACCTGATGGGATGACATAGTTCTTTGAGATACTGGCTGGTGTGCTCCAGGGAGATACATTGGCTCCCTACCTTTTTATCATCGTAGTGGACTATTGTATGCGCCTTGCACTGGAGAAACACCAGGACTCTGGCTTTACTGTAGCACCGGCTCAGAGCAGGAGAGTTAGGGCGAAAAAGGTATCGGATGCTGAATTTGCCGACGACATAGTTTCGGTGACAAATACAGTGATGGAGGCAGAGGATTTGATGCGGGAGGTTGAGACTGTGTCGATGAGTGTGGGGCTGAGAATGAATGAGACTAAAACAAAATATCTGGTAGAGAATGTTGAGAGGCCAGAGGGGATCACTAATGTAGGCGGGAAGCCGCTAGAATTGGTTGAGGGCTTCCTGTATTTAGGAGCAAAGTTTGGGAATACGGAAGATGATGTGGTTGAGAGGAAGAGCAAGGCCTGGGCGGCGTGCCACAGCTTGAGATCGGTGTGGAAGTCGGACCTTCGTAGAGACCTGAAAGTCCGCCTTTTCATTGCTGTAGTGGAGTCTGTGCTGCTGTATTGGTCTGAGACTTGGACACTGACCAAGAAACTCACTCAGATGGTGGATGGGTGCTACACGAGAATGTTGAGGATGGCTCTGAAGATTAATCAGTATACACTGAGGATGAAAAACTCAGAGCTGTATGGGAGCATCCCAAAAGTCAGCTCAATAGTGACACAGAGGAGACTGAGGTTAGCTGGACATGCTCACCGACATCCAGAGTTGACATTGCACTCAGTGCTCCTTTGGGAGCCCCTACATGGACACACTAGAAGAGGAAGACGAAGGTTAACGTATGTTGATGCCCTAAGGACAGACACTGGTCTGTTGGAGACGCAGGACATGGCAGCGATAATGAGGGACAGAGACCACTGGAGAGAACTCGTCCACGGATCTCGGGAATTTTACCCGCCTTAGATAGATAGATATATATATAGATATAATATTTTTTTCGATCGACTTTCGTCCTATCGGACCGAGAAAACAATGTTTTCGTCGATTTTTCCAGTTGCTAGTACTACCTATCGGTCGCAACTCCAGGTAGAAGGAGCAACATGAAATAAAGTGTGTTGCTCAAGGACATAACGCATCGCCCAGTCCAGGAATCGAACTCACAACCTCAAGATTGTGAATCCATTTCTCTTACCACTCAGTCACACACCTTCGCTGTACATACATACATACATGCATACATACATACATACATACATACATACATACATACATACATACATACATACATACATACATACATACATACATACATACATACATACATATATATATATATATATGAAAACATGGCGTGCTGCGTGGTTGCAAATGGGTTACATATGAATAAATTTAGTCCTTCATTAATGATCTTCCAACCTTCATTGGTATTTCATCGCTTTAAAGACCATACACCTTCGGTTGGTGCGAGTAACGGCTAAAGAAAGTCGTTGGGACACGTAAATAAGGGGAACGAGCGAGACCGTAAACAATCAAAGATGGTAATGCAACGAAAAGTGAGGAAGAAGGAGTCAAGTCCCTGAAATCGATGAACATATGTTCTGTGAAATCGTAGACGAGAGAGAATAAAGACCATCCGACCTGGTCGAAGTGTGCGTGAGGAAACAATCGCGCACAGGTCAAACGGGAGGAAGTAGGAGAGGGGGTAAAAGTTAGAGGGGTAAAAGGAAGTGAGAGATACAGAGAAAAGGGGAAGCAGTCAGAAAGAAACAGACGGATCACAGCGGAGGAAATTATATATGCATATGAAAACATGGCGTTCTGCGTGGTGGCAAATGGGTTACATATGAATAAATTTAGTCCTTCATCAGTGATCTATATATATATATAGTAATAATAATAAATTTGAAGACTAAAATCCAAAGAGGGCTCGATAAGGATAAAAATATATCAAATATATAAGAAACGCAGAGCAAATATTTATTAAAATAACAGATTAAAGTTTAAGCAAAGAATCGGTAAGGGTGAAAGCAGCGATTCTTTGCCAAAACTTTAATCTGTTATTTTAATAAATATATATATATAGCGAAGGCGTGTGGCTCGAATCTTGATATATATATATATATATATATAACTTGTTTGTGTACGCACGCAAAGACCCCATGTGTCCACCAGCCATGAGACCTGCATCATGTGCAGGCTCTTACCCAGTAGCTTAGATCACCAGTCCCCATGTATATTATATAACCATATGCACCACAGCCCTTAAGTAACTTTACTCACACCCCAATAATGTCCGGACCACTTCTGCATCCTTGTCATGTATATATTCCTTTTTTCCAACATTTTATTTTATTTTATTTTACTTTATATTATATTATTTTATATTATTTTAATTTATGTACATACAAGCATTTTTTATATATATGTGCCACCCAAGTTATATGTGATTAGTGCAGGGATACTATGCGGCTATAACATTTATGCATATTGTGCATGCACTTTCGGGCTTATATCGCCACATGATCGGGCTGGGTCCAAGCCTCAAGAACGTTGTCCCATATAATACTATGTGCACCATTGCACAGCTGCGCGTCTGTGTACGGATGGGATGTTATTCATCAAGTATGCGCTCTCGATATGAACATACGCGGGTACATGTATGTATGTGCGTCCACGCAAATATGCATGGGCACGTGTTGCACATGTCTGGGTGGATGTATTTGTATGAACATGTCTCTGTGTAGATCTTTCTTTTTTTCATCTGTGTATATATGTGCAGCGTCTTAACTATACACGCTTCCCTGAGTACAGTGTGTGAGTGTAGATATGTGTATATTTATCAAAAATACCTTCGAAATAACTTTTTTTGAAAGGCTGTTCCAAGCATTCATTTAAAAACGTTCTTTGTACAGATTTTTTTTATCTTTGAAATATATGTTTTAAGGTATTCCGAGGCTGTGTTCTTGAAATGTTATGGTTTTAAAATTGGTTTTAAAAGTTCCCTCCAAGCATTATTTACGGTGATTATCGCATACAATACAGTTGCGGGTGTGTACGTGATCGGTGTAGACGAGGGCGCCTAAAGACAGGGAAGACGTCGAAGAGCCGCCAGCAATTCAAGCATACAACCCCTTACCTACTACAGTAGTAAATCCGATCTAAGAAATAAATTTGATTGACAGGTGGAGAATGAAAAGAACCACTTATAGTGGACAACTATGAGTGGCTAGAAATATAGTTGACGTGTACAAGACACGTGGGAAGACTCTCTCTCATCCCATTCGTCAGTTGTGAGAACATTCCTCAGTCAAAGATCTATAGAAATATTTTCTGAGGCAAGACAATAGTAGTTGTTTTTGTTTAAGTACAGCTGACCCCTCCATTGTGTTGGTAGTGGTAGTGGTGTTAAGGGGTCAGCTGGCAGGTCAGCTTTGGTTTGCTGCAGCTATGTTCAGAAGAATTTGTGTGTGGGGGTTAGCATCTATCCTGCCAGCATTTCACGTGGTGCGGTGTGCCAAACAAATAAAAAAATAAAATGCGTGTGTGTTATAACCAATATCAATATGTATATATATATATATATATATATATATATATATATATATATATATATATATATATATATATATATATATATATATATATATATATATATATATATATATATATTAAAAAATAGAGGTGTGATACACGAGTTGTGATATATTAGATAAAGAAAAAGAAAATGCTGACAATTTTTTTCCAGTGAAAAATAGTTTAATTAGGAATAAGTATAAATTAGTAATAATTATTAGTTAGTATTCATTTATAGTTTTAAGTTTTTAACGGCTACACATTTCTTATGCTTTTCAAAAAAAAATTTGAGATAGAGGGCTCGTGATTTTTGCACGAGAACTCTATCTTAAAATTATTTTTGAAAAGCATAAGAAATGCGCAACCGGTAAAAACTTAAACCTATAACTGAATACTAACTAATAATTATTACTAATTTATGCTTATTCCTAATTAAACTATTTTTCACTGGGAAAAATCTGTCAGCATTTTCTTTTCATTTTTTATAATATATATATATATATATATATGAACAAGTATGACCCCGACGGCAGAGCTGAAGCAGTTTCGACGACAGTTTCTGGACTTGTTCCTATTACCTTAAGTTTTGTTTACTTTGGTGCGTAATGGTCCATCTGGTTCCTTACTACAATTCCTTCGTTATATATATATATATATATATATATATATATATATATATATATATATATATATATATATAATGGAAAAATTTCAACAGGGACAAAACAGAGAGGCAGTACAACGAATGTTTATTAATTTCACGCTCTGGAGAGTGGGGTGTTGGTGGGGGACGACGTTTCGGGCATAAGCCCTTCCTCAGGTGAGAAGTGTGTGGGAACAGAGTTCAAAGGGTGTGTAGGGGAGTGGTGGAGATATATATATATCTATATCTATATATATATATATGTAAAAGAAATCAAAGAACGCCTATATACTCATACAATTTGTATTTGCTGTCAATGTTTCATCCATACCATGAGGCAGGAATCATCAGAGCTTTATAAACAAAAATACAGTCCTGAGTATAAGCTCTACCAAGCTTAGTCACATGAACATTAGATAAACAGTAGAGGATAATAAGAGGGAGATCGGAAATTGATAGGAGGGAGAGAATGCGTAATGGGGTTGTTATTCAACATTACAGCTACATATGAGGATATAGGCAGATTTTCTCACAAGAGGCAGAAGCATGTGAGGGCACACAGAAACAAATAAAGCATTTAACGATAGTTAAAAAAATAAAATAATAAAGTAAAAGAAAAATAATAATATAAAAAAGATAAGTAAAGTAATTAAAGAAAGTTAATTAAAGCACATACAAGCCAGAGGAAGTTAACGTTCGTCACTATATAGAACAGATGATTTAGTTTTCCGTGACTTAGAGTAATAGAAATACTAAGAGTCCCCTAAGGTACCTTCAGAAAGTCCAAAGGGGATTTTATTCCTCCCAATAGTATACATAATCAGGGTGTACTTTTAGGTTACGGAATTACGTGGACCAGGGGTGCTAAACCTTCACATAGACAGTCACCACATCAATACAAGCCAAACACAAACAAAGCAGGGTTAATGCTGAAGCAAATAATACACAACAAATATGGTTTAGTCCCTGTAAACGGCACATCTGTCGCGGAGTCACAACATATGTAATCCACCGTATAAGTCAATCCATTCGGTTTTATATGCCCCGATTAGCGAAGAGTTATAATATAATTAGATCGTTCGTAGATGGTAATCCGGTCTAGAACTTACAACATATGTAGATCGTCCGTAAAGTGTAATCCAGTCGCATTCATATGCTCACCAAAACATATCAGCACATATAGTAACATGTGTTACAGGCTGATGTTACACATCAAAAAATCCTCACATGTTTAAAATTCCAGACAGGTGTGCTATATATCCAAGTTGCAGCTCCAAATTCCGTATAGCCAAATTCGTCACACCCAATCCAACCGCGAGTGCGTCCAAATAATGCCAGATTAAATGCAGCAGTAGTTCCCCGTTGACCAAACGCGCACAGCACGTAGATTAACAATCAATACAAAACAGAAAATAACACAAAGTGCTCAAATCAGTAAATCCACCAGGAACCCCAGTATGTTCATTAGGTGAGGCCATACCCATACAGGCATACAATAATTATATAAGACAGCTCACGTTCCCTGCAATAATCCAGGAACTCAACTCCACAAAAATTAAACACAGTCGCTACACAGTTCGTTCCAAATCCGATAGCTATATACACACTAATCCATGACATAGAAGGCACATACGGGGTGTTACTCTATTCAGTCACCAAATAATGACGTTTCAATGGCAGAGAAATGGGGCCTACTCTATCATGTCATCCATGAGGCTATTTAATTCGAAATGCCACAAAAATTCGATCACCAACTGAGTTATCACACTGAATCAATAAGATTCGTACTAATAAAGACTATATTATTATTATTATTGGACCTCCAGAATTGTCAAGTGGGTCATACCAAAGACTATTAAATCGCGGTTAACGTAGGATATGCCAATAAGCCCAAGGTTAACTTTACTAATTCTATTATGGGGAAGTGTTTATACAGGGTCGGGGTCAAACTGATAGTATAATATATAGGTGCTATGGTAAAGGGAACTTTATTTAACCAAAAGGTGCAAGTACGGTGTCCTTTACCTCGGCATGAGTCGCATCTATTGCCAAGTATGGGGACCAAGCAGTGTACGCATGTCGCGCAGCAGGAAGGGTCTATCAATGGAACCAGATACACCCATATGGGTCTGTGGGACCAAGTCAAATGGGGCGAGTAGTTGAGTTACCTTCCGCATAATAGCTATGGGCTGTTATACCCGGTATAATACCATCCGCCATCAAGGGGAAACAATTCTTGGGACGCTACGCTATCCATCAGGGACCCAAAACTCAACAAATTAAATTTTGAATCCCTGGCCCAAACGGCGGCAAGGCGTACATACACACACCAGTAACCCTCGAGTTGGGAGCTGATGGGTTGTGTTACTACCCAACCGCTGTGGCAAAAGGGAAGCCACGAAGTGTAGGTCACATGGGGGTCACTACAAGGAACTTAAACATCCGTATCGTGCGCTGGGCTCACCGGAAACTAACCAACTGTTAAGCAATACACAAATCCAATGGAACAAAATGCCCCATTGTCATACAAAATTGCATACCGAGGGAGGTCCACAGGAGGAAGCTAATTGGTTAAGGTAATAGAATTATGGAGGCGGGAAGTTGAAAGAGTGCTACAGGGTTATTGAAAAGGGAGGAATGATATCTCGGCGGATCTAGGTAATTGGCTTAAAGTGGTAAAAGGAACTAAGATTCATGTGTATGCAAAAAGAAAATATTTTTGATTTCCTATAGAGCGGGTTACATCTAGAGTATATTATGGCCTGAGACTCTAGAAGACACAGGTTACAAGTTTTGCTCGGGGGGGGGGGGGGGGGGGGGGGCAGTATGGCGTAGATTTAGTCACCTATCTCCAATTAAGGGTATAATCAATACTACCATTTTTTTTTAAAATAAATATATTTAGCCAGGGAAGTGATATTCCTGAGCCCTATCGTAATTAAAAGTATATTTGTGGGAGTTGTATCTAGTCTTAAATGAGGTAGAAGTAGATCCAACATATGTTTTGTTGGAGGTTGCCGTTACAACATCACATGCATAAACTATGTTTCTCATGAGGCAATTTCCCTTCAAAGGGCAATTTTCGCTCCGTCTACAATTACAGTTGCGGTGTGTGTTGCTGTTCGTGTCTTGGGAGGGCTGGTTGGTAATACTTTCCGGATATAGTATTTGTTCTTCCGAGGTGTTGCTACCACCATCAGGCGCATCATTTCCCAATGTGTTAGGTTGCTGGTGGTTACTTACAGCTTTGTTGGTGTCGAACCCTACTCTAATTTTTCCTATTATTAGTGCGTGCTAGGTGGTAGGCTAGGTTTGGGTAGTGGAGTAAGATAATTTAATCGTATTTTTATTAATTATACTATGGTATCTACTGCTAGGCGGGACATTCTTTTCTAGGATTAAGAAGAAGGTTTTGGGAATGTTAGTTAAGATTTCCGAGTTTTAGGGTGGGTTAAAGTATGTGTTTAGTCTTCTTCTATTTTTTCTATTTTTCCTCACAAGAGACGGGTTACTGTTAGAACTACCATTATCCCTACTGCCGTCAATATTATTGCCAAAATATAGCTGCTGTGAAATTCCCTCACTATTTTGGTCACTACTCACATCAATAACTCCACTGTGCGTTGAGATTCTAGATCCCATCATACCGCTATTAGTGTTATTAGCAGGGATATGGGGAGGGTGCACAACAGGGCCATTCTGTGGGGGCAGGGCCGAACTATTCCCCATAGGAGTCTTACCCCTACTCCTATTTCTATTACTATTATTATTCAATGACATATTGTGCGTAATTATACTATTTGGTCCAGCATGGGTGGATTGGTAGCTACTAGGTATGTAATATAGCTTATTCCTATAGTTGGACTTTGCTAGTGCATCATTATAATATTCAACATTAGAATAAAATACGTCCTCGTTACATGATAAACGGCTAAACCTATTAGATACGCCTGTAATAATTGCATTTAGTACTGATTGAGGATGGTTAGAATCAGCATTCACATATGTCAGTCTCTCATTAGGTTTATGATAAGGTGTGAAGATCTTATTTTCTAGGTCAAGTGTTACATCTAAAAATTCACTGTTTTATTATTCCTATCTATAGTGATACTAAGGTTAAAACCTTTAAAGTATTTACGCAGGTCCTTCTTTGTCCTTTCATGTATATATATGTATGTATGTATATATATATATATATATATATATATATATATATATATATATTATGTCAGGTCACTAGTTGGTGCTACTGGTAACATGTATCCCAGTACAACCTGTCCCATGGTCGGGTCGTTGGCGACTAAACTGGCAACCCCACCAACGTTTCTTGGTGAGGAGGGTGACTTTGGACATCCTGCAGGACTAAAAACAAAACCTGTCAAAGGGCAAAGGAGCTCTTAAGAGTCAATGGCCATCCAAAATCACCGGGTGAGATGACCCCTTAACCTTTGTCAAGGCAGAATTCTAGGAGAAGGAAAACTCTGATATAACACCTGCAACCCTGATGGTATCCATTGATGTTGACTTGTTCTTCTTTTTGGTAAATATCATCTTGGTTAAGAGAGTAGGACTGGCTTTGTGCAGTGTCTTTGCTCACTATAAAAGCTTCACGGCACATGCATTGCTTTATATCTGGAGATCTCTCTGCCCTTGTCGTCACATGGTACCATGGTCCCAGCACTATGTGTCAATAATTGTCACAGGTCTAGTGTTTGTACCAGAGTTTTAAAGTCGCTGGCTGGACAAAAAAGTCACACTCGTTCAGCGCATTGGTAGGGGTTCTCCTACATGGGTATAAAGTAGTGGCCGTACTCGAAAACTAGTTGGCAGCCACCATATATAAATATATATTGCGGAGGCTAAAAAGAACACAAGACTTGCTGAGGAAGGAAATCCTTTGTTCAGTCGTCAAAAACCATTAAATTGCAGACTCCTGCAAGCGGAATTTGTCGATCTTGGATTTGCAGAAACCTAGCGCTGATGTTGTATGCTGTATGTGATGTATATCGTATGCTATACGATATGCATTATATATTTTGCAATCAGCCTCACCGTTTTGTCCAGGTCAGTCTCAAATCTTTTCCTGAGTCCTGTACTTTCGTTGCTCTAGTGATGCGGCTGGACTGCCGATCGCTATATTTGATTTGTTAAGCTGTCTAAACGTATTGTTATTACTCTGGGGTACTATTCCCCATCCGAGTCCTAAAGCTATAGACCGAATTTGCATTCGTTAGCTTGGCCGCAAACTAAAGCTTCGTTAATGCTGTACTAAAATGTATATATATATATATATATATATATATATATATATATATATATATATATATGTCTGTATGTATATATATATATATATATGTCTATATGTCTTAATTGTAGAGCTAAATCGGTTGAAATGGCTCGGCTGCTATTTATAGCTGTCGACCACCATATTCACGCCAATGGGAGGACGATAGCATGTTGATAGTAGTTTTAGAATTGCAACATGTGCGACGGGTCACTCGCAGATCTGCATTTGATGTGTAAACACAGATAGTTATTTCTTCCCCCTTGCTGAAGATCCAAGATTTAATTACTGTTACTTTACGGATTATTGGTGAAATGTATTTCTTTAATGAAATATATACAAGGAGGATTAATCATTTTTTAAAAGGTAATATTTGAAGCTCTAGTTAAACTTTAATTAGTTACCTACCTAGCTATGTTTACCTACCTAACTATGTTTACACACTTTACAAATTATCCCCTCTGATTGTTTCATGTGTTTATTTTAAATATATATATATATGTCAATAATTTCTAGCTGATATATGGATATATATATATATATATATATATAGGAAAAGAGTTTCCATAACTAGATCCGAACTATTACCCACTCTACTACGCTAAGTATCGAGTACTCTGGTGCGTTATGGTCCACCTGGTTCCTTACCACACTTTCTTTGTTATATATATATATATGTGTGTATTAAACATGATGTATATATTTATATTAATATATAAACATGTATATTTATATACATATGTATATATGTATATATATATAGATAAAGATATATGTACATATATATATATATATATATATATATATATATATAGATAGATAGATATATAGATATATATGTGTGTGTGAGTGTGTGTGTGTATGTGTGTGAGTGTGTGACTGTGTTTCTGTGTGTTTATCGTAGGCCACCTTCGTTCACGAATGACTATGGTTTTGCACCTGGAAATTTACTCTCTACGGCACAAACCTGGGCCAGGTAAGTTTGTAGGAGACCAGCATTCACCTTTCCATGCCAGTCTTCCTTCTCCACACCACGGAAGTTGTCCAAAGAAAAGGCAATGGCTGATAGATCTTGGAATCTCTGAT
This sequence comes from Eledone cirrhosa, assembly GCA_964016885.1. Lineage (NCBI taxonomy): Eukaryota > Metazoa > Mollusca > Cephalopoda > Octopoda > Eledonidae > Eledone > Eledone cirrhosa. The sequence continues at coordinate 230,516,344 of OZ024741.1, forward strand.
GTCAGCTTTGATGGATCTTGGGAATATTTTAAAACCCATCTGTATAGAGTTGAGGCTGCTGTAATTGGTATTAAGAAGACAAAACACAGATAAAGTTTTGAGGATAATGATGCTACATTCACCATGCTCTCCACAATGAAGAGAACAAGCTGAATGATCAGTGGTTTTTGCCGAGGGCCCAGTAAGGACCACTATTGAGAGAGCCTCCAAAGGGTCAAATTCAAAACTGAAATGTAAAACAGGAAATATGAAGAATAACTGCTGGTCTGATATTTCAGCAGAGATGCAGAGTGCTTATAACTGCAGAGACGTGAAAGCATTATACAGTACAATAAGGCACGTTTTGGTCCACAGCCCTCAACCATCGCACTATTGCAATCAAAAGATGGGAACGTCCTCATTAAGGATACAGCAGGAACCATAAATCGGTAGACAAACACTTTAAAAGGTCTTTTAGACAACCCATCTATAGTTGAGGACGAAATCATCAATGGATGGCTGCAAAAGGACACTGTAACGGAGATGATGAATTATCCAACCATTGATGAGATAAGGTCTACTATCAAAGAGATAAACATAGGGAAAGGACCAAGTTTGGATGGAATACCTATTGAGCTGATCTACTTTGGAGGAGACAATGTTTGTATGGCCTTTCGTGGGCTAGTCTTATCTCTATGTACCACAAGAGTGGGTAGATATAATTTTGCATCTGATTTACAAAGGCAAGGTCACCAAGACCGAATAAGGTGATTATCGTGGTAAAAATCTGCTCGAGTCTGTAGGAAATGTCTTATTCCAGATCAAGCTGAATTGTCTGACAAAATGCATCTGCCCTAGTGTCATCCCTGAGACCTAGTGTGTATTTAGAGCTGGGTAGGTTACTATGTACATGATTTTCTCAGCCCGTCAGCTTATGGAGAAATATGTTGAGCATCACGTGCCAATATAACAAGTATTTCTTGACGTTACCAAAGTCTTCGGTACTGTTATTCGTAGTGCATTCTGGTTCATATTAGGAAAACATGAATGTATTTTGGGAGATATTCAAAATATTCCGTCAAAATATGAAAGCAAAAGTGAACTTCAATGGGACCCAGAGCCTGTTACTGTGGAAACCGACGTCAAGCAATGTGACATATCTGCATCTTCTCATTTCGCTATCTACTTTTCCCTGCTGCTGGCATATGTCTTCCAATAGTTCGAAATCGGTGTATACTTGCGAATTAAAACCGCTGGCAATGTATTTAATCTAAGATGGTTTAACACATTTGGCACTCCTGTTAGTAAAGTCTTGTATGATGATGCTGCAGATTTTGTGGCACACACGGTAGAGTATATGCAATTGATATGTGGACAACTTCTCTAACGTATACACTGTTTAGGGAATACATTTTAGTATAAAAAAGAAAAAAGTCATGCACAACCCAACAGTTGGTGAAGTGTACGTGGAGTCAGACATTTTCGTGAGAGGATCAAACATCAGGTGGTGAACAGTTTTGTGTATCTTGGAAGTGCACTTAGTAGAGCTAGTACTCTTGATGTTGAAATAGATCACAGGATTGCGAAATCGAGTAGTGCCTTAGGGAAGCTTAAGAGGTGAGCTTGGTCAAATTAGGGTATCACAGGTAACACAAAAGTCTCTGTGTACGGGGTCTGTGCTAGTACAGTCCTGTTCTACGGATACGAAACGTGGACAACTTACAGGCATCACCTCAGTCAGATGGAAATATTTCATCAGCATTGTATCCGAAGTATCCTGAACATGAAGTTACAGACCAGATGCTGCTGTACTTGAGAAGGAAGGCAGCACCAGTTTTGGGAGGAGTGATATTATGAACCAGATGAGTTGGGAACGTCATGTGATCAGAATGGAAGAGAGAAGGCTGCCTAAACAGTTATTTTATTGGGACCCGACCAGATGAAAAACCACAGCATAAACCAGAATACAGGGACATAGAGCACCTCTTCTTGAAACATAAGCAGGGTGGCATTGGCCTAACATCTGTTCAGACAGTATTTGAGTGTCGCAATATATCCCTCCGACAATATCTACGAACCTCCGAGCGTAGGTGCCTATCTATTGAACAAGTATGTCTGCATGAAACAGATAAGACCATGAGAGTTGAGAAAAAAAAATATACTTCCTGCATGGTAATCAGAAACTCACACCCTAGGAAATTGCCCAGCAATACCGCAGTGAATTCATGGAGGGAAAACTGTATGCTTATCATGCATGGGTATTTTGCCATGGATATGTTGCCTGATAAGCAAAGTAGTCTATCTTGGACCAGCAACCACTATATTGGCTGTCACTTTGAAGGATACGATTTCACAATCCAAGAACAGGAAACCAATACGAAATAACTGATTCACAAAAGAGATGGAATGCACGCAAAACACTTAGATGTAACAACAAAATGTTGACACTGCAGAATTAACATCTAAGATGTCAACCATGTCATAAGCAGCTGTTCAGAGATGTAATCAGGGTAGTATCTACCTATGAGGCATGATGAAGTGGCCAAACAACTATACAATACAATCTATATTAAAAGTTACAGCAGTGTGGATGACATATACATACATAATATGAAAGAGTGCTTGTGGAATGTTCCAGTCAAACGCCTCCCAAAATGTAAGAATAATAGACCAGACTTAATGATATGGGACAGGGAAAAGAAGGCATGCGCAGTAGCGGAAGTAAGCTGCCAAGCAGATGCCAATATAATATTAAAGATTAACGAAAAGGAGAATATTTATGCAGAACTAATGAGAAGTCTGCAGATACTCAACCCTGACTATACCTTCAGATTTATGCCTGTGATTATTGGGCCACTGGGATATGTTAGTAACTGCCTCAATACAAATCTTGAGAAGCTAGGCTTCACAGGAACAGAAAGAACACAACAAGTTAGGAAATTACAAGTACAATCCATTAATGGAACAGTAAAAATATGTAAAACATTCCCAAACTTCTGCATCTAATAACTGCATATACACATGTACAGATACAAACCATATGCACATGCACACATACAGCTCGAGACATATACATACACACATACAATAACATCCATACTTGCACACACATGCATGCATGCAGACATACATACATATCTACCTAGTTGATGTTGTGTAAATTCCAATGAGAGAGTCTTGTGTCTATGTTAGAAACCGACTCTCTCTCTCTATTGGCAAAAATTTGTGAAATTATAGTGGGACCAGAAGAAGATACAAAAATGCATACATACATGTTGATTGATACTTCTTGTCAGAAGAGTGCCATCCCTTCATCGTACATTGTACGATCATGTGCATGCAGATGACTTTTCTGACACACTTTTGTTTTGCAGATACGTTCACAGATGTGACACTTAAACTGTCTGTCTCCCTGTGAAACCGGCTGGGGTGTGTTTTTATGCATTTTACCATGTCTTGTCAGACCGCCCGTTGACCTGCTAATTATGCAAATATGCCGTGGAGTGTGTGGCTATACAACCATCTCACAGTTGGCTCGATTTATTCTTGGCTCGTAGGATTTCAGATGGTTAACAAAACCAGCTCGTGTTAGATGAAATCGGCCACATACATTGCATCTCAATTCCTGCTGGATTTATGCAGGCATTGTACTTGAGTCCCTGCTTATGAAGGGAATTCTTCAAAACAGCATGCTCCACTCGCTTTTTCTCAAAGACATCATATTTATATTTGATCATCTTTCTCCATGATGTACGGCCTTCAGCCAATCTCCCAGTTCTTCATATCAATCTTCAAAGATTTAAGATTGTCTTTTATGACATCCTTAAACCACTTCTTTGATTTATGTTGTGGCCTTTATCCTGTAGTCAGCTCCCCTTAAAACAGTTGTTTAAGCAGCCCTCCATCTTCCATCCTGGCCACATGACTAGGCCAACGCATCCGGTTCATAATAATCCTCCTCTCAATACTGCTGATATCCGCTTTCTCAAATACCGCAGTATGAGGTGTGTAAGAGGACCACTTGATATTCAGGATGCCTCGTATATAATGCTGATGAAATCTTTCCACGTCCTGATATGATGCCTGTAAGTTGTCCATGTTTCGCATCCATATAGCAGGGCTGTAATAACACAGACCTCATACACAGTGAGCTTTGTGTTTTTCGTGATACCCTGATTTGACCAGACTCGCTTCTCAAGCTTCACGAAGGCATACATACATACATAATTTTGTTCGTCTTTTCTCAACATCTCATCAATCATTCCTGCAAGTCAACACTATCTCCTGTGCTTGGAGGTGACTTTTCAATACAATAACAAAAAGCTCCTCCCAGCAAATGGCAACACTCTAAAATAGTACTCACCATAAGAGGTGACTGCTAACACATGTACTACATATCCCCAGTGGGCGAAACTACAGAAGTGACAGTATTTCATTGGCGCAAATTCATGTAATATTCCAATAACTGAAAGAAAAAAAGCCCAATGTCTGTATGACGCCAAGGTTTCAGATTCCTGGATTGCATTGAGTGGAGAGATAGAATGACATATGAGGTGCTTGCAAAAGAGATATGTACATCAAAGATTATAGTGACAAACGCTTGTATACGACGAATGGTACTCTATAAACCTTAGCGATTATAATCTGTTGAAAAGCTTAAGCAAGATGACCATTAATCACGTAAACCGCGGGTTTCACTTCAGTGTTTTCCTTCTCTTACTAGAATATAGTAACTGCTGTTACTATATTCTACTAAGAGAATGTTATGAGTCCTAAGTTTTTTTAGGTAATTTATTAGGAAATATATTCTCATTCTCTCAACCATCCAAGCAAAAATGACCTTACATACATAATACATTCATACATACATACTTACATACACACACGCACACACGCACATACATACATACATGCATATATACATGGTGGCTGCCAACTCGTTTTCGAGTACGGCCACTACTTTATATCCATGTAGGAGAACCCCTACTGATGCGCTGAACGAGTGTGACTTTTTAGTCCAGCCATCGATTTGAAAACTCTGGTACAAACACTACACTTGTGACAATTACTGACACATAGTGCTGGGCTCATGGTACCATGTGACGACAAGTGCAGAGAGATCTCCAGATATAAAGCAATGCCTGTGCCGTGAAGCTTTTATAGTGAGCAAGGGCATTGCACAAAGCCAGTCCCACTCTCTTAACCAAGATGATATTTACCAAAAAGAAGAACACGTCAACATCATTGGATACCATCAGGGTTGCAGGTGCTATATCAAAGTTTTCCTTCTCCTAGAATTCTGCCTTGACAAATGCTAAGGGGTCATCTCTCCATACATACATTCATACATACATAGATACATACATGATGGCTGCCCCTTCGTTATCGAGTATGGCCATTGCACGAGGAGAAAGAAAAAAAAAAAATAAATAAATAAATAAAAAAAAAGAAAAGAAATATAAATATATATATATATATATATATATATATATACATATACATACATATATACACACACACACATACATACTCACACACACATACATTAATAACAATAATAATAATAATAATAATAATAACAATAATAATAATAACGACAACAACAATAATAATATACATATACATATATATATACACACACACGCACACACACAAGCATATCTACACACACACACACACGATAGCAACTAACAGCGCTGCGATCGAATGTGGCTTTTTAGCCCAGCAAATGATCTAAAATGTCTTGCACAGAGTCGGAAACCAAAACATTTACTGGAAATAGTCGGCTGTGGTTGGAGTTCGTGTACTTTTGCATGTCGCTTGAGCGAATGTAAATCCTGCTGATTTACATTCTCTACCACATGTTTGGCAAGCATGATGAGTAGCATCTGCAACAGCAGCCTGGTAGTCAACCACTGGTCTTACTTTATGACTGCGAAGATGACTTTCGAGTCCAGCTTTGCTTAGGCAGAGTCTCGCACATACGCTGCATGTCAGCACCATAGGAGGACCCTCGCCGTCTGGAAGTGCAACAGCAATGCCCTTCCTCACATCCCGCTTTACTTTCTCGTATGCGATACGAGATGCCCCAAAGGCAACTTTTCTCTCATATACAGTCTTACTCCATTTATTACGATCAGCAGCAATATTCTCCCATGTATCAGCAGAGATGTTAGCGTCTTTCAGAGAGGCTTTCAAGGAATCCTTATACCTCTTTTTTGGGTTATGTGGCGGTCGTTTTCCTTTAACCAACTCTCCATAAAAGAGTTGTTTGGTATTCTAGAATCCTTCATCCTGGCAAGGTGACCACTCCAACGGAGTCGTTGCTTAAGCACAAGAGCTTCTATACTGTCACACATAGAGCTTTCCAAAATCTCGACATCACCGATGTGGTCCCTCCAGTGAACGCCATGGATCCGTCTGAGACACATCTGATGGAAACGCTCCAATTGCTTAAGGTGGTGTCGATATGTGACCCAGGTCTCGCAGGCATAAAGAAGACAAGAGAGCACACATGCCCTGTACAGCTTTGGCCTCCTGCATATGTCTCGCCGACCCCAGAGTCGCCTATCTAGCTTTCCGAAAGCATCACTTGCTTTCCTAATCCTAAGTGAGATTTCACTGTTAAGGTTGCTGTATCGATTGACAGTGCTTCCCAGGTAGACAAACTGATCAACCACTCCAAGTCGTTTGCCATACACATAGATGTTTGGTTCAGTGTACTGCTTACCAGGGGCAGGTTGGTACATGACGACGGTTTTCTTGAGACTGACAGTCAGACCTAGGGCAGTGCAAGCGTCAGAAAATGCATTCAAAATGTGCTGCATATCACTCTCTGTGTGCGCTACAAGATCGCAATCATCTGCATACAAGAGGTCTCTTATGATTGATGTAAATACTTTTGTCTTCGCAGCAAAGCGCCTGATGTTAAATATGCTGCCTGAGGTTCGATATCGGATGTAAACACCATGCTCGCAATTCCTGAATGCAATACAGAAAACCATTGCAAAGTATATGGCAAACAGGGTCGGTGCTGGAATATCCCCCTGTTTCACTCCATTTTTTACTGAGATAGGCTCCGACATGTTACCCCCGACATTAACCCAAGCCTTCATGTCGTCATGGAAAGACCTAACTAAAGCAAGGAACTTATCAGGGCAACCAAGTTTCTGGAGAACCTTCCCCAATGCATCTCTGTTAACAGTATCGAAAGCTTTTGTCAGATCGACAAAAACCTGATACAGATCCAAGCCTTGTTCCATGCACTTCTCCTGGAGCTGTCTAGCTGAGAAGATCATATCAGTAGTGCCGCGTCCAACACGAAAACCAGATTGACTTTCAGGAAGGACACAATCTGCAATGTGTGTCAGCAGACGGTCCAGAAGCACCCTACATAAAACTTTCCCTACGACAGAAAGCAATGATATACCTCTGTAGTTCCCACAATCGTTCCTGTTACCCTTTCACTTGTACAAGACCACCATTACTGCATCTCTCCAGTCCTCAGGTACGGATTCATTAGCCCATATCCTGCCAAACAAAGAGTGAAGATGTTGCAGGAGTCTATCACCACCATATTGTAGGACCTCAGCATGTATGCCATCCATACCTGGAGATCTTCCACTGTTCAGCTTCGAAATAGCCACTGCAACCTCCATAAGCGTCGGAGGTTCTGCGAGAGCTACTTTCACAGGACTTTCTGGAATGAGATTGAGGAAATCTTCACTGACGACAGACGGCTGATTCAAAAGATCATCAAAGTGCTCTCGCCACCTTCGTAGAATTCCTTGTGAGTCACGAAGAAGTTCTTTGCCATCCTTGCTGCGAAGCGGTGTCACCAGAGGAGAAGACGGTCCATAAACCTCACACAAGAGACTGTACAACAGCTTTATGTTATTGGAATCAGACGCAGTTTGTATCTCACCAGCCTTTTCACTCCACCACTGATCCTTCATCTGAGAAAGACTCCGCCTAACACGTGGTTTTACATCCCTGAGTTCCTCATGCAACGTATTCCTCTCCTGTGGTTTTGCCGTCAAGTAGCGTGACAGAGCACGCCTCTTATCAGCCAACAAGTCTTCTATATGTACATCATTCTCATTAAACCAGTCCTGATGTTTCCTCTGCGCCAATCCCAGAACACGCCTGCCTACATCATAAACCGACTGTTTAAGGGTCGGCCAACCCTCACCAAGATCTGCAGCCTGCATCTCTTCTTCCAATGTCCTCTTCACATGTTTATCCTTAAGACGAGCAGCATTCAATCTTTTGGGCAGGGCAACACCAGGAGCCCGGATTTTACGTTTAGTGATTAGTTTCACTTTTGCGCGTACCAGGCGGTGGTCCGTCCAGCACTCAGCTCCACATACATACATACATACATACATACATACATACATACATACATACATACATACACACATACATACATACATACATAGCCGACGTAATTCGGCAAATTCCGTTTATCGAGTTCCACTCAATATACATTGCACAAACGTGATGCTATCGGCAAACGATATAAAGATGAGTGAGAATAAACAATTCCCATGTTTTTTTAAATGTCCTTAATTTTAATTGTTCTGTGTGAGGAGATTAGTAAAGTTTTCATAAATAATAGTTCTTAAAACCTCAATTGTCTTGGCTGCCTCCTTCTAAAGTACTTGAACTAAATTGAGTTTCATGATGAAATACAATTACCACTTGATGATACATCATTCGATGTGTCTGTTTTGTTCAACAGCTTTTCTCTTAGTGACTAACTATAATATCCTGTAGTTCTTACAATTTTATATATTTCATTGGTCTTATTTCGAGCCTAGAAAAGAGATCCATTACAATTTTAAGTTAACTCCACGGTTTGCTTTTTAGTAAAATATTTTACAATGAGGCTATTTCAGCAAATCATTATGAAAATAACATAAAATGTCGATGGAAATTTTGTTCAAGATACTATCTTCTCTACGATTTAATCTTCATTGCTCACAGAGTTGGTTTCAATAAAAATTGATACATTAAGCACAACACCAGTAATTCTGGAGGTAGGGGCAAGCCGATTATAATACGTGACCGGTATATCTTTTTGTCGAACCTGCAAGAATGTAAGGCAATTTTTACTTTGGTGGATTTAATCTCAGAACCGAAAGTGCCAGAACATGTCCTGCTACGTATTTTGCCTACTGTCTAATGATTCTACCTACCCACCATACTGTGAGTTGGTGATGATGATGATAAACGGTGAAAATAAAATATCTTTTCTTTAATCTCCATGCTACCTTGTTCCTCGTCTAAAAGGGCTCAAGAGAGCAAATGTGATGTTGCTTTGTGTGTGGACAACTTTTAAGTTTATTTCAACTCAGAAATGTATTTTTTACTTATATTCTTTCATGATTTGGTCATGAGGAAAAACAGTTTCCATGACCATTTAGTGAGATTCAAAGACTGATGAATTGAGTAAAGGTCTTCAAAACAATGAATGTTTGCAACAGAAAGGACGCCAATAAAATCCTCCAAGGCGCTGGTGGTTGTCTCAAATTAAGCAATGAGTTAAGTCTTCCACTCAAACAGGCTATTGCGAGATTTGAACTCAAAATGCAATGCGTCGGATCAAATTGTGGATTAGAAAACCAGAGACTGGTATGTCTTTTGTGTTGTTCGAAGATGGATGCAAGGCAAAATTTGACATGGTGGAATTTGGCTTGAGAATATAGTGAACTAGAATCAATAACATAATATATTTTATCCACCTTTGATAATTTCCCGTGTAATGTTGACACCTGGATTTTTCAGAATTACAAAATATACCATAGCAAGCCAAGTAGGCTATTGATGGATTTGAACTGAAAGCTCAAACATTCAGAACAAAGATTCGCAATGCATCCCTAACCATTCCACTAATTGACTGCAATGTACTGGTACGTATTTATAAATTCAAGAAAGATTGAAAGAAAGTTTACTTTGTTGGGATTTGAACTCAGAATGCAAAGAGCCTGAATTTATTACGCAAGGCTTTTTGTTCGATACTCTAACGCTTCTACATTGAGCCAAGGTATTTATCAATTTAATAAAAATAAGTTCTCTATGGTTAATTATGTGAAAATTAATGTAGATGAGTCAACACTTAATAGGGGTACCAGTAAACTATTTTAAATGTTAACTTCCTACATCCCTTAAACCTGCATTGGCAAGACATTCTTGAAAAGTACGACACAGTAATATGACTGCATACAATTAAAAGTCTGGAAATTTTCACAAGAATCTATCCATTAGTAAATATTCTATAAATATTGTGAATACACAAACCCATTTTCGATAACCTCCTGATAAATAATTACTGTAGGTTAAGGGATAAAGTTTGTCTGTATTTGTCTGTAAAAATATAAAAACAGCCGTAAAGTATTTCAAGGAGCGCCTTCGAGGAAGTTGACACTTCAGCTCACATTGTCCCATCCCACGTAGTTCTTTAGTTAATTTTAAATAATCATTTATAGTGACCAACATCTCATTTGAGTTATGTGTATTGGCACGACTGCATTTCAACATACCTCTTTATTTTTATGATATTCTAGGCGTATAGGCCCACACTTTTAGACCTTTAAGCTAACATACATTAAAAGTTGACACATACAAGTATATATATCTATATGTATATCTTGGCCTGTTATAATTAATATCTTCCCCTTTTTTCCTAATAAATGCATCATAGCTGCTTCCCTTAGATTGTTATGCCCTTTTGTAAGCGTCAATTTTATTTTACAAATTAGAGCTAACTGAAATCTATCGTTCTAAGTGATGCTCTCATACGTATATTTGTCTCTCCTGAAAAGGAATAGATATTCCAATAATGATAATTTTCGTTCGCTGCCGTATAATTTGGACTAACTTCTAGCAAAATCAATATAAACAATTTTTCTTCTTTGAAGATTCTTTGTAAGTATCACTCATAACAATATATATGAGTGCGTACACACACAAATGTATGTGTGAACTGTTATTTTGCTATTGAGTAGTTGAAACACCGTGTAAGATGTAAATTTGTCTTTGAATGTATTACTTTCTCCTCCATGTATCTGCTTATATATATATATATATATACATACATACATATATATATATATACATATATATATATATATATATATATATATATATATATATATATATATATGAGAGTAATGAAGTTTGCTTGAAGCATTGTGGAATAATAAGGTAAATTTCTTTAAGTCGTTTGGAAGCCTCGATAATGGAGATGGGTAAATCTCTGGGTAACAAGATCTGGTGGTGGAGAGAGAGATGTAAGTGGGTGTACGTTGAGATGCGTGGCGTGTATAAGACTGTAACGTGTAGAGGAATGAAGCAAAGAGCGTAAGGGATAAAAATAAAAATAACAACACGAGAAAGAGTTACCTTGGGAGAGATTTAATTGTCCCTATATATTTCGGATTCACATCCATCAACTGTGTTTTTTTCCGGGGGAGGGCAGGTTGTTTGTCGGAAAGGTGCGAAATGCGTCCTCCGCTGTTCGTTGTTTTGAATATCTGAGGTATTCAGCAGAGCGCACGTGCGCGTGAAATGGGGTCGGTCAGGCAGAGGTCAGCGGCCGAAATAGTTCTTTCAATTGTGGGACTGGGGTGGCGGTAGCTATCAGTCCATGTGTTGTTGTCTCGCTTGAGTGTGTGAGTGTGTGCGTGTGTTGTTGCCTTGTTCCTCTGTATTGGCAGTGCAGTATGTTCGTATGGTGGAATGCTACTGTGTGTGTATGTGTGCGTGCGTATGTTGCTGTCTCGCTTGTGTGTGTGTGAGCGTGTGTTGCTGCATCGTTTGTTAACATAAACCAACCACCTCATTTCGCTTCTCCCGGATCGATTGTTTAATTGTGGCCCTAGGCGTTTGATCCAAAGTGCTTCCTTGATACGTAACGTGCCGACGCTACTTTCTGTCGCTAGAATTGTGACAATGGGCCTTCCGTCTTTGTTTCCGCATTCGGCTATGTGTTTCCGGAAAGACGAGACCCTGGTTTTAGTGTGTTCCTTGATCCGGATGTGCAACGGCCGGATTGTGCTACCTATATAGTATTGGTTGCACTTGTTACATTCTATCTTATACAGGACATATGTGCGTAGGCAACAGTTCGCATGGCGCATCGGGCAGTCTCTGAGGGAGCACGCGTCAGTTGATTTCCCGGGTTTCCTGGAGAGGCATCTTCGCAGGGAGGGCCCCGAGTGGGCCAGGTGGATATCGAGGCCCTCCCTCCGTATAGCCTTGCGGATAGCGTTAGTGGTATTCTCGCCCAGGTGTGGCATTTTAAGGAAGCACTTGCCTTGGGTGCCTCTCTGTCTCTTGTGTCTGGTGTCTCCTACTCTGTCTGTGAGCGAGGCAGGGTACCCGTTCGTCTCCAGCACCTCGAGGAATCGCTTGGTATGAGTGACACCACTCGCGGGATCGCTGCATCTGTTTTTGATTCGCTCGATCTCGTTCGTGATATATCCTCTTTTGGCACAGTTAGGGAGGGCGGACTTGTAGTGGACGAACAGGTCCCTGCAGGCTGCCTTTCGGTAGAAGTTGCAGTGGATCCCTCCCTGTTCCGTGATGTTGATTCGGAAGTCGAGGAGGGCAAGTAACCCGTCTTCGTTGGGGTGTTCAACACTGAAGTCAATGTTCTCGTCCGTGTTATTGAACGTCTCATAGATTCTGTTCGCCATGTCTTGGGAAGATGTGATGATGAAGATATCGTTCACGTACCTTGAGAAAAAGGCGACGGCGTTGGGGTGGCAGGCGTTGAGTGCCTTGCGCTCGAGGCTGTCCATGTAAGAGATCGCTAGCACACCCGACAGGCTTGATCCCATGGGCAGTCCCGAGGTTTGTTGGTATGTTTGGTCATTGAATCCGAAGTAGGTGTTGTCGATGACGTTGGATAGGAGTTGGTGGATGTCAGTGGTGGTGAGCCCGAAGCAGTATAGGTCGGTGGATTGGACGCGTTCCATCAGTATATTGACGGCCGGGAGTGCCGGGACCGAGGTGTAGAGAGCGACTACATCAAGGCTGAAGGCATATCTGTTATTCTTTCCTGTGTCAGGATCCATTTGATGCAGGCGCTTCAACACCTCCTCGGAGCTGTTAACGTGTCCCGGCAAGGTGTCTAAGATGGGTTTGAGTATTCTGGCTAGGAGCCATGAAATGTTGTAGAGTGGTCCTTCCACGCACGATACAATGGGCCTGATCTTCAGGTCGGGAACATGTTTGTGTGTTTTCACGAGGTGGTAGAAGGCGGGTAGTCTGCTGTTTCTCGTTAGGAGGTTGTATCTCAGTTTCTTCCGGAGCTTCCGCCGGTCGCAGATGTTGGTCCAGGCGGCGTTGATGTGCTCTTCTATCTGCGCGGGAGTGATTCCCGTGACCTTGGAGTAGAGGTTGTCATCGTCAAGGTGTTGGAGGGCCAGAGTGTTGTAGGCCTCTCTGCTGATGACGCAGAATTCGTTTCCCTTGTCGGAGGGGAGGCACATGAGGTTCTTCGATTTTAGGTTGGAGAGAGTGGGGAGTTGAGATTTGGTGAGGTTGTGTGTTGTGCGTGTGTGTGTGTTTGTGAAGTATATCCGAGATGGAGTGTTTTAGCCTGATGAGTTTAGTGTCGAGTGTGTGGTTGGTGAGTGGGGGATGGAGTGGGTTGTCGGGGTGGTAAGTGGGGAATTTGGGGTGGGTTTCGTAGGCGCTGTTATTTTCTGTGGCGCTGTTGATGGCGGTCACCCATTTAAGTTGGTAAGCGGCTCGACAAAAGTTGGCCTCGATGTTGAGTTTGAGCCTGTCATCGAGTCGTTGTGAGACGATGAACTTGGGTCGGAGATGTAGGAGTTTCAGCTCGTCGCTCGTGAGAGTGCCGGTTAGGTCGGTGACCAGGTGCGTCGCATCGTTGAGGTGTGGCTAGGTGTTGGTGGATGCGGCGGTGGCGGTTGTTAAGTTGTTGTTTTCCACGTGGTTCTGGTACGTCTGTTCGTTAATGTCGATGTTCTCTCTCTCTCTCTCTCTCTCTCTCTCTCTCTCTCTCTCTATATATATATATATATATATATATATATATATATATATATATATATATATATATATATATATATATATATATATATATATATATATATCCCAATGAGTTACTTGACAAAATAGAAAAAAAGGTTCGTCACCGAGGAATTAAAATTTATTTTACAGAACAACTGTTTTGATTTTGTTGGCAGTAATTACAAGCAAATATAGGGGGAGTACGATGGGTACAAAACTCTCTCCAACTTATGCCAACTTAGTCATGGTATACTTGGAAGTCCAGATATATAAACAGTCAAATCAAAATAAGGATTGAACTTCCAAAGGATTGAACTTCCACAAATATTTATCAGAGAATTGGAAACGCTAGTTGGATGATTGTCTCATTCTTTGGTCTCACACACTCGACCAACTAATTATTTCAAAAATTTAATTAAAGGCATCAATGACCACATCCAATTCACAATGGAATACAGCCAAGATCAACTCCCATTTCTGGCCATCTTAATCATAAAGAAAGACACAAATATTGAAACTGACATACACTATAAACCAACAGATTCCAAACAATACCTGCTATTCACCTCCAACCATCCAAAGCACACGAAGACGAACATCCCTTTTAACCTAGCAAGAAGAATTTGCACAATTAGCTCCAATTATGAAACACGAAATAAAAGACTTCAAGAATTAAAGGAATTTCTACTCGAAAAACAGTACCCACCATTAATAATAAATAATGGAATAGAAAGGGCTAAAGCAACAGGCATTGATGAATTACGAAAACAGAAACAAATTCAAGGTACGTCCAATATTCTATCATATATCTTAATACACAACCCAAGAAATGCGGAAGCTTACAACACTATTCACAAGAACATCCCACTATTGAAACAAGACCCAAGAACGAAAAAAACCCATGAAACACACAAAATAGTCAAAAGCAAAAGACAACCGAAATCACTAAAAACATTACTAACCAAAGCCAAATTACCTACCACAAACCCACAACCAACTGTCAAAAAATTTGGTCGCTCTAATTGTGGAACCTGCAATCACGTCATTGAAAGCAGCACGTATACATTTAAATCAGGACAAAATGTTGCTGTAAAAAATCACTTCACTTGCTCATCAAAAAATCTACTTTATGCCATTAAATGTAAATGATGCAATGAAGATTATATACGACAAACTAAACTCACACTCAGAAACAGAATGACAGTTCATCGTCAACAATTACGAGATCCGACCACAAGACAGATACCACTAAGCGCATATCTAGACATATGCGCAAGTAATAAGACACCCAGATTCCAAGACTTCCTATTATTTTATCTTTGCGCTGACAATACAACAGAACAAATACGAATAAATAAGGAAAATATGTTTATTCAAATATATAGACCAGTATTAAATATAGTTTAATATACATTATGTCAACACCATAACATGCTAACCATCCAAACAGACACATACATACACACATAACACCTTATATTTTAGAAAATAAAAACCAGAACTAAATAAACCTTAACATACGTTAATACTCTAACATGCCCCCTCCCCCCACACACACATAACTCCTTCTCCCATTTACACTAACGGAATCATTTTCCTACACACAGACACACACGCATAACATATATATATATTCTCTCTATCTTAACATGCTAACCATACTCCCACACACATGCACACACACACATAACACCAATACACACACACACAACACCCTCCCCCATTTCTACTAATAGAATCATCTTCCTACACACACACACCAGCACACAAATAAACATACATATCTCTACTTACTTTATTTCAATAGAAAGTCTGAATTTTGGCACCTCAGCACATCAGCCATACTCACTGAACCAGAACAATTCTCCCGGTCCCGTTTCTCTTGACCATTATCTTTTGTTTGGCACAACATTCTAAAAGGCTACAAAACAAATTCCAAAATACGGGCGCGAATTTAATGTACTTGTTCACGCGACAGTCATAATCTCATTTATAACCAATCAAATTACATTTCAGCACATTAGTCATACTCAGAACAACTCTCTCCATCCCTTTTTCTTGACCATTATTTTTGTTTGTCACAAAATTCTCTAAATGGCTACAAAGAAAATTCCAAAATACAGGCGTGAAATGTAATGTACTTATTCACGTGACAGTATTAATATCATTTATTACCAATCAAATTACATTTATTTAAAAAAGCCTTCGTGAGCCACCTTATTTTTAAAGTAAAAAGAAATTCAAACACAAACTGACGTGAAAGCTGATGTGCTTATTCACGTGACTGCATCAACCAACCAAACTTCACTCACATATGAAAAAACAACCTGAGCTTACCCCTCCTTCTTTAAGGCAAATATAATAAGAACTTTGTAACGCGCACTGGCGCGAAATTTATTATACTTATTCACCAACCAACCAAATTACTTCTCTAAAAACCTAGCATTTCGAGCCACTTTTTTCTATATAAAACAGAAATAACATTCAAACACCAACCATATGTGAGAAAAACCACAAATCCTCCATCTCAATTCTACTTTTGAAAAGCAGTAAAGGAACCAAATAAATATATATTTTTATAAAAAAAGACTCCAGTTGCATTTTCGATTTCATCTTTTTTCCTTTTATATATATATATATATACATTTCATTCTTTTCTTTTATCAGTTTGAAAAAAATATGCCAAGATGTTCATTGAAATAGCCGGTGCTTACTTACCTCCTCTTCTCTGACGCGTGACACCGAAAGTGGAGCTTACTACTGTAATCGCGATATCATACCAAGACACAAGGTTCGTACTGACCTGTTTCAGAAGTGTCTAACTCCTTGCTAATGAAGTTGCCCTTAGCCAATTATATACTGCTTAATAGCATTACCTAATTCTGGGCATGAAAAAAAACATAATTTTATGAGAGAAATAAAAATAGAAAGTAAATACAGGAGAAACTTAATTTTACATGCGAGGGAAAATGCTACATAATTCAAGAAAATAATTTGTGGTGGATTATTGGATGGCTTCATTGATAATTTGTTGGTTATATTGCTCGATTTTTATATGATATTACAAGTTAACAAATATATAAGTATAGTAGCGATGTTTTGTCTTTGATAATTTGGCGGAGAAACTGCTCACTATCATCCTGATGTTCATATCTGCATCTTGGGTGGTGCAGAGATATTCGAAGATCAGTTTGATGATACCGGATAGTAAAACACATTTATCTTGTTGGCACGTTTGACGTGCACATGTCAATAAGGTAGAGCATATCTCGATCAGATGATCTGAAGCTCTATCTGCAATTTGGAATTGTCTTCATTTCTATTATGTGAACTCTAAATCTCCCCAACGCAGATTGAACGCAATATAGTACGACAGATCTTCGAACAGACTTGTGTACCTGCTTGGTCAGCAACCTGTAGCATGTTGTCTCTCTGCATCACAATCTTATAGCGGTATCTGCTTTAATGCTTTATCCACGTAGTCATATGATACCCAGTTTGACAGCGATTCTCAACATATCGGCGTTTCCTCATGATTTGCCCTGGATTTGCGAGCAACACAAATGGCATTGCTGGTCTCCGATGGCTTTATTATCTAGAGAACTAGTGAGTAGGAAACCTTAGGAAAGAAGACGGGACACAGATTCCTTCAATGAAGTGACTCTGCTCAATATGTAGAAAAAGAGTAGGTATAAACTCAATACGATGTACACAATGTAAATCTTCGGTAAACAAATGATGTAGTGGGATAACGGTTAGACTTTGCAGGTAAGCGATGCACAGGGATAATCGGGGAGAAGAGCGTTAGTGATTAAAAATATTTTCCAGTTACGGGGAGCCTCCATGGAAATTATTAATAGCTTCTGGTATCTAGGTGAATTAATTAGCAACAGATCCGGGGGCACTGGTGGTTCATCCTCCTCCATTGCATAGAAGTAGCGAGCCCACGTTTCTAAAATGGATGATGGAAGTTCAAATCTGTTATACTATACTAGCAGTAAAGCTCGGCGTTGCTCGGGGCTGCTCAGTAGCTGTGTAAAAGTTACAATGTTAAGTTCCTTTCTTGGCTCAAAAACTGTAGAGTCTACAGTGTAGACTTTCATGTGGTACTTTTGATTAATATTCCCTCAACCAACAGTATGCCTTATGAAGTTAAGAAAACATAACCATAACCCGAATGTTTAAACAAAAGAGGATGCTGGGGATAAAAACTGCACTGGTAATCTATTAACAAAAATCGAAAATGTAAACACTGCAGCACTTGTCTCAGAGAAAAACATCAGTGTAACCAAACTATCAGTTATTTTGAAACAAAGAAATTGGATGGACATGAAAAACAAAAAGAAATGCGTCGAGGGAGGCAGGTAGCATCAAAGAGGTTCGCACCTGTGATAAAAGATATTGACAATGTAATAGCATCGATGTTTAAGTATAAACTATGAAGAGCTCATAACATACCCATGGTGAGTTTGACGGGCAGATTATAGACAGCCACAGCATGCGAAATGGACAGCTGCAGCAAAAGCCATATTCACCAAAAAGAATCGCTGAAATCAACAAAACAGAAATGCTGCTCCCATTGCATCTTCACATGCAATTGAGACTGATGACGAAAGCTTATTTCGACGCACCAGAAATGCTGTTGTTGCATGTTGTCTATGTCGGAATGCATATTGAAACAATGAAAGAAATGACGGGAACAATCCTTGTATGTATGTGCCAAGTTGTGTGTGTCTATGTATTAAACGCCGGACTTGTCAGCGACTTGAGGGGCGTCCTTAATAATCGAAAGCATCGATTTCAGAGTGGCTTTGATTTGCCAACAATGCTGGTCTCTAGAGGCCTAGGTGTCAATAGAATGCACTGCATCGATGTTGAATACAGGTTTCGTAGACGCTATATATTTAAGGCAGTCGGTGTAACATTGCCGTTTTGAACCCCAAACCCTACAAAACCTCACGGTATACAATATTCTTTGTTTTTTCCGTTTGGAGCCAAAGTAAAGAGGTGGTTCCGGCTGCCAACTCGTAGAATTGTCCATGGGAAAAACATGGCTCCTCCAGGTAAAGTCCTCCCACAGATAAAGTCTGACCCTGGGACTTGTTAATGGACATAGCAAAGGCAGCACGAAGGGGAAATTGGGTTTTTTAAAAGAATAGTGTGCATCCACTCCTGATGTAGTAAGTGTTGCCGTAGGTATTAAAACATCTTCTCCTTTTCCACACCCCGACATATTCGTAGCATAAATAATGTGCTGTGACATCCTATTGACAACAAGGCGTGTACCATTGCAAAGCTTGGGAGGCGTTATATTTCTGAGAAGTATAACTGGACATCCTTCCTCGAGAGACAAAATATGTTGAGGTAGACCGGGAATATCCAATGAATTGAGGTATTCAGTGGGATAATTGACCGCATCATGTGGATCAACATTGGTATCAATAGACTTAAAATCTTATCATTTCCAGGAAGACTTTCAAGCATGTGGTGATTAATGGCGGAGACAGTGACATTTGTAGGAGCTAATATAGCCCTCTCACACAGCCATGTTTGATTGCGGTAATTATCTGCCAAGTTGGGAAAAACGGCTGCCTTGAGATCTTCGACAGTGTTAACCAGACAGCATTTATTGTCGAGTGCAATGTCTCCATGCACATCTGAAGGTACTTTGCCGTTGCCAATAATGAGAAGGTCTTCAGCAAAATTTTCAGACACAGTATCGCCATGCAGTTGAACACGCATGTTAGTGGTCAGATGAAGTGTTGTTACCTGTTGCCACAATGGAGAAGACGTCAGCTCTGATGCCCTTTGGAATAACCGGCAAAGTTTGTCGAAAGTCCCCTGAAAGCAAAAGAGTTACACCCCCCATGGTCTCCCGACGGTCTCTAATGTCTTTCAGTATTCTATCTAAGGCCTCAATAGCTCCTTTGTGAACCATGGTGCATTCATGCCACACAATCAGTTGGCACCGTCGTAGCAGTTCTGCTCTCGGACTATCGTTGGTGATGTCACAGAGTGGTATTTCAGCTGATACCAAGTTAAGCGGAAGCTTAAAGGTAGAGTGTGCTGTCCTGCCGCCAGGAAGTAGTGTAGCTGCAATGCCAGATGATGCAACGGCTATTGTGATAACTTCATTCTGTCTAACTTTGGCAAGAAGAAGTTTAGTAACAAAGGTTTTTCCAGTGCTTCCAGGGGCATCAAGAAAGAAGATACCACTCCATCGATGAAATACATAGTCGGTGATGGTGTTGTATGCAAATTGCTGATCGGGAAGTAGTTTTGGTTCCATTTCAAACACATATCTAGCTAGAGTGTCGACATCATAAGATGGATATTTCTTGGATGTTGAGAGTTGGAATTTTATTAGAATCAGTGCGGTGGGTTTGTGGCAGACCGTATGCTGGCAAGGCATTCCCACCCACAAGGAAAATCCTGTCCTCTATGTCTATTGATGATTTATTGTATAAAGCATCACTGAAATCTACTTCTATGTCAGGAAGTAGTAGTTGAGCCTGGTGCAGGAAGTTCTCAGACAGTTGGTTCCGAAACTTCAACCATAATGTGTAGGGATCACAAATGTTACATAAGTGAAGAAGCTTTGCAAAGAGCTCTCGTATTTTTCCAGCTGAGTGTGATGAAGCGATCTCCGCCAAGGTTGCATCCCATCGTGAGTCATCTTCAAGTATTCCACAAGCCAAACAGGCATCTCTGTATGTAGACCAAACAAGATTACCGTAAGTTCTGAGTTCCTGAAAACTTGTCGGTCCTTTGACCTCATGTAGTAGCATTCGAAGATAGAAGCACTCGAGTTGATTTGGAGGAATCGTATACACTCGCCCCAAGCAATTAGTGAATTTGATCCCGGGAACTCCAATAACTAGTTGGCCAGTCTTTCTGCGACTCCTTGTTTTTTCATTCCATGTGTAGTATGATGGCACCTGAGCATACAGCAATGATTTTGCAAAGTCATCGCATTCGCACAGTTTGAAAAATCCAGTTATAGTTTTCTCCCTTGGGGTATGTGCCAATTCAGCGGCATTTTTATTGTTATAGTACATCCGTTGACCGTTTTCTAGGTGTACATCTAATTTTACAATTGAAGGGTACCTATCATGTCTTGGAAAACCGAAGATACGCCAAAAGTCCTCGCTACTACTTATGTAACGCCCTACTTGGAATTGCGTTACTTCGTCTCTATTGTTTTCGTTGAGTATACCGAACGAAGCAACGTCAGAACCTTTATTAACATACTTACATATGTATTTGATGCACTTGATTGTCTGTCTGCACACATTCATCGCCTATATCAACACTCTGCACGACTGTCTGCCAGCACAACTTTATCGCCTATATCACCGCTCTGCATGACTTCTGTCTCCACAACTTTATCGCCTATATCACCTCTCTGCACGACTGTCTGTCTGCACAACTTTATCGCCTATATCACCTCTCTGCACGACTGTCTGTCTGCACAATTGTATTGCCTATCACCTTTCTGCACGACTGTCTGTCTGCACAACGTTATCACCTATACCACTTCTCTGCACGATTGTCTGACTGCATGCCCCCATCGTCTATCAGCCCGACTGTCTGTCTGCACAACTTTATCGCCTATACCACTTCTCTGCATGATTGTCTGTCTGCATGCCCCCATCGTCTATCAGCCCGACTGTCTGTCTGCACAACTTTATCGCCTATATCACCTCTCTGCACGACTGTCTGTCGTTTAAAATCATTGCTTCTAAATGAAAATCTCATAAGGTTATATTCAAGATCAATGTTTTTTACAAAATATTTGCTTATTTTACGGTGTATTCAAATAGGCTTGTTTTCGAGTAAAAATATTGTTTTAAAAGACTTTTTAATGGAAATGGAGCAAAATGGAAGCTTAATGTTGAAACTTCGAAAAATGAATTTTGCAGGTTAAAATTTTGCTGGTCCGAAAACTGTTCGCGTATTTTTGTACTTTTGCACGCGTCGTTTATTCGTAACGTAAATAGGTAAACAGAAATACGCCATAAAAGGGAAATAACTCGTCTCTCATCTCTATTTATACATTTGCACTGACAAATCAATACATTACAAATTCGATTTTTGCACTTGGCGTGGGTAGATTTGAAATTTTTTTTTACCGTTGTCTCGTCGGATCTTCGTCTATAAGTGTAGTAATTTCACCGAAATTTGAACGTACGATTTAGGAGGAGATGTGTGCCGACCGTTTTAGTAGAAAAACAGATAGACAACCTCAGTTTTATATATATAGATGTAGATATAGATATAGATAATTGTATATAAATGTGTGCGTATATGAATGGGTATGTGTACGTATGCGCGAGTGTGTAAGCCAGCGTCCGAATCGTGTGCTTAATTTGCTGTGTACCTGATTAAGTATTTATGTGAAGATGTGTGTATGAAACATACTAAGGCGTAACGTACGTTACGAATGGAAAAACACACACACACTCAGGCACATACACACTCATATAGAAAAAGTGACGTCGTAACCGTGTTATAAAATAGTCTATAGTAGATTATTTTAGATAAAGTGTTATACTGTTTCAATCCAAATGAAAATAATAATGATATGTTGTTACTCCCGGGGTCTGATACAATTACCTTGTAATATTTGATTTGATTTGGCCGAGTCATTTTGGAATGTATAAGGAAGTGACAAACAGACAGAGAAACAAAGTATTTTATATATATATATATATATATATATAGAAAGATTTGAATGGATACAGTTTAGTTGAAAGGAATTTATTGACACGTGTTTCTATAACAGTTACATAACCTAAAACAGCTATCTACAAACTTTTAGTTATGCAGACATTCAATATTTCAATGTTATTATTTACTGTCATTTCATCAGAATAATATTACTGAGGACCTATTTAGTTTTTATAGAGAATATTAGGAGGGAGGGGTGAAGTTGTTAGAAGAATAGTTGAAGGAGTGGTTTTTCGATAGCAGTGAGAATTCTTGGTGGCAGTGAGTAATTAGATTCCCATCTGTTGTTTTGACATTTTTTATAGAATATATTATTGGTTATTTTTCTAAATCTATAGAAGGATTAGAGATAGTAAAGATATGCGTGGTTAGTTTTGTGTTTGCACTTAACATTCAGACTTAAATTTTTCTTTCAAGTGTACGTATTCTCTCACCCACGCATTCACACACAAATATATTTGCACACCTCTACAAAATACATATACTCACAATTCACATATTCATACTTACATATATATACACATGCATACACATATATATACACACATGTATTCATGTACATACATACGCGCTCATGTGTATACATTTTCATACTCTACTTATCTTTATATATACACACGTATAGACACACACATATATACATACATACTCTAGTCCATGTGTACACACATACACATACATACACATCCATATACACATACATACATACACATATATATATACATACATACATACACATATATATATATATACATATATATATATATATATATATACATACATATACATATATACACATATATACATATACACACATATATATATATATATATAAGCACTTTAATACATGAATACACTTACATCTAACTATACACATCAAACATATATATATATTTACTTATTTATATACATTTTCACATATATATACATACTTATGGACGTTTTTAGACACATTCATTATCGCATATTTGTACCTATTCTCATCAGCATATCTTTTCATTATTAGTATGGTAATTTAAGGTTATTAATATATGTTGAGAAGAGATTGTTTTTATATTTTTCTAACTAGATTAAGGTTTATATAGTTGGGGGATGTCCCTCTTTTATGTAATATTCTGCTTGTAGTGGGAAAAAAGGGTTTTAGTTCTGTGACGGCAGAATAATGTTCGTTCAATTCTGTTATTCAGCAGTTTCTTCTTGTGTGTGATTATGTAATAAATCTCAAGATTACACAATTTGCAGAAATTTTGGCTCCTGGAAAAGCTTTGGGTTTTAGCTAATTTTTCCCATTTTAGGGTAAACTTTTGATTGCTATCCCTGAGCGTCCAAGCTTTTTCTGCTAAAGTTGTTACATTTCTTTGGCTCTGGTGTTTTATTGAGTAAGAATGCCTATACAATCGAGATTTAAACGATGTTGCCGTTGATCCCACGTAATACCACTCGTTGCCTCCGGATTTAATGGTACACTTATAAATAATATTTTTTTCCAGGCAGTTATTGCCGAGGGGGCAGTTGTCAGGATAGGTGCAGTTACAGTTGTGTACGTTGGGTTTTCTCTGGAGTAGTATTGCGGACGAACTTAGGTGTGGTTTATTTATGTTCTGTAGTGTATTGTCTACTGTTTTTTTGGGGTTCTTTGTACTTAAGTTCTTAGTGTTTTCGTTTGAAACCGACGTCAAGCAATGTGACATATCTGCATCTTCTCATTTCGCTATCTACTTTTCCCTGCTGCTGGCATATGTCTTCCAATAGTTCGAAATCGGTGTATACTTGCGAATTAAAACCGCTGGCAATGTATTTAATCTAAGATGGTTTAACACATTTGGCACTCCTGTTAGTAAAGTCTTGTATGATGATGCTGCAGATTTTGTGGCACACACGGTAGAGTATATGCAATTGATATGTGGACAACTTCTCTAACGTATACACTGTTTAGGGAATACATTTTAGTATAAAAAAGAAAAAAGTCATGTACAACCCAACAGTTGGTGAAGTGTACGTGGAGTCAGACATTTTCGTGAGAGGATCAAACATCAGGTGGTGAACAGTTTTGTGTATCTTGGAAGTGCACTTAGTAGAGCTAGTACTCTTGATGTTGAAATAGATCACAGGATTGCGAAATCGAGTAGTGCCTTAGGGAAGCTTAAGAGGTGAGCTTGGTCAAATTAGGGTATCACAGGTAACACAAAAGTCTCTGTGTACGGGGTCTGTGCTAGTACAGTCCTGTTCTACGGATACGAAACGTGGACAACTTACAGGCATCACCTCAGTCAGATGGAAATATTTCATCAGCATTGTATCCGAAGTATCCTGAACATGAAGTTACAGACCAGATGCTGCTGTACTTGAGAAGGAAGGCAGCACCAGTTTTGGGAGGAGTGATATTATGAACCAGATGAGTTGGGAACGTCATGTGATCAGAATGGAAGAGAGAAGGCTGCCTAAACAGTTATTTTATTGGGACCCGACCAGATGAAAAACCACAGCATAAACCAGAATACAGGGACATAGAGCACCTCTTCTTGAAACATAAGCAGGGTGGCATTGGCCTAACATCTGTTCAGACAGTATTTGAGTGTCGCAATATATCCCTCCGACAATATCTACGAACCTCCGAGCGTAGGTGCCTATCTATTGAACAAGTATGTCTGCATGAAACAGATAAGACCATGAGAGTTGAGAAAAAAAAATATACTTCCTGCATGGTAATCAGAAACTCACACCCTAGGAAATTGCCCAGCAATACCGCAGTGAATTCATGGAGGGAAAACTGTATGCTTATCATGCATGGGTATTTTGCCATGGATATGTTGCCTGATAAGCAAAGTAGTCTATCTTGGACCAGCAACCACTATATTGGCTGTCACTTTGAAGGATACGATTTCACAATCCAAGAACAGGAAACCAATACGAAATAACTGATTCACAAAAGAGATGGAATGCACGCAAAACACTTAGATGTAACAACAAAATGTTGACACTGCAGAATTAACATCTAAGATGTCAACCATGTCATAAGCAGCTGTTCAGAGATGTAATCAGGGTAGTATCTACCTATGAGGCATGATGAAGTGGCCAAACAACTATACAATACAATCTATATTAAAAGTTACAGCAGTGTGGATGACATATACATACATAATATGAAAGAGTGCTTGTGGAATGTTCCAGTCAAACGCCTCCCAAAATGTAAGAATAATAGACCAGACTTAATGATATGGGACAGGGAAAAGAAGGCATGCGCAGTAGCGGAAGTAAGCTGCCAAGCAGATGCCAATATAATATTAAAGATTAACGAAAAGGAGAATATTTATGCAGAACTAATGAGAAGTCTGCAGATACTCAACCCTGACTATACCTTCAGATTTATGCCTGTGATTATTGGGCCACTGGGATATGTTAGTAACTGCCTCAATACAAATCTTGAGAAGCTAGGCTTCACAGGAACAGAAAGAACACAACAAGTTAGGAAATTACAAGTACAATCCATTAATGGAACAGTAAAAATATGTAAAACATTCCCAAACTTCTGCATCTAATAACTGCATATACACATGTACAGATACAAACCATATGCACATGCACACATACAGCTCGAGACATATACATACACACATACAATAACATCCATACTTGCACACACATGCATGCATGCAGACATACATACATATCTACCTAGTTGATGTTGTGTAAATTCCAATGAGAGAGTCTTGTGTCTATGTTAGAAACCGACTCTCTCTCTCTATTGGCAAAAATTTGTGAAATTATAGTGGGACCAGAAGAAGATACAAAAATGCATACATACATGTTGATTGATACTTCTTGTCAGAAGAGTGCCATCCCTTCATCGTACATTGTACGATCATGTGCATGCAGATGACTTTTCTGACACACTTTTGTTTTGCAGATACGTTCACAGATGTGACACTTAAACTGTCTGTCTCCCTGTGAAACCGGCTGGGGTGTGTTTTTATGCATTTTACCATGTCTTGTCAGACCGCCCGTTGACCTGCTAATTATGCAAATATGCCGTGGAGTGTGTGGCTATACAACCATCTCACAGTTGGCTCGATTTATTCTTGGCTCGTAGGATTTCAGATGGTTAACAAAACCAGCTCGTGTTAGATGAAATCGGCCACATACATTGCATCTCAATTCCTGCTGGATTTATGCAGGCATTGTACTTGAGTCCCTGCTTATGAAGGGAATTCTTCAAAACAGCATGCTCCACTCGCTTTTTCTCAAAGACATCATATTTATATTTGATCATCTTTCTCCATGATGTACGGCCTTCAGCCAATCTCCCAGTTCTTCATATCAATCTTCAAAGATTTAAGATTGTCTTTTATGACATCCTTAAACCACTTCTTTGATTTATGTTGTGGCCTTTATCCTGTAGTCAGCTCCCCTTAAAACAGTTGTTTAAGCAGCCCTCCATCTTCCATCCTGGCCACATGACTAGGCCAACGCATCCGGTTCATAATAATCCTCCTCTCAATACTGCTGATATCCGCTTTCTCAAATACCGCAGTATGAGGTGTGTAAGAGGACCACTTGATATTCAGGATGCCTCGTATATAATGCTGATGAAATCTTTCCACGTCCTGATATGATGCCTGTAAGTTGTCCATGTTTCGCATCCATATAGCAGGGCTGTAATAACACAGACCTCATACACAGTGAGCTTTGTGTTTTTCGTGATACCCTGATTTGACCAGACTCGCTTCTCAAGCTTCACGAAGGCATACATACATACATAATTTTGTTCGTCTTTTCTCAACATCTCATCAATCATTCCTGCAAGTCAACACTATCTCCTGTGCTTGGAGGTGACTTTTCAATACAATAACAAAAAGCTCCTCCCAGCAAATGGCAACACTCTAAAATAGTACTCACCATAAGAGGTGACTGCTAACACATGTACTACATATCCCCAGTGGGCGAAACTACAGAAGTGACAGTATTTCATTGGCGCAAATTCATGTAATATTCCAATAACTGAAAGAAAAAAAGCCCAATGTCTGTATGACGCCAAGGTTTCAGATTCCTGGATTGCATTGAGTGGAGAGATAGAATGACATATGAGGTGCTTGCAAAAGAGATATGTACATCAAAGATTATAGTGACAAACGCTTGTATACGACGAATGGTACTCTATAAACCTTAGCGATTATAATCTGTTGAAAAGCTTAAGCAAGATGACCATTAATCACGTAAACCGCGGGTTTCACTTCAGTGTTTTCCTTCTCTTACTAGAATATAGTAACTGCTGTTACTATATTCTACTAAGAGAATGTTATGAGTCCTAAGTTTTTTTAGGTAATTTATTAGGAAATATATTCTCATTCTCTCAACCATCCAAGCAAAAATGACCTTACATACATAATACATTCATACATACATACTTACATACACACACGCACACACGCACATACATACATACATGCATATATACATGGTGGCTGCCAACTCGTTTTCGAGTACGGCCACTACTTTATATCCATGTAGGAGAACCCCTACTGATGCGCTGAACGAGTGTGACTTTTTAGTCCAGCCATCGATTTGAAAACTCTGGTACAAACACTACACTTGTGACAATTACTGACACATAGTGCTGGGCTCATGGTACCATGTGACGACAAGTGCAGAGAGATCTCCAGATATAAAGCAATGCCTGTGCCGTGAAGCTTTTATAGTGAGCAAGGGCATTGCACAAAGCCAGTCCCACTCTCTTAACCAAGATGATATTTACCAAAAAGAAGAACACGTCAACATCATTGGATACCATCAGGGTTGCAGGTGCTATATCAAAGTTTTCCTTCTCCTAGAATTCTGCCTTGACAAATGCTAAGGGGTCATCTCTCCATACATACATTCATACATACATAGATACATACATGATGGCTGCCCCTTCGTTATCGAGTATGGCCATTGCACGAGGAGAAAGAAAAAAAAAAAATAAATAAATAAATAAAAAAAAAGAAAAGAAATATAAATATATATATATATATATATATATATATATACATATACATACATATATACACACACACACATACATACTCACACACACATACATTAATAACAATAATAATAATAATAATAATAATAACAATAATAATAATAACGACAACAACAATAATAATATACATATACATATATATATACACACACACGCACACACACAAGCATATCTACACACACACACACACGATAGCAACTAACAGCGCTGCGATCGAATGTGGCTTTTTAGCCCAGCAAATGATCTAAAATGTCTTGCACAGAGTCGGAAACCAAAACATTTACTGGAAATAGTCGGCTGTGGTTGGAGTTCGTGTACTTTTGCATGTCGCTTGAGCGAATGTAAATCCTGCTGATTTACATTCTCTACCACATGTTTGGCAAGCATGATGAGTAGCATCTGCAACAGCAGCCTGGTAGTCAACCACTGGTCTTACTTTATGACTGCGAAGATGACTTTCGAGTCCAGCTTTGCTTAGGCAGAGTCTCGCACATACGCTGCATGTCAGCACCATAGGAGGACCCTCGCCGTCTGGAAGTGCAACAGCAATGCCCTTCCTCACATCCCGCTTTACTTTCTCGTATGCGATACGAGATGCCCCAAAGGCAACTTTTCTCTCATATACAGTCTTACTCCATTTATTACGATCAGCAGCAATATTCTCCCATGTATCAGCAGAGATGTTAGCGTCTTTCAGAGAGGCTTTCAAGGAATCCTTATACCTCTTTTTTGGGTTATGTGGCGGTCGTTTTCCTTTAACCAACTCTCCATAAAAGAGTTGTTTGGTATTCTAGAATCCTTCATCCTGGCAAGGTGACCACTCCAACGGAGTCGTTGCTTAAGCACAAGAGCTTCTATACTGTCACACATAGAGCTTTCCAAAATCTCGACATCACCGATGTGGTCCCTCCAGTGAACGCCATGGATCCGTCTGAGACACATCTGATGGAAACGCTCCAATTGCTTAAGGTGGTGTCGATATGTGACCCAGGTCTCGCAGGCATAAAGAAGACAAGAGAGCACACATGCCCTGTACACCTTTGGCCTCCTGCATATGTCTCGCCGACCCCAGAGTCGCCTATCTAGCTTTCCGAAAGCATCACTTGCTTTCCTAATCCTAAGTGAGATTTCACTGTTAAGGTTGCTGTATCGATTGACAGTGCTTCCCAGGTAGACAAACTGATCAACCACTCCAAGTCGTTTGCCATACACATAGATGTTTGGTTCAGTGTACTGCTTACCAGGGGCAGGTTGGTACATGACGACGGTTTTCTTGAGACTGACAGTCAGACCTAGGGCAGTGCAAGCGTCAGAAAATGCATTCAAAATGTGCTGCATATCACTCTCTGTGTGCGCTACAAGATCGCAATCATCTGCATACAAGAGGTCTCTTATGATTGATGTAAATACTTTTGTCTTCGCAGCAAAGCGCCTGATGTTAAATATGCTGCCTGAGGTTCGATATCGGATGTAAACACCATGCTCGCAATTCCTGAATGCAATACAGAAAACCATTGCAAAGTATATGGCAAACAGGGTCGGTGCTGGAATATCCCCCTGTTTCACTCCATTTTTTACTGAGATAGGCTCCGACATGTTACCCCCGACATTAACCCAAGCCTTCATGTCGTCATGGAAAGACCTAACTAAAGCAAGGAACTTATCAGGGCAACCAAGTTTCTGGAGAACCTTCCCCAATGCATCTCTGTTAACAGTATCGAAAGCTTTTGTCAGATCGACAAAAACCTGATACAGATCCAAGCCTTGTTCCATGCACTTCTCCTGGAGCTGTCTAGCTGAGAAGATCATATCAGTAGTGCCGCGTCCAACACGAAAACCAGATTGACTTTCAGGAAGGACACAATCTGCAATGTGTGTCAGCAGACGGTCCAGAAGCACCCTACATAAAACTTTCCCTACGACAGAAAGCAATGATATACCTCTGTAGTTCCCACAATCGTTCCTGTTACCCTTTCACTTGTACAAGACCACCATTACTGCATCTCTCCAGTCCTCAGGTACGGATTCATTAGCCCATATCCTGCCAAACAAAGAGTGAAGATGTTGCAGGAGTCTATCACCACCATATTGTAGGACCTCAGCATGTATGCCATCCATACCTGGAGATCTTCCACTGTTCAGCTTCGAAATAGCCACTGCAACCTCCATAAGCGTCGGAGGTTCTGCGAGAGCTACTTTCACAGGACTTTCTGGAATGAGATTGAGGAAATCTTCACTGACGACAGACGGCTGATTCAAAAGATCATCAAAGTGCTCTCGCCACCTTCGTAGAATTCCTTGTGAGTCACGAAGAAGTTCTTTGCCATCCTTGCTGCGAAGCGGTGTCACCAGAGGAGAAGACGGTCCATAAACCTCACACAAGAGACTGTACAACAGCTTTATGTTATTGGAATCAGACGCAGTTTGTATCTCACCAGCCTTTTCACTCCACCACTGATCCTTCATCTGAGAAAGACTCCGCCTAACACGTGGTTTTACATCCCTGAGTTCCTCATGCAACGTATTCCTCTCCTGTGGTTTTGCCGTCAAGTAGCGTGACAGAGCACGCCTCTTATCAGCCAACAAGTCTTCTATATGTACATCATTCTCATTAAACCAGTCCTGATGTTTCCTCTGCGCCAATCCCAGAACACGCCTGCCTACATCATAAACCGACTGTTTAAGGGTCGGCCAACCCTCACCAAGATCTGCAGCCTGCATCTCTTCTTCCAATGTCCTCTTCACATGTTTATCCTTAAGACGAGCAGCATTCAATCTTTTGGGCAGGGCAACACCAGGAGCCCGGATTTTACGTTTAGTGATTAGTTTCACTTTTGCGCGTACCAGGCGGTGGTCCGTCCAGCACTCAGCTCCACATACATACATACATACATACATACATACATACATACATACATACATACATACACACATACATACATACATACATAGCCGACGTAATTCGGCAAATTCCGTTTATCGAGTTCCACTCAATATACATTGCACAAACGTGATGCTATCGGCAAACGATATAAAGATGAGTGAGAATAAACAATTCCCATGTTTTTTTAAATGTCCTTAATTTTAATTGTTCTGTGTGAGGAGATTAGTAAAGTTTTCATAAATAATAGTTCTTAAAACCTCAATTGTCTTGGCTGCCTCCTTCTAAAGTACTTGAACTAAATTGAGTTTCATGATGAAATACAATTACCACTTGATGATACATCATTCGATGTGTCTGTTTTGTTCAACAGCTTTTCTCTTAGTGACTAACTATAATATCCTGTAGTTCTTACAATTTTATATATTTCATTGGTCTTATTTCGAGCCTAGAAAAGAGATCCATTACAATTTTAAGTTAACTCCACGGTTTGCTTTTTAGTAAAATATTTTACAATGAGGCTATTTCAGCAAATCATTATGAAAATAACATAAAATGTCGATGGAAATTTTGTTCAAGATACTATCTTCTCTACGATTTAATCTTCATTGCTCACAGAGTTGGTTTCAATAAAAATTGATACATTAAGCACAACACCAGTAATTCTGGAGGTAGGGGCAAGCCGATTATAATACGTGACCGGTATATCTTTTTGTCGAACCTGCAAGAATGTAAGGCAATTTTTACTTTGGTGGATTTAATCTCAGAACCGAAAGTGCCAGAACATGTCCTGCTACGTATTTTGCCTACTGTCTAATGATTCTACCTACCCACCATACTGTGAGTTGGTGATGATGATGATAAACGGTGAAAATAAAATATCTTTTCTTTAATCTCCATGCTACCTTGTTCCTCGTCTAAAAGGGCTCAAGAGAGCAAATGTGATGTTGCTTTGTGTGTGGACAACTTTTAAGTTTATTTCAACTCAGAAATGTATTTTTTACTTATATTCTTTCATGATTTGGTCATGAGGAAAAACAGTTTCCATGACCATTTAGTGAGATTCAAAGACTGATGAATTGAGTAAAGGTCTTCAAAACAATGAATGTTTGCAACAGAAAGGACGCCAATAAAATCCTCCAAGGCGCTGGTGGTTGTCTCAAATTAAGCAATGAGTTAAGTCTTCCACTCAAACAGGCTATTGCGAGATTTGAACTCAAAATGCAATGCGTCGGATCAAATTGTGGATTAGAAAACCAGAGACTGGTATGTCTTTTGTGTTGTTCGAAGATGGATGCAAGGCAAAATTTGACATGGTGGAATTTGGCTTGAGAATATAGTGAACTAGAATCAATAACATAATATATTTTATCCACCTTTGATAATTTCCCGTGTAATGTTGACACCTGGATTTTTCAGAATTACAAAATATACCATAGCAAGCCAAGTAGGCTATTGATGGATTTGAACTGAAAGCTCAAACATTCAGAACAAAGATTCGCAATGCATCCCTAACCATTCCACTAATTGACTGCAATGTACTGGTACGTATTTATAAATTCAAGAAAGATTGAAAGAAAGTTTACTTTGTTGGGATTTGAACTCAGAATGCAAAGAGCCTGAATTTATTACGCAAGGCTTTTTGTTCGATACTCTAACGCTTCTACATTGAGCCAAGGTATTTATCAATTTAATAAAAATAAGTTCTCTATGGTTAATTATGTGAAAATTAATGTAGATGAGTCAACACTTAATAGGGGTACCAGTAAACTATTTTAAATGTTAACTTCCTACATCCCTTAAACCTGCATTGGCAAGACATTCTTGAAAAGTACGACACAGTAATATGACTGCATACAATTAAAAGTCTGGAAATTTTCACAAGAATCTATCCATTAGTAAATATTCTATAAATATTGTGAATACACAAACCCATTTTCGATAACCTCCTGATAAATAATTACTGTAGGTTAAGGGATAAAGTTTGTCTGTATTTGTCTGTAAAAATATAAAAACAGCCGTAAAGTATTTCAAGGAGCGCCTTCGAGGAAGTTGACACTTCAGCTCACATTGTCCCATCCCACGTAGTTCTTTAGTTAATTTTAAATAATCATTTATAGTGACCAACATCTCATTTGAGTTATGTGTATTGGCACGACTGCATTTCAACATACCTCTTTATTTTTATGATATTCTAGGCGTATAGGCCCACACTTTTAGACCTTTAAGCTAACATACATTAAAAGTTGACACATACAAGTATATATATCTATATGTATATCTTGGCCTGTTATAATTAATATCTTCCCCTTTTTTCCTAATAAATGCATCATAGCTGCTTCCCTTAGATTGTTATGCCCTTTTGTAAGCGTCAATTTTATTTTACAAATTAGAGCTAACTGAAATCTATCGTTCTAAGTGATGCTCTCATACGTATATTTGTCTCTCCTGAAAAGGAATAGATATTCCAATAATGATAATTTTCGTTCGCTGCCGTATAATTTGGACTAACTTCTAGCAAAATCAATATAAACAATTTTTCTTCTTTGAAGATTCTTTGTAAGTATCACTCATAACAATATATATGAGTGCGTACACACACAAATGTATGTGTGAACTGTTATTTTGCTATTGAGTAGTTGAAACACCGTGTAAGATGTAAATTTGTCTTTGAATGTATTACTTTCTCCTCCATGTATCTGCTTATATATATATATATATATACATACATACATATATATATATATACATATATATATATATATATATATATATATATATATATATATATATATGAGAGTATTGAAGTTTGCTTGAAGCATTGTGGAATAATAAGGTAAATTTCTTTAAGTCGTTTGGAAGCCTCGACAATGGAGATGGGTAAATCTCTGGGTAACAAGATCTGGTGGTGGAGAGAGAGATGTAAGTGGGTGTACGTTGAGATGCGTGGCGTGTATAAGACTGTAACGTGTAGAGGAATGAAGCAAAGAGCGTAAGGGATAAAAATAAAAATAACAACACGAGAAAGAGTTACCTTGGGAGAGATTTAATTGTCCCTATATATTTCGGATTCACATCCATCAACTGTGTTTTTTTCCGGGGGAGGGCAGGTTGTTTGTCGGAAAGGTGCGAAATGCGTCCTCCGCTGTTCGTTGTTTTGAATATCTGAGGTATTCAGCAGAGCGCACGTGCGCGTGAAATGGGGTCGGTCAGGCAGAGGTCAGCGGCCGAAATAGTTCTTTCAATTGTGGGACTGGGGTGGCGGTAGCTATCAGTCCATGTGTTGTTGTCTCGCTTGAGTGTGTGAGTGTGTGCGTGTGTTGTTGCCTTGTTCCTCTGTATTGGCAGTGCAGTATGTTCGTATGGTGGAATGCTACTGTGTGTGTATGTGTGCGTGCGTATGTTGCTGTCTCGCTTGTGTGTGTGTGAGCGTGTGTTGCTGCATCGTTTGTTAACATAAACCAACCACCTCATTTCGCTTCTCCCGGATCGATTGTTTAATTGTGGCCCTAGGCGTTTGATCCAAAGTGCTTCCTTGATACGTAACGTGCCGACGCTACTTTCTGTCGCTAGAATTGTGACAATGGGCCTTCCGTCTTTGTTTCCGCATTCGGCTATGTGTTTCCGGAAAGACGAGACCCTGGTTTTAGTGTGTTCCTTGATCCGGATGTGCAACGGCCGGATTGTGCTACCTATATAGTATTGGTTGCACTTGTTACATTCTATCTTATACAGGACATATGTGCGTAGGCAACAGTTCGCATGGCGCATCGGGCAGTCTCTGAGGGAGCACGCGTCAGTTGATTTCCCGGGTTTCCTGGAGAGGCATCTTCGCAGGGAGGGCCCCGAGTGGGCCAGGTGGATATCGAGGCCCTCCCTCCGTATAGCCTTGCGGATAGCGTTAGTGGTATTCTCGCCCAGGTGTGGCATTTTAAGGAAGCACTTGCCTTGGGTGCCTCTCTGTCTCTTGTGTCTGGTGTCTCCTACTCTGTCTGTGAGCGAGGCAGGGTACCCGTTCGTCTCCAGCACCTCGAGGAATCGCTTGGTATGAGTGACACCACTCGCGGGATCGCTGCATCTGTTTTTGATTCGCTCGATCTCGTTCGTGATATATCCTCTTTTGGCACAGTTAGGGAGGGCGGACTTGTAGTGGACGAACAGGTCCCTGCAGGCTGCCTTTCGGTAGAAGTTGCAGTGGATCCCTCCCTGTTCCGTGATGTTGATTCGGAAGTCGAGGAGGGCAAGTAACCCGTCTTCGTTGGGGTGTTCAACACTGAAGTCAATGTTCTCGTCCGTGTTATTGAACGTCTCATAGATTCTGTTCGCCATGTCTTGGGAAGATGTGATGATGAAGATATCGTTCACGTACCTTGAGAAAAAGGCGACGGCGTTGGGGTGGCAGGCGTTGAGTGCCTTGCGCTCGAGGCTGTCCATGTAAGAGATCGCTAGCACACCCGACAGGCTTGATCCCATGGGCAGTCCCGAGGTTTGTTGGTATGTTTGGTCATTGAATCCGAAGTAGGTGTTGTCGATGACGTTGGATAGGAGTTGGTGGATGTCAGTGGTGGTGAGCCCGAAGCAGTATAGGTCGGTGGATTGGACGCGTTCCATCAGTATATTGACGGCCGGGAGTGCCGGGACCGAGGTGTAGAGAGCGACTACATCAAGGCTGAAGGCATATCTGTTATTCTTTCCTGTGTCAGGATCCATTTGATGCAGGCGCTTCAACACCTCCTCGGAGCTGTTAACGTGTCCCGGCAAGGTGTCTAAGATGGGTTTGAGTATTCTGGCTAGGAGCCATGAAATGTTGTAGAGTGGTCCTTCCACGCACGATACAATGGGCCTGATCTTCAGGTCGGGAACATGTTTGTGTGTTTTCACGAGGTGGTAGAAGGCGGGTAGTCTGCTGTTTCTCGTTAGGAGGTTGTATCTCAGTTTCTTCCGGAGCTTCCGCCGGTCGCAGATGTTGGTCCAGGCGGCGTTGATGTGCTCTTCTATCTGCGCGGGAGTGATTCCCGTGACCTTGGAGTAGAGGTTGTCATCGTCAAGGTGTTGGAGGGCCAGAGTGTTGTAGGCCTCTCTGCTGATGACGCAGAATTCGTTTCCCTTGTCGGAGGGGAGGCACATGAGGTTCTTCGATTTTAGGTTGGAGAGAGTGGGGAGTTGAGATTTGGTGAGGTTGTGTGTTGTGCGTGTGTGTGTGTTTGTGAAGTATATCCGAGATGGAGTGTTTTAGCCTGATGAGTTTAGTGTCGAGTGTGTGGTTGGTGAGTGGGGGATGGAGTGGGTTGTCGGGGTGGTAAGTGGGGAATTTGGGGTGGGTTTCGTAGGCGCTGTTATTTTCTGTGGCGCTGTTGATGGCGGTCACCCATTTAAGTTGGTAAGCGGCTCGACAAAAGTTGGCCTCGATGTTGAGTTTGAGCCTGTCATCGAGTCGTTGTGAGACGATGAACTTGGGTCGGAGATGTAGGAGTTTCAGCTCGTCGCTCGTGAGAGTGCCGGTTAGGTCGGTGACCAGGTGCGTCGCATCGTTGAGGTGTGGCTAGGTGTTGGTGGATGCGGCGGTGGCGGTTGTTAAGTTGTTGTTTTCCACGTGGTTCTGGTACGTCTGTTCGTTAATGTCGATGTTCTCTCTCTCTCTCTCTCTCTCTCTCTCTCTCTCTCTCTCTATATATATATATATATATATATATATATATATATATATATATATATATATATATATATATATATATATATATATATATCCCAATGAGTTACTTGACAAAATAGAAAAAAAGGTTCGTCACCGAGGAATTAAAATTTATTTTACAGAACAACTGTTTTGATTTTGTTGGCAGTAATTACAAGCAAATATAGGGGGAGTACGATGGGTACAAAACTCTCTCCAACTTATGCCAACTTAGTCATGGTATACTTGGAAGTCCAGATATATAAACAGTCAAATCAAAATAAGGATTGAACTTCCAAAGGATTGAACTTCCACAAATATTTATCAGAGAATTGGAAACGCTAGTTGGATGATTGTCTCATTCTTTGGTCTCACACACTCGACCAACTAATTATTTCAAAAATTTAATTAAAGGCATCAATGACCACATCCAATTCACAATGGAATACAGCCAAGATCAACTCCCATTTCTGGCCATCTTAATCATAAAGAAAGACACAAATATTGAAACTGACATACACTATAAACCAACAGATTCCAAACAATACCTGCTATTCACCTCCAACCATCCAAAGCACACGAAGACGAACATCCCTTTTAACCTAGCAAGAAGAATTTGCACAATTAGCTCCAATTATGAAACACGAAATAAAAGACTTCAAGAATTAAAGGAATTTCTACTCGAAAAACAGTACCCACCATTAATAATAAATAATGGAATAGAAAGGGCTAAAGCAACAGGCATTGATGAATTACGAAAACAGAAACAAATTCAAGGTACGTCCAATATTCTATCATATATCTTAATACACAACCCAAGAAATGCGGAAGCTTACAACACTATTCACAAGAACATCCCACTATTGAAACAAGACCCAAGAACGAAAAAAACCCATGAAACACACAAAATAGTCAAAAGCAAAAGACAACCGAAATCACTAAAAACATTACTAACCAAAGCCAAATTACCTACCACAAACCCACAACCAACTGTCAAAAAATTTGGTCGCTCTAATTGTGGAACCTGCAATCACGTCATTGAAAGCAGCACGTATACATTTAAATCAGGACAAAATGTTGCTGTAAAAAATCACTTCACTTGCTCATCAAAAAATCTACTTTATGCCATTAAATGTAAATGATGCAATGAAGATTATATACGACAAACTAAACTCACACTCAGAAACAGAATGACAGTTCATCGTCAACAATTACGAGATCCGACCACAAGACAGATACCACTAAGCGCATATCTAGACATATGCGCAAGTAATAAGACACCCAGATTCCAAGACTTCCTATTATTTTATCTTTGCGCTGACAATACAACAGAACAAATACGAATAAATAAGGAAAATATGTTTATTCAAATATATAGACCAGTATTAAATATAGTTTAATATACATTATGTCAACACCATAACATGCTAACCATCCAAACAGACACATACATACACACATAACACCTTATATTTTAGAAAATAAAAACCAGAACTAAATAAACCTTAACATACGTTAATACTCTAACATGCCCCCTCCCCCCACACACACATAACTCCTTCTCCCATTTACACTAACGGAATCATTTTCCTACACACAGACACACACGCATAACATATATATATATTCTCTCTATCTTAACATGCTAACCATACTCCCACACACATGCACACACACACATAACACCAATACACACACACACAACACCCTCCCCCATTTCTACTAATAGAATCATCTTCCTACACACACACACCAGCACACAAATAAACATACATATCTCTACTTACTTTATTTCAATAGAAAGTCTGAATTTTGGCACCTCAGCACATCAGCCATACTCACTGAACCAGAACAATTCTCCCGGTCCCGTTTCTCTTGACCATTATCTTTTGTTTGGCACAACATTCTAAAAGGCTACAAAACAAATTCCAAAATACGGGCGCGAATTTAATGTACTTGTTCACGCGACAGTCATAATCTCATTTATAACCAATCAAATTACATTTCAGCACATTAGTCATACTCAGAACAACTCTCTCCATCCCTTTTTCTTGACCATTATTTTTGTTTGTCACAAAATTCTCTAAATGGCTACAAAGAAAATTCCAAAATACAGGCGTGAAATGTAATGTACTTATTCACGTGACAGTCTTAATATCATTTATTACCAATCAAATTACATTTATTTAAAAAAGCCTTCGTGAGCCACCTTATTTTTAAAGTAAAAAGAAATTCAAACACAAACTGACGTGAAAGCTGATGTGCTTATTCACGTGACTGCATCAACCAACCAAACTTCACTCACATATGAAAAAACAACCTGAGCTTACCCCTCCTTCTTTAAGGCAAATATAATAAGAACTTTGTAACGCGCACTGGCGCGAAATTTATTATACTTATTCACCAACCAACCAAATTACTTCTCTAAAAACCTAGCATTTCGAGCCACTTTTTTCTATATAAAACAGAAATAACATTCAAACACCAACCATATGTGAGAAAAACCACAAATCCTCCATCTCAATTCTACTTTTGAAAAGCAGTAAAGGAACCAAATAAATATATATTTTTATAAAAAAAGACTCCAGTTGCATTTTCGATTTCATCTTTTTTCCTTTTATATATATATATATATACATTTCATTCTTTTCTTTTATCAGTTTGAAAAAAATATGCCAAGATGTTCATTGAAATAGCCGGTGCTTACTTACCTCCTCTTCTCTGACGCGTGACACCGAAAGTGGAGCTTACTACTGTAATCGCGATATCATACCAAGACACAAGGTTCGTACTGACCTGTTTCAGAAGTGTCTAACTCCTTGCTAATGAAGTTGCCCTTAGCCAATTATATACTGCTTAATAGCATTACCTAATTCTGGGCATGAAAAAAAACATAATTTTATGAGAGAAATAAAAATAGAAAGTAAATACAGGAGAAACTTAATTTTACATGCGAGGGAAAATGCTACATAATTCAAGAAAATAATTTGTGGTGGATTATTGGATGGCTTCATTGATAATTTGTTGGTTATATTGCTCGATTTTTATATGATATTACAAGTTAACAAATATATAAGTATAGTAGCGATGTTTTGTCTTTGATAATTTGGCGGAGAAACTGCTCACTATCATCCTGATGTTCATATCTGCATCTTGGGTGGTGCAGAGATATTCGAAGATCAGTTTGATGATACCGGATAGTAAAACACATTTATCTTGTTGGCACGTTTGACGTGCACATGTCAATAAGGTAGAGCATATCTCGATCAGATGATCTGAAGCTCTATCTGCAATTTGGAATTGTCTTCATTTCTATTATGTGAACTCTAAATCTCCCCAACGCAGATTGAACGCAATATAGTACGACAGATCTTCGAACAGACTTGTGTACCTGCTTGGTCAGCAACCTGTAGCATGTTGTCTCTCTGCATCACAATCTTATAGCGGTATCTGCTTTAATGCTTTATCCACGTAGTCATATGATACCCAGTTTGACAGCGATTCTCAACATATCGGCGTTTCCTCATGATTTGCCCTGGATTTGCGAGCAACACAAATGGCATTGCTGGTCTCCGATGGCTTTATTATCTAGAGAACTAGTGAGTAGGAAACCTTAGGAAAGAAGACGGGACACAGATTCCTTCAATGAAGTGACTCTGCTCAATATGTAGAAAAAGAGTAGGTATAAACTCAATACGATGTACACAATGTAAATCTTCGGTAAACAAATGATGTAGTGGGATAACGGTTAGACTTTGCAGGTAAGCGATGCACAGGGATAATCGGGGAGAAGAGCGTTAGTGATTAAAAATATTTTCCAGTTACGGGGAGCCTCCATGGAAATTATTAATAGCTTCTGGTATCTAGGTGAATTAATTAGCAACAGATCCGGGGGCACTGGTGGTTCATCCTCCTCCATTGCATAGAAGTAGCGAGCCCACGTTTCTAAAATGGATGATGGAAGTTCAAATCTGTTATACTATACTAGCAGTAAAGCTCGGCGTTGCTCGGGGCTGCTCAGTAGCTGTGTAAAAGTTACAATGTTAAGTTCCTTTCTTGGCTCAAAAACTGTAGAGTCTACAGTGTAGACTTTCATGTGGTACTTTTGATTAATATTCCCTCAACCAACAGTATGCCTTATGAAGTTAAGAAAACATAACCATAACCCGAATGTTTAAACAAAAGAGGATGCTGGGGATAAAAACTGCACTGGTAATCTATTAACAAAAATCGAAAATGTAAACACTGCAGCACTTGTCTCAGAGAAAAACATCAGTGTAACCAAACTATCAGTTATTTTGAAACAAAGAAATTGGATGGACATGAAAAACAAAAAGAAATGCGTCGAGGGAGGCAGGTAGCATCAAAGAGGTTCGCACCTGTGATAAAAGATATTGACAATGTAATAGCATCGATGTTTAAGTATAAACTATGAAGAGCTCATAACATACCCATGGTGAGTTTGACGGGCAGATTATAGACAGCCACAGCATGCGAAATGGACAGCTGCAGCAAAAGCCATATTCACCAAAAAGAATCGCTGAAATCAACAAAACAGAAATGCTGCTCCCATTGCATCTTCACATGCAATTGAGACTGATGACGAAAGCTTATTTCGACGCACCAGAAATGCTGTTGTTGCATGTTGTCTATGTCGGAATGCATATTGAAACAATGAAAGAAATGACGGGAACAATCCTTGTATGTATGTGCCAAGTTGTGTGTGTCTATGTATTAAACGCCGGACTTGTCAGCGACTTGAGGGGCGTCCTTAATAATCGAAAGCATCGATTTCAGAGTGGCTTTGATTTGCCAACAATGCTGGTCTCTAGAGGCCTAGGTGTCAATAGAATGCACTGCATCGATGTTGAATACAGGTTTCGTAGACGCTATATATTTAAGGCAGTCGGTGTAACATTGCCGTTTTGAACCCCAAACCCTACAAAACCTCACGGTATACAATATTCTTTGTTTTTTCCGTTTGGAGCCAAAGTAAAGAGGTGGTTCCGGCTGCCAACTCGTAGAATTGTCCATGGGAAAAACATGGCTCCTCCAGGTAAAGTCCTCCCACAGATAAAGTCTGACCCTGGGACTTGTTAATGGACATAGCAAAGGCAGCACGAAGGGGAAATTGGGTTTTTTAAAAGAATAGTGTGCATCCACTCCTGATGTAGTAAGTGTTGCCGTAGGTATTAAAACATCTTCTCCTTTTCCACACCCCGACATATTCGTAGCATAAATAATGTGCTGTGACATCCTATTGACAACAAGGCGTGTACCATTGCAAAGCTTGGGAGGCGTTATATTTCTGAGAAGTATAACTGGACATCCTTCCTCGAGAGACAAAATATGTTGAGGTAGACCGGGAATATCCAATGAATTGAGGTATTCAGTGGGATAATTGACCGCATCATGTGGATCAACATTGGTATCAATAGACTTAAAATCTTATCATTTCCAGGAAGACTTTCAAGCATGTGGTGATTAATGGCGGAGACAGTGACATTTGTAGGAGCTAATATAGCCCTCTCACACAGCCATGTTTGATTGCGGTAATTATCTGCCAAGTTGGGAAAAACGGCTGCCTTGAGATCTTCGACAGTGTTAACCAGA
Source organism: Eledone cirrhosa (assembly GCA_964016885.1). Lineage (NCBI taxonomy): Eukaryota > Metazoa > Mollusca > Cephalopoda > Octopoda > Eledonidae > Eledone > Eledone cirrhosa. The sequence goes on from OZ024741.1 coordinate 230,559,286, forward strand.
CAGCATTTATTGTCGAGTGCAATGTCTCCATGCACATCTGAAGATACTTTGCCGTCGCCAAGAATGAGAAGGTCTTCAGCAAATATTTCAGACACAGTATCGCCATGCAGTTGAACACGCATGTTAGTGGTCAGATGAAGTGTTGTTACCTGTTGCCACAATGGAGAAGACGTCAGCTCTGATGCCCTTTGGAATAACCGGCAAAGTTTGTCGAAAGTCCCCTGAAAGCAAAAGAGTTACACCCCCCATGGTCTCCCGACGGTCTCTAATGTCTTTCAGTATTCTATCTAAGGCCTCAATAGCTCCTTTGTGAACCATGGTGCATTCATGCCACACAATCAGTTGGCACCGTCGTAGCAGTTCTGCTCTCGGACTATCGTTGGTGATGTCACAGAGTGGTATTTCAGCTGATACCAAGTTAAGCGGAAGCTTAAAGGTAGAGTGTGCTGTCCTGCCGCCAGGAAGTAGTGTAGCTGCAATGCCAGATGATGCAACGGCTATTGTGATAACTTCATTCTGTCTAACTTTGGCAAGAAGAAGTTTAGTAACAAAGGTTTTTCCAGTGCTTCCAGGGGCATCAAGAAAGAAGATACCACTCCATCGATGAAATACATAGTCGGTGATGGTGTTGTATGCAAATTGCTGATCGGGAAGTAGTTTTGGTTCCATTTCAAACACATATCTAGCTAGAGTGTCGACATCATAAGATGGATATTTCTTGGATGTTGAGAGTTGGAATTTTATTAGAATCAGTGCGGTGGGTTTGTGGCAGACCGTATGCTGGCAAGGCATTCCCACCCACAAGGAAAATCCTGTCCTCTATGTCTATTGATGATTTATTGTATAAAGCATCACTGAAATCTACTTCTATGTCAGGAAGTAGTAGTTGAGCCTGGTGCAGGAAGTTCTCAGACAGTTGGTTCCGAAACTTCAACCATAATGTGTAGGGATCACAAATGTTACATAAGTGAAGAAGCTTTGCAAAGAGCTCTCGTATTTTTCCAGCTGAGTGTGATGAAGCGATCTCCGCCAAGGTTGCATCCCATCGTGAGTCATCTTCAAGTATTCCACAAGCCAAACAGGCATCTCTGTATGTAGACCAAACAAGATTACCGTAAGTTCTGAGTTCCTGAAAACTTGTCGGTCCTTTGACCTCATGTAGTAGCATTCGAAGATAGAAGCACTCGAGTTGATTTGGAGGAATCGTATACACTCGCCCCAAGCAATTAGTGAATTTGATCCCGGGAACTCCAATAACTAGTTGGCCAGTCTTTCTGCGACTCCTTGTTTTTTCATTCCATGTGTAGTATGATGGCACCTGAGCATACAGCAATGATTTTGCAAAGTCATCGCATTCGCACAGTTTGAAAAATCCAGTTATAGTTTTCTCCCTTGGGGTATGTGCCAATTCAGCGGCATTTTTATTGTTATAGTACATCCGTTGACCGTTTTCTAGGTGTACATCTAATTTTACAATTGAAGGGTACCTATCATGTCTTGGAAAACCGAAGATACGCCAAAAGTCCTCGCTACTACTTATGTAACGCCCTACTTGGAATTGCGTTACTTCGTCTCTATTGTTTTCGTTGAGTATACCGAACGAAGCAACGTCAGAACCTTTATTAACATACTTACATATGTATTTGATGCACTTGATTGTCTGTCTGCACACATTCATCGCCTATATCAACACTCTGCACGACTGTCTGCCAGCACAACTTTATCGCCTATATCACCGCTCTGCATGACTTCTGTCTCCACAACTTTATCGCCTATATCACCTCTCTGCACGACTGTCTGTCTGCACAACTTTATCGCCTATATCACCTCTCTGCACGACTGTCTGTCTGCACAATTGTATTGCCTATCACCTTTCTGCACGACTGTCTGTCTGCACAACGTTATCACCTATACCACTTCTCTGCACGATTGTCTGACTGCATGCCCCCATCGTCTATCAGCCCGACTGTCTGTCTGCACAACTTTATCGCCTATACCACTTCTCTGCATGATTGTCTGTCTGCATGCCCCCATCGTCTATCAGCCCGACTGTCTGTCTGCACAACTTTATCGCCTATATCACCTCTCTGCACGACTGTCTGTCGTTTAAAATCATTGCTTCTAAATGAAAATCTCATAAGGCTATATTCAAGATCAATGTTTTTTACAAAATATTTGCTTATTTTACGGTGTATTCAAATAGGCTTGTTTTCGAGTAAAAATATTGTTTTAAAAGACTTTTTAATGGAAATGGAGCAAAATGGAAGCTTAATGTTGAAACTTCGAAAAATGAATTTTGCAGGTTAAAATTTTGCTGGTCCGAAAACTGTTCGCGTATTTTTGTACTTTTGCACGCGTCGTTTATTCGTAACGTAAATAGGTAAACAGAAATACGCCATAAAAGGGAAATAACTCGTCTCTCATCTCTATTTATACATTTGCACTGACAAATCAATACATTACAAATTCGATTTTTGCACTTGGCGTGGGTAGATTTGAAATTTTTTTTTACCGTTGTCTCGTCGGATCTTCGTCTATAAGTGTAGTAATTTCACCGAAATTTGAACGTACGATTTAGGAGGAGATGTGTGCCGACCGTTTTAGTAGAAAAACAGATAGACAACCTCAGTTTTATATATATAGATGTAGATATAGATATAGATAATTGTATATAAATGTGTGCGTATATGAATGGGTATGTGTACGTATGCGCGAGTGTGTAAGCCAGCGTCCGAATCGTGTGCTTAATTTGCTGTGTACCTGATTAAGTATTTATGTGAAGATGTGTGTATGAAACATACTAAGGCGTAACGTACGTTACGAATGGAAAAACACACACACACTCAGGCACATACACACTCATATAGAAAAAGTGACGTCGTAACCGTGTTATAAAATAGTCTATAGTAGATTATTTTAGATAAAGTGTTATACTGTTTCAATCCAAATGAAAATAATAATGATATGTTGTTACTCCCGGGGTCTGATACAATTACCTTGTAATATTTGATTTGATTTGGCCGAGTCATTTTGGAATGTATAAGGAAGTGACAAACAGACAGAGAAACAAAGTATTTTATATATATATATATATATATATATAGAAAGATTTGAATGGATACAGTTTAGTTGAAAGGAATTTATTGACACGTGTTTCTATAACAGTTACATAACCTAAAACAGCTATCTACAAACTTTTAGTTATGCAGACATTCAATATTTCAATGTTATTATTTACTGTCATTTCATCAGAATAATATTACTGAGGACCTATTTAGTTTTTATAGAGAATATTAGGAGGGAGGGGTGAAGTTGTTAGAAGAATAGTTGAAGGAGTGGTTTTTCGATAGCAGTGAGAATTCTTGGTGGCAGTGAGTAATTAGATTCCCATCTGTTGTTTTGACATTTTTTATAGAATATATTATTGGTTATTTTTCTAAATCTATAGAAGGATTAGAGATAGTAAAGATATGCGTGGTTAGTTTTGTGTTTGCACTTAACATTCAGACTTAAATTTTTCTTTCAAGTGTACGTATTCTCTCACCCACGCATTCACACACAAATATATTTGCACACCTCTACAAAATACATATACTCACAATTCACATATTCATACTTACATATATATACACATGCATACACATATATATACACACATGTATTCATGTACATACATACGCGCTCATGTGTATACATTTTCATACTCTACTTATCTTTATATATACACACGTATAGACACACACATATATACATACATACTCTAGTCCATGTGTACACACATACACATACATACACATCCATATACACATACATACATACACATATATATATACATACATACATACACATATATATATATATACATATATATATATATATATATATACATACATATACATATATACACATATATACATATACACACATATATATATATATATATAAGCACTTTAATACATGAATACACTTACATCTAACTATACACATCAAACATATATATATATTTACTTATTTATATACATTTTCACATATATATACATACTTATGGACGTTTTTAGACACATTCATTATCGCATATTTGTACCTATTCTCATCAGCATATCTTTTCATTATTAGTATGGTAATTTAAGGTTATTAATATATGTTGAGAAGAGATTGTTTTTATATTTTTCTAACTAGATTAAGGTTTATATAGTTGGGGGATGTCCCTCTTTTATGTAATATTCTGCTTGTAGTGGGAAAAAAGGGTTTTAGTTCTGTGACGGCAGAATAATGTTCGTTCAATTCTGTTATTCAGCAGTTTCTTCTTGTGTGTGATTATGTAATAAATCTCAAGATTACACAATTTGCAGAAATTTTGGCTCCTGGAAAAGCTTTGGGTTTTAGCTAATTTTTCCCATTTTAGGGTAAACTTTTGATTGCTATCCCTGAGCGTCCAAGCTTTTTCTGCTAAAGTTGTTACATTTCTTTGGCTCTGGTGTTTTATTGAGTAAGAATGCCTATACAATCGAGATTTAAACGATGTTGCCGTTGATCCCACGTAATACCACTCGTTGCCTCCGGATTTAATGGTACACTTATAAATAATATTTTTTTCCAGGCAGTTATTGCCGAGGGGGCAGTTGTCAGGATAGGTGCAGTTACAGTTGTGTACGTTGGGTTTTCTCTGGAGTAGTATTGCGGACGAACTTAGGTGTGGTTTATTTATGTTCTGTAGTGTATTGTCTACTGTTTTTTTGGGGTTCTTTGTACTTAAGTTCTTAGTGTTTTCGTTTAACCTTCTAGTATTGATCTTTTTTATGTGTTGTTCAAGGTTTAACGCTGTAGAGTATGACAGTCTTATAGTGGTAGGGTTTAGGATTTTGTGGTATTTGTGTGATGTGGGAAAATGTCTTTTAATTATTTTAAAGAAGAGTACTGGTAAATTTGTACTAATGGAGCTATTGTATTCGGGGTTATACCATAAGTACTCTTTGCATCGCTTTCTATTAGTTTTATTTGTTGGTTTACTGGTGTGCATACTATGGTAGTAAGTGTGGTTTGGTGTTGTGTTATTATATCTACCTATGTGGGATTTATTTTGGGTGTTTTGATTGTTCCCATCTATGTACTCTATTTTGTTGAGGTAGCCTGCTTTACTAAGGGCGTTATCGTAGTACTCGGCGTGTTCCTTAAATACTTGTATGTTAGAAGATAGACCCGAGATTCTAAGGGAAATATTTTTAGGGATAGATTTAATTATAGAGATGGGGTGGTTAGACCCAACATTTACGTATTTGAGATTTTCATTCAATTTATGAAACGGTTTAATCAAACTAGAGTTTAAATTGAGTGTGACATCCAGGAAGTTAACTACTTTAAGGTTGTATTCATATGTTATAGTTAGTCCTATTTCGAGAAGTAGTTTTCTTATATCTTTGCGTAGTTTTTCTAGTTTTTGGTTATTAAGGTTTTTAGCTAGGAGGAGAACATCGTCGCGGTATATTCCGCCGTGGAGATTGCTGAATTTTTCCTGGAGTCTAAAGGCGATAAATAACCCCACAATATCAGTTATTTCCGCCGAATCGTTAGAGCCCATTGTTATGTCAAAGTTAGAGGGTCTATCTTTACGTACCCAATAACTGTTCTCAAATTTGACTATAGTTTTCCTAGCTTCTAATATAATCTTAATTTCATCGTTTGTAAGGTCAGAGTTATCCTTAGCAAACTTAATGGCTCTATTCAAAGTTTCAGGTGATATCGATGAGTAATATTCATCGATATCAAACTGGATAAACTTAGATTTATTCTTATTGCTAATGCTATTAAACCATCTTATTGCTTCTTGGGTCTTCCCCCAGAGTTTAATGTTAACCTTAGCCTTAATTTGGGGGATGATTCTATCTAAGATATATTTGCTTATTTTACCTATATCTGATTTAGAGGGGCAGATTAATCTAATTTTAGGGTCATTATCAAAGTTTACCTTGTGGTCCTTAAGATTGAAGGTGGGTACCGCCGGTAAGAGTGGTCCTGTCCTATCTTCGATTCCGAGATTTTTCACTATTTCGCATGCCTCATCATTGATGTGCTTAAGGGTTACTTCACTCGTTTTTCTATATTTTTTATGTAATTCTTTTCGAATGAAGTTGTTGTATGTAGTGCAATCCATAGTGTACAGGTTTGATGTACAACACATAAAAAAGATCAATACTAGAAGGTTAAACGAAAACACTAAGAACTTAAGTACAAAGAACCCCCAAAAAACAGTAGACAATACACTACAGAACATAAATAAACCACACCTAAGTTCGTCCGCAATACTACTCCAGAGAAAACCCAACGTACACAACTGTAACTGCACCTATCCTGACAACTGCCCCCTCGGCAATAACTGCCTGGAAAAAAATATTATTTATAAGTGTACCATTAAATCCGGAGGCAACGAGTGGTATTACGTGGGATCAACGGCAACATCGTTTAAATCTCGATTGTATAGGCATTCTTACTCAATAAAACACCAGAGCCAAAGAAATGTAACAACTTTAGCAGAAAAAGCTTGGACGCTCAGGGATAGCAATCAAAAGTTTACCCTAAAATGGGAAAAATTAGCTAAAACCCAAAGCTTTTCCAGGAGCCAAAATTTCTGCAAATTGTGTAATCTTGAGATTTATTACATAATCACACACAAGAAGAAACTGCTGAATAACAGAATTGAACGAACATTATTCTGCCGTCACAGAACTAAAACCGTTTTTTTCCCACTACAAGCAGAATATTACATAAAAGAGGGACATCCCCCAACTATATAAACCTTAATCTAGTTAGAAAAATATAAAAACAATCTCTTCTCAACATATATTAATAACCTTAAATTACCATACTAATAATGAAAAGATATGCTGATGAGAATAGGTACAAATATGCGATAATGAATGTGTCTAAAAACGTCCATAAGTATGTATATATATGTGAAAATGTATATAAATAAGTAAATATATATATATGTTTGATGTGTATAGTTAGATGTAAGTGTATTCATGTATTAAAGTGCTTATATATATATATATATATGTGTGTATATGTATATATGTGTATATATGTATATGTATGTATATATATATATATATATGTATATATATATATGTGTATGTATGTATGTATATATATATGTGTATGTATGTATGTGTATATGGATGTGTATGTATGTGTATGTGTGTACACATGGACTAGAGTATGTATGTATATATGTGTGTGTCTATACGTGTGTATATATAAAGATAAGTAGAGTATGAAAATGTATACACATGAGCGCGTATGTATGTACATGAATACATGTGTGTATATATATGTGTATGCATGTGTATATATATGTAAGTATGAATATGTGAATTGTGAGTATATGTATTTTGTAGAGGTGTGCAAATATATTTGTGTGTGAATGCGTGGGTGAAAGAATACGTACACTTGAAAGAAAAATTTAAGTCTGAATGTTAAGTGCAAACACAAAACTAACCACGCATATCTTTACTATCTCTAATCCTTCTATAGATTTAGAAAAATAACCAATAATATATTCTATAAAAAATGTCAAAACAACAGATGGGAATCTAATTACTCACTGCCACCAAGAATTCTCACTGCTATCGAAAAACCACTCCTTCAACTATTCTTCTAACAACTTCACCCCTCCCTCCTAATATTCTCTATAAAAACTAAATAGGTCCTCAGTAATATTATTCTGATGAAATGACAGTAAATAATAACATTGAAATATTGAATGTCTGCATAACTAAAAGTTTGTAGATAGCTGTTTTATGTTATGTAACTGTTATAGAAACACGTGTCAATAAATTCCTTTCAACTAAACTGTATCCATTCAAATCTTTCTATTTTTCTCCGGATTACTTTTGGAACTACAACTGGAACCGTCGAGCAAACTCTACGTGAGCTGATAATCTACTGTGTGTAATATTTATATTACAACACAACGGAAAATACTGTATATATATATATATATATATATATATATATATATATATATATATATATATATATATATATATATTAGAAAAGGGAAGTAAGGTTCTCTACAAAACAGTCGATATAGAAAAAAGGTGAAGTTGGAAATAGTATGGAAAATATATTTTAGGGTCTGTTTTTCTTTTTTCCCTGTCTTTGATTCGTCAAAGTGTATAATATATATTCTATATACTTTATATACATTATAAAACTTTTTTTTTAAAGAATTGTCCCTCTCATTTTTCCCATAATGTCACTTTGACGAATCAAAGAAGGAAACAAAAAAAGAAAAACAGACCCTAAAATATATTCACCTTTTCGCTCTCTCTCTATACATATATATGTACTAGATTGAATAGATAAATAGAGAAACAAACAGACAAGCTGATGCATAGATAGACAGTGGTGTTATACTTTCTCATTCCTTTTCCTTTTCGCATCTACCCCTGCCATACAGCCTCTTTAGTGCTAGTTCCAGGAAAATTACACTCAGTATACCATGTAAAGTAGTTTGCATTAAGAAAGTTATCCGATTAAGGACGATCTTAGTATGTGCTATAGTAGTTGCTCAGAAGGAGAAGAGACGTTAAACGGTGATGATAAGGATAATGAAAATATATTCATATAACAACATCTTTTTGCATCTGATTTTCATACTTGCATGTGCTGGGTGGATCATTTGAATGCAGCCTCTCTCGACCTTCTGCGATCCATCATCTGAGATCCACTCTCGCTAAGTCCGCCCAGGCCATATTTGGTCTTTCTCTCTTCTAGCACTCTTCCACTGGGAAATCCTGGCATTTTTTCACCCAGCGATGTCAGGTGTGAGGTGTGGTTTGGTGGTAGTTTGAATTGGTGACTTCGGATGTTAGAGAAGATGGAAGATTGTTCACTGTATTTTGTATCTGCTGGTTGCAAGCTGACGAGGGATAATAGAAATATTTTGCTTTAAAATATGTATTGGCAAATATGCTCTCCTGGTAATAACGGATGTTAAGTCCATTTATATGCACTAGCCGACGGAGGGATTTATTTTTGTCATTTTATAACAAGAAGGAAAGGGAAGAAAAGAAACAAGGTTTGTGTTTGTTCACCTCTTGCCCCAAGACCCAATATAAAATAAATCATAATCCACATCAAATCAAAACAAAACATTACATATGTGGAATTGAAAAGAACTAACCAAAGTTAGAAACTATGCCAAATTACCATCGAATACATCACAAAAAGTATATATAATGGTACACATGGTAGATTAATGTTTTCTCCGCTAGTGAGTTTCCCCAAGATGTTGATACTTTTTTGATGGGCATTCTTATAAAAAAGGTTTAATAGCAACACTTACACAGGAGAATCAGCTGCCCATTGGAGAATTTTTCTCTAACAAACCACCATAGAAGGGGCCTTATCCCCTGACATAAAAAAAAAAAAATTACTAGAATTTCACCAAATTTCAAAATGGCGAAAGTCAATGATCTTGCATCTTCGGTCAAAGAACGCATTAGAGCTCCACTCACAGAAGTTGATTCAGCAGCCAGCCTGACAGCTGAGATAGGTAGCAGTAAGAACTATCACTACCATTAACAAGAGGAAGGTGACGACAACAACAGTAACAATAACAACACCAGCAATAACAACATATATGTGTATACACCATCATCACCTACGAAAATACTATTACTACTGCCACTACTAATAAGAAATCATCCGTATACGGGTATTATGCATAATCCCTAACAGTTGCGTTCGTTTCAAGCGAGGGAGTGAGGGCTTCTATGCGGTTGCTTGACCTGCTGGAGGTAGTGGCCAAATCTCTTTCAGGTAACACCGCACCCGCCTGAACTGAAGAAGGACTCTTTTATAGAAAGCTTCGGGCCCCAGTGTGGGCCCAATCCAGACACTAAATGGGATTGGGTTACGGGGGAAAATATGTGTGGGGATTGAGTGAACGAACTTTCGATTTAACATTGTGTCCGTTATCACACGTGACACATGTCTCGTGAACGGATCACATACATTTTCTTTTCCTCCACAGTCTCTGACACTTCTCGGAATTCTCCAGTTTCGGCTTCATCTCTTCGGTGCGTTAGCATCTTTCGCTTCCAGTTTTGTACTTTTGTCGAATTTGCCGTTTTGAATGCATACACACGGCATCCATCTCGGCACTTATTCGTTTCGGTGCATCTCAGGGCCTCGGGGATCCTTTTTCAATCTTCGATGTTCTCTATCCTTCGTCTTTGTAACTCGCTATTCTAAAAAATATTATTTTTTTTATTTTTTTTCTCTCTCCTTTTTATTTTCCTTCACTGTTATCACACTTGCTGCTTTGTCTGCCCGGACACGTACGGCACTCGTCTCAACATTATGCGTGCACTCGCCCCCAGGCACAGTTTACAATCCGCCTTTCTAGCTCGTTTCCAAACTCCTATTCCGTGTGATCCAGTTATCTCTTTTTACCCATATGGCGGAAGATTTGACTTCCCACCTCTCCCCAACCGTCCACTCCTCTGGAGGTTGAGCGGTACCACTCGTGCACCACGCACAACAGCCGCAAGAGAGGAAGAAACTGCTCCAACATGCCTATCCATGTTCACGGGCACTCGACCCAACGGGGACCTGAACCCACTCGATTCGGACGAGTGTCTGCTGGCGATCTCCCGCCATAGGCAGTCGCGGAAAGTCATTACGAGGATCCCCAGGTCTGCCCGCACTCCCGTGGCTGAACCGCTAGCGACTTCACTCGACCGAGCGCTTGACTCGGGCGATGCAAATGACTGGACCAGTCTGTTCAGTTTTGCTATTCTCGTACTCGGAATCCTGTTGGTCGGCAACCAGACCATGAGAGACAGATCTGGCCCCTTCCTTTGCTTCAAGGTTCAAGGGTAATGTCACCTCTTTCTGCGACTCTTCACTCGCGAGCCTCTGGGCACTTTTGTGTGCCCACCAGTGCCCACACAACGCCCCCAATTCATCCACAACAGCACGAGACGTCTCCCTACCAGATTCAACCTCAAACTTCACGTTTCGTACGGAAGACCGAGCTCACTCATGGCCGCCCACAACAGTGTTACTTCCGCCAGAGGTGTCCATCAGGGGGATCCACTCGGCTTGTTCCTATTCGCGCTGGCAGTCGACGAGGTAGCCCGGTCGGTCCGGTTACCCATCAAGGTCTGGTACTTCTACGTCTGGTACTTCCACGACTGCAACTGAGACGGTAGTTGAGGATCTTCGACAAATTATCCCAGCACTAAAGCTCCTTGAGCTTGAGATCAACCCAACCAAGTCTGAGGTGACCAGCATCAACCATGGAGCGGCCGAATTCCACAACGCCCTACTATGCTTCCATTCCATCCTGGCCGGGGCTCGGCTGACACCCAAGGAATATGCATGTATATTCGGCTCCCCCATTCTCCCGAAAGCCATAACAAAATGTCTAGTGACCAAGCAGAGAAGCTGCGCCACATTGACGCACTTCCCATGCTCTTACTCTTGAGGAACTGTTTTGCCCTCCTCAAATTCACATTTACGTTGCGCGGTGCGCCTTACAACCCCCACGCAGATCTTCTCGGGGAACTTGATGTCATCATTCGACGCTGTGCAGAACTCATCTGTAATATCAGTCTTGACAGCGCAGGCTGGCAACAGGCGATACTCCAAGCGACGTTCGGTGGCCTCGGCCTCCGAACGGCTTCGGACATAGCTTTATTTGCCTAGTACTCCTCTATCTCCTCCTATCGTGCTCTCATCAGCAAGGTTCTCAGCCAGACGGCCGAACCTGTCCAGGCCCCTGAGATGGAACAGGCTCTCGTCTACTGGACAGGCGAAGGCCTTTCTATCCCCAAGTATGCTATGGTACAACGTAACTGGGACGACATCAATTGCAGGTCTTCTGTCAGGCGGATCGAGTCTGGCTTGGACCAACATCACCTCGCATGCCTCCGTTCCGTTTCTCAGCCCAACAGCGGCAGGTGGCTAAATTCGGTGCCCTCCCCATCAGCCGGTACCCTTCTTAATGATGAGTGAACTCGCATTGTTGTAGCCCAACACCTTGGCCTCCGCGTGGGTGCGCGCCACATAAATGCTGCTGCAGGGTGGTTGTTGACAAGTTCGGACTGCACCTTCTGTCTTGCTGCCGGAGAGTAGGCTCTTTCACCCCGACACGCAGCTCTCAACGACATGTTGAGAAGAAGCCTTGGCGCAGCTATCTTTCCATCTCAACTGGAGCCAGCAGGCCTAGTCCACGGAGATGGCAAGCGCCCCAACGGAATCACACTCTTGCCATTCGAAGGTGGTAGATCCCTCATCTGGGACACCACCTGCTGCGATACGTTCTCCGCCTCAAACTAGTAGCTTTGGCCACAAAACCCGACATAGCGACCAGCCTCGCAGAAGAACGCAAAATAAATAAATACCAGGGTTTGTCCTACCGCTTCCTCTTCGCACCGGTCACCGTCGGGACTTCAGGCTTACTTGGACCCCGTACTGCCAAGCACCTTCGCAGGATCGGATCATCGGCGGCCCGTCTGAGGAGGGAACCCAGCAAGGTTCGGTGGCTGTTGCAGCTAGTCTCACTGGCCATCGCGTGCGGGATGCTTTGCTGTCTTTTCCTCGGGGCGCAGTACTACTTTTCCCCTTGCCATAGGCCCAAAGTCCAATCAACCTTCTCCTTCACACCTTCCCTCTCTTCTGCGTCAACAGAGCTCTTGGCATCTCCTCCCATTTCCCGTTCCATTTCTTTCTTTTTTCTTTTTTTTCTATATTTCCCTATTCTTTTTTTTTCATTTTGTTTCATCTTTTATTATTGCCGTTATTATAGTTGTCATCATTATAATTATTGTTACTGTAAATAATATCATGTCGATTAAAGACTACGAAATAAATTAAGTAAATCCTCATTAAGTTCGTAACACCTTTAATTTTATGTTACTATTGTTTCAAAACTTGAAAACATACCATTAAACACAAACCAAACTAGGGAGATAACTCTTATAAACTTATGAATAACTAAGGGAGGGAACTTGCCCAAATTACTCAAGATAGAAACAGTGATGCATAAAATACGTTGTTGAAAAGAAATGAAACACACAAAACACACACACACACACATACATACATGCATGCATATATATATATATATATGTATATATATATATATATATATATATATATATATATATATATATATATATATATATATATTGTTATACTTGGGGAGGGTCATATTTGTGTAATATTGCCAGAATTAATAACGGAACACACTCACTGTTTGGTTGGTTTTCGCTTCTCGCTGTCTTTTATATCGGTAATCTAACTTACTCGGTCCTCAATATTGCCATTGACTGACCGACGGTCAAAAATAATACAGATACAATATAGACACAAACACATATATATAGTTTATCATAAATCTTTCGTTGCACATCTGCAACATCGTCAGTGGTGTTATATTTTCCTCCTGTTGTGTTGTATGTCTACGCCATTTTTATTCAGTCTGTCTATATATTTATATATATATATATATATGTATATATGTGTGTGTGTGTGTGTGTGTGTGTGTGTGTGTGTGTGTGTGTGCGTGCGTGTGTGTATAGTAATAATAATAAATGTGAAGACTAAAATCCGAAGAGGGCTCGATATGGATGAAAGCAGTGATTCTTTGCTTAAACTTTAATCTGTTATTTTAATATATATATATATATATATATATAGGGTGTCCCCAAAGAGTGTTCTCACTCTTTAAATTACAATATATATCTTGTTTGCAAATGTTCAAATTGACAACCGCCGCGTTCAAACACAGCCGATAAAGAGGACCAATGGATCCAATACTGTTACAAATAATTTAATTTGGAACTACCAGATATTATCTATCCATGTCTCTTTCAGTTCATCGCCTGTTGCTGGTTTTGAGCCATAAACGTAATACACTTGATATTCAATTTATCATAAAATACGTGTGGTGCGATAAATAAAGATATACATATACATCAGGTCAGAACACAAAGGAACCAAACTCCCACCGTCACTGCCTCCGTCTCTCAGGGTATTCCGATCTTTTACTATTATGAACAAATGAGGTCCCACACGCTGGCCGCCCCGGTGTCCGGTGGATAGTTAGAACGAAAACGTTTCTCCGGAGGATAGTAAGGGAGATGCGCTGGAAGAACGGTTCCAACTCGGGAGGATCACACACGTGGGCGCCAACTCTGTATCGATAGTGGTGAAATATCCACATAAAAAGAACTCCATTGGATTGAGATCTTGATAACTTGCGGGGTATTCAAAGTACCTCTTCGCTCATCCATCAGCCCGGAAAAGGTTGCTTCGAGATACGTCCTTACAGCAATGGTGGTGTTATTAGGAATTGCAACATTCTCTTCGACGCATCAACCGACGGACTTCTACATAAACTTTAAACAGTCCCCGTGACAGTTTGGTAAAAAAAAAAAAAAAAAAAAGATTAGCTCTAGGATGGCCTAGGTTAAACTATCTTATATTATATATATTATTTTTTTACTCAGCCCAAACCTGTGTATTTGAACTACAAATGTATTTCATAGTTAGATATGCATAGGTATCTAAAATGTGCATATATATATATATATACAAATATAAATTAGCGAAAATCGTATTTCGGCTTTGGAAATTAGCGAAAAACAACTTCCGAGATGTGTGGCAAGCGCTCAATAATTCTAACGAACCAGAGCTACAACATAAGTTAAAAGGCCAAACACATTGAGACGATGGTTAACCCATTATCCGCACAGCTATAGAAACGACCAAGTAATTCGAGTCAAATAAATAAAAAAATATGATTGAAAAATTTACCCGGACCTCTGGATGGTTGGTAAAAATCCAGCATTTGGGTTTCTGCGACTCCTAAATCACGTACTGTCCGCTTAGACAAATAATGTTAGGCTTCTGGTAGGATGATTGAAAAAGGAAGTCACTTTCTCAACAGACTTTTAGTTCAAGTGCCAAGCCAAGGATTGACCGTTACCAATACCCACGTGGGGCTCGACAAGGGAGGCAACCCTTATTTTTGGCGGATGAATTCAGTATGTGTATATTATTGCAAAATTGCAAAATGTCACAAAACGAATTAAGTTCTCAACAGAATGGTTTTAAAGTTAACAAAAGCTATTCATCAGTCAATAGAATCAACTAAAAAAAATCAAGAAAATTAACTGGTCAATAGCTAGACTATGGAGATTAATACAAATATAAATTAGCGAGAATCGTATTTCGGCTTTGGAAATTAGCGAAAAACAACTTCCGAGATGTTTGGCAGGCGCTCAATGATTCTAACGAACCAGAGCTACAACATATATATATATATATACAAATAAAGAGAGACAAACACAGCTCGTTCGTTACACCAATATGTGACCTCCTCAATGGCTATCGATATTTTGTGCCTCTTCTTTTTCTGGTCTTACACTTCTATTTCATTTTGTCATTATGTCGTTATTTCCTTTTGTGTTGCGTTGTTCGTTTCGTCTTTATGCATGCTTTTGTGTCTGCGCTTTCGCCTCTGTGTGTGTATGTGTTTGTGGTTTATCATATCTATTTATGTTTTAAGTGTGTGTTGGTTTTTATCGTTACTGTTTTGCTGTTGGTGTCTTTTTTTCTCTCTTTTTTTATTTTGTCTTCAGTCGTTAAGTTATTGGCCGTTACTATTCCAATCTTGTATTCTGTTTTGACTAGGTCTATTTTCTATTATGTGAGTGTCCTCAGTAATTTGTTGCGTCAGTTCTATGTGTGGATAGGATCTTTATTTCTATCTTATTTATTCATCTCCCGGGACTAATTTCACATGTTGGTATAGTACTGATGAGCTTTTCTCCTCCATAAGTCCGCGTCAGTGTTTTTTACTCCCTTCCATATGATACGGAATGTTTCTCCTATGTATATCGTTGTCTTGTGTTTGCATCGTCCCTCTGTATATCTTATTTTATAGACTACATTTGTAGTTTTGCAGATTCGGAACTATTTAATCGATCTGTCCTTCCTGCGCCCGACGACGTTGTTCGATGAATGGACTTGTCTCTTCAGGTACATAGCTGCTGGCCCACCGACTTTTCTTGGTTAATCTTTGCTATTGATATCGTTTCGTATTCCCCGAGAGGACTGAAGAATATCTCAATAGGTTTGCTGCTCGACATTACTACGGTGACTTTATCGGCATATGCTGATACAGATCTTCCACATCCTAGATAGCATGGGATCTCCCTCAACGTATCCAATTTGTGTAGTAGAGAGTCGAGAGTCAATGCACACAAGAGAGATGAGAGAGGACAAGCTTGTCGAAAAGAACGCATGATATTGAAGGGTTCTGAGTGGTAGCCATTCGCTATAATCAGTGAACAGATATTGCTGTGCATTACAGAAAGCCATCCTCTGAATAAAAGCCCGAAGCCCACTGATTTGAGGACTCGTCAAATACATATATGGTCAATGCTATCGAAAACATTTGATTGATCTAAGTTGTTCAAGGCGCTACCCGTGCCAAAATCATTTATCCACCCTCTCTAAGATGTATCGCATAATGTAGAGGTTGTTGTGAATGAATCTAACCTACCAGACCAGATACGACAAGCGCCAGCCTCGTCACACATACATTAGCCACATTTTGGCAGATTACGTCCCTGAAATTATCTATATAGTCCCCTCTTTTCGGATACTTTTTCCATCAACACCAACGTCCTTCGGCGCACAGAACTGGGAATTCTCCCGTTTTGCTGTCTGTTGGCATAGATATCCGTTACGTTGTCGCCGAACACATCTGGTTTATTTCCGTAACGGTCGTAGGGCAGACCATCCAATCCAGGCGATGTGCATCTTGTGCAGTTAGGTATCGTGTCCTGGCCGTTATCGGCTTTTCGCAACGCTCCGCCTCTATTGCCGAGAGTCGTGGCAAACCATCGAGTTAAGAACTAAAGCCCATCCCCGATTCGACCTATCACCGTTCCTGAATATGTGTGCGAAATGTTGCTGAAAACTCCAGCACACATCTGCTTGGCATCGAGTAACATGCACCCGTCATCATCATCCACGAAAGACCAAATTGTGGCTTTGTTGCCACGCCACGCTTCCACCACTCGGTCCCATTGATCTCACTTAGCTCTGACAGTGCAGTCTTCGTGCTTTGCATTGAAATATTCGTCCAGCGCCAATCTGGCTGCAAGCATGTCGGCTGCGATACCCTCTCTAATTGCTGCTTTGAGCTTTCTAACTAATTCTCCCCATGGTCTAGCTGTTTCTATCACATTTCTTTACTAAACCTTAACGATTCTAATCTACTTGCTCTGTTCAGGGCGAACCACAATCTGTTGTTAATGATTACCATCGTCAAGGCTCGCTTAACTAATTCACTTATCCTGTTTCTGTCATTTATATGTACCGGAGACGAAACATTTGGCTTTCATCAATCAGGTCCCTGTGCATAAAACCTATCGGAGTCGACTGTACAGGTCACAGATTTATTGTCTGTGTAGTTGACTTCTTCGAATTGTAGACAATCTATAATAGAGCTATCTATTCACTACAGCATATCCAGACGCCTGAAGAAATCAGGCCACCATGCCCCTGTCGGGGCATAGAGTCCCACTAAACTAAAATGATGCTCTTCCCTGCGGGTTACGTCTAACCTCTGAGCCCAGGAAGATAGACTTTAACTTGAAATCCAAGGTAGCCACTCAGAAATTGGCCAAGAGAAAGCTATCCCTGAAAGTCATGTGGAGGTGGCGAACGCGTACATCGCGTCCATCTTCTACTACTACCTGGCCGTCGCTCCTTGCCCTAAGCCTCCTCTAATTGCACTGGAGCGTTTGTTCTTTCGTTTGTTGTGAAAGGAATGCACTCCGATGGTCAGGCGATCCAACTGCTGTCAACACCCGCTACGTGGAGGACTGGGCATGCCGTGGCTGATGATGAACTGAGACTACGACATGTCCAGATTTTCCTAGACGGCGAACAGGTGTGGTCGCCTTTCGCTAAGCCCGATTTTCCTCGGCATGTTTCCTTGGCGAAGCTGCAATCCTAGCTCAAGTGAAAAAGCCAAACTCGCTCTCTTCTATTCGGTATTCATGCCAAAGCCAACCTATGGTCCCGAATCTTGGGTAGTGACGGAAAGAATACGATCACTAATACAATCGGCTGAAATAGGGTTGCTCCGAAGAATTTGGAGTAACCTTACTCAATTGGGTGCGTATCTCAGAGATTAGGGATTGACGCCAGGTAGAGCCTCTACCTCTCTGAATTGAGAAATCACAGCTCCGATACGCTGGGCATGTGGTGAGAATGTCTCAGGAAATAAAAGCCGGACAGATTTAAGAGCAACATCAACAGGTACAAGACCTAGGGGCAGACCCGAGCAAGATGTTTGGATAAACATCCATGAACTTGGCTGGTGTTGGTTGGAGATCCAGCCAGATCAGTTAGGGATAGTTTTAAAGAGTCTGTCCCTACGGCCATCTCATGAATATGTTGGCGAATTAGAAGAAAAGAAGACATTTCTTTTTTCCATTTTGTAATTTTGTCATGTTTTCATTTTTTCAAATTTTCATATTTCTAGTTTTCATTTCCCCTTCTCCATTCTTTATATTTTCAGCTTTTTCATTTCCTCCTTACCTCCTTTATTGCTCGTACATTATAACTTAAATGTGCTTAACACCCACACCACCCCGCGACAACAACTATCATCATCATATTTCATAATATCTATATTTTCATAATCTTCATTGTAGTTAATTCCTTTATATCTCTATAATTTATATTCACATATCTTAGATATTTCACATACTAAGTTAACACCAAATGCCACCCTGCCACCACTCTCTCATTCTCCCATGATAGGTACTGTAATTTTATATTTGCATAATCTTCATTTTACTTCTTTAATTTTATATTCTTTACTAATCCCCACTACATCAACAGCCCTGCCATCACCACCACTATTCCTCACAGTACCCATACACCCACCAGCCCATCATATATATATATATATATATATATATATATATGTATGCATGCATTGGAACTTAAATATTGATATTCATGTTTCTTTGTAAATATGCATGCTTGTGTGTAGGCATGTATTTATTAGTATGTTGCGCGAGTTTTATGTGTGTATATATATATATATATATATATATATATATATATATATATATATATATATATATATATATATATATATATATATATATATATATATATATATATGAAAGACGTAAAATAAGAAAATTATAAAAATTAACTTACTAAAATTTCACTCCAACTAATTAGTTTCTGAAAGGGAATAAACATGGTTTCCGAAGAAACGCACGGAGAAATCCTTTTGTCATCAGGGAAGTCTATTCTCAACTAAATTTCCAGGCAATGCGTGGACACAGGGAATTTATACAAAAATAATTCAGTGGATGGAAAAAAGCAAAGCGTGGACTAAGTTCCAAGACATTGAAAAAATCACTGCCTACTCGGTCGGTGGCAAATTCAAAAGAATCAATCACGTGACGTCGAGGTTAATCAGTGAGGAGCGGTTTGTTAAGATGACAGCAGTCGAACCATTACTATGAACTATAGTAGCAGTTTTGGCAAATTTTTGCTCAACAAAATAATTTGGAGATAATTATAAAGAATTAGTATATCTACTAACATATATATACAGATGCATACCTATGCTAGCAAATATATAGGTTTTGTCTTAGTAACTTTGTGGTTCAATGCATTTCATTCCTCACACTTAGTACAGCTGATACTTAAATGTAAGTATGTATGTATACGTACATACATATATGTATACATACGTACAGTAGTATGTATATATATACATACATGCACACATACATATATGTACGTATGGGTTTACAGAATATTTATTATCAAGTTCGGTTTGTTTATAAACAAGCAACTAGCCCGAATTACGCCGTACAGTCTTCAGGCAACCATCGTCGCCTTTTTGTTCAACACTGACACAGGAACGATGTACTAGTTTCACGTTTATTAGCTATCGTCAGCATCGTATACCTTCCTGCCAGATGATTGAACGTCTGAAAGTATAAACTTTCCTTATGCATATTAACGGCTGAGCAGCCTAATTTGCATACCGAGTGAGTTAGTCGGCCGGGCGCACAGAAAACGATATATATATATATAAATATATATATATATATATATATATATATATATATATATATATATATATATATATATATATATATATATATATATATATATATAGTAATAAATTTATATTTGAAGACACTAAAATCCAAAGAGGGCTCGATAAGGATAAATATATATCAAATATATAAGAAACGTAGAGCAAATATATATATACGCATTTTTGTATGTGTGTGTGCGCGTGTATATATATATATATATAATTATATATGTATGTTTGTAAATATATATAAATATATATATATATATATATATATATATATACATTTAGGTTTATATGCACGCATATGTTTCTTGTGTATGCATATGTATATATATTTTTATAATGTTTTTATATATCTCCTCGTCTGACTCTCATATAGGTGTGTCAGTATGTATACATGCATATATATATACATATATATATATATATATATATATATATATAATAAAATATAGAGAAAAATACTGCAGGTAGCACATGGATAACATGAAATAAAATGAGTCCCTCATCAGTGATTTGCCGACGATCATAGATATTTCATTGCATTACAAATCATATACCTCACGTCGGTGCAATAATAACCAAAATAAGTTATTAGGACAATTGAAACGCGTAAAGCGAGTGAGACAGGAGAACAACAAAGAGTATAGCTAACCGTAGGGGAAAGAAACAAGCTTCAAAATTATTCTGTTTAGCATAAGCTAGGTGAATATATGAGCGCTTTTAGACAACAGACCTGACACGAACGATGGCCATGTGAGAAGAGAGAAAAATAGCCTTCGTGGTGTACAGGATGAAATGAAGAGAAGAGAAACAGTGAGTGAGTGAAAGTGTGAGGAAGAGTTAACTGACATGACAGAGGGGGAGAAACAGAGAGAATGGGGGAGCAGTAAGAGAGAGAGAGAGAAAAAACACAGAATCGCAGTGGTAAATATATGTAATAAAATATAGAGAAAAATACTGCAGGTAGCACATGGATAACATGTAATAAAATGAGTCCCTCATCAGTGATTTGCCGACGATCATAGATATTTCATTGCATTAAAAATCATATACCTCACGTCGGTGCAATAATAACCAAAATAAGTTATTAGGACAATTGAAACGCGTAAAGCGAGTGAGACAGGAGAATATATATATATATATATAAAAGAAATAGGATTTCGCTTCAAGCATAGCTTTATACAATTTGTGTAAATATTACATCTCTCCAAAGAAATACGGTTTTAAGAAGCCGTAGCTATACAAACAACCGGGGGCGAACGCCCTCTGGTGATGTCAAGCAGAAGCAAGGGGGACAACCGTCTATATATTTAAGGACAGTACCTCCAACTGCTTGCGACTGCTGGACTAGAAGACAGGCGAGAATATATAGTTTTCTCGTCTGTGTAAATGAGGTGATTAAATGGAAAATACCCCAGAATGCGCGCTCATACAACGGAGGACACAAGTGCTGCGACCTTTGTATCTCAGAGAGCTACGAAATATTATTCGCCAAGGGCCCGCTCCTGAACAAACTCGCTGAACACTGCCTGAACTGCATGCACAACAACTTTACAACTTTCAAATACCTTAAGCCAGTGTTAATTCCCGATGGCTAAAAAACTATTTTTTTTTGTTTTTGTTTTTAAACGCCAGCCGACAAAATAGACCTTCCACCTCCTTCCCACCCCACCCCTACCCCTTCTCAACCTGAAACACGGCACTATGGTTATGTACGTACTCCTTACCTCTCTGCATTTTCTGCTTGTAGAGCTGTTTTTATGTGCTTGTGTATATGCGTATATTTATGAGTACATGTTTGTATGTATTTGTATGAGTGTCCGTTCGTTTGTATGTGTATCGTTGTGTGTACGTGTGTACGTGCGTTCATATTACCTGCATATGGGCATGTATGTGTATGTTTATGTGTGTATATATATATGTATATGTATATATATATATATATATATATATATATATATATATATATATATATATATGTATATGTATATATATGTGTGTGTATATGTATGTATATATATATATGTATATATATATATGTATATATATATATTGTTATACTTTGGGAGGGTCATGTTGCCAATAAGAAACACACGCACCAGTTGTTTCACTTCAATTTAATTTATTATATATTTATAAATTTACAAATTTATAAATTTCTGGTTGGTTGGTTGGAACCAACCAACCAACCAGAAATTTATAAATTTGTAAATTTATAAATATATAATAAATTAAATTGAAGTGAAAGCAACTGGTGCGTGTGTTTCTTATTGGCAACATGACCCTCCCAAAGTATAACAATATCGGTTTCAACACACGATTTCAGATAAAGAATCTTGCTAAACAAATTCAGAAACGAAATATATATATATATATATATATATATATATATATATATATATATATATATATATAAATATATATATATATATAAGTGTGTGTGTGTATATATATGTATATGTCTGTATATGTATATATATACACCTGCAACTCTGATGGTATCCAATGATGTTGACTTGTTCTTCTTTTTGGTAAATATCATCTTGGTTAAGAGAGTGGGACTGGCTTTGTGCAGTGCCTTTGCTCACTATAAAAGCTTCACGGCACAGGCATTGCTTTATATCTGGAGATCTCTCTGCACTTGTCGTGACATGGTACCATGGGCCCAGCACTATGTGTCAATAATTGTCACAAGTATAGTGTTTGTACCCGAGTTTTCAAGTCGCTGGCCGGACTGAAAAGTCACACTCGTTTAGCGCATCAGTAGGGGGTTCTCCTACATGGATATAAAGTAGTGGCCGTACTCGAAAACGAGTTGGCAGCCACCATATATATATATATATATATATATATATATATATATATATATATATATATATATATGTGTGTGTGTATATATATGTGTATATATATGGGTGTATATGTATATATACATGTATATGTATGTGTATATATGGGAGTGTGTATATATATGTATGTGTGTGGGTATTTATTTTTATATATTTATATATATATATATATATATATATATATATATATATATATATTTATATATGTATATATATATATTTCGTTTCTGAATTTGTTTAGCAAGATTCTTTATCTGAAAACGTGTGTTCAAATCGATATTGTTATACTTTGGGAGGATCATGTTGCCCATAAGAAACACACGCACCAGTTGCTTTCACTTCAATTTATTATAATAAATTTATAAATTTAGGAATTTATAAATTTACGGTTGGTTGGTTGGTTCCAAAACCAGATGGTTGTTTATATATTGTCAAAGTTTTTCGACACACATTCTGTGACCTCTTCAGTGACTGGGGATTCTTTTCTTGGTTTTTGTGCCTCTCCTTTGTTCTGTCCTACGCCATCTTGTTTCTCTGTGTGTGTTGTGTGCTCAGTCTGCCCATGCGCCACATCCGGGTGTCTGTGTGTGTTTATATTCGTTTATTTATTTGTTTATTTACATGTTACTGGTTGGTTGTTTGTTCTATGCGCGTGTGTGTTTTCATTTTGTCCTTAATTGTAAGTTGTGATGTTGCTGTTCCACTCATGTTTACTATTTAATTTTGGTTGTAATTCTTTTATGTTTATTGCCTCTGTTATTTGTCTAAACATTGCGTCTTTTCTGTGTGTAGATTCTATTTTTATTTCTATGTTCTCTAATTTAACCCTATGTTCTATTTTAGCATGTTGGTGGAGTACAGATGAAGGTCTCGCCAGTGTTCATTTATCCGTTACCCTACACTACGAGCTGTCTCACCTATGTACACTATATTTTTATCTCTACATTGTCCTTCAGTACATCTTATGCTATATACTACATTTCTAATTTTACAGTTAATATGGGTGCTTAATGTACAGGTTATACATTTCTTATCTATACAGGGGGGTCTTTGAAAAGGGTATGTCTTGCTAATAAGTGTTTTCATGGAGCTACCTGGTCTTTCTACTATCTTAATATTGAGTTTATGTTTATCCAGGGACATTCTAAATTTGTAAGCTAATTCACCTCTAGAGGTTGTATCGATGAACATTACTCTCTGGTATTTATTGCTATCATACCATGAGTTTACTCTATTAGCTTTATTCCTAGTTCTTTCTATTCTATTCCAAAATTTGCTCCTATACAAGGGGCAGGTCCCATTTGTGTCATTATTTACCATTTTTTCCCATTTGGTCTGGCTCCTCTATACACTCTGATTTTATCTCTCTAATTGTAACCAGATAACTGCATATGGTGGCTGAAGTGTTGTATGTGTCTCTCTAGTTCTTCGGGGTTGCACATGCGGGACATGTTTCTCATCACCCGTACCAACTCCGCAATCAGTATGTTGATTTTGGTATGGTCTGAAACAGCTGAGTTTCGTTGGATCAGATATTTGGAAGTCATGGGTTTGGCATAATGGGAATGGAGGATTTATTTTTTGTTATTAATGGTATCTAACCAGAGCTCTGTGTCTAGTACAGGTAATCGATGGTTGGGGTGTTTGCTTGGGTAGTCTATAGTAACTCTAATACGCTGGTGGATGGAGTTAGCTCTTTGCTGGATGCTTTCCATTGTGTTTTTCTCTAATTCCTGACTGTTCTCTAGTGGGAGTGTTTTAACTACGATGTTTATATCATCAACGTAGTGGGAGTACATTATCAGGGTTAAGGGGTCTTCTAATTGTTCTTTAAGTTTAAGTCTACTGTCCCATCATACCATGAATAAGTTAGCTATGTCGCCTGCAATGTTAACACCAATGGCTGCTCCCTCCTCTTGGGCATATGTTTTTCCATTAAATTTGAACATATGTTCCTTAAGGATTAATTTTATGCTGCCCCCCACCGCATGTGCAATCATTTTCTTTAGTTCATCTTGGTTTTCGGAGGTCCGTAAGGCTCTGGTCCACCCGTTCCATCTATCTGTGTGGGTTTTCTTGGCCATTGAGGTAATGGTAGGTTGTCTGCTTCTTGCTGGTCTTGTAGGGCACAGGTTGCTAAGGTCATATGTGTCTAGATAATTATTACTATAGGTAAGTTTAAGTAGGAGTCCCAGCTCACTGGTATCAATCCCACGGAACTCAACATTGCTCTCACTGATCATTTCTACGCATTTCTCCACAGCAAAATCCACGTCAATAGATGGATACAGGGACACAACATCCATACTACCTATTATGCAGTTTGTTAGGTCCCTAGATGGGTTACTCTCCCCGATTCTGCTGAGGATGTCCTCCATGCTGTCACATACATCTGGGGACATTTCAATGATGGCGCGTATGATCAGGGAGAGGAAGTAGGACAGTCCGTTGTTACTAGCAATGTTAGCTCCACAGACTGGCCGTGTTGGTGGTCCCGTGACAGGTTCACTGCTCATTTTATGGTCTTTTCGAAGCACATACAACGCTGGCACGTCATTGTTCCAGGCCTGGAAGTTGTTGGCAGTCCTTTTGTTGGGCTGCATTATATTTATCCACATCACCATATGGGCATTGAAGGCTTTTTCTCTATCCTCATGCTCTTCTGGTGTTACTTCTCTTGTGTTAGTGATGTGGGGTTGCATTGCCTGGATGTAGTTTGGCAGACTGTCAACCGACATTGTGCCAGTCTTGTCTGTTGGAAAGCATACTATCTCTCCATTACGCGAGCGCTGCATGAGCTTACGCAAGACATTTGCAGATTTTTCTCCCAGTTGCTGGGCCTCCATTCTATTATGCTTCTTGCTATACTGTTCGATAATATTCCTAAGTTTAGATCTAGCTATACTAAATTGTGCTTCTGTTTGTTCATCGACCTGCGACGGCAATTGCGTGCGTTTGTTAAAAGCTAAAGACGTGGCGTGGACTCGTCGCAGGTCGAACGACTTATCAGAGGGATTATAAAAAGTAGAGTTCAGGGCTGCTGCTTTATGTGTACTAGTGCTATTGTTATTGTTAGTTGTGTTGTTTCTATTTCTATTTCCACCACCAGCCTCATGGTTGATTCTATGTCTCTCGTTATTACTCCTGTCTCTTTCCTCTGGCTCATTGTTATTATCTACTCTATTTTGTGTGTCTGTGTGTTCGTCTTGGTTATTTTCTCTGTCCATAGTCTCTCTTCTCCTTTCAATCCTATTACCTTCCCTTATTTCTGTGCTACTGCCATTACCTGTTTTCTGTGTCTGTCTGTTTGTTAAGATTGTGGTGGTGGTGAGAGGCATTGAATGCGTGTGTGTTGTTGTTGTTGTTGATGTGTGCTGTTGTTGATGTGTGTTGTTGTTGTTGTCTCCGTGTATGTTATTATTGTTGTGTATGTTGTTATTGTTGTTTGTGCCTGCGTGTCTGTTGTTGTTGTTTCTGACTATGTTATTATTGTTGATGTGTGTGTTGTTGTTATTGTTGTTTGTGTCTGTGTGTATGTTATTGTTGGGATGTGTGTTGTATATGTGTGTGCGTATGTTGTTACTTTTGTCTTTGTTTTTGTTTTTGAGGCTCTAACGTAATTTTGTAAATGATTTTTCTATTTCTGACAAACATCTAATCATATTTACCTTATTGAATGT
Organism: Eledone cirrhosa; assembly: GCA_964016885.1. NCBI lineage: Eukaryota > Metazoa > Mollusca > Cephalopoda > Octopoda > Eledonidae > Eledone > Eledone cirrhosa. The sequence goes on from OZ024741.1 coordinate 230,585,988, forward strand.
GGCAAACTTAGGCGGCAGTTGTAATACAGATAATTCATCAGAGTCGACCGCAGTGTTGCCGTATATATTTGTGTTGTTGTTGTTGAACTCATCTGTTAATGGGATGTCGGCCATATTTATACCGTCAATTTTGTCGGGATATCTATTGATATTCTCTAAAGTATCTTGATTTAGTTTTATCTGTTTAGGCCACTTTAGTTTCTTGTTAAAGTGCTTGTCACATTCTTGAACAATGTACTGTTCTTCAGGTCGTATAAGGTTTATAAATATTACTTTTTCTCTTGGTGTGGTGATCTTAGTTATTTCTTGTATTAGGTTACGCTTAGGTTTTTCTTGATGACTTAATTCTCTATAGATCTTATTTTTTATGTTTAGAATTAGTGTTCGTTTTAGCCTATCTGCTTGCTTTTTGGTGAGCTGTAATCTTCTTCCATCGGTGTTGATGGTGAATTAGCTTACAAATTTAGAAGGGCCCTAGATAAATATAAACTCAATATTAAGACAGTAGAAAGACTAGGTACCTCCATAAAAACACTTATTAGCAAGACATACCCTTTTCAAAGACCCCTCTGTATAGATGAGAAATGTATAACCTGTAAATTAAGCCCCCATATTAACTGTAAAACTAGAAATGTAGTATATAGCATAAGATGTACTGAAGGACAATGTAGAGATAAAAATATAGTGTACATAGGTGAGACAGCTCGTAGTGTAGGGGAAGGGATACATGAACACTGGCGAGACCATCAAGATAGTAAAGAATCATCTGTTCTCTACCAACATGCTAAAATAGAACATAAGGGTAAATTAGAGAACATGGAAATAAAAATAGAATCTACACACAGAAAAGACGCAATGTTTAGACAAATAACAGAGGCAATAAACATAAAAGAATTACAACCAAAATTAAATAGAAAACATGAGTGGAACAGCAACATCACAACTTACAATTAAGGACAAAATGGAAACACACACGCAGATAGAACAAACAACCAACCAGTAACATGTAAATAAACAAATAAATAAACGAATATAAACACACACAGACACCCGGATGTGGCGCATGCACAGACTGAGCACACAACACACACACAGAAACAAGATGGCGTAGGACAGAACAAAGGAGAGGTACAAAAACAAAGAAAATAATCCCCAGTCACTGAAGAGGTCACAGAATGTGTGACGAAAGAACTTTGACAATATATAAACAACCATCTGGTTGTGGAACCAACCAACCAACCGTAAATTCATAAATTCCTAAATTTATAAATTTATTATAATAAATTGAAGTGAAAGCAGGTGGTGCGTGTGTTTCTTATTGGCAACATGACCCTCCCAAAGTATAACAATATATACATATTTATCTGTATGTGCATGTGTATATATATATATATATATATATATATATATATATATATATATATATATATATATATATGTGTGTGTGTGTGTGTGTGTGTGTGTGTGTGTGTGTGTGTGTGTGTGTGTGTATGTATATATGTATATGTGTGTATATGTGTATATATATCTATATGTGTGTGTATGTGTATGTGTATATATATATATATATATATATTTGTGTATGTGTATTTATGTATTTTGTATATGTGTATATATGTGTATATATGTATATATATATATATATATATATATTTATATATATACATATATACATGTGTGTGTGTATGTGCATGTATATATATGTATTTGTGTATGTGTATTTTTGTATTTTGTATATGTGTATATATGTGTATATCTGTAGATGTATTTGTATATGTTTGTATATTTGTGTATATCTGTATATATATATATATATATATATATATATATATATATATATATATATATATATACATATATATATATATATATATATATTGTATATATACATATATATTGTATATATATATATATATACACACACACATATATATATATATCTCTCTCTCTCTCTCTCTCTCTCTCTCTATATATATATATATATATATATATATATATATATATATGAGAGACGTAAAATAAGAAAATTATAAAATTAACTTACTTACTAAAATTTCACTCCCAACTAATTAGTTTCTGAAATGGAATAAGTATACTTTCCGAAGAAAATATTGAGAAACATTTCGTCGTCAGGGAAGACTATTCTCAGCTAAGTATCCAGGCAAAGCGTGGACTTTGGAAACTTATACAAAAATAATTCAGTGGATAGAAAATAGCAAAGCGTGGACTGAATTCCTAGCCATTGAGAAAATCACTGCCTACTGCGTCGGTGGCAAATTCAAAAAGAATCAATCACGTGACATCGAGGTCAATCAGTGGAAAGTGGTTTGTTAAGAAGACAGCGGCCTGCCTTCTACCATAGCAGCAGTCTTGGCCAATATTGCTCGACAAATAATTTGGAGATAATTATAAAGAATTAATATCTAGTAACATATATATACATACAGATGCATATCAATGCTAGCCAATATATAGGTTTTGTCTTAGTAACTTTGTGGTTCAATGCATGGGCTTGCAGAACAATAATATGAGAGACGTAAAATAAGAAAATTATAAAATTAACTTACTTACTAAAATTTCACTCCCAACTAATTAGTTTATGAAATGGAATAAATATACTTTCCGAAGAAAATATAGAGAAACATTTCGCTGTCTTCTTAACAAACCACTTTCCACTGATTGACCTCGATGTCACGTGATTGATTCTTTTTGAATTTGCCACCGACGCAGTAGGCAGTGATTTTCTCAATGGCTAGGAATTCAGTCCACGCTTTGCTATTTTCTATCTGAATTATCTTTGTATAAGTTTCCAGAGTCCACGTTTTGCCTGGATACTTAGCTGAGAATAGTCTTCCCTGACGACGAAATGCTTCTCCATATTTTCTTCGGAAAGTATATTTATTCCATTTCAGAAACTAATTAGTTGGCATAAGCCCAACTGTAGAAGGAAAGTGGAAAGTCGATTAAATCTACCCAGTTCATGAATAAGAAACTAACCTTATGTAAGCTGAAATCATAATGTAGGGCCCTAACTATATGCTGCAAAGCAAGGTGGTCAACGGTCTACTGATACGACCAATCCACCACTCAGAAAAACATCATAATAAAAAGGGTAATCGGAAATATGATATATTTTATCTAGTCGCACTGGTTAAAACGTTAATGTTAGATTATAATGCCTCGAATACCAAACAATATCACCGTTTAATTTAAACATTGAAATATGTAAAAATAAAAAAAAACTCAATTTATGGCATACGGATTTAGCTCACTTAATTTACAATATATATGACTAATATTTATGTTAGTAAGTAAGTTAATTTTATAATTTTCTTATTTTACGTCTCTCATATTATTGTTCTGCAACCCCATGCATTGAACCACAAAGTTACTAAGACAAAACCTATATATTTGCTAGCATTGATATGCATCTGTATGTATATATATGTTACTAGATATTAATTCTTTATATATATATATATATATATATATATATATACATATATATATATATATATATATATATATATATATATATATATATATATATATATATATATATATATATATATATATATATATATATATATGTGTGTGTGTGTGTGTGTGTGTGTGCGTGTGTGTATGTGAATGTGAATGTGTCTGTTGACACCTGGAATATAGCTTAAGAGAAACATGACAATAATTGTTTCTACGTTAGGCACAAGGCCAGAAATTACCAGTGCATTACTGGTACTTTATTTTATCGACCCTGTACGCATGAAAGACAAAATCAACCTCGGCGGGATTTGAACTCATATCATAAAGGGACGTAACTATGCTCGAAAGCATGGCGTCCGACCCTCTACCGATACTGCCAATCCATAATGATAGGCACCCAATATTTGAAATGGTTCAGAATTCTCTTGGCCTTTGTCACTCTAAGGATAGCTTTAAAAATTAGCTTTTAAAGAATTTCCCTTTTCTTTAAATCCATCAACCATGACCGACACCCAACCATCTTATAGATACCTGAAATATAGGCATTGTTAGCTTAAGAGAAACTTAAAAATAAGGAGTGGCACTCCAATTTGAACTTGTTTATAGAATTCTTTCTGCCTTTGTCACTCTAAATATAAATTATAGCTTTAAAGAATTAGCTTTTAATGAATTTCCTTTTCTTTCAGCCAATGACCTCCACCCATCCCACTCCCCACCCTTTCCTACCACCTGAAAAGATATAAATACCACAACATTTATTTTGGACAGCCAGATTCCTGATGATTTCTAAAGAATGAAACAGTTCTATTCCTGTAGAATCTCATCTATATTAAAATTATATATATATTTACATGTTTAAGAACCTGCATATGTGTATTTAGTGTGTTTGTATGTGTATATACCTTTGTGTGTATGGTTGTATTTTTATGTACATATGTAATTGTATAAAAATGTAAATTCCACCCACAAATTCATACTTTTAATCCCATAACCTTTTCACTAGCCCCCATAATACACCCACCTTCAAATTCATCACCCGCATTCCGCTAACCAAAGGTCAGGTTTGACGACTTTGGATGGCAGCAGACACCTTGCCCGTCAGAAAAAGTGGCCTTGGTCTCCGGGCTCCGGTCTCACTGTCTTTACCGGCGTTTCTATCGTCGGTAGCGATTTGCCGTGTCCGGAAAGCAAAGTGACCTGCTAGACATGGAACCGACTTGGATACCCCCTTGTCGACGTCCCTCCTCATCCTCCTCCCGTAGACGTCAAGTTCCCCCATAGTATATGGAATGCCATTCAATGCCTCAAACAGGCTAGCGCGCCAGCTCGACCACCACCGCCTCTTGTTTTTCGCTCGGCCTGTAACCCCACAGTGGTGCTTGGCTCAATGCCTTTACTTCTTTTATGATTGGCAACCAGTTGGATAATGATAGCCTACGAATCGGGGTTTCCCTGAGGCTCGCCCCCGGATCTATCAGCCACACAAATGTCGTTTCATATCCACTGTAAAATCTTTCGGTCTTCTCCAGCTATCCTCTCGGTACAGTGCTGGCCGCTTTCAAAACAAAATAATCGTCTCTAATGAATAAAGGTCACTGCAGAAGTGGTTGAAAAGAACGTGAGGGGTGGTATCAGATCTATGAAACAGAGGCTGGATTATGAAGTATTATGATATGAAAACAATTTGATAGTCTTTATTTGTCATATGGCCTGTAATTTAGTTAATGTGAATAATTGAAATCATCGACACAGTACTTGGTGGGTACATTGGTTTATTGAACACTTATGGCTGAAGTACAAAGATTATCCAATAACTATTTCTGATATTGGAACAAAGCTATCCATATAGAGGAAGGGGAAAATCGAATCTTTATCTGGTACATTAGCCTATCAACTGGGGATGACGAAAGATATAATTAACAGAATAATAGCAAAACAACCTTTTTCATGAAACATCAAAACTGTACTGATGTCAAATCTAACATCGTCACCTAATCGTTGGGAGCCATTTCCAGAATCCAGGCTGTTAAAATATTCGGGATAGGTCATCCTTTGAAAATACGTTCCTTCAACTTTCTTCTGCCCCATATCTCTGCCTCAGAAGCCCTGAAAAGGCCAGGAGCACTGCTATGCGCTGCTAGATATATAAACAATCAAGCAATAAATATTACTAAATCTATAAGTGATATCTTCCCGCGGAAAAATCTACAGCGAATAGTACCTGAGTGATCTACTAAATGCTAACAAAGCGGGAGCTCACGACGTCTACTGAGAGTGAACGCTAACGATATTTCCGTTAGTATCGTCATCAAGACGAACGCTTTTTCGACATGAATTTTCAGCTATTAGAAAACAGCTGCTTTTTCCTCATTTTCGATATAAAGTGTGTTAATCTCGCCTTGCGATGTTCATCATTTCCATTGTTGGATTTATTATATTTTTAACATGCCGGCCAAGTTTAGGAAATGGTAAGTTAAAAAATCATTTGCAATATTATTCGCACATTTAATGCTATCTTTGTCAGTCTTTCTTCAAAAACCTTTCTCCTAATTTCATTAAATTTGCTTCAGGTGGAAAAATAATGTTAGTGATCAATACTTTCGATTATTGATTCGCCTGAACATCGTTTACGTATATATATATGTATGTATGTATGTATGTATGTATGTATGTATGTATGTATGTATGTATGTATGTATGTATGTATGTATGTATGTATGTATGTATGTCAGGTCACCAGTTGGTGCTACTGGTAACATGTATCCCAGTACAACCTGTCTCATGGTCGGGTCGTTGGCGACTAAACTGGCAACCCCACCAAGGTTTCTTGGTGAGGAGGGTGACTTTGGACATCCTGCAGGACTAAAAACAAAACCTGTCAAAGGGCAAAGGAGCTCGTAAGAGTCAATGGCCATCCAAAATCACCGGGAGAGATGACCTCTTAGCCTTTGTCAAGGCAGAATTCTAGGAGAAGGAAAACTCTGATATAACACCTCCAACCCTGATGGTATCCAATGGTGTTGACTTGTTCTTCTTTTTGGTAAATATCATCTTGGTTAAGAGAGTGGGACTGGCTTTGTGCGGTGCCTTTGCTCACTATAAAAGCTTCACGGCACAGGCATTGCTTTATATCTGGAGATCTCCCTGCACTTGTCATCACATGGTACCATGGGTCCAGCACTATGTGTCAATAATTGTCAGAAGTGTAGTGTTTGTACCGGAGCTTTCAAGTCGCTGGCTGGACTAAAAAGTCACACTCGTTCAGCGCATCGGTAGGGCTTCTACATGGATATAAAGTAGTGGCCGTACTCGAAAACGAGTTGGCAGCCACCATGTAAGTATGTCGCTCAGAGATTGGGATTGGCTCAGTGCACAGTCTTTCCTCACTTTAAAAAATATCTTCACGCACAGGCATTGCATGATAGAATTAATTAATAATTATTAATGATTGTTTTTACGTTGGGCACAGGGCCGGCGATTGCCCAGTGCATTGCTGGTGCTTTGTTTTGTTGACCCCGTGGGGATGAAAGGCAATGGTAGATTGGCAGTATCGGTAGAGAGTCGGACGCCATACTTTGACGCATGGAGTTACGGCCCTTGCCATTCTGAGTTTAAATCCCGCCGAGGTTAACTTTGCCTTTCATCCTTGCGGAGTCGATGGAGTGGAGTACCGGTGGTGCGCTGGGTGGTTGCTGGCCTTGTGCCAAAGGTAGAAACAATTGTTGATAATGGTATATCGTGCAATGGCCATATTCGATAACGAGGGGACAGCCATCATCATGTAAGTATGTATGTATGTTCTTCTGGTTTTATAATTTCACAAACTTTTACCAATAGAGAGAGAGTCGGTTTCTAACATAGACACAAGACTCTCTCATTGGAATTTACACAACATCAACTAGGTAGATATGTTTGTATGCATGCATGTGTAGATATGGATGTTATTGTATGTGTGCATGTGTATATGCAGTTATTAGATGCAACCTTTTTTTTTTACATATGTTTTACATATTTTTACTGTTCCATTAATGGATTGTACTTGTAATATCCTAACTAGTTGTGTTCTTTCTGTTCCTGTGAAGCCTAGCTTCTCAAGATTCGTATTGAGGCAGTTACTGACATACCCCAGTGCCCCAATAATCACAGGCATACATCTGAAGGTGTAATCAGGGTGGAGTATCTGCAGATTTCTCATCAGTTCTGCATAAATGTTCTCCTTTTCACTAATCTTTGATACTATATTGGCATCTGCTGGGCAGCTAATTTCCACTACTGTGCATGCTTTCTTCTCCCTATCCCATATCATACTATCTGGTCTGTTATGTCTGCATTTTATCGGGGTTTTTACTGGAACATTCCTCCAGTACTCTTTCATATTATGTACATGGATGTCTTTCACATTACTGTAGCTGTTTATGTGTTTATTATCGGGGCTATCTTTTTTACGAACTGCATTGTAAAGTGTTTTGGCCACTACATCATGCCTCATAGGTAGTACATCATGCCTCATAGGTAGATAGTACCGCGATGACATCTTTGGACAGCTGCTGATGATATGGGTGATATCCTCGATGTTAGTTCTGCTTGCATCCCTATCTCTTTTGTGAATCAGGTATTTCGTGTTAATCTCCTGTTCCTGGATTGCAAAAGCGTATCCTTCAAAGTGGGAGCTAATATAGCGGTTGTTGGTTCAAGATAGACTACTTTCCTTATCTATATTACTCTCACCCTGGAGCTTCCTGGCAACATATCCATGCATGATTTTTTGATGATAAGCATGCAGTTTTTCATCCATGGATTCACTGCGATACTGCTGAGCGATATCCTGGGTGTGAGTTTTTGATTATCACACAGACAATATCTCTCTAGGAGTTCCTTCCCAACTATCATGATCTTATCTGTTTCATCCAGATAGACTTGCTCGAGAGACGGGCTCCTACGCTTCGAGGTTCGTAGATGTTGTCGGAGAGATATGATGCGACATTCAAATGTTGTCTGGACTGATGTTAGGCCTATGCCTCCCTGCTTACGTTTCAAGTAAAGGCGGTCTATGTCACTGTTGATGTGGAAGTTTCCGGTGTTGTTTAGTATTTTTCGAGTTCCAACATCAACTGCTCGGATTTCGTCTATTGTCCAACTGAGTATTCCAAAAGTTGGTGTTAGGACAGGCACAGCAAACACATTGTGAGCCACTGTTTTGTTTTGCGCAGAGAGTTCCGATGATCAGATCTTTCTTAATCTAGTGTAGTATTCCCTGGTTACGCGTTCTTTATTACAGATACCATTATAGGATATGTTCTCATCTATCCCCAGGTATCTGTAGCAGTCCTCATCAGATATCGGTGAAACAGTTAGGCCATTGATGACCATGGTGCTAGATTGGGTTGTTGTTTTTCCCCGCTTTACAGTAATGTATGAGCATTTATCTTGGCCAAAATCTATTCCTATATCCATTGAGAACGTTGTAACCAGGTCAAGATGTTTCTTCAACCCGTCCATGTTCTTGGCATAGAGTTTCAGATCGTCCACAAAGAAATTATGGGTTAGGTTCGTATTTCTGTCCTCTTGTGTACCAATGATGTATCCCTCACATTTCTTGAGCAGATAGGACAAGGGGTTTAATGACAAGATGAATAATATCACAGAGAGACTGTCCCCCTGAAATATACTCCCGCAATATTTTATTTTATCAGTGAAAATAGAATCCTCCCTCTCTGTCTTTAACCTTAGGATAGTAGCCCAAGAAGAAGATAGCCTCTTTATGGCTCTAACGATGATGTCTGGGACTTTAGCAAGTTGGAGGGCCTCTATCATCCAAGAGTGGGGAGCAGAATCGAAAGCTTTCCTGTAGTCCAGCCAGACTGTAGTCATATTCCTCCTAAGTTGTCGCACCTCCGGCATCGCAGTTTTGTTGATTAGGAGTTGTTCAGCACATCCCCAAACCCCTTTCTTTCCAGCTGCTTGTTAATCTGTGATGATGTTATTATTTTCACAGTGATCTTGGAGGAATAGGTTCAGGCAGGCTGTATACATCTTATAGATCAGGTTCTGGCATGCAATAGGTCGGTAGTTTTTTGCCAAGTGGGTGTCTTTGTTCTTGGGGACCAGTAATGTTTGTGCTAATGTTAACCATTCTGGTATAAGTGTATCTCCCTTAAGAACATGTGTGTAGAGGTCAGTAAGATACCTCCGATAGAATATCAGTTTTTTGTACCAGTAGCCGACAATCATGTCTCTTCCTGGTGTTTTCTTATCTTGGAGTTTTCCTATCACAGTCTCAAGGGTACCCTCACTTATTTCGTATGTTTTTGTTGTAGTGTAGGAGCAATAGTTCTTTCGGATTTCTCTTAGCCACACTGCATCTTGGTTGAAATTCTTCTTTTCACTCCATATTTTGCTCCAAAAGGAATCTGTCTTTCTGGGATGGGGCCTCAGTGACACTTATTATTTTGCCCTTCATATCTCTATAGACTGATGTTTGGTTTCGTCTGAATCTTTTATCAAGCACCTTTCTCTCATCTACCCTCTTCAGGTATCGGCGTTTTTCGCTAACAGCTCTCAATTCTTGTTTGAGGGTGATCAGCTTAGATTGGAGAGTTCTGGTTCTACTGTTACCAAACATCATCTCTATTTTATTTTTCACTCTGTGTTGGTGAGGAGTGAGGTTTTTTTGTGTTTGCATGTAAGGGGCATTGTCACACATCCTATGTTTTTTCGTAGGTCAGCAATCTTTTCTTCTATTTTAGTTATATATGATGTCATTTTTGGTGGTGTTATAATCTTGTTAATATTTCTGCTATCACCAAGATAATGATTCACTGTCGTTGCTAGGGCATATAAACAGGCGTTGATTTGCCAAAATGTTGAGGTTTTTATCCATCGTAAATATTCGAGGTAGACTTAGATGGTACAGGTGGTGTCAAGTTTCTTACAGGCATAGTTATTTCAAGGCGCTGTTCGACCTGGCTGCTAGAAAGTCTAGTAGCATGGCGACCTGTAGCACGTGTTGTTGATAACATGTTTGTTGTGGGGGACTTACAATTAATAATATTTATCTTATTTTTACGTTCAACAAACGTTGCTTGTTAGCGTAATTGTTTCGCTGTGAAATAATTTAGCTCTGGGTGCATTTCGTCCCAGTGTAGCTTCATTCTATTCATATAGCCAATGGAGGGATTGTTTTTTTGCCATTTTATAACAATTAAATAAATCATTAAGTTCGCAACTCCAAGAGAAATGCGATTTATAATTTCGGCTTCTTCTGTAGGTACAACTGAATAAAGTTTGATTACCTTCCTTGTTATTTGTCTTCGGTCCTTCCTTAATGTTTTTGTTGATGTTGTATTCAGCCATGCTGTTTGTAGCAAATCTTTGTAATATGAATTATGTGTTTAGTCGGATATCTCTACGAATTCGAATATAAGGTGTCTTCAGAAGATATAGTTAGAAGAATAACCAGTTATTCAACCTGACTGTAGTTGTGGCATTACTGTCGGAGATAGTATTCATCTTAAATTTAATAAATAGTCTCCCACGCCAAAATATGCGACTGATCGCGTTGACTGCCTGTGTATGTATGTATTTATGTACAACTGGGAGTAATAGGTCCCTAGTTGTTGTCACAACACCTTTCTAAGAGAAGGAAACTCTGAAAATAAAAAAAATGCGGTTTCGGAAGCATTGGATGTTGTTGACAAGTTATCCTTTTCAGGTATGTCTTCGATGCTCTGAAATTGGGATTGGGCGAATGCAAGGCCTTTCCCCACCAGGATCTGTTGCAGCTTCGAGTGGCTGGCCGTAGCCTAGGGGTGTGCATTATTTATTGTTATCTGACAAAGCGATTGCATTACTCTTAGCAGAGTTTGCAGCCACCCTGTATGTATGTATGTATGTATGTATGTATGTATGTATGTATGTATGTATGTATGTATGTATGTATGTATGTATGTATTATGTTAATATGTATGTATGTTCATATATCAAGAAGGCCTGCCTGCCATTTAATATTCAATTAAAAGTTATATTTTCAAATATAAATACATCTACTATCTGGTTTTTTTAATATTTTATTACGTTTATGTATGCGCAGGTAAATGGACATAATCGGTTAGGTTCCCGAGCACGTGGTTAGCCCACCGGCAGTAACATACCCCTAAATCTTGTTAGGACGTCATTCTCGTAGAAGGAAATCTCTGCTGTAAAAACTGCGACTCGATGGCAGCCAAAGATGTTGAACTGTTCTTCTTTATGAATACTTGTCACCGTTGTTCAGAGAGTGGATTTTGTCCAGTGCATTTCTTTACTGAAAAAGCTTCAAGCACTGGCATCTCTTAATCTAAACGATATTAACGTTTGTTGAGTGGACATTGCTTTTTGTTGACTTTCGCTGCAAGTATGAAAAATGGGTGTGAGTATGCGGAAATCGCCCTGTCGCATTCTTTTGACAAGCGCGGGCAAGCAGTTTCCCTCTTTCTGGTGGCTGTAATAAAAAAAATGGTGTTGTGGATGCGGCTGAAAGGATTGAAATAAGATGATTTCCTCATCAAAGTCCACTTGAAAGGAATGTAAGGATGAAGAGGGAAGTTATTTCCCCTCCATTACATTTGTTAAAAAGTGAGTGAATGTAGTGACAATGAGCATGTAGGTGGTCCGTCGCTCGTTGAAATACTCTATTATTGATTAAAAACCAAAGAAGATGGAGAGAACTACAGACACTCAAATACAAAAGGCTGTAGGTTCAGTATGGAACATAAAAACTTACATACAATAGGCAGGGGTATTGGCACGGTAGAGACGAGACTTGCAACAGAAGTAGCAAGATCTCACTTCTTAAAACCCTTACTATTTGATGAGCTCCTGCAGGTTCTTTACTATTGCAGACCTAGATACCGCCTGAAATAGCATTTCTTTGGCTAATTACTGCAGTCACAGTAGAAAAGCTAAAAAATCCTCAATGTCTAGTAGACTAAAATGTAGGACTGGTCAAGGATAGAGGTTGAAACCCTCGTCCAAACCAGTCAAAGTAATACGATTCCAGAAGGGATGCGTGTCCAAGGCGACATCATCGTATACATTTGTCTTTTGACAATTCACCTAAGAACCTACTGCCCAACACTGAAAGTGAAAGATAGGAAGCTCCACCTCTCATAAAAACACCACAAAACTCACCAACGAAAACTACCAAAACCCAGGCAGCAACATCAACACCACTAAGAAGAACAACAACACCAACACAAGGAAAACCAACACCAACACCAACATAAACAGTAGCAACAGAACCGCCACCATCAGCAACACCAATACCCATCGAAGACATATCACATCCCGACGTCACACAGTTGAACCTAAACCCATCACCAAGAACTCCATACAGGTTCAAAAGCTTCGTCTGAGGATGACAGAGGCTTGGTGAAGTTCTACGGTGTCTGATTTTAATCCGACCTTCAGGGTTGGTACGAGGTTGCGAGAAGAGTGCCTACTCATGAAGAAATGTGCCGAGAGGAAGCCATCCCTGAAAGGACAGGCGGAGGTGGTGAACGCATACATCACGCCCGTCATATATTGCCGTTTTCCTTCCGTGTCTTGCCACGTTCACGCCTCGCCAAATTGAAGTGCCTGCTCTTCAAATTTTTGTGGAATGGACAAGTTCCGTTGGTGAGATGGTCCATTGCTGTCAGCACGCTCTAAGCAAAGGCTGGATGGGCCGTTTCTGATGATGCGCGTGTTACCCTAAAGAAGTAACTCGTGTTATTGCCGTTTGTAAGATAGATCTTTCCACATCATAACTCTGATTGACTTTCCACATCATGTCTCTTTGATTGAATAGTAATCGTGTGTTAGGCGAAGAGCGAGACCAGGCGCTTGACAGATGGAATGTTGTCAATATCTCACACCCTTTTACCAGTCAGGCAATATGGTTAGTGGCAGTTTACACAAGCTTATAGAAGACAGATGGTGGAGAATTGCGGTGACCTTCGCAAATAATCTCCGGGCGTCGAAAAAATCGAACTGACAATTTTATACCGGAGAACCTTCAAGCCGGATACTATGGGCAAATTCCACAAATCCCTAATGTGACAGTGTAACCGGGGAACACTGAGAGTTCCAGACAAATTCTAAAGGCACGGAAGTTTTGTCAGACTGACATGTCCGTTATGCACGAATGGTGACGAAACCTTTCCACACGCACTCGTCCATTGTTCTTGCATTGCTGCCTCGTGGAAGTTTGTCGAATCGCTATTATCGCATGTAGAAAGGATCTGGATATCAGCTGAGTCCATTGGGAAGTTTGACCGACAGCTTTGTTTTGGTTGGGAAAGGCAGGTAATATTTGATGTATCTGGTGACTATATGAAAGGGATTGCGTGATGGACGTGACTAAAAGGACTGATGACTGACACTTTTCTTTGCGGCCAAGCTTCATCAACTATTTCAAGTTCCACTTGTAAAGGAATGTAATGGTCGTGACGGAAATGCTGAATGTAATCATGATGGGCCTAGTGAATGGGCTTATTCTGACCATTCGCCTATAGGCTAGATAATTTAGGGAAGAGAGGAGCACCCATTATCTCAGTATTTGTATTATCTTCCATGTTTCGGCTTTTTGGAGTTAGTGGGCAACTGGAATGTGATCTTAGATGCCAACTGTGACTGTGTGAATTTAGGAGACAGGTGAGGATTGTGTAATAGTCTCCCAAATATTCTCAGAAAATTCCAACTCTCTTACAGCTATCGACTAGATTTTCTCGAATTTGTCAATCTGTATTAGGTCATCCAGATCGTAATTAGATAGAGTATTCTCTAGGGAATTAGATAAGGAAAGCATAGGTTACCCACAATGACCTAGTCGACTACACAGATGTGTGATGTGTACAGTCAGCTTAGACAGGCTCTATAGGCGGGGATCCGGTTACTGGAAGCTGAACGCCCCCTTTCCGGTACGCAAAGCCTTCTGAGATTAATGCATTAGTAAGGCCTGCGAAGACGGGGACAATCCTTAGCAACAAATAGAGGTTCGCTCTGGAAAGGCCGAATAAAATAGAATCGATAAAGCTTAATAAAGCTGTAGCGACAGAGAATAATTTGAGTCGACTGAAAGCGAATTAGATAGCTACAAGAGAGAGTCGGCATCGAAACAAACGTGCTTGCAGCCAGCGATAATAGCACTGAAGCAATCCTCTGATGCTAATCACGACGTCTGCGTTGTCAGAGCTGGTGCACATGCATGTAGACATTAGAGAACGAAAGTTTTTTAATGGCCGTGAGGGACAGAGGAGCAACGAAGCCTCAATCCAGTCGCTGATGGACTACGAGGGTCACATGTTACTCAAACCCAAACAGATGAGCGCGGTTTTTCAGCGACACTTAGCTCAACTATTCGGAAACAATGGCAAGCCGGATAAGGGATGGACCGTCTTCGACGGGCTGAGATGACTCTCGGCGAGGAAAGTAGAGTGTTCCGAAAAGCCGATAATAGTTGATGAAATATGGGACTCAATGTCTAGTTCCACTATGGGTAAATCTTCTGGTATGGAAGGACTCCTCTAAGAGCTTTACGCAAACATTCCATACATGTTAGGCAACATCTTAGCGGGCGTGTAGCCCAAGGCTACCGGATCTCGAGATAGACAAAACCTGGATGAGGTAACGTGCAGGTTGGTCTTTCTAACCAAGAAATGGGCTGAGAAAAGGCTATCCCTGAATTGTCAGGTATAGTTGGTGTACGAATACAAAGCATACGTCATCTACTACCACCTAACATTCGTGCGTTGTTCTGGTCCACGACTGTCTGCACTGTATCGGTCACTCTTTCGCCTTTTGTTGAAGGGCCAGGTTCCATTGGTCAGCTGGTACATTTGCTGTCTACACCCTATACGTAAAGGACTGGGCATGTCATGACTGACTATGCGCAAGCATGTGCAGTAGCTACGGCATTTTCAGACATTCGTAAACGGTGAACAAGTGTAGTCACATTTCGCCGGACACATGCTTCGTCTTTTTGACGAAACTACAATACTGGTTGAAGCAAGGACAAGAGGGAGCTTTGGAAACTGGAATGTTTCCAAGCTCTCACAGCCCACAATCAGTAGGGCAATGTGATCGGTGGAACTCCACCTGCGCGTTCTATACGGGATTAATGTGTGGAGGAATCGACGACTGTCTTAGTGAGGCCATGCGTGTCGGAGACGAATAATTAGCTGCTCTCTTCTGGAGAACTTTCAGGTCCTGGAGCGATGGATAATTTCCAGATATATTTTGCCTGGTAGTGCAACCGGTGATATTTTCCATTTCATTGCCTAGCATGTCGGAGATGCGCACCGAAACCGTCTTTCGTGCACAGGCTATCAACTGAACCTATTGTTAAGATCACGCGACCACCTTCTTTTAAAAGGGTAGGACAGCTAGTTTTTATATACCTGTTGCCATGGTGAAACAGATTATATGTTGGACACGATTGAAGGGGCTGCTGACGAATATGCTTTTTATGAACTTCTTCAAATTTGACTTGAAGAAGAAAATCAGTGTGGCGAGGGAAGTGTTGCCTTCCAGCCATTTTGTGGAAAGGTTGAAGAGAGTGGCAAGCATGGTCCGAGTGAACGGGCCTGTCCTGAGTATATGCCTGTAACTCAGGGCTGAAGAACTGAGGGACGGACCTTGATCTAGCAGTGTGAGCTTCCGTTGTTTTGTAGGCTTTTTCCATGCGTAGCTCTTGAATGTCTCTTCCCAATTGAAGAATACTTATTGTTTAAAATTATATTCATACCGACTTCCTCGGACGTCTTCTCCAAATTGAGGAATACCCATTGTTGACATTTATTGTAACTGTATTAAATCTGTTTATGTGCAAATGCCACATACTATTAAGCACAGACACATCATTCACACTCAATATTTTGTCCTCTGCCGTTCTTGATGATTTACTTAATATAAGGCCTGAGTGGCTAATAAAGAAATCATTATTAATATATTTATTATACTTCTTTTGAATTCTGCTTCTTTCTCATATGTTGCCGAGTGTCGACCTGAAATCTAAATCAAAATGTGGTAATGCATGTATATTACAATCACTTTGTTTTCAGTTGCCATAGAGGCATAACAGTAAATGTCTTTGCTATATATTTAAATTGATAATGTCCTTCTCAGGACATGGACAGTGCAGGTGAAGCAATATTTTCTGTATCACTTGAAATTATGGCTTTCCAGGTAACTGGCCCAAATTTGTTTCAATTCCCTGTTTTATCATCACGAGTGCACTGACTATTACTGGTATTGAACAGGCTTTTTCTCAATTTGAATCGTCAGATCTTTATATTTACTGTGCTTTCGGATCATTTTTAAGATGTTACGATCTGATGGAATTTTAATGTCAAATATGAAGTGTTTTCTTTTTATGGTCTTTCATAATTATATCAAAGTCTATTAACTTTGATTGTTCTGTGGGTGTCCACAGAGAAATCCCATAGGATTGTCACATTGTCGCTTCCTATTACTCCATCAGGGTGATGGTTGTACCATTTTCCCTCTGTTTCTATACCATAAAACCTACATATTACCCAGTGGTAACATTGCCCTACTCTATAATGTCCTTTTTATATTCCTCTGGAGCTATATATTCCTTAGCAGCCTGAAGCTAGGTGGTCAATGTTCTCAAAATGTTTATCGCAGAATCGTTTCTTTGGGTCAGTACATTTCTAATCATATTAGCTAGAATGTTGTGCGTTGAAAGACGCTGGTTATGTACAGCCAATCTTTAGCCCAGAACACTACATCCACTGATGGGCTGGAGTGTGATTTACATCAACAATTATATAGACTTAACTACGTTACACACCATAATAAACTTGAATTCCTTCTGGGATTATCGCTAGCCACATTCTTTGAACCATGACACCCAATGTTTGACACAAAAACCAGAACAAAATTATATACCTAATCACGGTATCAGTAACAACTTGTACATTTAATATTGTACATTAAACTTACGTATTTGTAGGCGGGCTGCATGGGGTGGGGGGTGTTGGCAGACAGGCGAAGGATTTGTCAATCACGCGGTCTCTCCGGTCAGTTTTATGGTGGCTCTGACGATGTAAAATTCTCCTGGGCTTCATGAAAAAACAATCCAAGCTCTGGTCATTCACCTACCCTAACGTTAGTAGAGCTCAACTGGATTATATTCTAATTCGGAAAAAAATGGCGAAACAGTGTACACGACTCTGAAACCTATTCCCCCATCTCCAACGTGGGGAGGGGGTCTGATCACAGGATTGTCTCTTCCAAATATACATTTAGCCTTCGCGCTCCTAAGAAAGACTTCGCTAAGCCTATGAAACAAATTGACGCGAGGTTAGTGTCACCAAATAAGGAGCTCTCCAGCCAGTATGCAATTAGTGTCTACAATAGGTTCTCTGAACTATCCTGTAATGATGATTCCATTGAGACTAAATACTCCAACCGAATTGTTGCAAATAAGGAAGTTGCTCTTTCCAGTTTGCCCCCCCCCCCACCCCACCCCCGAAAAAAGAAAATCAAAAGGAAGCTCACGAAATTGAGCTCAGATATCTTAGTATCCTCGGTG
Organism: Eledone cirrhosa; assembly: GCA_964016885.1. NCBI lineage: Eukaryota > Metazoa > Mollusca > Cephalopoda > Octopoda > Eledonidae > Eledone > Eledone cirrhosa. The sequence goes on from OZ024741.1 coordinate 230,604,043, forward strand.
CGCAAAACATTGCAAAATCTTTCTTCTCAGTGCAACTCAAATCCAACTAGTCTACTGCAAAGCGAAATGAGCCAATGCGAAAAAGACATCGACGGGGCGTACACAACTGCTCTTGCAGAGAAAGTAGAAGGAAAAAAAACTTAAGACACTTCATGTAGATAAACAGCACGCAGACGCATGGGATATAATCAAGAAAAGAGAGCCTTCACCCATCATCAAGGGAGGCTCAAGAAGCTAAGAAAAAGTGCTGGACTGACCACTTGAAGGTTCTACAGAGCGAACCGTCCCCTGTATAAGGTGATCTCCCAAAGTATGTGGTATCACCTGAACTCGACAACTCCACTGGACTTTTCACCTCGAGTGGGATCAACCAGGTGATCAAAACATATGAAAACAAAAAATCAACCAGTCTCAACATTATAGCCAGTATAATTTGGAAAGACCCAAACGATACTTAGGTCCAGATATCAGTCTGCATCGACACCTTAAGCTTCATTACGTTTACTAGCAGAAAAATCATTCTTCGGGTGGTTTTCTGCTACAATGTGTTGTGTGCATATTGATATTATACGCAAATATGTAGTTATGATACATCAAATGAAATCGTAATTGATAATATCCACAGAAATTGAAAAGAATCTGTGTTACACTCTCTTATGTAATCAGTAAAGTAATCCATGATACATGAAAAAAATACGATATTATATATAAATTGCATTAGGGAAAAAAATTAGTGACTGAAATATATGAATGTTTATATAAGAGATCGCTAACCGGAAGTGTTGACATTTGAAAAATTGAAAGAATTGAATCTGAAAATAAGCAACAAAATTATTTATATTTAATCAAGAATTACGAAATTTAATAGATAAATTATGTAATATTCATTCATTATTTATTCAAAGCATTCCAACTTATTTTACAAACGGGATAACAAAATATATTCTGGACGCAATCCCGCACTCCTTACTTTATTATAGTTAAGATTGAGTAGTGACGCGCGTTTCGCTATTGATCAGCTGATGGTTCGATCTGTATCGATCTGGCCTGACTCTGGAATAAAAAAAACTCGTCGGACTTCTGTTATGGTAATGGCACCATGAACCTCTTAATGCTTTGAAACAGCATATAACGATTCACGTTCACTTAAGTTGGTCAGTTTTAGTTCGTTTTGATTGGTGGTTTTGCTAGAAGGAATGCTTGGGTTTGTGTGGTAGTTGAGGGGGATAATTATAATGAAGAGTTGGTCGGGGAAGTTGGGAAGGTGTGGTGTTTTGGCTGTTTTATAGACATTATGGCATTTATATGGTGAAGTGATGGTGCTGGGTGAAATTACAGAGATGATTACGAGCGATATGTGACTGGAGATGAAAGGATGCGAAGGCGGAACAGGGGTAGGTAGGATTTTCTTGGTCAGAAAATCGCTACAGAGAAGAAAAATAAAAGTAAACCAAAAATAAGAATACAATGAAAAAGAAGGGGAGGATAAAAAGAAAGGGGTAAGTAGGTCTTGTGGCTATGGTGATGTGGGTAGTATATTAAAAAAATATATATTAAGGCGGTTTGGAGTTTCGAGAATTTATGTGAGTAAAAAAACTCTAGCGAGTAAGGAAATACGTATAAATAAATAGATTAATAAATAAATAAACGAGTTGCTAAACTAATTATATGGGCTTACCTAGGCATACACACACATACACACACACACATATATACATAGATACACACATACACCTACGTGTATATATATATATATAAACACACATGAATATATATATTTATACACATATACACACATATATGCGTACTCCAGGCATAGGCACACATACATACACGTCAGCATGTCCATGGCTGCACATAGATACATGTGGCTCAGAGGACCCACCGACATGCACATGCCAGTATGTATCTACTAAGACATACCCCTAGGAAAAGGTCCAACAAGTTTATATGGTGGTATAAAAATTTAGGTAAATAACTTCAAGAAGGGTGAAAATAGTTAATAACGGGTGAATGGTTATTAAATATATATATATATATATAGTTTTGCGAGATTTTTTATATGAAATCGCGTGTCGAAACAAATATTGTTATACTTGGGGAGGGTCATATTTGTGTAATATTGCCAGAATTAATAACAGAACACACTCATTGTTTGGTTGGTTTTCGCTTTTCGCTTCTGTGTCTTTTATATCGGTAATCTAATTTATTCGGTTCTCAATGTTGCCATTGACTGACCAACGGTCAAAAATAATACAGATACAATATAGACATAAACACATATATATAGTTTATCAAAGTTCTTTCGTTGCACATCTGCAACAACGTCAGTGGTGCTATTGTTTCCTCCCGTTACATTGTATGTCTATGCCATCTTTATTTAGTCTGTTTATATATTTATTTATTTATTTGTTTGTTTGTTTATTTTATTTTGTCTTCTTTGCGCATGCGTTTGCGTGTGTGTATAGTGTTTTGTTTGATGTGTTCTCGTGATTGGGTGACTGTGTATTGGTTAATGTATTCTATCTTTACTAGTGTGTGTTTATATGTGTTTGTTGTTATTGTGCTTGTGTATGTATTTATTTATTAATTTATCTATTTATTTATTTATTTATTTATTTATTTATACTTCTCGTAGGTCAGTGTTGTTTGTTTGGGTGTTGTTATTCCATTCATTCTTTCTGTTTAGTCTTGGCCTTCTAAGTTCTATTTCACTGGCCTCTCTGATTTGCCTATCTGCTGGGTCATTTCTATGTTTAGATATTATTCTAATTTCTATGTTGTCTATGTTACCGTCGTGTTGTTGTCTGGCATGTTCGTATAGTACTGACCCGTTTTTGCGTCCTTTTAGTTCCCCCCAGTGTTGGTCTATCCTTTCGCCTATGCTATGAGCTGTCTCGCCTATGTATGTTGTTGTCATGTTTCTGCAAGTACCCTCTGTACATCTTATGCTATAGACTACGTTTCTAGTTTTACAGTTTACCCGGTGGTTTACCTTACATATGATTCATTTCCTATTAGTACAGTGGGTTTTCTTAAAAGGGTAGGTTTTGCTGATCAGGAATTTTATGGTGGTTCCTGGCTTTTCTACCACCTTAATCTCTAAGTGGGTCTTTCTCAGGGCCGTTCTACACTGGTTAGCTAATTTCCCTCCAGGGGTAGCGTCCACAAACATGACACTCTGGTATCTCTGGTTGTCGCACCATGAGGTGGCTTTCCCTATCTGTAATTAACAGTTATTGAGGCGGTTTGTATAATATAATTTTATTTTATTTTATCATTCTGTCTGCTTCATGATTAAATATTTCAAACAAATGTGGTTCTTCAACCCTCGTAATATTAGACACGATCTACTGTGTTTCTTACTACATATATTATTATAATATTCAGTATTTATACTTTGTTAATTACAGGGTTTCAGTATGAGTTATTAACTCTAACTTTCATTTATATTTCGGCTACCTCAAGAGGTGAGCTTATTAAGTCGCGTGTGTTGGACTGTTATTTCTAACCAATACACTCACACCACTTTTGACTTACGGCACACGAGCTGATGAATTCATTTTCTGTGTGAACGTTAGTACTAGGTGTTTGTCGCATTTAATCAGATTCTCTCGCTGATGATGCCCATGGATTATCTGTTACAAACCCACTCAGAGCGAAACAGATTAATACCTAATCTGTTAGAGAGATACAATAGTTATTGAGGCGGTTTGTATAATATAATTTTATTTTATTTTATCATTCTGTCTGCTTCATGGTTAAATATTTCAAACAAATGTGGTTCTTCAACCCTCGTAATATTAGACACACGATTTACTGTGCTTCTTAGTACATATTATATATATATATATATATATATATATATATAGTATAAAAAAACGAAAAATCAGTGATGCATCTGGACTCAATTTATTGCGTGTTACAATTGTTTCGCCGGCAGGTAGCTCGAGACATGGTCACTCTATGGATCTGGCTGATTCTACGGCTGCACGTTCCTTCAGACACGGGTAGTTCGTTCGGAGCAAATGTTCTCACTATATATATATATATAATTATATGGGGTGGGGGGCGTTTCTATGTGTATGTGTGTATGTATATATATTTATATAATCATATGTGGGTATATGTGTGTGTACATGTTTGCGTGCACATTTGTGTGTGTATATATACGTTTATATATATATATGTAAACATACTGTCAATTTTGCAGTTATAACTATTATTACTGTTGTTGATGCTATTGTTATTGTGATAGTTATCAAAAGCACTAAGAAAAAGATAGGGAAGGCCAATCATGGTCTGGCAGCCACAAATACCAGAGTGTCATTTTTCGTCGATGCCACCCCTAGTGACAAAGTAGCAGATCACTTTCGAAGTGCTTTAGAAAAAATAAACCTTAGGATTAACTAGTAGAAAAACCAGGAGCTACTATAAAATTCCGGATCAGTCGTACACACACCTTTACGAAAAACCTGTAATTATGGAAACTGTATATTCTGAAACATAACCCTACAGGTAAACTGTAAAACTAAAAAAATGTAGTCTATAGGATCAGATGTACAGAGGGACATCACAGAAAAAAGACAACGCTATACACAAGAGAGTTAGGCTGTAGTATAGGAGAGAGATGAAAGGAACACTTATGGGAACTTAAGGAGGAGAAAAGCTCATCGGTGCTATAACAACATGCCAAACTACTACACGAGGGCTCAATATATAACATAGAAATAAAGATCCTTTCCACACATAGAACTGACGCAACACTCAGACATATTACGGAGGCCACTCACATAATAGAAGATAATCCTAGTCTGAACTGAAAACACAATCAGAAAAGTAACAGCACACAACTTAATTATTGAAGACAATAGATACACAAAATAAAAAGACACAAACGGTAAAACTGCAAGCGATTCAACCCCACCCTCCACACGCACATAAAACACATGTAGACATGACACATACGAACACACACATATACACACAGAGACGCATGCACAGACAAGAAACACAAACAATGCACTACAAATGAAACATAGACAAGGTGGAGTAGAAATTTAAGACCAGGAAAAAGAGAAGGCAAAAATACAGATAATTATTGAGGAGATCATAGAATGTGTGACATAAAACTTTGATTTGCAACTGAATAACGAACAATAAGGTTAAAGTGAAACGTATATAGTGCGCGTGTTTGGCAATATTGGCAACATGACCACCCTCAAATGAAACAATATCGGTTTCAACACACGATCTAACCCAAAGAATCATGCAGAACTATTACATAAACGCAATATATATATATATATATATATATATATATATATATATATATATATATATTTATTTATATATACCAGCAGAATAACCCAGCGTTGCTCGGGATTCTAAACATAGATGGGGATATTTATCCCTCCTTTCTGAAACAGTACAGAGAAGTACGGAATAGCTCGGCCTGGGAATGGTGTCTACATGTTGTGCTTATAAATAAAAATCGTCGTAGATTACTAGGGGTCTAACTTAATTGGGTGCCTGAGAGTAAAATGTTCAACCCACGAAAGCCAAGACGATAGGGTTAAGTAAAAAGGCATTCGACAAACCGATCATGTATTTGTTGTTCTATGGTACAATGAAGGCAATTGTTACAGAGCAGTAAGCATGTGGGACTGCAGTGGTGGAGAGCATGAAGGAATTTAGTTGACTGTTTTAAGGTTACAGATCCTAACGCAACCAAATTGCTAAACAATGCGGTGCCCCGGCAAATATTTGAAATCTTTTTCAGTCAAGAAAATGTGTGAAAATTAAGTAATGCATATGCAAAGTTTTAAAAAAATCGGTTGGGTACTTCTCGAGTTATAGGCCCTAACGCAACCAAAATGCTTTAAAAAATCGGCTTTTCGCGTAATGCGGTCCCTGGAGTATAAAATGAGAAAATATTTTTGGCTCAAAACACTTTAAACGATATAAGTAATGCAAAATTTGAAGAAATCGCCTGGATTATTTTTCCGTTATGTCTAAAATAAAATACTCACACCACCATAAGTATTACAAGTGTAAAGTTTGAAAAAAATCGGTTGGGTGGTTCTCGAGTTTTAGGGAAACAGACAGACAGACATTCTCTGTTTTATATATATACTAGCAGAATGGCCCGGCGTAGCTCGGGATGCTAAACATAGACTGGCATGTTTATCCCTCCTTTCTGAAACAGTACAGAGAAGTACGGAATACCTCGGCCTTGCGACCGTCGATTAGCAGATTCCACTGACGATTCGTTTGCCCGCCTTGTTGTTTTTCTTGCCGCTTTCGCAGTATTTCGGCCAATGGAGTATCTCTTCCTACGAGGCATGACCTAAAAGCAGGACGAGTACACTAAGACTAACTGGTAGAGTAAAGAGTAAACTCGTCAGTACTTTCCGAACCGTTGACTATGTAATTGCTGGCCTTGTACCAAAAGTAGTGGGACATTTTGGATGGTATATCGGCAGTAACAATGACGATAAGCCGTCTGTGCTTTCGTGAAATAAATACGTTTGTTTATATTTTGTTTTTGTGTATACAAAAATATCTGTACATGAATATATAATTACATATATATTAAAATAACAGATTAAAATTTAAGCAAAGAATCGTTGCTTTCACCCTCAACGGTATCTTCTGAAACTAAAAAAATCAATTTGTGAACGCAGAAGTAAATATTTCGAAAGACGTTGCAACCGAAGTAAAACAGGAAGACGATACTTTGGTTCGTGAAGACGTTTTCATAATGACGTAATGCAGACAGCCAGACAGCCAGACATACAGACATATATTATAAGGGCGCGAAGCTATAGCTATGTATCTATCTAAAAAGACAGACTAAGAAATAGCCATCGAAACGGATTGAGCTCTGCCGTCGGGGTCTTGAACATTTTCGTGCGTGTATATGAATGCATATACGAACAGAGCCACCCCGCAAAAAAAACTTGGATGCCCGTTTGGCAATACCTGACACCCTGGACACCCTGCCAACTTTACAGTGAAGTCAGGAGTTTGAAGTGTTGTGGGTAGTAAACTACAGCACATAAATTCAAGTCAGAATCAATGGCGTATGTCCTCTGATGCTGAGCAGGAGAAACTCCTCCATCATCCATCAGTATCTAAATGTCAACTAACTAAAGCATCTCATCTACAGGTGTGGCCTCCGTAGATGAGAAAAAGAAGAAATTCCACTGGGATTGAAGGAATTAGATCCGATGTCCCGGCGGAAACTCTGAAGAGAATCTTAGGGCTTACGCGATAACCGCTCATCTCGCTTAGGTTTGTTTCAGATAATAATAACTGATGTTTAGAGAGAGGTACTCATGTTGTACATGTATTTACTACTATAATACAATGATGTACAAATCTTTCTTACATGACCTTCTCTTCTGTCATTGTATCTGCTAAAGGTCCTACTGCAATGGCAAACTGGTGACGTGTGCAGACCTAATCAGTTAGAAGCAACAATTAAAAATCTGCGCATAGGTGGCAGGGGTCTTATCTCAACATCGTTGTTGTGTCTCCCTGTTAGAAGTACTAACTTCGGTAGAGGAGTTTGTGTCTGAAGAGCCCTATTATGTAGAACACTGCTCACTCGGTGTATTGGGGAGTTGCTAGAAATGGTGCACTGAACATTGCCTGGCCCATTAACAGTGGTTAGTGCCCTGTGGATAAATGTGTTTCATGTCAGTAGGAGAAGAAAAGATGTCAGGCATGGTAAATTAATTCTAAAAGAGCGATTAAGCATAAACTTTGTTGTTGGAATGTTAGAACAATTTTGGACTAGAATTCATCAAACCGACCAGAAGGAAGAACTACACTTGTAAATATTGAACTTAGATATTGCAATGTAGATATTGCAGCCTTCTCAGGAACGCCCTGTGAGCTGTTGATCATTTGAACGATATATCATCTTGATATACACTTTTCTGACTTAGTAAGTCGAAAGGTGAACGTCAAAAATGTGGGGCTGATTTTTCTATCAGAACAATATTGGTAAAACATTTACAATGCCCGTCTATAATTATTGATTACATAAAGAGGCGACGTGTTCACTCTTGCGTAGACGCTTTGCGACAATCTTTTCAGTTTATACTCCAACTCTCCAAGTCAATGAAAACCGTGTTATAACTGTCTAGAAAACCTTTATTCTGCCATTATTCCACATAAGGAAAGGAGTAAAGATAGAGGAAAATAGAGTAGAAGGAGAGCTAGTTAGAAGACTAGAAGAGGCGTTTAGAGCAGGCATCGCAACCGTCGTGCTTGCGGCAAGAATGGTATTTAACCAATTCTTCAATGCAAAGCACGAATGTGAAAATCTGATCCTCGAAGACGATCAGCTGTCCGCACTCTTCAAGAGAACTTTCAGTCCGGGACCTATGAACAGCTTTCAGAAATCCCTGGCCTGGCAGTGCTAACTGGGAGCGTTGCCGGTTCGAGATAAGATCTACAGGCACGGAAGTGCCGTCAGCCGAACCTGTCGGAGATGCACACAGAGCGACGAAACCGTTGTGCACGCACTCGTTCTGTGCCCGAGCATCGCTGACTTGTGGAGCTATGTCGAACATTTGTAGGACGGATCCGGTTATCGACTGAGTCCATTGTGCAGATAGCCCCACCGTCCTACTTTAAGGAGGAAGAAGGGTAGGCAGTTTTCTTCTGCCTGGTGGCCATGGCGAAAGACATTGTATGGTGGACAAGGTTGAAAGGATTGAAGACGGACACTTTCCTCTTTGGCGAATCTCTGATTAACTTTTTCAAATTTCACTTGAAGAGGAAAATCAGGGTGGAGAGGAAAGTGCTGTCTTCTAGTAAGTTTGTTGAAAGGTGGGTGAAAGTGGCGAGTCTAGTCCGAATTAACGGGCCCGCTCTGAGTATGCGCCTGTAGGCTGAGGAGTGGAAAAGTGAGAGAGGGTGCTTACTCTGGTCGTCAGAGTGGCCGTGGCCTTTTTTGCGTTGTTTTCGGAACGTGTGACACCCGGAGGTTTCTGTTTTTTGAATTTTTTTAATTTCTAGCCCGATTTTGTTATAACCTGTTTACCAGCCGTCCGGGAGCGGGGAGCGGAGTTGTTGTGCTTTTTCGGAGAGGCTTGGATCTCGCCATACGTGCCATCTTCCTGGAAACAGAAAGTAAGTCGATGGTGCTGGACGTGACCGGCAGCGAAGGCAGTGCTTTCAGGCTAGTAGCCGTCTACCCCCAACGGGGGCAGGACGGCCAGATTTCTGCAGACGTCTAGCAACCTTTCTTGGAACGTCCCGCTCTTTAGTGTTAGTGGGTGACTGGAACGGTTTCTTAGATGCACGCTGGGATTATGTGGGGCTAGTAAATAAGGGAGGAGGATGTAAAAGCCTTACCAACCTGCTTAGACGTGTTCAACTGTCTGACAGGTATCGATTGGATTATCCGAATGTTCCAATGTGGACATGGTCAAACTGCAACGTGTCATCCAGATCGTATCTAGATAGAGTATTGTGTAGGAAAAAAGATAAGGCTAGCGTAGGTTGTCCACAATTTAAAGTAGTCGGCTACTCGGACCACACATTTGTGATCTGTGAAGTCGACTTAGATAGAGTTCATAGCCATGAACCTGTTTACTGGAAGTTGAATGCGTCTTTCCCGGTGCGTAAAGCTTAAAGAGACAGGAGAAGCGAATTATTTAAGCATACGTTGACGAGTGCGATCGTCAACAACAGGTGGTGTTTTACCCGGAAAAGGTTAATTAGAGTAGAATCAATAAGGTTTAGCAAAGAAGTAAAGATAGAGGAAAATAGAGTAGAATGAAAGCTAGTTAGAAAGCTAGAAGAGGCGCTTAGGACAGGGATCGCAACTGACGTGCTTGCAGCAAGATTGGCACTCGACCAATTCTTCAATGGAAAGCACGAAGGCTGCGTTGTCAGAGCTAGAGCGCGTGCTCTGAGACAAGAGGGGACAAAAGATGTCCAATGGGCCCGATTGGTGGAGGCGCGACGTGGCAACAAAGCCATAATTCAATCCTTGCCTGACCAAAAGGGCACATGATACTCGAACACGAGCAGATGTGTGAGGCTTTTCAGCAGCACTCTGCTCAAATGTTTGAGAGCGGCGGCGGGCCAGATCGGAGTATGAACTTCAGTGAATACCTTGAGGGACTGCCGCAGCTCTTGACGTCCGGAGTGCAGTATTGCGAAAAGCCGATAACAGCTGGTGAAATACGGGAAGCGATGTCTGACTGCACGAGTGGTAAATCGCCAGGTTTAGATGGTCTGCCATACGAGCTTTATGCGTACATGCCAGACTTGTTCGGCGACCTCTTGGCAGATGTCTACTGCAACTGGCAGCAGAACGGGAGCATCCTCAATTTTGTTCTGTTCCTTTCTTGATCATTCCTAGTCCTCCCACAATCACTGGTATTTTAACGGCCTTGAGGTGCCACATTTTCTCAATTTCAATACGCAGATCTTTATATTTTCGTAACTTCTCAAATTCTTTTGCCACGATATTGTGATCACATGGGATGCTCATATCTATCAATAAACAGACCTTGTTATGTTGATCTTTTACAATGATGTCAGGTCTATTTGCTTTTATGGTCCTGTCAGCATGTACAGGAAAGTCCCAGAGAATTGTTACTTTTTCTCCATCAGTTACAGCTTCAGGGTGATGATTGTACCATTTGTCTTCAGCTTTGATCTTGGGCAGCTAAGATGAAGCCTTCACTCTCCGCCTTTAACCCTGAACTACGTAGCCACTGATGGGTGTGCTTTTGGTCAACATCAGCTTGTTTGCTACGGGCCACATATTTGCCATGCAGATGTTTCTGCTCCTAATTTGATGCTAATTGTCCTTGCCCTTTTGCTTTTGCCAGTGATTTTATGTGCCTAGCAGCATCAGTTGCAACAGTTTCTTTAGTCTGTCCAGCCTGTGTATCAAGCATGAGATCAGTAGCATATTGTTTGCTCTCGTTCAAGATAGAATGAAGCTTCTTACTTCTCTCATGCTTTTCAACAAATTTCAGCATACAGTCGTTAGTTGTTTCAAGGTATTTGGCCAGTCGAATGATGGTGGTCTTGTAAGCAAGTTCAAATTGGATCAGACCACGTCCTCCTTGAGTTCTAGGAAGGTAAAGACGATCCACATCTGCTTTTGGGTGGTGCATCCTATTACAGGTCAGTAGCTTACGGACTTTGGTGTCGATTCTTTTGATTTCACTCATATTCCAGTTCAACACACCGAAGCTATAAGTGACAACTGGGACTGTCAAGGAATTTATGACTAGCACCTTGTTACGGGCGTTTAGTTCTGATCTCAGAACTGCACGTACTCTCCTGTACCATTATTTCCTTATCCCCTCTTTCATACTTGCATGCTGTATGCCAGAGCCCCCATTAATCCCTAAGTATTTATAGGTTTGTTCCTGCTCAAGTTCCTTTATGATTGTTTCATCAACCAATTCAACTGAATCTGAGTTGACAAGCTTCCCCTTCTTGAAAGTGGCTTTTGCACAATTGTCAAGTTCAAACTCCATCCTGATGTCATCGCTAAACATTGTTACTGTCCGCAAAAAGCCTTCCAGTTCGTCATCACCTTTGCAATATAGCTTCAAATCATCCATATAAAATAGGTGGCTTATTTTTTGTTGTCAATTCTATAACAGTACCCTGTTCAATTAAGTTCGGATGTAAGGGGTATTAAAGCTATGCAGAAAAGCAAGGGTGAAAGTGAGTCACCTTGGAATATACCAAAGTTGATGTTTATATTCCTAGAGCACAGTACGCCAGTGGAATGAGACAATTGGATATTTGTGTTCCATAATGACATATTGTCTTTCAGGACGTTTGAGATCAGAGGTGAGATTTTGAAGATGTCCAGTGATTTCAGAATCCATGAGTGTAGTATTCTGTCAAAGGCTTTTTTATAATCAATCCATGCAGAACTTAGATTTCTGTGTTTATTATGACAGTTCTCAAGGATCATACGATTAATCAAAAGTTGATCTTTGCAACCATATGAACCTCGTCGGCACCCTTTTTGTTCAATGGGGAAAAGATTGTTCTCCTCCAAAAACACGTATGCTTTTTCCATGAGAATAGAGGTTAATAGTTTATAAGTTGTCGACAAGCAGGATATGGGCCGATAGTTTTTTGGATCTTTGGTTCCGTTGGAGGGGGGGGGTCTTCAATAATTATTTTTTTCTTCCCTACTTCTCTATAAAATGACTTGGTATTGGATGAGAATAACTTATTTTGCCTGTAGAAGTTGTTTCCCTTCTCGAATCTTCGAATTCGTTGGGCTTTTACTTGGAATTTTTGTTTCAGAGATTCTTTTGTTGAAACTATTGCATTTCTAGAAGACAGCCCATATTTTCTCTTTAGCTTTCTTACCTTCTTGGATCTTATATAATTTCCAACGGTTAACTCACTCAATAATAAAGATATTTCTCTTCTCATTACGTCAATGTCCTTTTCAATTCTACGCCTCCAAATTGGGTTACCTCGAACGTTCGACTTTTTTGTTGTTTTTGTGGTAAACAACTTGTTTCAATTACTCTAGCAAATGCATAAATGATTTCATTTAACTCAGTAAGATCAGGTTTCACTTCTTCTATGATTTCCTTTGTCACAGAATTACCAATAATTATTTGTTTTCTATTTTGGATTGTATTTGGGAGTTTTTGAAGTGGTTCTCTATCATTTATATAAGAATGTTTTACTACTGCAAGCTCATTCAGTATTTTTTGCTTTAATTCCTTCATAGTCTCCCCCTGTTCTTCAGCAGATGTTTGGTTTTCAATTACTCTTTCTAAGTCCCTCTCCTGGCTATTTTCAGCGGGTTCAATAGGGGTTCTCATTTCTTCAAACCTATTTGCGATTTGGTCAGATGGAGGTCTTTCCGTAAAGACTTGTGACTGGTTACTATCTCCAGGAGATTCTTCAGTTCTTTCATCATTTATATTTATGTCATTCTCCACAGCCTGCTTGATCGCAGTTAGTTCAGTGTCTGTGAGTCTATTATTTCTGAAGATATACCTCCTTACATTTGCCAACTTATTTCCATCCATATCACGTCTGCTAGCTTGATTCCGAGTTTTACAGATTTTGTAGGAGTTTAAACTGTGTCTGTCTCGTGATGGCTTACCTAATGCATGGTAAAAATCATATATTACTTCTTTATATCCTTCTCGGGTCCATTTCTTCCCTTTAGGTTTTTCTTTTTGGGGTGGTTTGGGTGGTGGATCTGTGATCAAGTGACCATCCAGGTCCATAATTGGAGAAGAGTTTGTGCCAGAGGAGGACTTTTCTATCTCAGGTTGGCACCTTCCTGTGAGACGCGCTTCCTGATAGGAAAAGCGATTTGGTATTGTGTATTAATTTTTATTTGTTCATCTCGCAGTACAAGCTTGCGTTACGCATGGTATTGGACGTACATGGAAAGCTGCCCGGCTCTTTGGGTAGTGCATTTGCTGGCTGGCACTGAGATCATTATTACTATTATAAAAGTACAGTTATGGTCATTGCTGTTGTTGATTGAGGTGATATTATTATGGTTGCTGCTGTAAGAAGTGTACGAGAATTTTCTCAACTGTTCTTGTGGTGTGAGTGGTGTTGGTGATAGTGGCAGGGAGGTTAATGCTGGGGGTGGAGTGGCAAGTGCTGACTTCTAGCAAGTTTGTTGAAAGGTAGGTGAATGTAGCGAGAATGGCCCGAGTGAACGGGATCGTTCTGAACATACGCATGTAGTTTGGGGAATGGTAAAAAATTGAGAGAGGGCGCTTGCCCTGGTGGTCAGGGTGGCCGTGGACTTTTTGTGTGGTTTTCGCCACGAGTAACCCTCGGAGGTTACCCCCTATTGGGGAATTTTTTATTGTTTGAATTTTCATTTTTATTGTTGATATATATATATATATTTCTATGTCTTTTTTCTTTTTCGTTTCTTATATAAATAATAAAAATCTGTACACGCACAAAACCCACATTGTACCGTCCTGTACCGTCCTGTGCCGTCTGTAATGTTTTTCTTGATATCAGCACTTGTGGCCAATAAAGAAATCATCATTATTATTATAATATATATATATATGATTTTTGCATTCCTGATGATGGGCGTAAGCCCGACGCGCCGAAATTTCTTTCCTCTTTCCAATATAAAGCGTGAAACTAATAAGACTAATTGTACCTCTGTTTGTTGTCTCGTTGACCTATATATATATATATATATATATATATATATATATATATATATATATATATATATATATATAGGTATTGAAGTTTCCGTTGAAAATTGAAAAAGTCATAGGAGTGAAGAATGCTCTATGTAAGTACCAGAGCAAAATTTAATTATAAAAAACAATACAATATAATTACCTCATTACCAGAGGTTTTCCGAATAAGACGAATACGAAAGAAACGTCTTCATTCGTTCGTCGGACGAGGAAATATGAAACATAGTGAAATATTTGGAAAGTCTCCTGAAGAAATGCAAACAAAATTATATATATATTAATAAAAGTAATGCAATAGACATATAAAATATATAATAACATTTTAAAGGAAATATAGTTAGGTGTGTGTATATGTATGTATATACACTCACAGATGTACATATGTATGTATGTACAAATGCGTGTGTATAGTGAACATGTGTGCGTAAATATATGTATGAGGGCAAGTATATCTGTGTATATGTAACCACAAACACAGACATAATATGAGTGATGGTTGACAGGTATACAGAAAACAGGGTATTAGATACATTATAAGAATATGAAGGCACGCGTATAAGCACACACACACGCGCGTACACTTATATGTGGAAGAAAAAGAGGTAAAGGAGTGTAATAGTTAAAAGAAAGTGTCATTCTCGATATATTTATAAAAATGGAACAATAATTTAGAAAGAAAAAATTGCAAAGTAAAGAAAAGAAAACAAACAAGGTACACGCGTACATACACATATATCTATAAGAAACATATATCTATAAAAAAAAAAAAAATATATATATATATACACGCAATACGTGCAGACAAAAGCGTATGCAAGCGTACATACACACACAGGATGCACGTATATATATACATACACATCGCCCATGTATATCTAATCACACGTACGTACGCGACTGCATACACATACACATATACACACATATAATTATATATATATATACATACGCACACATACACATGCATACATGCAGTACGTACACACACACACACACACACACACACACATACATACACTCACGCACATTGACCCGCTTACATGCACACACATAAAAATAAGAATGTAAAAAAACATAGATGTAAAAACACATATAAAAACACACATACATACACATGTATATATACACGCACGCGCGCGCACATACTGAGGCGTTCGTGTACATATACAGAAAATATACACACATAAAGACGCTCAGACACATAGATACAGGGTGTAAAGCAGCCTTATGAATAAGTGAGTACAAATATAAAAATATAAAATTGGCTGCGAAATAACAGAAAATATCTGGAGTGGAAAACGCAAGTGACTTTGTAATCAGGTAGTGAAGAAAATAGGGAAGTAAAAAGTGGAAAGTGAAGATATTAGGTAAGTGAATCGGAGAATAAAGGGAGGGGGGTGGTAGTGGTGGATGTGAAGTAAAAATAAAAATAAAAATAAAAATAAAAATAAAAATAAAAATAAAAATAAAAATAAAAATAAAAATAATAATGAGGTTAAAATTGAAAGTAAATAAAAAATGGTAGTCTTTAAAGAGTATAATTTAAGTGAAGAATAAGAGCTTATGGAGGATAAGTATCTGAAAGTGTGTTAAGTTTATATGAGCTGGAAAGCAGGTGTGATTTCATGTGTGGGCAACTGGTAAAAATTTCTTTCTTTGTGTTTAGGCAGGTCTTTGGTGATTTAAGGTTTTGCAAAATCCAATATTTTTCATTTGTGCAGAGCGTGCATTTTCTTGATCCTCTTGCATATTATTTAGATTGGTTCAAAATTGACCAATCCAATTTATATTGGATACCTTGGTCTTTCAAATCCCATATTCTGCTAGCCAGAGCTGTTGTGAATCTTTTTTCTGGATGTCGAAAGGATGCGACATGTGAGTAATAACGCGTTTTGAATTTGTCTTGCGTCATACCCACGTATCATTCACTGGTGGCTGGTTGGTTGTTGCTAATGGTTGTCACTTTAGCCGCATATACAATGGCTTTGATGTTGCATTTACCTTGTAATGGGCATTCACTTTTGATTCTACAGGAGCAATGTTGATGTTCTCTAGGTGATTTTTTGTTGATGATATAAGATTTATATATATATATATATATAAATATATATATATATATATATATATATATATATATATATATATATATATATATATATATATATATATATATATATATATACATATATATATATATCATCATCATCATGGTTTAACGTCCATCTTCCACGCTACCATGTTTTAGACGGTTTGGTTCCAATTGATGCGGGAATGGTCGGAGACTATGTCTCACTCGCACGGAAGCGTCTCTGGCAGGTATTTTTTACAGCTGGATGCCCTTCCTAACACCAACTACACTTACAGTGTGGACTGGGAGCCTTTACACGGCCACTTTACTGTGTAGACTGTTATGTGATCGACACAGTGGACGGAACTGGACAGGAATGATGGGGTAGGGGTGGGAGTGGGATGTACATTAGTCTAAGAGGTGCCTTCTGACTATAGGTTTGTATACAATGGCAGCCGCGTCTTCTGTAAAACTGCATGGCGCCAAAGGTCCCGATCCAAAGTCATTGTCTTAGAGAGGTGTAGGTGAACAAGGTCAGTTTTTATCACCTCGTCCCAGGTTTTTCTTTGTCCACCCACTACATATCTTCCATCAATTTTCATTGCCCTGCACTTTTTTATACAGCTGTCGCTCTTCATACGCATCACATGTCCATACCAATGCAGTCTTCTCTCCAGAACACAACATTTGATACCTCTTATGTTTTGTCTCTCTCTTAGTTGGTTTGCGTTTCACCTTTCGCGCACATTACTATTACACAGCCATCGGATCATGCACGATTCATTTCTTTCTAATCTTCAGCACGCAATGCCCAAGTCTCACTACCATGTAATATCGCCTTTCGTATACATGCATCATACAATTTGCCTTTCATTTTAGAGAAAAAAACGCTTGTGGCCAACAGCGGTATTAGCTCTCTGAACTTTTTCCATCCCGCTTTAACTCTGGCTACTACACTTTCAGAGCACCCGCCTCCACTGCTGATTTTGTCACCCAAGTAACGGAATGTGTCTACTATTTTTATACAACGAACTGGACAGTTGAAGGAGATAGCATCTAGTGGGTCCTTGCTACATACTGCACATGAACATCGGCCACATATAATATCTACATCCTTAGATAGCTTACCTGTGATCCCACTACATCTTTTATGTACCCATATATATATATATATATATATAAATCATGAACATCAATTACCATAAAATCAACAAAACAACAACAGCAGCCGGCACAAATCAGCAAGTAGAAGATCATCCACAGCAAGGGCAAGAGCCACTCCTCAATTTCAGCACTATAAAAAAAGACTTATTAAATGACAGGGTCACCAGTTCTTCACATTCAGATTCCCATTCACCTCTTTCAGTGAATACGTTAAGAGACCAACCACAACAACCAGAACAATTGTAATCATGATGATGATGATCATCATCATTATCATCATCGTCTACTGCTACTACTATTAACATTTCTACCAACTCCCCTAATAATAAACCACTGCTTTTTCCATCTGGATCTCCACAATACCATCAACATCACCAAATAGTATGTCGAACGTTAAAACTTGCGTAACACGGAATCATAAATTCTGCCGTTACTCCCAACGCGAGATTATGTCTGCAGCTTGATAGTCCCTTTATTTGTCTTCCACGGATTCGACGCACTAATAGAAATGGACCTCCAAGCCAACATCTAGCCCAATAAAATAATCCCCTACTGCAGTAATGACGGTTAAGACATTTCATGAAGGTACAAAGGAGCAATTAAAACTAGAAACTACAAATTCATCCATCTGTGCACCCATACCCCCAGTCGGCGACAGCTCAGTAAACAAGAACACATTTTTTTAGCCATGATGAACTTGGCAAAAAGGGATAGAAAACCTTCTAACTATCACACAACAAAATCCTCTGCTATTAATCCAGAGCACTAACTACCCCTTTGCTGTCACTAACAAACAAACACAAAACAATGCCCCTGAATCATTCAAAACCAGGTACTACTCTAGTCTCAACACTTTTCCGCAATGCACAAGGTGTCACCTCTTCCACCAATGCATAGAAGTGGAAGGCCCATTCATGGAGGATTATGGTAACAACCATCCATGCCACACATATTTCTTAATTCTGACCGAAACCCATATCAATAACTCCCACTTGGAAGCCCATGAGAAGGAGAAGGATATTATAGCGATTGGCGTGGATCGTGTCTGCAGATGGAAGGTAGGAACTGCCATTTTCCTGCATAATTTCTTTACGGCAGACGGAAAAAACATATTCTGTGAATCAGTCAATGTGCAGAAGACAGCCTAACATTTAAATAGAGGTTGGGCTCTATAAACTACATCAAATGTCCATAATGTGCTTCAAAGAATGCTTCAATAGCATTAAGTGTTTTATACAACAGTGGCATTCAGGTAACATACTAATGATGAAAGATTTCAAGTTAGCCTGTGTTGATTTGTCTACAAAATGTTTGAAACTAGGTACTTCAACTTAAACCACTGACTAAGAAGCATTAAAGTCATTTATCGACTTTATAGATGATGTTTTCCTGTTTCAAATTGGTCTTGAGCCAAGAAGTTATATAAAAAAACAACAACTTGGGTCTTATGTTTAGTAACCACACTAAAATTATACACAATATTACAGTGGAAAACAACCCTTCTCTCAGATCATGACATGGTTCTCTGTAACCTGAGATGCCACCCAATAACCTCTCTCTAGTAAACCCATTTGAAAAGATGGATATTTATAATGCAATCAGGGGCGCAATCAGTAACGATCTATCTCATGTTGACTGGTCTTTCCCATACGCATCTTTACCAACATCAAAATGTACTGGCAGTTATTTGTAGATGGTGTTACACACATGTGCAAAACATAGCCCATCACGTATAGAATCCCCCAAAACAGAAAAAAAACTTTTATACATGCAATAACCAGATAAATGTAACTATCTTTTTTTATCAGACCAATGCTTGCTAAGTGCTTCCTGTGTTACAGAAGACCCAGTTATCACTGAAGCTTGTAGGACCCAGTGTTCAGTAGAGGCGCGTAAGTATTCTAGTTGTTGAGTTTTATAATATCGTTTCCTATCCAATACATTTATTAGACTAGTTCTTTCTGCATTACTTTTTCGTTTCCTAAAATTTTGACTGACTGGTTTTTTTTGGAATTATCTCCCTACATATAAAAAAAAAATTAAATAGCCTCTAGAAGGAGAATTTTGTTTATAAATTTCATTGCTAACCACACTTAAATGAAATCATTTCAACTCATTTTAAGATATATTTGAAGCCATGTTATGTTTATTTGATAAAAATTCTAATTCATTTTTTACCTAAAGGTTGGTAATGACACTCAATCGAATAAGCCTTTTTAACATTTTCAGCTTGTTTTTCCTCCTCCTCATTACCATTATCATTATCACCCTCTAAAATATATACACATCTGAATGATTACTATTTCATATATTACAGTCGACTGCCCACCTTTTCTTGATTGGTTTGGACTAGACAAAAAATTTCAATGTCACTGTCAATCTCTTCGTTATTGTGAATTCACTAAAGGCGGTGATTGTCAAAATAGAACGTGTTTGAAAGGCTATGAAGGTCGAACTTGTCAAATACGTAAGTAAAATATTGTGTAATGTATATTAATGTGCCAATATCCTATGACAGCTAAACCTAGTTGTTAAAGTAGCAGTAATTATGAATCCTCTCATTTTCTGTCACCCTGGGTTAAGTGTTTTTTTTCTCCATAGTATAATACTAGCGTCAGTTTTATGTCAAATTTTGCAAGATTTAGGGTGCATTTATAATTTAGCTACAGGACCGACACTCAGTTCATCCTGCGCTACATATATCTATGTTTTTCATGAATATATTATATTTCATAACATGTGTGTAAATCTGTTCCAAACTCTGTAACTGACAGCCATCAGTTTCGACGATGAGCGTTTTAGCTGTTCGATAAAGAGAGCAGCCTGCTTGTGATATTAACGTGTAAGTGGCTGAGTGTGTTATAGTTCATCATCATCATCATCATCATCATCATCATAATCATCATCATCATCATCATCATCATCATCATCATCATCATCATCATCATCATCATCATCATCATCATCATAATCATCATCATTATCATCATCATTTTACGTTCGCCTTTCCCTGCTTGCAAGGATGGGACGGGTCCTATTCAGCACAGTATTTTTCCACTTGTCACGGTCCTTCGTCATATCCTCTGTGAGCTTCAGCAACCTGAGGTCTGCTCTCACCACCTCCGCCCATGTTTTCGTGGTCTTCCTTTACTGCGTCTTCCTTCTACTGGGATTACTTGGCACTTCTTTACCCAGTGGTCATCCTCCATGTGCGTCACATATCCATACCATCGCAGTCTTCTCTCCCGCACACTACAACTTATCCCTCTTAAACACGGTTTCTCTCTGAACACATCCATGTCTCATATTAATGTAAATGTCAGAGATAATAATTCTGGTGAAGTGTGACAAGGCAGACACTTTCAATAACAATTACTGCCTACCCTTTCGTTTTCCAAACTGTTACACTATACCCAACATCACACACACGTCATGGGTCGATCTGAGGCTATAGTAAATGACACGCGTCCAAATTATGATTTTTCCTGACATAATGGTTGTAATTCATCATCATCATCATTATTTTACGTTCGCTTTTCCCTGCTTGCAAGGGTTGGACAGGTCCTGTTCAGCACAGCATCTCTCCACTTATCACGGTCCTTTGTCATCTCCTCCGTGAGTCTTAGCGATCTGAGATCTGCACTCACCACCTCCGCCCATGTTTTTCGTGGTCTATCTCTACTGCGTCTTCCCTTCATTGGGACTTCCTGGCACTTCTTTACCCAGCGGTCATCCTCCATGCGCATCACATATCCATACCATCTCTGTCTTCTCTCCTGCACACCACAAATTATCCTTCTTATACTCAGTTTCTTTCTCAACTCGTCTATGCTTGACATTGCACATCCAACGGAGCATGCTTGCTTCATTTCTCTCCATCCGTCGCATATCCTCTGTAGTTGATGCCTATGTCTCACTACCATGCAGCATCGCGCATCTCACACAGGCATCATATAACCGACCTTTCGTACGCAGGGACAAACCCTTCTTTGTCAACAGAGGGAGCAGTTCCCTAAACTTCTTCCAACCCGTCCTTATTCTAGATAATATGGCCTCGGAACACCCCCTCCCATGCTAATCTTATCACCTAGGTACCGGAAGCTATCAACCACTTCTATAGAAACCACCTGCATTGGAAAAATGTGTCTATCACTGCGATTACTACTGCCAACTTTCCCTGTACATCTACTGCATTCGTCGTTTTCCCTACCTGTTAGTTTGCCTGCTATCCCACTACATCCCTTGTGTACCCAAGATCTGCATTGCGCACATTTTATGGAATTTATGTCAGTTCCTTTCCTATATATCTTATCGAACTTGGCCATTTCCCTGGTGGAATTAGAGTATTGTCCTCTCTTCTACTTATCAACACCTTTGTCATAGCTATATTAACTCTCAGTCCCCTTGATTCCAACTGCTGGTTCTATAGCCAGAATTTCTCCTCTAGCTCCTCTACTGATTCTTCTATAAGAACCAGATCATCAGCATAGAGAAGTTCCCATGGGCATCCAGTTTTAAACTCCTCTGTTATGGCTTGGAGGACTATAATGAACAAGAGCAGGCTGGGGACCGAACCTACTTGTATCTGGAATTCCTCATTACATTCCATTCCTACTCTAACTTTACTGACAACACCCCTGTACATAGCTTGCACTGTCTTCACAAGCCATTCTTCTCCACCTAGTTTCTTTCGGGATCACCAAGTGACAGATCGAGGTACCCTATCAAAGGCCTTCTCTAGGTCAACAAAAGCTAAGTATAGTGGCTAAGAACCTCTAAGAACCTCTCTTGTAGTTGCCTCACTAAGAAGAGGGCATATGTTGTACTTTTCCGAGGCACAAAACCAAACTGCATCTCATCTAATTTAACCCTTTCTCTTATCAGTTGCGCTAATATTCTCTCTGCCACTTTCATAACCTGATCCATCAGCTTTATGCCCCTATAATTGCTCCTCTCCAGAGCATCCCCTTTACCTTTGTAGCAATTTATGAGAATACTGCTGCACCAGTTTTTGTGTATAACACCACCATATATAGCTTGATTGATAATGCGTGCAACCAGTTTAGTGCCTACTTCTCCTGATGCCTTCAGCATCTCAGCAACTATCTCCGATGGTCCAGCAGCCTCACCATTATTCATTTCCTTAATTGCCTCTTGTACCCTATATTCGTCAATCTCAATAGCTGGTCCCTCTTTCGGGTCTACTGGGGGTCTCCACATTCATCAGTCTCTCATAATGACATTTCCAGGCCTCCTTTATTTTATCATTCGTGACACTAAGTATACCAGCATCATTCCGGACACACTTATCACCAACAGCATCCTGATTTGCACTGACGCACTGCCTTGCAATGCGGAACACCCCACGTCTCTGATCTTCCCGTCGCAGAACACTGGCAAACCTCCTACTCTCAGCCTCCCTGCGTGCTAATTACACCTGACGTCTAGCTTCTGTCTTAACGGTTGTGTATTCTTCTCTACTCCCCCCATTTTTCCAAGCCTTCCATGCCAGTCTTTTGTCTCTAATGGCACTATCTACCGTGCTGTTCCACCACCAGGCCACTCTCTGTCTAGTTGAAGCTCTGCTCCCACCATAAATTTCTTCAGTAGCCTGCAGTAATTTGTCACGCAAGAAATTCCAGTTATCATCTGTCATACAACTCTAAATCGTCTTCTTTTTCGTCATACACATCTTGAAGGGCTTTGCTAAATTTATATTTTAATGAAAGGACTTTTAGCTTCTAGACCTTTCTTTTCCACACTTTCATGTATGTCTCATTCTTTCTCTTGCTTACTGAGCTGTCACTAACGACTAACCTATGCTGTGGGGTACATTCTTCCCCGGGTATGCCTTAGTATTTGACAGCATCTGTCTATCTCGCTGTCTAACTAGCAGGAAGTCAATTTTGCTTATGTGCTCGTCTGATTTGTAGGTTATTGGGTGGTTGGTAGGTTATTAGGTGGTTGGTAGGCTTCTGGAAGTGTTGCAAATGGTTAGTGTACTTGCATCACAAAATTCAAGAAGCCTCACTCCTTCTTCATTTCTTGAGCCATAACCGTGCCCCCCATGTACCCCAGTGTATCCAACCTGGAGCTGTCCAACATGACCATTGAAGTCCCCTGCTAGCATAACGATGTCTCTGTCCTCTGTCATTGAGGATGTCTGTAAAAGTTGCTCGTAAATACAGTCTTTCTCTTCTTTACCTAGGCCTACCTGGGGAGCATAGGCAGAGATGATTGTCAGTAGTCTCTTGCCTACAACTAATCTAAGCTTAATTATTCTATTACTAACTCTAACTACCTTTATTGTCTTCTCTATCCATCTCTCAGCCAGTAATATGCCCACCCCACCTAACCCATCATCATTATCCACCCAGAAAAGCTTATAACTAAGATGTTTGCCTGTGATTAGTCTTGAAGAGGCACCTCTCCATCTCACCTCTTGCGCACAGCATACATTCACACGCCTTCTCTCCAGCATCTCCGCTGTCTCACCAGATCTACCTGTTTGAGTGCCAACATTAAGTGTGGCAACTCGGAGATGCATGTATTGTCCCGTAACTCCTAATAGTGTAGTGCGGGTTCTTTATTGACCTACGGCGTTTCTCGGGCATTTTAAGCCTGGCGGTGCCCATCCCTCTCCAAACCTGAGCATAGCAGATTTCTTCCAGAGAAAGATAGAAAGTGACAGAGAGAAGATATGAGAAAGAGATAAAGAGGAACAATCCACCCCAGTACTAGACTGGTACCTATATTTATCGACCTCGACAGGATGAAAAGCAAAGCTGACCTCAGCGGGTTTTGAATTCAGAGCGACAGAACGAATACCATCTGGCTTTCTAACGTCTCTGTCAATTCGCCGCCTATACATCCATCATACAAACACACACACATATATATATATATATATAGGCAAAGACACTTAGACTCACACACACGCACATAAATATATCGCACACATATTTTTCCCGTTTTATCATATACACTAGCAGAAAAACCACCCTTTGGGTGGTTTTCTGCTAGCATGTGTAGTGTGTATATTGATATTATAAGCAATATAAACGTTATGATATAACGATGCAAATATATGAACGTTTATATGTTGGAAGTGTGTGATTGCTATCAAGACTTCCTTCAGATAAGTTTATTTTTATTTGTATGTCTCCAAACTTTTCGGTTGCATATATATATATATATATATATATATATATATATATATATATATATATATATATATATATATATGTGTGTATATCACAAAAGAAACGGAGAATTACAATTGTTTCTCTGGCGACAAGCTCGAGGCACGATCGATGTAATGATCGAACCTGACTCTGAAATCGCAAGATACTCAGATACGTCTTGATTCTTCGAAGCACAGTGTCCAAATGTCCAGTTACACCCTCGGCCTTCGCTTGCCAACTTTAAATCCTGTTGTTGTCTGTCGATGAGTGGTCAAGAATTGTACACGTCATCGGTATTTTTGACTACTCATGGCTGTCATTTATTTGGTTCCTTTCGTATGTCACCTGTCAATCAAAGTTGTTTTTTATATTGGAAGGAGGTAAGGAGTTGGATTATTGAAACGCTCGCGCCCTGTCGCAGCCTTCCCGGCCTGTAGACGTCTACACCCATGTCCATGTTTCGCGCAGGCGTGATACATATGGGCACGTATGCACCCACAACAATCATATACACTCCCGCAACTGTATTACATGCGACAATCACAGTAAATATTGAATGTGCACCGAATACTGAGAAACAATTTTTTTTAAATTTAAAAACATAAAAAAAAACGTTTCAGAAAAGCACACCCTCAAAATGCCTTTAAAAACACGCATTTCAAATTTAAAAAAAAACTTTTACAAAGAACATTTTTTTAAAAATGCTTGAAAGAGCCTTTCAAAAAAATTATTTCAAAAGTATTTTTGATAAATATACTTACGCATACACACACACACACACACACAGAACTCAGGAAAGCATATATACTTAAGAGGCAGCACATACATACAGATGTATATACGGAAAATCTACACATATGCATACACCTACACAGACATGTTCATACACATAGACATGCATACACATGCATGTATACATATATGCATGCATACACGTACATACGTGTACCCACGTATGGGTATGCTTTTACATCTCAAAAAGCACATACTTGATGAATACCTACATATCCACACACACACGCAACTGTGCACATGGCGCATAAAATATTATATGAGAAAATATACTAATGACAGATAACATGGGGGGGGGGGGCACATATATGAATGCGTGTACGTGCATAAAATAAAATAAAATATTTGAAAAAGAAGAAGAAGATGCAAACGAGGTAACTGTTCACGCCACCCGAACAATATCGGGATGTACATAAATTTGCATAAGATACTTAAAGAATGTGGTGCATAGGGTTATATAAGATACAGAAGGACTGACGATCCAAGGGACTGGGTAAGAACCTACACATCAATCATGCACATGAGACAGATTTCATGACAAGTGGACACAGGGGACCGTGTAGGTACACACAAACAAGTTATATATTGTGAATGTGTAGAATATCCTTTTTATAATAGTACATGGAATGGATGCATAAATGGAATATATCGGGAATGTGTAGAATATGTTTCATAACAGTATATATGAAATGTGTGTGGAATGGATGCATAAGTGGAATATACCAACGGCTTGTGTTATAAGCATGTATATAGCAACGGCAGGCAAAGTTGGAATTAACTACAACATTAATCTTAAGTCCAGCATCAAGTTCAACATTAAAGTTGCAAATTAAACATCAAGAATCGAAAATTAAAAATTAAAAATCCAAAATTTAAATTCAAATTCAAAATCACAGATAAGGTTGTAAACAAAATCAGACTTATATTGAGTCGGCGTCCCCAAGTTGGTGCGACGGTGTTATCCAAGGTACGTGACGATGTAGCTATCGTTGGATCGGCCGCTGATTTCAGCTTGTTCCGACGTGCAATAGTTGGTATGCTTTGGCATGTCATGGTCCGCTGCAAGCGTCTCATCTGGCATTATCGAACTGGTAGGACCTTAGATAGACCCATCCGAGGCCATAGTATCTAGAATAAGGACGGATTGGAAGAAATTTAGGGAGTTGCTTCCTCTGTTGACAAAGAAGGGTTTATCTTTACGTACCTAAGGACGGTTATATGATGCCTGTGTGAGATGCGCGATTCTGCATGGTAGTTAGACATGGGCAGCAACTGCAGAGGATATGCGACGGCTAGAGAGAAATGAAGCAAGCATGCTACGTTGGATGTGCAATGTCAATGTACGTGAACGACCAAGCATAGATGAGTTGAGAAAGAAACTGTGTATAAGAGGGGTAAGTTGTGGTGTGCAGGAGAGAAGACTGAGATGGTATGGACATGTGATGCGCATGGAGGACGACCGCTGGGTAAAGAAGTGCCAAGAAATCCCAGTAGAAGGAAGATGCGGTAGAGGAAGACCACGGGAAACATGGTCGGAGGTGCTGAAACTCACGGACGAGATGACAAAGGACCGTGACAAGTGGAGAGATGCTGTACTGAATAGGACCCGTCCGACCCTTGTAAGCAGGGAAAAGCGGAAGTAAAATGATGATGATGATGATGATGATATATAAGTGATATAATATACCGTCCGTTATATCATAACCGGAAGTATTGACATTTGAAAATCTTTTAAAGAAGTGAATCTTAAAATAGGCAATCATTATATATAAGAATATTTATGTTTAATCAACAGCTTCAAAATTTAGTACATAATATTCATGTAATATTCATTCGTACCAGTGATGCACTGGCTAATTACTGGCCTTGTGCCTAAAGTAGAAACAATTATTTATTCAACTTATCCGACTTATTTTACTAACGGGATAAAAAAAAAATCTTCAGGATAGAGTTCCGCACTCCTCTCTTTATTATATTATATATACACACATATATATATATATATATATATATATATATATATATATATATATATATATATATATATATATATGCATATATATATATATATATATATTGGGTGTAGGATGCTTCAAAGCGTCCTTATGTGGTAGGCCGTTTGAGCACTCGATGCTCTTACAGAGCAGAGTATAATATCACATTTGGAAATTCTGCTTCGAGACGTAATACTTGTTGATTATAGATAAGCTCTGGAGCAAAATGACCTACCTGCGCACTTGGTCGAGTGTTCTACCCTGCATACTAAAGTGTCGGTAATTAACCAACAGAAGCTCTTATTAAAATTATATATGTGTGTGTGTGTGTATGTGTGTATGTGAGAGAGAGAGAGGGGGGGAGAGAGGGGGAGAGGCGGAGAGAGGGAGAATGAGTGTGTGTGTGTGTAGGTATTTCGTAATTCTAAAGAAATACGGTATGTTTATAAATAAAAATATAGAAAGCCGTAGCTATGCAAAAACACCCGCAGCTATAGCTACCTAGTGGTGTCCAGCAGAAGCAAGGGGGACAATCGTCGATGCATTTCGAACTGAAATGTTCTTATCAAGACGGCACCTTCCTCTCTAGCAACTGCTGGACATGAAAAGAACAGGCGGGAATATATAGTTTTCTCGTCTGTGTAAATGAGATGATTAATCTCATATATATATATGTATACATAAATAAATTTAGTCCTTCATCAGTGATGTTCCAGCCTTCATTTGTATTTCATCGCTTTAAAGACCATATACCTCTGTTTGGTGCGAGCAACGGCTAAAGAAAGTCGTTGGGACACGTAAATAGGGGGAACGAATGCAACGAAAAATGAGGAAGAGGGAGTCAAATCCCTGAAAATGATGAACATAAGTTCTATGAAATCGTAGACGAGAGAGAATAAAAACCATCCGACCTGGTCGAAGTGTGAGTGAGGAAAGAATCTCGCACAAGTCAAACGGGAGGAAGTAGGAGAGAGAGTAGCAGAGAGTGAGTGAGTGAGTGAACGTGTTAGGAAGAGGCTAACAGAGAGAGTGACTGGTAGAGGGGGTAAAAGGAAGTGAGAGATACAGAGAAAAGGTGAAGCAGTAAGAAAGAAACAGACGGATCACAGCGGAGGAAAATATATATGAAAAATATCCTTCTTCCTCACTTTTCGTTGCATTACCATCTTTGTTTGTTTACTGTCTCGCTCGTTCCCCCTATTTACGTGTCCCAACGACTTTCTTTAGCCGTTGCTCGCACCAACCAGAGGTATATGGTCTTTAAAGCGATGAAATACCAATGAAGGCTGGAAGATCACTGATGAAGGACTAAATTTATTCATATGTAACCCATTTGCAACCACGCAGCACGCCATGTTTTCATATTTTTCATATGTATATATATATATATATATATATATATATATATATATATATATATATATATATATATACATTCGTATCTTTCATATATGCTTCAAGCAAGTTACAAAACTCATATATATATATATATATATATATATATATATGAGTTTTGTAACTTGCTTGAAGCATATATGAATGTATATATATATATATATATATATATATATATATATATATATATATATATATATATATATATATACACGGGTGTGTATCATTGTGTATAGAAGATTATATTAATAAAAGGAATTCCAACTTTTTCTGATTTACTCGTTTTAGTTGAAAATTGCACACTTGACTGTCACCACAGAATATGAACCTGAAGATTGCGAAAGCATGAAAGTACTTGTTCAATTAACACTTAACTTTTAATATTCTACCATACCATTTCATTCTAATACGATTATAAATTTGAAAGGATTGTAAATAAAACGAGTAAATCAGACAAAGTTGGAATTCCTTTTATTAATATATATATATATATATATATATATATATATATATATATATATATATATATATATATATATATGAGATTAATCACCTCATTTACACAGACGAGAAAACTATATATTCTCGCCTGTTTTCATGTCCAGCAGTTGCTAGAGAGGGAGGTGCCGTCTTGATAAGAACAGTTCTGTTCGAAATGCATCGACGATTGTCCGCCTTGCTTCTGCTGGACAGCACTAGGTGGCTATAACTGCGGGTGCTTTTGTATAGCTACGGCTTTCTAAATTTTTATTTATAAACATACCGTATTTCTTTAGAATTACGAAATACCCCCCCCCCCCCCCCACACACACTCTCTCTCTCTTTCTCTCTCTCTCTCACACACATATATATATATGTAATTTTAATAAGAGTTTATGTTGGTTAATTACCGACACTTCAGTATGCAGGGTAGAACACTCGACCAAGTGCGCAGGTAGGTCATTTTACTCGAGAGAATATATATAATCAACAAGTATAAGTCAGAAGGTTAAAATTAACTTCGATTATTCATAGTCGCTGTTATATATATTTTGGTGATAACCGTTATGCAACAGCTATGACCACATGAGACAGCTAGAATTTGAATTGAAAAAAAAAACAGAAAAAAATAACGATGGAATAAAGTTTACTACTGCTGCTTCGATACTATAATATGCTCCGTGCTGAATTATGGTGTTTCCTTCTAAAGGCAGCTGTAGCATATATACGTATATATATATATATACAAAAAGTTATGAAACGAAAGGAGCTGTGTGGTTACTAAAAACAAGGTTTAGGATGGTGGTTAGGACGGAACAGGAGGAGAAAGGAAGAAAGGAGTTTCCATCGTCATCTGTAAATGTATCCCGAACCGATGTTTCGGCGCTGAATTACAGGACATCGGTATAGTTCGGGTGCGCTCGAGGCCTTTTATTAATCAAAAGGCCAGGTGGAAAAGGAGTGAGAAAGAGAGAAAAATAGGGAGAGAGGAAGAAGGGGAAAAATAGAAAAGGAATAGAAGAAAAAAGTGTGCAGATCCCATCATGGGAAGACACAGGTGAAAGAAACATGCAAAAAGGTAACCGTGGAAATATAGGGAAAGTAAGTTGTGGCCAACCTGGGAGACTTTAGCCTGGTGGTCAGCTACGACTCTGAGCTGGTATGATCGTACTGCCTCTCGCATAGACAGGAGAAGGTGAGAGAGAGATTCGGGCAACCAAAAGTGAGGAGGAGAAGGGAATGGGAGATAATCGGGAACGTTTTTTTTACGACGGTTGTAAAAACGTGCCGCAAAAATTATATATATATATATATATATAGCGCGTCTAAATTTCCCGAGATCCATGGACGAGTTCTCTCCAGCGGACTCTGTTCCTCGTGATCACTGCCATGTCCTGCATCTCCAAGACACCAGTGTCTGTCCTTGGGGCATCAACATATGTCAACCTCGGTCTACCACTTCAAGGGCGTCGGTGCAGGGACTCAAACAGGAGCACCGAATGCAGTGTCAACTCTGGATATCGGTGAGCATGTCCAGCTAACTTCAGTCTCCTCTGTGCTACTTTCGAGCTGACTTTTGGGAGGCTCCCGTACAGCTGTGAGATCTTCATCCTCAGTGTATACTGATTAATGTTCAGAGCCATGCTCAGCAGTCTCGTGTAGCATCCATCCACCATCTGAGTGATTTCTTGGTCAGTGTCCAAGTCTCAAACCCGTGCAGCAGCACATACTCAACTGCAGCAACCAAGAGAGGGATCTTCAAGTTTCTACGATGGTCCGACTTCCACACCGCTCTCAGAGTGTGGCACACCTCCCAAGCTTTGCTCTTCCTCTCAACCACATCATCTTCTGTATTCCCAATCTTTGGTCCCAGATACAGGAAGTCCTGAACCGATTATAGCGGCTTCTCGCTATATATATATGCATATATATATATATATATATATATATATATATATATATATATATATATATATATGAATGTATATATAGTGTATATTGAAATACATTGTATGCTTAATTAAAAGCATTTCGAAGACCTTACGCTATTGTTTTAGAGTAGTGACAGTCTCACTTACTTTAAATGTTCATCAAACAGGAGAGATAAAGCTGACAGAGCTCTGTTTCATACTGATTGGTACTTATCAAAGCCAAGTACTCTACCTGTTTGCTGAAAATCATGAATGTTTGATTCTTATAGAATTCTAGTAATAATCAGGAACTGATTATACAGAGCGTTTACAGGTCAAGCAGAAATTGAAAATAGGAATTGGTGTTCTGAAATAGCAATATATATATGAATGTATATATAGAGTATTTTGCAATACACTGTATGCTTACTTAAAAGCAATAGCGTAAGGTGTTCGAAATGCTTTTAATTAAGCATACATTGTATTGCAAAATACACTATAGACACATTCATATATATATCGCTATTTTAGAGCACCAATTCCAATTTTCAATTTCTGCTTGACCAGCAACCGCTCTGTATAATCAGTTCCTGATTATTACTAGAATTCTATAAGTATCAAACACTCATGATTTTCAGCAAAAAGATGGAGTATATGGGTAATAAGTACCAATCAGTACGAAACAGAGGTCTGTCAGCTTTATCTACCCTGTTTGCTAAACAATTAAAGTAAGTGAGACTGTCACTACTCTAAAACAATAGCGTAGGGTCTTCGAAATGATTTTAATTAAGCATACAGTGTATTGCAAAATACACTATATATACATTCATATATATATCGCTATTTCAGAGCACGAATTCCAATTTATAATTTCTGCTTGAGCGGCAACCTCTCTGTATAATCTGTTCCTGATTATTACTAGAATTCTATAAGAATCAAACATTCATGTTTTTCAGCAAACAGGCGGAATACTTGGCTTTGATAAGTACCAATCAGTACGAAACACAACACTGTCAGATTTATCTCCCCTGTTTGCTGAAAATTTAAAGTAAGTGAGACTGTCACTACTCTAAAACAATAGCGTAAGGTCTTCGAAATGCTTTTAATTAAGCATGCAGTGTTATGCAAAATACACTATATATACATTCATATATATATATCGTTACTTAAGAGCACGAATTACAATTTTCAAATTTTTACTTGACCGGCAACCGCTCTGTATAATCAGTTCCTGATTATTAGTAGCATTCTATGAGAATCAAACATTCATGATTTTCAGCAAACAATTGGAGTACTTGGCTTTAATAAGTACCAATCAGACCGAAAATAGTTCTGTCAGCTTTATCTCCGCTTTTTGCTGAAAATATAAATAAGTGAGACTGTCACTACTCTAAAACAATAGCGTAAGATCTTCGAAATGCTTTTAATTAAGCATACAGTGTATTGCAAAATACACTATATATACATCCATATATATATCGCTATTTCAGCGCACTAATTCCAATTTTCAATTACTGCTTGACCGGCAACCGCTCTGTATTATCAGTTCCTGATTATTACTAGAATTCTCTAAGAATCAAACATTCATGATTTCCAGCAAACAAGTGGATAACTTGGTTTGATAAGTTCCAATCAGTAAGAAACAGAACTGTGTCAGCTTTAATCCCCTGTTTGCTGAAAATTTAAATTAAGTGAGACTGTCACTATCCTAAAACAATAGCGTAGGGTCTTCGAAATGCTTTTAATTAAGCATGAAGTTCGTTATTTTAGAGCATCTGTTCCAATTTTAAATTTCGGCTTGACCGGCAACCGCTCTGTATATTCAGTTCCTGATTATTACGAGAATTCTATAAGAATCAAACATTCATGATTTTCAGCTAACAGGTGCAGTACTTGGCTTTGATATGTACCAATCAGTATGAAACAGAGCTCTGTCAGCTTTATCTCTCCTGTTTGATGAAAATTTAAAGTAAGTGAGACTGTCACTACACTAAAACATTATTGTAAGTTCCTCAAAATATTATTAATTCAGCATAGAGTCTATTGCAAAATACAATATATATATATTCATATTTATATCGTTATTTCAGAGCACCACTTCCAATTTTCAATTTCTGATTGACCGGCAACCGCTCTGTATAATCAGTTCCTGATTATTACTAGAATTCTATAAGAAGCAATCATTCATGATTTTCAGCAATCAGGTGGTGTACTTGGCTTTGATAAGTGCCAATCAGTACGAAACAGAGCTCTGTCAGCTTTATCTCCCCTGTTTGCTGAAAATTAAAATTAAGTGAGACTGTCACTACTCAAAAACAATAATGTAAGGTCTTCGAAATATCTTTATTAAGCATAAAGTGTATTGCAAAATACAATATATATATATTCATATATATATCGCTATTTTAGAGCACCAATTCCAATTTTCAATTTCTGCTTGACCGGCAACCGCTCTGTATAATCAGTTCCTGATTATTACTAGAATCAAACATTCATGATTTTCAGCAAACAGGTTCAGTACTTGGATTTGATAAGTTCCAATGAGTACGAAATAGAAAACTGTTAGCTTTATCTCCCCCGTTTGCTGAAAATGTAACGTAAAAATGAGACTATCACTACTCTAAAACTATAGCGTAATGTCTTCGAAATGCTTTTAATTAAGCATACAGTGTATTGCAAAATACACTATATATATATATTAATATATATAGCGCTATTTCAGAGCACCGGTTCCAATTTTCAATTTCTGCTTGACCGGCAACCGTTTTGTATAATCAGTTTCTGGTATTACTAGAATTCTATAAGAATCAAACATTCATGATTTTCAGCAAACAGGTGGTGTACTTGGCTTTGATAAATATCAATCAGTACGAAACAGAGCTCGGTCAGCTTTATCTCCCGTGTGTGTGGAAAATTAAAATTAAGTGAGACTGTCACTACTCAAAAACAATAGCGTAAGGTCTTCGAAATATCTACAAATAAGCATACAGTGTATTGTAAAATACATTATATATACATTCATTAATATATATCGCAATTTCAGAGCACAAATTAAGTGAGACTGTCACTACTCTAAAACAATAGCGTAAGGTCTTAGAAACATCTTTTAAGTAAGCATACAGTGCATTGCAAAATACACTATATATACATACATATATATATCGTTATATTGGAGCACCAATTCCAATTTAAAGTAAGTGAGACTCTTACTACTCTAAAACAATAGCGTAAGTTGTTCGAAATGTTTTAATTAAGCATACAATGTATTGCAAAATACACTATATATACATTTATATATATATCGTTATATTAGAGCAGTAATTCAAATTATCAATTTCTGCTTGACCGGAACGGTTCTGTATAATCAGTTCCTGATTATTACTAGAATTCTATAAGAAACAAATATTCCTGATTTTCAGCAAACGGGTGGAGTACTTGGCTTTGATAAGTACCAATCAGTACGAAACAGAGCTCTGTCAGCTTTATCTCCCCTCATTGCTGAAAATTAAAATTAAGTGAAACTGTCACTACTCTAAAACAATAGCGTAAGGTCTTCGAAATATCTTTAAGTAAGCATACAGTGTATTGTAAAATACACTATATATACTTCCATATATGTATCGTTATTTTAGAGCATCCATTCCAATTTTCAATTTCTTCTTGACCGGCAACCGCTCTATCTAATCAGTTCCTTATTATTACTTGAATTCTATAAGAATCAAACATTCACGATTTTCAGCAGACAGTTCGTGTACTTGGCTTTGATAAGAATCAATTAGTACGAAACAGAGCACTGTTAGCTTTATATCCCCTGATTGCTGAAAATTGAAAGTAACTGAGACTGTCACTACTCTAAAACAATAGCGTAAAGTCTTGGAAATGCTTCTATTTAAGCATACAGTGTATTGCAACATACACTATATATACATTCATATATATATCGCTATCTCTGAGCACCAATGCCAATTTCAATTACTGCTTGACAGGCAGCCGCTCTGTGTAATCAGTTCCTGATTATTACTAGAATTCTATAAGAATCAAACATTCATGATTTTCAGCGAACAGGTGGAGTACTTGGCCGTGATATGTACCAATCAGTACGAAACAGAACTCTGTCAGCTTTATCTCCCCTGTTTGCAGAAAAATTGAAAGTAAGTGAGACTGTCACTACTCTAAAACAATAGCATAAGGTCTTCCAAATGCTTTTAATTAAGCATACAGTGTATTGCAAAATACACTATATATACATTCATATATATATCGCTATTTCAGAGCACCAATTCCAATTTTCAATTTCTGCTCGACCGGCGACCGCTCTGTATAATCTGTTCCTGATTATTACTAGAATTCTATAAGAATCAAACATTCATAATTTTCAGGAAATAGGTTGAGTACTTGGCTTTGATATCTACCAATCAGTACGAAACACCATTCTGTCAGCTAAATGTCACTGTTTGCTGAAAATTTCAAGTAAGTGAGTCTGACACTACTCTAAAACAATAGCGTAATGACTACGAAATGCTTTTAATTGAACATACAGTGTATTGCAAAATACACTATATATACATTCGTATATATATCGCTATTTCAGACAACTAATTCCAATTTACAATTTCTGTTTGACCGGCGACCGCTCTGTATTATCAGATCCTGAGTATTACTAGAATTCTATAAGAATCAAACATTCATGATTTTCAGCAAACAGGTTGAGTACTTGGCTTAGATAAGTACCAATCAGTACGAAACAGAGCGTGGTCAGCTTTATCTCCCCTGTTTGCTGAAAATTGAAAGTAAGTGAGACTGTCACTACTCTAAAACAATAGCATAAGGTCTTCGAAATTCTTTTAATTAAGCATACACTGTATTGCAAAATACCCTATATATACATACATATATCTATCGATATTTCAGAGCACCAATTCCAATTTTCATTTCCTGCTTGACCGGCGACCGCTCTGTATAATCAGATCCTGATTATTACTAGAATTCTATAAGAATCAAAGATTCATGATTTTCAGCAATCAGGTGGAGTATTTGGCTTTGATAAGTACCTATCAGTTCGAAACAGAGCTCTGTCAGCTTTATCTCCCCTGTTTGCTGCACATTTAAAGTAAGTGAGACTGTCACTACTCTAAAACAATAGCGTAAAGTTTTCGAAATGCTTTTATTTAAGCATACATTGTATTGCAAAATACACTATATATACATTCATATATATATCGCTATTTCAGAGCACCAATTCCAATTTTCAATTTCTGCTTGACCGGCGACCGTTCTGTATAATCTGTTGCTGATTATTACTAGAATTCTATAAGAATCAAAGATTCATGATTTTTTGCAAACAAGTGGAGTACTTGGCTCTAATAAGTACCAATCAGTACGAAATAGTGTTCTGTCAGTTTTATCTCCCCTGCTTGCTGAAAATTGAAAGTAAGTGAGACTGTCACTACTCTAAAACAATAGCGCAAAGTATTCTAAATGCTTTCAATTATGCATACAGTGTATTGCAAAATACATTATATATACATTCATTTGTATATTGCTATTTCAGAGCACCAATTCCAATTTTTAATTTCTGCTTGACCGGCGATCGCTCTGTATAATCAGTTCCTGATTATTATTAGAATTCTATAAGAATCAAATATTCATAATTTCAGCAATCAGTTGCAGTACTTGGCTTTGATAAGTACCTATCAGTTCGAGTCAGAGCTCTGTCCGCTTTATCTCCCCTGTTTGCTGAACATTTCAAGTAAGTGAGTCTGTCACTACTCTAAAACAATAGCGTAAGGTCTTAGAAATGATTTTAATTAAGCATACAGTGTATTCCAATATACACTATATATACATTCATATATATATCGCAATTTCAGAGCAGCAATTCCTATTTTCAATTTCTGCTTGACCGACAACCGCTCTGTATAATCAGTTCCTGATTGTTACTAGAATTCTATAAGAATCAATATTCACGATTTTCAGAAAATAGGTGGAGTACTTGGCTTTGATAATTCCCAATCAGTAAGATACAAAGATCTGTCAGTTTATCTGCCCTGTTTGCTGACAAATTTAAAGTAAGTGAGATTGATACTACTCTAAAACAAGAGCGTAAGGTCTTCGAAATGCTTTTAATTAAGAATACAGTGTATTGTAAAATACACTATATATACATTCATATATCTATATCGCTATTTCAGAGCACCGATTCCAATTTTTTATTTCTGCTTGTCCGGCCACCGCTCTGTATAATCAGTTCCTGATTATTACTAGAATTTTATAAGGATAAAACATTCATAATTTTCAGAAAACAGGTGCAGTACTTGGCTTTGATACGGACCAATAAGTAGGAAACAGAGCTCTGTCAGCTTTATCTCCCCTGTTTGCTGAAAAATTTAAAGTTAGTGAGACTGTCACTACTCTAAAACAATAGCTTAAGGATTTCGAAATGCTTTTAATTAAGCATACAGTGTATTGCAAAATACACTATATATACATTCATATATATATATCGCTATTTCAGAGCAGCAATTCCAATTTTCAATTTCTGCTTGACCGTCAAACGTCCTGTATAATCAGTTTCTGATTATTACTAGAATTCTATAAGACCCAAATATTCATGATTTTCAGCAAACAGTTGGAGTACTTTGGCTCTTATAAGTACCAATCAGTACGAAATAGTGTCTGTCAGCTTTATCTCCCCTTTTTGCTGATAATTTAAAGTAAGTGAGACTGTCACTACTCTAAAACTATAGCGTAATGTCTTTGAAATGCATTTAATTAAGCATACAGTGTATTGCAAAATACACAATATATACATTCCTATATATATCACTATTTCAGAGCACCGATTACAATTTTTAATGTCTGCTTGACCGCAACTGCTCTGTATAATCAGTGCCTGATTATTACAAGCATTTTATAAGAATCAAACATTCATAATTTTCAGCAAACAGGTGGAGTACTTGGCTTTGATAAGTACTAATCAGTACGAAACAGAGCTCTGTCAGTGTATCTCCCCTGTTTGCTGAAAAATTTAAAGTAAGTTAGACTGTCACTACACTAAAAAAATAGCGTAAAGTCTTCAAAATGCTTTTAATTTAGAATACAGTGTATTGCAAAATACACTATATATACATTCATATATATATCGCTATTTCAGAGCACCAATTCCAAAATTTCAATTTCTGCTCGACCGGCGACCGCTTTGTATAATCTGTTCCTGATTATTACTAGAATTCTATAAGAATCAAACATTCATAATTTTCAGGTAACAGGTGGAGTACTTGGCTTTGATACGTACCAATCAGTACGAAACACCATTCTGTCAGCTAAATGTCACTGCTTGCTGAACTTTTCAAGTAAGTGAGTCTGTCACTACTCTAAAACAATAGCGTAATGTCTAGGAAATGCTTTTAATTGAACATACAGTGTATTGCAAAATACACTATATATACATTCGTATATATATCGCTATTTCAGACAACCAATTCCAATTTACAATTTCTGTTTGACCGGCGACCGCTCTGTATAATCAGATCCTGATTATTACTAGAATTCTATAAGAATTAAACATTCATGATTTTCAGCAAACAGGTGGAGTACTTGGATTTGATAAGTACCAATCAGTACTAAACAGAAGTATGTCAGCTTCATCTCTCCTGTTTGCTGAAAATTTAAAGTAAGTGAGACTGTCACTACTATAAAACAATAGCATAAGGTATTCGTAATGCTTTTAATTAAGCATACAGTGTATTGCAAATTATACTATATGTACATTCATATATATATCGCTATTTCAGACCACCTATTCCAATATTCAATTTCTGCTTGACCGGCAACCGCTTTGTATAATCAGTTCCTGATTATTACTAGAATTCTATAAGAAAGGCGGTGGTTTGGCAGTATCGGTAGAGTGTCGGACGCCATGCTTTCCAGCATAGTTACGTCATTTTCGATCTGAGTTCAAATCCCGCCGAGGTTTACTTTGCCTTTCATCTTAACGGGGTCGATAAATCAAGTACCACTAATGCACTGGGTAATTGCTGACCTTGTACCTAGAGTAGAAACATTGTATTGCAAAATACACTATATATACATTCATATATAATTAAGCTTACAGTGTATTGCAAAATACCTTATATATATATATTCATATATATATCGCTATTTCAGAGCACGAATTCCAATTTTCAAATTTTGCTTGACCAGCAATCGCTCGGTATAATCAGTTCCTGATTATTACTAGAATTCTATAAGAATCAAACATTCATGATTTTCAGCAAACAGGTAGTGTACTTGGCTTTGAAAAGTACCAATCAGTACAAAACAAAGCTCTTTCAGATTTAGCCCCCCTGTTATCTGAAAATGTATCGTAAGTAATACTCTTACTACTCTAAAACAATAGCGTAATGTTTTCGAAATACTTTTAATTAAGCATACAGTATATTGCAAAATACACTATATATACATTCATATATATATCGTTATTTTAGAGCACCAATTCCAATTATTTCTGCTTGACGGGCAACCGCTCTGTATAATCAGTTCCTGATTATTACTAGCATTCTATAAAAATCAAACATTCATGATTTTCAGCAAACAGGTGGAGTACGTGGCTTTGATGAGTACCAATCAGGACGAATGCTGAAAATTTAAATAAGTGAGACTGTCATTACTCTATAGCAATAGCGTAAGGTCTTCGAAATGCTTTTAATTAAGCATACAGTGTATTGCAAAATACACTATATATACATTCATATATATATATCGCTATTTCAAAACACCAATTCAAATTTTCAATTTCTCCTTGAGCGGTAACCGCTCCGTATAATCAGTTCCTAATTATTACTAGAATTCAATAAGAATCAAACACTCATGATTTTCATCAAACAGGTGGAGTACTTGGCTTTGATATTTACCAATCATTACAAAACTGTCAGCTTTATGCCCCCATGTTTGCTGAAAATTTAAACTAAGTGAGACTGACACTACTCTAAAACAATAGCGTAAGGTCTTAGAAATCCTTTTAATTAAGCATACAGTCTATTGCAACTCCAATTTTCTATTTCTGCTTGACCGGCGACCATTCTGTATAATCAGTTCCTGATTATTACTACAATTCTATAACAATCAAACATTCATAATTTTCAGCAAACAGGTGGTGTACTTGGCATTGATAAGTACCAATCAGTAAGAAACAGAGCTCTGTCAGCCATATCTCCCCTGCTTGCTGAACTATTTAAAGTAAGTGAGATTGTCACTACTCTAAAACAATAGCGTAAGGTTTTCGAAATGCTTTTAAATAAGCATACATTATATTGTAAAATACACTATATATACATTTATATCTATATCGTTATTATAGAGCACCAATTCCAATTTTCAATTTCTGCTTGACCGGCAACCGCTCTGTATAATCAGTTCCTGATTATTACTAGAATTCTAAGAATCAAACATTCATGATTTTCAGCAAACAGGTGGTCTACTTGGTTTTGATAAGTACCAATCAGTACGAAACAGCACTGTCACCTTTATCTCCCCTGTTTGCTGAACATTTAAAGTAAGTGAGACTGTCACTACTCTAAAACAATAGCGTAAGGTCTTCGCAATTATTTTAATTAAGCATACAGTGTATTGCAAAATACACTATATATACATTCATATATATATCGCTATTTCAGAGCACCAATTCCAATTTTCAATTTCTGCTTAAGCGGCAACAGCTCTGTATAATCAGTTTCTGATTATTACTAGAATTCTATAATAATCAAACATTCATGATTTTCAGCAAACAGGTGGTGTACTTGGTTTTTAAGTACCAATCAGTACAAGACAGAGCTCTGTCAGCTTTATTTCCCCTGTTTGCTGAAAATTTAAAGTAAGTAAGACTCTCACTACTCCAAAACAATAGCGTAAGGTTTTCGAAATTATTTTAATTAAGCATACAGTATATTTCAAAATTCACTATATATACATTCATATAAATATCGTTATTTTAGAGCACCAATTCCAATTTTCAATTTCTTCTTGACCAGCAACCGCTCTGTATAATCAGTTTCTGATTATCACTAGAATTCTATAAGTATCAAACATTCACAATTTTCAGCAAACAGATGAAGTAATTGGCTTTGATAAGTACCGATCAGTACGAAACAGCGCTCTCTACGTTATCTCCCCTGTTTGCTGAAAATAAAAATAAGTGAGACTGTCACTACTCTATAACAGTAGCGTAAGGTCTTCGAAATGCTTTTAATTAAGCATACAGTGTATTTCAAAATACACTATATATACATTCATATATATCGCTTTTTCAGTGTACGAATTGCAATTTTCAATTTCTGCTTGACCGGCGACTGCTCTGTATAATTTGTTCATGATTATTACTAGAATTCTATAAGAATCAAACATTAATAATTCTCAGCCAACAGGTGGAATACTTGGCTTGAATAAGTACCAATCAGTACGAAACAGAGCTCTGCCAACTTTATCTCCTCTGTTTGTTGAAAATTTAAAATAAGTGAGACCGTCACTACTCTAAAACAATAGCGTAAGATCTTCGAAATGCTTTTATTTTAGCATACAGTGTATTGCAAAATACACTATATATATTCATTCATATATATATCGCTATTTCAGAGCACCAATTCAAATTTTCAATTGCTGCTTGACCGGCAACCGCTCTGTATAATCAGTTCCTGATTATTACTAGAATTCTATAAGAATCAAACATTCATGATTTTCAGCAAACAGGTGGTGTATTTGGCTTTGATAAGTAGTAATCAGTACAAAACAGGGCTCTGTCCGCTTTATCTACCCTGTTTGCTGAAAATTTAAAGTAAGTCAGACTCTCACTACTCTAAAACAATAGCGTAAGGTTTTCGAAATGCTTTTAATTAAGCATACAGTATATTGCAAAATACACTCTATATACATTCATATATATATCGTTAATTTAGAGCACCAATTCCAATTTTCAATTCCTGCTTGACCGGGAACCGCTCTGTATAATCGGTTCCTGATTATTACTAGAATTCTATAAGAATCAAACGTTCAGGATTTTCAGCAAATAGGTGAAGTACTTGGCTTTGATAAGTACCAATCAGTACAAAACTGTCAGCTTTATCTACCCTGTTTGCTGAACATTTAAAGTAAGTGAGACTGTCACTACTCTAAAACAATAGCGTAAGGTTTTCGAAATGCTTTTAATTAAGCATAAAGTATATTGCAATATACACTCTATATACATTCATATATATATCGTTATTTCAGGGCACCAATTCCAATTTTCAATTTCTGCATGAACGGCAGCCGCTCTGTGTAATCAGTTCCTGATTATTACTAGAATTCTATAAGAATGAAACATTCATGATTTTCAGCAAACAGGTGGAGTACTTGGCTTTGATAAGTACCAATCAGTACAAAACAGAGCTCTGGCAGATTTATCTCCCCTGTTTGCTGACCATTTAAAACAATAGCGTAAACTCTTCGAAATGCTTTTAATTAAGCATACATTGTATTGCAAAATACACTATATATACATTCATAGATATATCGCTATTTCAGAGCACCAATCCCAATATATATATATATATATATATATATATATATATATATATGTGTGATATATATATATATATATATATATATATATATATATATATATATATATATATATATATATATATATATATACATACGTATATTCTATTCCTCTCTCTCTCCCTCTCTCTCTCTCTCTCTCTCTCTCTCTCTATATATATATATATATATATATATATATATATATACCACCATAAACAACCTACTCCACACCCGCACTCCCACCACTAGCCCCATCACACACACCTGTATTCGACCCCCCATACCACTAATAAAACTAACATCCACCCTGCCACACACACATCCACCAATATACATATAACCCCCTACACACACTGCCATCGTCTCCCTCAACTTTTCACAATTTCCCACCTCCTCTCATGTCCACCGCACCTCCGCACACATACACACACTCCACACATACATACATACACACAGGCGTACACCCCACCCAATGGACACACTGGTTTTCCTACTACCCGAGCATGGAACCCTGTTCTCCCCCAAACTCTCAGACTCACATCGACACATACACACTCGCACGTACACCGACATACATATACCCACCCCACCTACCGCCCTCTCCGCTCGGACTCCCAACTTCCTTCTCCCCACTCCCCCTTTCATCAACCCACAACTACTTCTACACGCTTTACACCCTTTGACCAGTTGTTTTGATTTAAATTTTTTCCCGTTTATTTTAATGTCTCCCCCCCCCCACACATACCCTCTCGGAACTCTTTTCCTTCCCAACTTTCTGCCGATGAAGAGCTTATGCCCGAAACGTCGTCTCCCACCACCACTCTCAAGCGTGAACCTTTTACCAACACTGTTCGTAAAAGCACTCCTTTTTATTGTTTTTATTTTTTATATTTCCAATATAATGTAGATTTATCTACATATATATATATATATATATATATATATATATATATAATATAAGATCAAAAGATGGTTAAAGGAGTTCCATGTATTTTATTATGCGCATTTCAAAAACAAACATCATCATGCAATAATATTTGTGTTTTCATCAGATAAAACAGGAGAACATGATTTGAAGGCTAAAAAACACTTGTGGATAGTGCAGTTTAAATCAACATATCAACTGCACTATCCACAAGTGTTTTTAGCCTTCATATCATGTTCTCCTGTTTTATCTGATGAAAACACAAATATTATTGCATGATGATGTTTGTTTTTGAAATGCGCATAATAAAATACATGGAACTCCTTTAACCATCTTCTGATCTTATATTATGCATACTCCAGTCCTACAAACTGTAGAGTGTTTCTTATCCGATATCTGCATTGCTTTATTGTCTACAATAAAACTCACCTCCTACATATATATATATATATATATATATATATATATATATATATATATATATATATATATATATATATATATATATATATATATATATATATGGATAATTATTTCTCTTCATTCAATCTCCAGGCAAATATCATTATTTTCAAAGCAAAGATGATTATAATAATACTATTTTTAGTTCTCATGTAACCGATTGTGTTAAGGTTCCCATGGATATCAAATTTACCTTTCATATTCGAATACATACCATAGTCATTACTGGAAAAGTTCAGGGTGAGTAACACAACTTTGATTTCATCGATTTTAGAAATGTTTTTTTAGCAAATCTAATGTTTTGTATAAACCTCTTTAAACAATCACATGTGAATTTGTTTTTATGAATGGCAGTGAATTATTGATCCGTTTTAAAAGGTGTTTATGACCAACTGTATCATTTCCTCAAACAATTTCAATCGATATTTCCTCGCATTCACCGATATCCTCTAATTGCTGCCAATCATCTTGGACAAAGCCTACTTCTAGTTTTCGGGACTACCGAGGGTATCAGTTCTATCATGTTTCTAAAGAGCAGCTTAACCGTAGAGCACTTACCGCTTGCCATTCCTACGTTATCAGCTCCTGGAATATGTATGGTGTTTTCATGCTGTAGTCGTCCTATGATATCATCATCAAGATACACGGCAGCTGTTTAATATCTGGTAAAATGCAACCTGACAAAACAGATTCTTTCCCTGCAAAACGTCACGCAAAAATTTAGAGAGAAATGATATATATATATATATATATATAT
Source organism: Eledone cirrhosa (assembly GCA_964016885.1). NCBI lineage: Eukaryota > Metazoa > Mollusca > Cephalopoda > Octopoda > Eledonidae > Eledone > Eledone cirrhosa. The sequence goes on from OZ024741.1 coordinate 230,648,967, forward strand.
ATATATATACTAGGATGGGCTTAAAAGTAAATAGGCACACTAAGAACGAATGAGGCTAGAGTTGTGAAATCTTGCATGCATTAATTTCCCTCTTTTTATTTATAAGTTCATTGATTTTTTCCCCGAACTGATATCTGACTGTTGAAAGAGACTTCAAAAGTAACTAGGAGCGATTTCACTTGAAAATGGACAACATTTGGCACGGGGGTGTTATCAATTATCCGCAGAAAAAATGTAACCCCCAAGGACATTTATGCCGTCATGGTTGCTACATTGGGGGACGAGGCTCCAGGTTTATCAACAGTACAAAAGTGGGCAGCTGAATTTAGAAAGGGATAGGAGAGCCTTGTAGATCAACCAAGGTTCTTCCCTGCGAGGAGAACACTAATCTTGTTCACCACATGGTGGTGGGTGACAAGCGCTTGACTATAAATTAGATAGCCAATGCTATTGTCATATCCCATCAGAGAGATGAAAATATTCTGCACAATGAACATGGCATGAGGGAGGTTTCTACTCGGTTGGTGCTACATCTACTGACACCTTATCAAAAGCGCACTACTCTGATAACATCAAGGAAAAATCTGTCATTTATTTCTTCGAACGTTTTTTATCCCAAGATGAGTGTTAGGTTCATCACTTCTATCCAGAGACAAAGAGACAATCCGTGCAGCAGAAACACTACAACTCACCTGCTCTAAGATGGTCAATGTCAATTCATTTACAGGGAAGGTGGTTGCCTCAATTTCTTTGGCGATGCAAAAGGCATTGTGTATATTGACTAATTTTAGAACGGTTATATCATCAATGGGGATTACTACGTCTACTTGCTGAGGCAGTTGCGAAAGGTTATCAAGAACAAATGCCGAGAAAAAAAACTGTCGAAACTGTTCTTGTTTCATCTGGACAATGTTCCAGTACAAAAGTCCTTGATCTCACTGGCTGCTATGCGTAACTTTGGCTTTGAACTGTCTGATCACCTCCTTCATATTCTCCTGATTCATCACTATCATCTGTTGCCCAACATGAAAAATCACTTGGCTGGGAACAAGTGTTGCAGTGATGATGAAGTAATATCTGTTGTTGGTTTTTTTACCAACAGGATAACATTTTCTTCACCAATGAGGTCCAATCACTGCAACACTGATGACAAACGTATGTGGACCACAAGGGGAATATGCTGTAAAAATAAACCCCAGATGGTCATATTCCATGAGAATAGCTTGGCCAGCCTATGAACGTATCACGCGAAACTCGTATAACATATTTTCACCAAAGCAGCATACAGGGACTATGATTAACACCCCACCATTTAGGGTCAAAAGCAACCTATCTCCAGAATGAAATCTGCTGGATGCGAAATAGATGTAACGAATCGAAGTTAGGCATTTATGATTTCAAATGATTACTGCCTTCTATCGTTTTTCTTGGTGCAACACACTTTAACTGTTGCGTTTAATCTAGACGGTAATGTATTAACATATCATTCTATTGAGTGCTTTGTGATTACCTCAATTAACACGATTGGTATAATTCTTCACAGTTTTACTGTTTTCAGCTTTTTAGTTTATTATAACGATTTTTCCAAGTATTTATATTTTTTCGGGAAAATGTGTTCGAGATCAGTAATATATATAAATATTCTAATCAGTTAAGATATATTATTTTACGGATTTTATTTCCAGTAAGTATTCTATTATTAACTACAGTTACATCATTATAACCCGTGATGTATCTATTGTAGATGTGATATTTACTTCTGACGATTCTTCAGATTTGACTTGCAAAGGTACTTCAGCTATACTAACCTGTCGAGGAAACCTTTACACTTCTCACCTGAGGGCGATTACTAAAGAAAAAAGTGAAGACCAGTGTATCACCCATATCAGAATTTATGGTAAGTTTCGTAGGGTTTATTTATGCCATTCATATATGAACAAATAATAACAACTGTCATATAGAGATATATATCCATCTATCTATCTAGGATAGTGGACGCGTACCAATCTCCCTGGTAAGTTTTTTGCATGCAAACAACGGAATTACTTTGTTAAAAAGTGTATCATTTTATAGATTGACACCCCGTCTGAATTGTCAGCGGGTGCATCATCTCATTTTTGGCCCCATCTCTCCCCAGAGGCGAAAGTTTAATTTTAAAAAGTTTCAGAATTGTTTTGAAAATCACAGCATAGCAATGAGTTATAGAGAACAAACGCTGACTTTGCCTACCACCACAAGTGGAAGTGGGAGTATGAAGTTATATGCTGGCAGACTGCCTACTGCTATAAACGTCGCTATAGCAACCAGTGTTGACGGCAACAACTTAGATAGCTTTTGTGAAGAAAACATTGCTACATTAAATACACCAAGTAACGAACAAAAGAAACACCACACTACAACTAAACTAATAAACTCCACCACCATAAAGGAAACAACAATTGAGGACAACAGCAACCATAAAAAAATCTTTCGCTCAGACAGCAGTGAGAAAGCAGAATTTCACCCACTTGGACATTTCTAATGCGAAAGAAATGATCAATGGAGGGAAGAAATACATCATTTTTGAAGAAAAGAGGGGGGGGGGGAGAATTGCACCTCCCCCACAAATTAGGGCTGACCCAATTCGCAAGACTGTGATTTTTCGCATAATCGCAAACAATAAAAAAAGCCGGCATTCCTTACTCGAGGCGAGATTGAAATTGTCTTGAAGGAAGCTATGCTGGACATTGATTTCATCCAAAGGGCCAAACAATATGGGAGCATTTCGGTGCTTTTCAAAAGCAAGACCCTTGCACAAAAATACTCGGTGACCCCGATCACCTCTGCTAAATACAGCTTTTTCCCTACATATATGGGATAAAGGACACACAAATAAACGCCACAAACATACCACCAAATATTTATATCTGATGGATTCTGGCAGGGTTCTTGGAGCAGGAAGAAGACACGATCCTTTCCATAAGAAAATCCACAAGAAACACCTGGAATGGCATAAGTTGGGAAATTCTGGTCCACATGAGACCAGAAAGAATTTCCAAAATACCAGAAGACAACACCAGTGCCAGTAGACAACACCAACTACATACACATTTCGACAGAAGGAGGAGGCAACATTGTTTTAAATGCTTTAGCACATCACATTTAAAGGCCTTCTGTCCCCTGTTACGAATAAACACCAACAAAAATGTAGTTCTAGCAACACAACACCAAAACCAAAACAACAACAACACACAAAACAAGCAAACACAAAAACCAACAACTGCACAACCACAAACAGCAGAAAAAACAAACAATTCCCCTGAAAAACACAGTCCCACCCCTCCCACTCCATCCAACACTACTACACACACACCCCATCACCACACAGCATACCCCTCCCACACACACCTGATGCCGACTCATCAGACGAGGCTACCTCTCCATCTCCAAGCGAGGATGAAGGAGAACATCAGAAATAAAAAAAAACAAAAGAAAATACATCGCAAAACTACAAAAACACCAATTACCAACACAAACAACAACACAAACCCCACCACAATAACACCAAAACAAACACCAACACCACCCCAAACACAAAAGCTCACCATCAAAAGAAAATTACAAAACGAACAACAAACAAAAACAACACAACACAAATCCAAACAACAGTACGCATACATCAACACAAAAAAAAACCCCTTAAGGAGGTCATCTCCAAAGACGTCGAAGTCGAAACCGAGGGGAAGACTTACACTAAAACAGAGACTGCACGACACCTGAAAATGATAAAGGTTCCAATAGAAACCTACAACAGACTGAAAGATGAATTTTCTCAGGATGTTGGAAACTCTTGTCAAAAACCCATCAACCCATCAACAGAGTCCCATTAAAATGTTTCCCCACCCGACCCAACACCCCAACAACACTCAATTGGAGATTGAACAACCCAATCTCGAGGAAACGAAAAGGTAAGTGCATCTTTTCGTCTTTTCGCCAACTCTTCTCCACCAACAAGCCAAATTTACGAGTTGAAGTGTGAATATGCGTGGCCTAGGGATGCCCTGGAAACAGGACCAACTTTTAAATGAACTTAGGTCACATGGTATGGAAGTGTTAGCCATCATCAAGTCCAGGATCCACAAAAAGCAACAACTAACCCGCATCTTTGATGACTTTGAGATCTACGCATCTCTCTGTCAGCCAAGAGGTGGAGGGGGAGTGGCTGTTTTGTTGCGGAAAAATCTGGACCTCGAAATACAGCAAATATACTTGGTCCCGGAGGGTAGACTGGTGGTGTTAGACGTGAACAGTGTTGAAAGTGGAGCCTTCAGACTGGTGGCCGTTTATGACCCGACTGGGACATCGCGACCAGACTTCTTCAAGCGTCTAGAATCATTTCTGGGAACGTCTCATCCGTGGTTTTAGAGGGGAGAATGGAATGGTATCCTGGATGCACGTTGGGACTATGTAGGAATATGTTTCAATAGAGATGGGTGCAACAACCTCAAAAATGTAATCGCACAATTCCAACTAGCGAATAGGTATTGACAAGATTTCCAAACTGCACCACAGTGGACATGGACAAATCGCAGTGGGGCATCTAGATCATATCTTGACAGATTCATAATTAGAGAGAGAGACAAGAAAATGTTAAGCTATCCACAAATATACATGGTTGCCTATTCGGACCACAAACTAGTCACTTGCATAGTCAACCATGATAGAACGCGTAGACAGGGACCCGGATACTGGAAGCTGAACATGTCGTTACCGACACGTAAAGCCTATAGCAGACGGATAAGTAGTTTAGTTAAGCACCAGTTGATGGGAGCCATCATCAACAATAGGTGGTGGTGCTCTCTCAAGATAACAATTAGATTAGAATCCATAGCTTTTAGCAAAGAATTAGCTTTAGAAAAAGATAACCAGAGAGAGAACTGGTAGCCAAAGTAGAGGAGGCGCTTAGGAGTGGCAACGCCGCTAGGGTGCTAGCAACGAGAACGCCACTGGACCAGTTCTTCGATGCGAAACACGAAGGCTGCGTTGTCAGGAGTAGATCAAGTGATCTAGGAAACGACAGAGCAAAAGCTGCTAGCTGGGCCCGAGTGGCAGAAGCGAAAAGTGGCAACAAGTCCACGATTCGGTCTTTGAAAGACCAAAACGGACGCGTGCTACTTGATACCAAGCAGATGTGTACGGCCTTTCAGCAGCACTTTGCGCAACTGTTCGGGCAGAGCGGTGCACCGAACGAGGCAATGGACTTCGGTTCATACATCGACGGCCTACCGCGACTCTTGAGCATGGACGCGAGGTTCTGCGAAAGACCGATCACACCCGCTGAGATACAGGATGCTCTAGGCCGCTGCGGGAAACGCAAATCACCCGGTCTAGATGATCTACCATATGAGCTTTACATAGGCATGCCGGACTTGTTCTCTGGCGTCCTCAAAGCCGTCTACTGCAACTGGCAGCAGACCGGGAGAATTCATAGTTCTGTAGGAAGGGGCGTAGTCACGCTGATCAGGAAAGACGAGAGGAAAAGTGACGAAATAAGCAATATCAGGCCCATAACTCTCCTAAACACAGAGTTAAAGATTTTGGCCAAGGTGTTAGCAACGAGGCTGGCGCTTGTCGTCGAGAACCTGGTAGGAAAAGCACAAACGTGTGCAATCCCAACCAGACCCAAACACGACAACCTCCACCTCATGCGATACATCATAGAGAGGGTGGAGTCTGAACCCCGCTTTGGTGGGCTCTGATCAATTTAGATCAGTCTAAGGCAATTTGATAGGGTCAACCATCAATACTTGGAAGCGATGCTCAAGGCGGCCGGTTTCGGACTCGTCTTCAGAGGCTGGATCACAGCCATGCACACGAACATCTGCTCGACAGTCAAGGTGAACGGCTACCTATCGGCGCCGTTCCAAATCACGCGTTTCAGCCGACAGGGATGCCCTCTCTCCTCCATTCTGTACGTGCTGACTCTCGAGTCACTGCTGCGGAAGCTGTAGCATTTGCAGGGAATCCCTTTGGAACCGGGTCTGTGAAAGCGGCGTCGGCTTATGCCGACCATGTATCAATAATGGTGTCGAAAACCTCGAAAATCGGACGTACGGGAACTTACTGCAGGAATACGAAAGGCTTATATGAGCAAAGCTGAACCCGGACAAGTCGGTGGGCTTGAAGCTCGGCACCTGGAGAGGCAAGCCCATGCCGCCCGACAGCGTTGTGTGGCGCTGGATGGAAGGACCGGTGAAATTGCTGGTTCGGTCCGGACCTCCAGGTGTAGAAAAACTGAAACGAGGTCATGACCAAGGTATTTGCGCTCATCCAGAATTGGGCCGAGTGAAAACTATCCTTGAAAGGTCGAGCGGAGGTAGCGAACACTTTCATAGTGTCCGTCATCTACTACCGCTTGACCGTCGTGTCTTGTCCCCGTGAAAACCTCACCCAAATGGAACGCATGCTCTTCCAATTCTTTGGAAGAAGCAGGCTCCGCTGATGAGGAGATCCGTCTGCTGCCAGCATCCTTCCAGCGGAGGGCTGGGAATGCCGTGGCTGAGGATGCGCCAACACCCGCTGAGGCTACGGCATCTCCGGATATTCCTCACCGACCATCCGGTGTGGGCCCCGTTTGTGACACAAGGCTTTCCACAACTTGTCTATCTGACGGAGCTGCAGTCCTGGGTCAAGCAGAGACAGAATAAAATGGGCGCCTGGCACATCGAATGAGATCAGGCGCTCACAGTCCTCTGTCAAGCGGGCACAGCAATCATTGGAGATTCACTTCATCATTCTATAGAGGGCTAGTACGGTACAAGTGCGGCGATGTTCTTGGAGAGACTCTGGGCGTCGAAGAACACGAGCTAACCAGTCTGTTCAGTAGGACTTTCCGCCCAGGACCTATGGACAACTTCCAAAAGTCCCTGGCCTGGTAGTGCTACCGAGGAGCTCTACCAGTCCGCGACAATATCTACAGGCACGGATCCTTCAAAGAGGACGTGTCCAAGATGCGAGCGGGACATTGAAACCGTCCTGCACGCAATTGTACACTGCCCGGGCGTAACCAGCCTGTGGAACTGCGCAGAACAACTACTGTCGCGTGTGGGAAAAATCCAGTTGATAGCCGATCAAACCACCACCAACATTTAAAAACGAAGGAGAGGCGGTTTTCCTCTGTATGGTGGCTATGGTGAAAGAGGTAATATGGTGGACAACGTTCTGAGGACTGAGGACAGATGCCTTTCTCTCCGGATAACAGCTCATTCCCTTCTTTAGATACAACTTCAGAAGGAGAATCAGAGTGGAGAGAGAGGTACTGCACCCCAGTAAATTTACTGAACGGTGGGTGAATGTGGCGAGAATGGCCCGAGTGACCTCTAGTTTGAGGAAGAGAGCGAAAAGAAGAAAGGAGCACTTGCAAAACATGCTCCTGGAGTTGAGGGTCATTCTATCTACGGGGTATAAAACAACCCATTTGTAACGCCTTCCGCTATTGGGGATTTCAATTGTTAAATTATTATGTTAAATATTTTTACATGAATATAAGTATGTATACGTACATACATATATGTATACAGGCGTACAGTAGTATGTATATATATATACATACATGCACATATATATATGTACGTATGGATTTACCGAACATTTATTATAATGCTCGGTGTGTTTGTAAACAAACATCCCGAATTAAGACGTACAGTGTCTAGCAACCATCGTTGCTCATTTGTTCAACCCTGACAAAGGAACGCTGTACTAGTTTCAAGCTTATTAGCTATGGTTAGCAACGTATACCTTCCTGCCAGATGATTGAACGTCTGAAAGTATATACTTTCCTTATGCATATTAACGGCTGAGCAGCCTAATTTGCATATCGAGTGAGTTAATTGGCCGGGGTGCCGAAAACGATAAACGGAAAAAATGAAACGAAATTTCATTTCTCACTCTTAAATATAAGTATGTATACGTACATACATATATGTATACAGACGTACAGTAGTATGTATATATATATATACATACATGCACACATATATATATGTACGTATGGATTCACCGAACATTTATTATAATGCTCGGTTTGTTTGTAAACAAACATCCCGAATTAAGCCGTACAGTGTCTAGCAACCATCGGCCGATTAACTCACTCGATATGCAAATCAGGCTGCTCAGCCATTAATATGCATAAGGAAAGTATATACTTTCAGACGTTCAATCATCTGGCAGGAAGGTATACGTTGCTGACGATAGCTAATAAGCTTGAAACTAGTACAGCGTTCCTTTGTCAGGGTTGAACAAATGAGCAACGATGGTTGCTAGACACTGTACGGCTTAATTCGGGATGTTTGTTTACAAACAAACCGAGCATTATAATAAATGTTCGGCGAATCCATACGTACATATATATATGTGTGCATGTATGTATATATATATATACATACTACTGTACGTCTGTATACATATATGTATGTACGTGTACATACTTATATTTAAGTAACAGCCGTACTAAGAGTGATGAATGAAATTTCGTTTCATTTTTCCGTTTATTTTTACAAGATTGTCTGTAAAATCTCCGCCATATGCCTGTGTATTGTCCCATATTCTTGTGAAACCTTGTGGCAAATAAAGGAATCAATCTATCTATCTATTTATCTGGCCCCAACCCTGAACTATACTGACGACTGTATCAGTCCCACGACACTCACCCGGCAACAGAACGACTCATTTCTCTCTTTACTCTTCTCCTTTCATCTCTCCCTCCACTTCTCCACTTCCATCTCCACCACCTCCGTCCACTTCTTGGAAATCTCCGTCGCCATTGACCTCTCGCTCCGCCCACTCATCATCTCCGCCTTTTTCAAACCTTCTGGCTCCCACTCCTACCTCAACTTTACCTTCTCCCACTCCACTCACACCAAACACTCCATTTCCAACTCCTAACTTCTCCAAATCCACTGCCTTTGCAGCCGAGGTGCAGAATTAGAAACCCAGGCATTTACTCTAGTTCACCATTTCACTCGGAAAGGTTACCTTCTCCCTGTTCCACGACAACCTCTCCCGCGCTCGCACCGTACACCACACCACCACCATAAACCCACGCCCTCTCGCACACCGACCGACCGTCACCCTTTCCCCCATCACCATTTCCCCGCCACCTAACCCTCCAAAGCTCCATCCTACGACTTTTCCGGCACCTCCAATCAGATTCCTCCACCTCCCCCTTCTTCCCACTCCCATCCCTCCTTCAAGCGCGTACGCAACCTCCGCAACATCCTCGTCCGCAGCTCGCTACCCCCATCCATCTTCCTTCCTTCGGGTCCCTCACCTGCTCCCGACCCCTTTGCCACACATGCCCTCACATCACCAACAACACTACCTTCCAGGTGCCCAAGGTCCACTCCCTCCATGCCTGGCGCACTCTTTTGCTGCACCTCCTCCAGCCTTGCCTATGGACTCCGCTGCATGTAGTCCGGTGTGATCTATGTCGGACAGACTGGACGCCGTTTGGCCGACCGGTTCGCCAAACAGCTCCTCGATATCCGCCTCGGCTCCCGTTCCCCCCATTGTTCGACACTTCTGCTCAGCCAGTCTCACAATCTGACTACCTGTGGCTCTGCAACCCCGGATTCTCAACTGAGGGCCGAGCAGCGGACGATTTTCTGACTTCAGATCTGGACCACCACCGGTTTAAACACTCCACCCTTCATCTCTTAGCCACCCCTACAACCTCCCTTCCCGACTGATACCACTAATCCACTAACCCCCTCCCACACACACACATATCCTACCCCACCCTTGGTTAAGTCCAATCTATCCGTACACTACACAAAACATACACGCACTTATACCCTGAAACACACACACACCAGTATATACGCTTACATACATCAAAACAACGAGAGAGAGCGTCTGTCCGACACACACCGACAATATCTACTCGTATGACCACTACGATATATACACACACGAACAGAGACAGCTATACACACATATATATATATACACACGTAACTAACAGTTTCAACCGCTCACACACATCTGTCTGTATACACAGCCGCTTACTCCTCACACACACTTACAGAATCCACATCGCCTTTTCTCTCACACGTGTCTTAGTATCACTACCTCCCCCCTTCTCTCTCACCCACTTGTCAGTTGTCACCTTCGTCTTATACACTTTGTCCTTTTACACTTTTGACTAAACCACTTCTTTCGGTTGCGCGCGCCACCCCGGCATTTCACTTCTTTCTATCTTCAATTTCTCTCTTGGATTTGACCACACGCCGTTAACTTCTTCATCTATCTCTGGATTTTTACGATCCACACATATAAAGGAACATAGACACACACAAACATGTACACCATTTCCAGACATACGCAACTACGCTCCTTACACTAACCCACAACACGCATAAACATACCAGGCATGTGTCAGTACTCGTTATTTAACCTATGTTCAAATGAGTTCAAATCCCGCCGAGGTTGACTTTGCCTTTCATCCTTACGGGGTCGATAAAATAAAGTACCAGTAATGCACTGGGTAATTGCTGGCCTTGTGCCTAAAGTAGAAACAGTTATTTAACCTACGTTCTCATACACATTCACTTCATTTCAACCACACGTACTTACATCCAAACACACACACACACATCTAAACATACACTCACACTTTACCCTACACCGCCTCCAGATTCGACAGGTTCATATCTCGTCCTTCTATCCTGAGTCCTCCATCTACACACACACACGTATACACACCAACACACACACAGGAACATATACACGCACAGGCATATACACTATTCCCCCACACACAGTCTTTTCAGAACAAAGATTCACATACACTCGCTTCTTTTCAGACTCAAATACTTACATCTACACACACACTCACATCTACACATACACACACACCTTAACATCCGCCATCCCCTCCTGGACTCCGAGTATTTTGCTTCCCCCTCCAACCTCTCTCACCTTCTCCCCAACAACCCACCCACATACACACTACCACAACCTTGTCATCTCAACACCACCCATCTCGGACTTATACACCCCTACCCCCTTTATCTTAACATTTTTTTAATTTTTACATAAAATTTTTTTTTATTTATATCTATTTTTTTTTATTTTTCTCTTCATGTGTGTTCTTTTCTTTGTAACTACCCTCCTTAAAACCTCCCTTACTCCCTCTCAAAGTTCCTGTTCTGCCCCTATCCGAACTTTCCTGATGAAAGAATTATGTCTGAAAATTTGAAACTTCCTCAACTTCCAAGTGTGAACCTAATATAACTGTACAATTGCCTCCTGTGTTGGAACGGATTTGGGCGAGAGTAGATCGGATAGTCAACTGCATGAGCTGGTGAGAGGAGCGGGTAAGGATGGGCTCAGAAGTGGGAGTGGGTTAAAATGCGGGGTAGAACTTGAGGCGGAAGCCTCGGGGAATGAGGTGGTGGTGGTGGTGTTGGTGGTGGTGGTGATGGTGGTAGTGGTGGTGGTGGTGGTGGAGACAGCGACTTAGAAATGTGATGTGACTGTTATATTTTGTTTTAGTGAAGATGAAATTGGAGAGATGCACGGAGGATTGAATGCAAATAGGGGGGAGAGGTTTGAGGAGTCATTTGAGAGTGGAATGGAGCTGGCGGAGAAAAGATTTGAGATTGGACATGTTACTTATACTATTCTTTAAACAGCGTATCTTGTGCATTTAATCCAGTCATTCTTCTGGTGGGGGCTCTCAGAGTCCCCTTCGAGGTGTTTTTGTATAACGTTTAAAAGAAAGCAGATTTTTCTGTCATTTGTTGACTTTTCCAAAAATAAACCTTGTTAAATGGTCAAATAACTGATTTTCGAAACGTTTTCCAAGCTGCAATAAAAATAACAGGAGTTTATAGGAGGTGTAAAATAATAGTTCTTTCTTTTCTCTTGTTAGAAAATTTGATTATACAGACTTTGAAACCAAAATAATATCGCCAAACAAAATTAGGAACTGATGACGTCATGAGAATAATGATGACGTCAGCATTCTTTTAATGGAGAATTGTTTGCCTATCAATAATCTTCACAGGCATGCGGAGCCCTTCTCCAACAGGCATGCGGAGCCCCTAAAGTCTCTAGGTATTAGAGGGTTAAAACCGTGGGAGGCTATACATCTCCAGGTGTGACCACTGTCGATTTCTACCAACACGCTAGCTCACTTTGGCTGGTTATTTTGTAATTAAGTTGCTCAACTTACTGTACTATGTTAACAACACACCCTTACGTGGTTCATATATATATATATATATATATATATATATATATATATATATATATACAATATATTAATAAATGGAAACTATATTTATAAAACCATATTTATGTTATTATACATATTTCAAGGGCAACCAAGGCAAATTATGGTGCGCTTTCATCAGATAAAATACATATTTGTTTTATAAATAAATCTTGACATACCAGGAAAGAAATACAACCTTAACGGTTGGAGCTTCCTGGATAGTGGAGATATTACATTTATTGAGGGTAATACAAATTTATGAGTGAGTATGCAAATGAGTGTCCGAAAGGTTGAAATGATAACGGTTTATTTAAATTAAACTGTTGGAAGAAGGTGATATGTGAGTGATAGAGAACAGATAGAAAAAAGAAAAAAAGAAAAACAATAGAAAAAAGAAAAAAAGGAAGGAGAAAGATAGAAGAGGAAAGAAAGAACGATTATATATATTGATAGTGAAAATAGAGTGCACGAAGAGATAAATATAGACAGCGTAAGTATATCTAAAAGAGAGAAGAAATGAGAATAACGTGGAAGAATAATAGTTATAATGCAGGATTATTACGTTTTGATTATAATACTTATAATGATAGGTTGAAAAATTAGATTAAAATTAAATTAAAATTAAAAATTAGAAATCAAAATTAAACATTAAAATTTACCTCAATATTAAAGATTTAATTTAATAATTTAATATTAAAAATTAGTTTAAATGTTAAGGATTATAAATTATTTAAATAAATATATAGTATTTTACATTCGAGCAAAACTAATATAGTTTATTTTATTAAAAGTTGTAAGTCAAAATTTAAACATCCAAATAATCCTAAATTTATGAAAAATTTACGAGAGTTTACAAAAGAATAACCTCTTAGTTATAAAAACAGTAAGGAAGTGTAAAGGAAGTTGGAAGTGATTTTTTTAAGAATAGTAAGGAAGTGTAAAGGAAGTTAGAAGTGATTTTTTAAGAACTCAGATGACTCTAAGGATTAAATGTTATAAAGTTAAAAAGTTAAAAAATGTTTATCTTAAAAATATAATTAAAACATGAACCATATGTTAGTTTATACGAAGTCATAAATTTACTTGCTATAAAGTTAAAACATTAACATTAAAAAAATTTATCTTAAGAATATATTTAAAGCATAAATCATAGGTTATTCCACATATATATAAAAAACCTATATATAAAAATCACATGTTTTTCCACATATATATAAACATTTGGATATATATATTAAACACGTTTGGAGATATGAAAAATATAAAAATATAAAAATATTGGAAGGTAAGAAAATAATGGTTTTTCTATATCTTTCAAAGGAATTTTCAAAAGATTTTTCCTTAAACCTTCCGTAAGTTTTTCAAGAAAAAAACTTTCTTAAAGGAGTTTCAAGCAGTCATATAAAAAAAATGTTATTATCTATCGATAGGTGTAATAATACAAAGTATATAGTATATATATGTGAAGTAGAGATATGAATCATATATAGATATAGAAGACATTATGTAAAAGAGATAAATCATATATTACATTTTATATATATATTTAAAAGTTGAGTTTAAACGATGTTTGCAGGAACTGAATAAATTATTTCGCAAATTAATAGAGTTCTCACTATTTAGTATAAAGAATATTTCTTCAACACAAAGAGAACAATGTTGGGATAAAGCAGTGTATGAAGGAACTTTGGAAATAATTTTCCAAAGTAAAGAATAGGTAATATTCTTGGGTTCCAGGTCCCATAATAAGTTAGATAGAGAAGTTGAAGATTTTTTACCAATATTCGCAAAGGAACATTTATGGTTATTACAACGAGATTTGATGTCTGTGGAAGTAGCTGAATTAGTTAAATGTGTTTTCATTTGTTTTGACATTACAATTATTATTTAGAGGACAGTTAGATTTATTTCTACAATTACATTTATCTGAGTTTATATTATTGGGAGCCGTAACATTATATTGGATATTGCTAGGAGTATTAATGCTATTCTGGTTAGGTTTTAAGTTTCTATTATTAATTCTATTAATATTCTGCGCTAAATTCATACTGGTGGAATATGAGAGTTTAATAGTATGTCTATTAAAGATTGAGTAATACCTGTGTGTCTTAGGAGAGCACCTATCTAGAGATTTAAAGAATAATTTAGCAATAGGAGTTTTAATACTTAATGAGAAAGGGGGCGCGAACCATAATATATTTCTAGTTCTATGTTTTCTATTGCCTGCTCTACCTAACGCTTCGTTATAATATTGTGCCTTATCTTCAAATATATTTTTATTCGCTGAAATTCTAGAAATACTTTGCTGTACAGAATTTACAATAGTGTTTTTAACGGATCTGGGGTGATTGGAATGAAAGTTAACATAGTTTAAATTCTCGTTTAATTTATGAAATGGACCATAAAGAGCAGTGTTCAGGTTTAAAGTTACATCTAAAAAATTAACTATTTCATAATTAATCTCTACTTCTACTTTAAGATTAACGCTATTAAAAAGTTGTATAATTTCTTTTCCTTTTATTTCACAATTATTATTATTTTCAATAAGTAATAGCATAACGTCACGATATAAACCACCGGTCATCTCCGGTATTTTACTATGTAAAGTATTGTTAATAAAAAGCCCCACAAGATCCGTTAATTGCGCCGAGTTCGATGATCCCATAGTCATATCGAAATTGTTATCTCTGTCTGCTCTAGTCCAAAGGTGGTTGCTAAATTTAATTAATGTTTTACGTGCAGTTAAGATAATGTGCATTTCATTGCTAGTTAAATCTGTATATTTAAATGCAAAATTGTTCTCTTTGTGTAGAAGAAATATTCTTTACACCAAAAGTGAGAACTCTATTAATTTGCGAAATAATTTATTCAGTTCCTGCAAACATCGTTTAAACTCAACTTTTAAATATATATATAAAATGTAATATATGATTTATCTCTTTTACATAATGCCTTCTATATCTATATATGATTCATATCTCTACTTCACATATATATA
The DNA here is from genome assembly GCA_964016885.1 of Eledone cirrhosa. NCBI lineage: Eukaryota > Metazoa > Mollusca > Cephalopoda > Octopoda > Eledonidae > Eledone > Eledone cirrhosa. Next base: position 230,664,221 of record OZ024741.1, read on the forward strand.
CTATATACTTTATATTATTACACCTATCGATAGATAATAAAATTTTTTTATATGACTGCTTGAAACTCCTTTAAGAAAACATTTTTTCTTGAAAAACTTACGGAAGGTTTTAGGAAAAATCTTTTGAAAATTCCTTTGAAAGATATAGAAAAACCATTATTTTCACACCTTCCAATATTTTTATATTTTTTATATCTCCAAACGTGTTTAATATATATATCTAAATGTTTATATATATGTGGAAAAACATAGGATTTTTATATATAGGTTTTTTTTATATATATGTGGAATAACCTATGATTGATGCTTTAAATATATTCTTAAGATAAATTTTTTTAATGTTAATGTTTTAACTTTATAGCAAGTAAATTTATGACTTCGTATAAACTAACATATGGTTCATGTTTTAATTATATTTTTAAGATAAACATTTTTTAACTTTTTAACTTTATAACATTTAATCCTTAGAGTCATCTGAGTTCTTAAAAAATCACTTCTAACTTCCTTTACACTTCCTTACTATTCTTAAAAAAATCACTTCCAACTTCCTTTACACTTCCTTACTGTTTTTATAACTAAGAGGTTATTCTTTTGTAAACTCTCGTAAATTTTTCATAAATTTAGGATTATTTGGATGTTTAAATTTTGACTTACAACTTTTAATAAAATAAACTATATTAGTTTTGCTCGAATGTAAAATACTATATATTTATTTAAATAATTTATAATCCTTAACATTTAAACTAATTTTTAATATTAAAATATTAAATTAAATCTTTAATATTAAGGTATATTTTAATGTTTAATTTTGATTTCTAATTTTTAATTTTAATTTAATTTTAATCTAATTTTTCAACCTATCATTATAAGTATTATAATGAAAACGTAATGAATCCTGCATTAATATTATTATCTTCCACCATATTCTCATTTCTTCTCTCTTTTAGATATACATACGCTGTCTATATTTATCTTTTCATGCACTCTATTTTCACTATTAATATATATAATCGTTCTTTCTTTCCTTTTCTATCTTTTTCTTTCCTTTTTTGTTTTTACCTTTTTTTGTTTTTTTGTTTTTTCTCTTTCTTTCTCTCTCCCTCACATATCACCTTATTCCAACAGTTTAATTTAAATAAACCGTTATCTTTTCAACGTTTCGGACACTCATTTGCATACTCACTCATAATTTTGTATCACCCTCAATAAATGTAATATCTCCACTATCCAGGAAGCTCCAACCGTTAAGTTTGTCTTTTTTTCTGGGTAAGTCAATATTTATTTATAAAACAAATCTCTATTTTCCTGATGAAAGCGCACAGTAATTTGCCTTGGTTGCCCTTGAAATAAGTATAATAAAATAAATATGGTTTTATAAATATAGTTTCCATTTATTAATATATTGTATATTTACTCCACTCACTGTTAAGTGCTTTCTATCAGTTATACACATTTTAAAATTAAATATAACCTCTGCATATATATATATATATATATATATATATATATATATATATATATATATATATATATATATATATACATATATATATATATATATATATATATATATATATATATATATATATATATATATATATATGAACGTGTATATAGTGTATTTTGCAATACACTGTATGCTTAATTAAAAGCATTTTAAAGACCTTACGCTATTGTTTTAGAGTAGTGTCAGTCTCACTTACTTTAAATTTTCAGCAAACAGGGGGAAATAAAGCTGACAGAGCTCTGTTTCGTACTATTTGTTACTTAACAAAGCTAAGTTTTCCACCTGTCTGCTGACAATCATGAATGTTTGATTCTTATAGAATTCTAGTAGTAATCAGGAACTGATTATACAGAGCGGTTGCCGGTGAAGCAGAAATTGAAAATTAGAATTGGTGCTCTGAAAGAGCGATATATATATGAATGTATATATAGTGTATTTTGCAATTCACTGTATGCTTAATTAAAAGCATTTCGAAGATCTTACGCTATAGTTTTAGAGCAGTGACAGTCTCACTTACTTTAAATTTTCAGCAAAAGGGGGAGATAAAGCTGACAGAGCTCTGTTTCGTACTATTTGGTACTTATCAAACGTGTATTCTGAAAATCATGAATGTTTGATACTTAGAAAATTCTATACATACATTAAAATCGCTATTTCAGAGCACCAATTCTAATTTTCAATATCTGCTTGACCGACAACCGCTCTGTATAATCAGTTCCTGATTATTACTAGAATTCTATAAGAATCAAACATTCATGATTTTCAGCAAACAGATGGAGTACTTAGCTTTGATAAGTACCAAATAGTACGAAACAGAGCTCTGTCAGCTTTATCTCCCGCTGTTTGCTAAAAATTTAAAGTAAGTGAGACTGTCACTACTCTAAAACAATAGCGTAAGGTCTTCAAAATGCTTTTAATTAAGCATACAGTGTATTGCAAAATAAACTATATATACATTCATATATATATCGCTATTTCAGAGCACCGATTCTAATTTATATATATATATATATATAAAATATATAGGTTTACATATCAGTTAAGAATAATCTTTTTCCAATTGAGTTTGTTTCCTGATGATTTCGAAACTCATTGATTTATCTATGATCGGATATTTCCAAAAAGCGAATGACACCTCCGGGGGTAAAAACATCATTTTGGTATGTTTATGTACATTTTTTCTTCTAACTTTCATGTTGTACCTAATTGTGTATGGTTAACTATATGTCTAGTCAATTTCTACGGGCCTTTAGAAATACTAGGTAAATCTTCTGTGGCTGTGGATCGCGGATAAAATAGCTATCATTTATTCATCTATTGCTTCTTCATAGGTATATTTTTATCTTATAGCCTCGTCTAATTGATTTTTTATGTGGTTGATTATGCTGATTGGAGAAGAAATACTGTATATATTTTATGAAATGATTCTATGGATTTACTTTCTTATATATATATATAGGAGAAAGTATGACCCCGACGGCAGATCTCAAGCCGATTCGACGGCTATTTCTGGACTAAAGTAAGAGTTGTTTTAGTCTGGTAAATAAATAGCCGAACTCTTCAAGGGTTACTTCCTTATATGGGAAAATTTTAGTTGTCAAGAGGATTGGTCAAAATTTGTAGCAGACACAGAAATGTCTATCATTTCAGTTGGTGCAGGGTGGGGGTGGCTGAACTTGACTGTAGAGCAGGTCAAGCGTTGAAGGTGAAATCTGCATAGCAAATTCTAAGGAATGTGTATGATAGTAGGCAGGGGAGGTAGGCGAAAAAAGGTTGATTTAGAAAATGGAGTAAGGACGTTATAGAAAAGGTAAATCCAATGAGAATAGGGGACAAAGAAAAAATCTAATAAAAAATAATATAATAAAAAATGAGAGACAGATATATCAGAATGTGAGATTGGAAAGTGAGAAGTGAAATAAAACAAATGCTAAGGAGTTTATCACAGCTGCAATATTTTGTTGGTGCTGCTTTTTCGGCCAATGTTATAGAATGGGTTGCTAGATGAGAATTATTGAAAATTTAGAATTGGGTATTAAAAATTAATTCCATATCTCTGGGCCTAACACATCTGGTATGAATAGTTAATATAGCGTAATCGGCGAATGTTATCTGTAAGTTACTGGGGTGAGGGTACTGAGGCTAACGTGTCCCGATAGGCTGCCTCGGGGTAGGTGAAAGGAGGAAAAACAAAGGAAATGAAAGGGGGGGACATCTACCTATACAAGTTGGGGTTTTCCCTATCTTATTCAGCAAGTTGGTGTTTTAGCCCTTGTCTACCCACCCGGATCGTTAGGGGTTTTAGTGCGAGGTAAGTCTTCTGCAATCTGTGTTTGCATACAGTTACCAGTTCATCCTTTTTGTTTAGGAATTGATCCTTCGTAAACAGCATTTATAATGTTTCCTCTGAGCATAAGTTACATGGACGGCGTCCTCCCGTGTAAGAGTTAGCTCTGGACAGTAAGCTCCAAGTGGGATGGTAAGTTATATTATTATCTTGGAGGTCCCAGATATGGCTCGAAAGTGTGGTGGTATGTCGCCGGACTGGGTTCGGAACGTATGTCGGTGTTGGTAGAGCCTGGTCTTAAAGTCAGAAACGGTTAATCCTATATAAACTTTGTTGGAGGTGTCCGTCCTCACGTTGCACTGGCAGATCACGTTACGTTACCGGTATCGATTATTGAGGGGGCACGTAGATCTATTAGGGCAGTTACACCTCCTGGTATGCTCTCCACTAATTTCTAGGTTGTTTCTTCCATAGGGGTTGAGTTTTTTGTTGTTTTGAGGAGACGATGTTTTGTGCGAAGTTAGGTGTGGTGCTGTAGGATAGTTTGATAGTGGTTTTGTTGATTATGTTGTGGTAGCTGCATGCAAACACAGATTGCGGAAGACATACTTCGCCCTCAAACCCCCTAACGATCCCGGCGGATAGACAAGGGATGAAACACCCCACTTGCTGAATAAGATAGGGAAAACCCCAACTTGTATAGGTAGATGTACCCCCTTTCATTTCCTCTATGTTTTCTTCTCCCCTTTGTCTCCTGCTATCACTTCTTTCCACCACCGAACTTCTTCTACGTTCGTTCCTCTGTATTTTTTGCTCCCCCTTTCGCCTACTCCGAGGCAGCCCATCGGGTCACTTTAGCCTCAGTACCGCCACCCCAGTAACTTACAGATAGCATTCGCCGATTACGCTATATTAACTATTCATAGCAGCTGTGTTAGAGCCCAGAGATGTGGTATTAATTTTTAATACACAATTCTAAATTTTCAATAATTCTCATCTAGCAACTCATTCTATAGCATTGGCCGAAAAAGCAGCACCAACTAAATATAGGAGCTGTGTTAGACTCCTTAGTATTTGTTTTATTTCACTTCTCACTTTCCAATCTCACATTCTGTTATATATGTCTCTCATTTTTTATTACATTCTTTTTTATTATATTTTTTCTTTGTCCCCTATTCTCATTTGATTTATCTTTTCTATAACGTCCCTCCTCCATTTTCTAAAGAAAGCTTTTTTCGCCTACTTCCCCTGGCCTACTTTCATACACATTCCTTAGAATTTGCCGTGTAGATTTCACCTTCAACACTTGACCGGCTCAACCCACTCCCCTATTGTTCTACAGGCAATTTCAGCCATCCCCACCCTGCACTCTCTGCCATGATAGACTTTTCTGTGTCTGCTACAAATTTTGACCAATCCTCTTGACAACTACAATCTTCCCATATAAGGATGTACCCCTTGAAGAGTTCGGCTATTTATTTACCAGACTAAAAAAACTCTTACTCCAGAAATAGCCGTCGATAACGGCTTGAGCTCTGCCGTCGGGGTCATACTTTCTCCTATTAACCACTCTACTACTCTAAGTATTGAGTACTCTTGTGTGTTATGGTCCATCTGGTTCCTTACCATAACTCCTTCGTTATATATATATATATATATATATATATATATATAATATGTAATCATTCATTATTCACAGGTTGTCCAAAGTTGCTCTACGGATTGCATTGTACAAAGTTATGCCACTGTGAACCTGAAGGCTTTTGTCACCAACTATCAGGTACTTGTCCAAAGGGATGCGAGGCAGGATATATCGGTGAAGATTGTCAAAAAACAACATTCGGTAAGGGCATTTTGATCTATATGCCCCACTATATACACTTTAATATGTAGATCCTTGCTTAATTATAGATTCTTCGTGCAGAATACACACCCATATAATTTTATGTCATTATTTTGAATTAGCGAAATAAATGGTCAATATGTTTCACCGGAAATGTATATATTTTCTTAGTTAATCTTAGATATGTTCTGTGTGTGCATGACTATGTTTCACTAAAGAGATATTATATGATCGAAAAATGCCCGGAGTTGTTATCGAACTAACTAATGTTCAGATTGATTCCCCTCAATATTAATGACATTTACTTTTTAATCCAATTGTTTTTTAGATATTTTTTTCAGTTTTCTGCATCCTGTATTCAAATTCCACCCCAGTCGTATTGAGTGGTAGACATAATCCGTCGGCTAGTATACTACTTGGAGCTAAGATATATTTAACAGTCTCCATTTTGTTGCAAACCTTCGCATCAGATCTCCAGTTTAATGATATCTTCCTGTTTTCTACCCACCCGTCTAGAAAATTCTGTAAAAATAATGGGTCATTGGTACTGACTTTCCTTCCCAAATATTCTATATATTCGGCAACAGGAATCACAAGCATACGGTAACCGCTGCATGTCAATCCAATGAAGAAACCATCATGTATTCTCTTGATCTTCTGAAACAGCAGTCATGTGCCTTCTAAATTCAATTTTTATGTTTCAAAAAATCACACGTTTGATAGGATAGTCCTCGGTTACCTATACATAGGGAAACATGTGCATATGGAATACATTTGTTCATTGGTCTGATGGATAATTTTCGACTTCGAGCTAAATATCAAAACACTGCAACAATAACATCTAGTGCATTTAAGAATGTGCAGTTTCGTCTTCAACTATGTGAAGGTTTGTATGTATAAAGCTATAGATCTATCGATTACATACGATTACTGGACATACTAAATACGCACATTATTTGTGCTTGATTATAACACACTTGGTGATCGCTAACAACTATTACCCAAAACATTCTCTAGCAAGCCACACATTAAATATCCCCTTCCCAATTTACGCATTAAATCTTCTACAATATCATCTACAAACCCTGTCATCAAAATTTCGCAAGATATCGCTTAACAAGTCATTGATTAAATTACTGACAGAATATCGTGAAATATCCCCCTCGAAACCTCTCAACAAATCACCACAGATCACTCATCAAATAACGTACTAAATGTCGTGCAATATCACCTACCAAATCACTCATCATATTACTAACACAATCCTGTGCAATAACACCTACTAAGTCACATATCACATTTTATACAATATAAACTTCGAAATCACTCACCAAATTACATTGTAAACATCACACCATACCAACTACCAACCCCTTCAACAAACAATCTTCTTCTCAACTATATCCAAATAAAACGTTCACAGAACCACCCAATTAATTCAGCCACAAAATACCCCCTATTTTCCTAATTAGACACCTGTTGAATCAACCCTTTAAAGATTCATTAAAACACCCATCAAATCACCCCAAGCTTCCCCAACACACTCCCCCAAAACAAACCATTAAACTATCCACCAAATTTTATGTTGTGTGCTTCTACTTTTTTCGTTTTAGTGAACGTTGCACTTGGTAAACAGACAAAACAGAGTTCCACTGCAGGAGAGAGTCCAAGAATGATACTCAGTGAAGGTCAATGTGTAGTAAAGGTTTCACCTATGGAATCTAGCCTCGCTGTAGATGGAATTGTTGATCCTGATCCGTTGCACGGTTCATGCATGGGTACCAAGCCAACATTGCCTAATTCGTGGCAAGTTAAACTTGACAAGAAATACAACATATCTCAAATAAGAATTTACAGCAACATCAATCAAGGTAAGTTCTGGAATAAATCCTACATTGATATTGTTGATATTGATGTTGTTCAGCTATTATAAATGATAGTCCACCTATGACCATCCCAGCATTTTCAGTGACAGTGTAATATAACACATATACAATATGGCTTTTTTAAGAAGCTACAGTGAGATTCATAGAATTCATGGCTAGCATTTTTAACAGATCAAGGGACAAGGATGAAAATGCCACTTTAGCACAAAATGAGGAGTGTTAAAGAAACTGACACCAATACCCCTACAAATTATATACGGTCAGCTTTTCCACAAACCTTTATAGAGTATTTCTTGTCTTTCGCACACACACACACACACACACACACACACACACACACACACACACACACACACACACATACACGCGCGCGCGCGCGCGCGCGCACACACACACAAGTACAGAAGCAGATTGACCAACTAGGCAAACACACAAATACGCATTCAAATAGAAAACGATTTCTTCTTATTTAATAATGCTAGAAATAATTATATACTATATGTTGTTTTATATGTACATATACGGACATACACAAACACAAATACACACACATGCTTATAATTAGATATTTCTGAATATATGTATATATATATATATTGTTATACTTTGGGAGGGTCAGGCTGCCAATAAAAACACACGCACCTGTTAGTTTTCACTTCAATTTATTATAAATTTACGTTTAGCTGGTTGGTTCGATAACCGGATGGTTATTTATATGTTCTGTTCACTAACCTTTCTCCTATGATATGGGTCCTATGCTATGTGCTGTTTCACCTATGTATATTGTGTTCTTATTCAAACACAGTCTCTCAGTACATCTTATGCTATATACTACGTTTATAGTTTTGCAGTTAGTTTGCGGAATTTGCTTGCAGACTATTCATTTCCTATCAGCACAGAGGGTTCTTTGAAATGAATATGTTTTAATAATTAGGGTATTTATGGGAATACCTGGTCTTTCAACTATCTTAATATTTAATTTGAGCTTACCTAGCGCTCTTCTATATCTGTAAGCCAGTTCGTCTGTAGGGGTTGTATTGACGAACATTAGACTCTGGTATTTATTGCTATGATATAATTTTACTTGCCTTTTTCTTAATCCTTTCTATTCTATTCCCAAATTTGCTCCAATACATGGGGTAAGTCCCATTTGCATCATTTTCTACAATCTTTGCCCATTTCGTCCTGGCTCCTTTATAAAGCCTGATTTTTTTCTCGCTGATTGTAGCCCGAGAACTGCATGCGGTGGGTGAAGTGTTTCGTGAGTCTCTAATTCTTTAGGATTGCACATGCGGGACACGTTCCTCATCATTCTTACTAAATCGGCAATTAGTATATTGATTTTCATGTGATCCGAAACAGCTGAGTTTCGGTGGATCATGTACATATATGTGCGGCCATTGGTTTCGGGGTCCATTTATGTACACCACTGTATATTGGAGGAGGCATATTTAAACTGGCCCTTCATTCGGACACTTGAACACACATATGAAATACCCATTTCATATCTCTGTCCACGTACCAGTCTGGAAAGCTGATCGATAATGGAGTTGTGCCCATAACTTCTATATGTAACCTTAAGCCAATTCTCTGTGAAACGCACGTTGCGGTTCGATAAACAATAACAAAACTAACTACATGTAAACGAGATTTCATCGTTCTTCTTAGTATGTATATATATATATATTTATATACAACCTCCCCCACCCCACCCCACCCATACACACACATGCACACACACACGCACATATATATGTATATATATAAAGTTTTCAGGTCCCTGAGAGTATGTGATATTTCACTATATATTTATTTTTCAGCAAGAAATTATGAAGATAATTCTTCTAGCGTGGTGTTGCCTACTAACATAGATATTGATTCGTCTCTTTCGTCGTTCTTCTTTTCCCAGTTCACAACGCAAAAGGATTTGTCATTTCTGTTAATTCAGGAAAAAGCGGTAGCATGGAAAAAGTCTATACTAGCGTTTCCGATGAACATTTAGATCCCATTTTCTTAATCCGATTTAAGAAGCAAGTCGTGGGGGATATTATCTCCATTGCTATCAATGACAAGCTTACGTTCTCATTCTGCGAATTCGAAGTTATAGGTGAGCGAATATCTGTTAATTGTACTAATTTCATCAACTAATCAGACAACTATTTTAGTATTTTCACTCATTGAAATTCAACCAATGCTGGGACCCTACATGCATTAGAATTCTAGACGATTATATCAAATTCTAGTACATATTTCTGTATATTGAATATTTTATCGATCTATATTAGAGAGCCTGACTTTTCAAAATTTACTTTTCGACACAAACATAAACAGGCATTGATTCATGAATACACAACTAGAAATGTGCACATACACTACATACACAGGTACATGCAAAAATATATACATACCTGCATGCACACACACACACACACACACACACACACACACACACACACACACACACACACACACACACACACACACACACACACAGACACACACACACACACACACACACACACACATACACACACACACACACACACACACATATATACACATAAATGTAAATACACAAACACACACACTGTTACAATGGTCTGACACACCTTTTACGTATATCTGTATGAAACGCGGGTAAACCCCAAATATTCACCAGGCGTAATTCGGAACTACCAGCGAGAGACTACAACGAGCGAGACTCTGTACACGCAATTCCCGTGACAGTTCACTTGAGTTCTTATTTCTAGATTATTTGCCTAATCCACTTTTAGTAACACGAGGGTATTCAGGTTTTTCCCCTACAACACACACACAAACACACACACACACCTACACACACATTATTTATTAATAATAGGCGGCGGATTGGCAGTATTGGTAGAGTGTCGGATGCCATGCTTTGGCGCATGGAGTTACGGCCCTTGCCATTCTGAGTTCAAATCCCGCCGAGTTTAACTTTGCCTTTCATCCTTACGGGGTCGATAAAATAAAGTACCAGTAATACACTGGTTAATTGCTGGCCTTGTGCCTAACGTAGAAACAATTATTTATTAATAATAGCTCGTTTATTGCATGTTCGTCTCCAATGCACTTAAAAACCAATGGACCAATAATGTTCAAACTTGGCATGTGAGTTCCTTAGATGCAAGAACAGATTTTTCTAACTAAAGTTAATGCATGCAAGATTTCACAGCCCTAGCTAGTCAGCCTATTAACTTGTAAGCCTATATATATATATATATATATATATATATATATATATATATATATATATATATATATATATATATATAAATAATCATGTTCATCATCTTCACTCTTTAACGTCCATTTTCCATGCTAATATAAGTTAGACGAGTTGTCCGTTATGAGACAAGCCAGGTCCGATGATCATGTCTCGCTCATACAGAACACCGTCAGCAATGAGATTTCGTCACTGGGCTCTAACAGTTGCAATATTTTCCTATGTTTCCGTGTTGATATTGACTTTCTTTAAGGTTTCTTTCAGACTGTCTTTGAAGCGCTTGTGTGGTTTGCACCGAAAGCATATGTTCTGCAACAATTCACCATACAGAATTTGTTTGGGTAGTCTACTGTCTTGTTTGGGGGTTCCACTCCCATTTAGGCGTAGTATATGACCTGTCCACCAGAAGCAATGTTCATGATCATGCGCTCGATGCTTGACATACATGCCTGCAGCAGCATATGAGTGTCTGGTGTATGATACATCCATTAGATCTTGAGGATGGAGCACAAGCATTGTTGGTGGAAACGTTCAAGACGCTGGATATGCCGACAATATGTTGTCCACGTTTCACATCCATAGAGCAGGACTGTAAGCACACATGTCTGATACTCTTCGAAATTCGTGATTTCTGACTGTGACCACAGGTGCTTCTCCAGCTTACTAAAAGCACCAGAAGCTTTAGACAGCCGGTAACTGACCTCGCAATCAAGGGCTTTGCTGCTGGAGAGAGTACTACCCAGGTAGACAAACTTATCCACAACTCTCAATATTTTCCCCTTCACAGATATAGATAGAGGCATATATGGCTTTCCGAGTGCTTGCTGGTACGTCACCTCTGTATTTTCAGGTTGATTGTCAGGCCAAATTCATAACACGCTGCTGATAAGCCATCCACCAGGAGTCGAAAGTCTTCTTCTGTGTGGTTAACAAGATCACGGTCGTCCGCATAATGAATATCACGTGCCAGTGTGATATATGTTTTTGATGTAGCAAGGAATTATGGAATGTTAAAAATCCTTCTTGTTGTACGATAACGTTGGTGTATGCTTTTAGCAAAACAACAGCTCAAAAGATGGCAAAGTCAGCGTGAGCAGGTCACCCCGTTTCACGCCTGTCTCAAATGAGAAAGCTTCTAGTAGCTCACCATTGACACAGACCCATGTTCTCATATCATTATGCAATAGACGTATAAAAACTGTAAACTTCTCAGGACAACCAGGCCTCAAGAGTATACTCCAAAGACCCTGCTTATTGACTGTGTCAAAAGCTTTCATGAGATCAATAAAGCAATTATTAAAATCAGGCTGTTAATCCTTACACCTTCCTACATCTGCCCGGCCGTGAAGATCATATCTGTAGTGGCCGGATATGGACGAAAAACACTCTGAGATTTTGGCAGAATGTTGTGTTCAATGTGCATCAGCAGATTACTAAGAAGCATCCTGGTAAAGATTTTACCTACAACTGATATTAGAGAGATGCCACGGTAGTTCTCACAAACATATTTGGATCCCCTCTTGAAAAAGATGATGAGAATGGCATCCTTCCAGTCCTGTGGGACTCCATCCTTCAACCACACGTGGTGGCATATGTTATGCAGCATATATATATATATATATATATATATAATACATATATATATATATATATATATATATATATATATATATATATATATATATATATATATATAATATATATATATATATATATATATAATATATATATATATATATATATATGTATATATGTATATATATATATATATATATATATATATATAATATGAAGTGTGAGCAGACGTGTGAAGTACTGAACCCAGCATGACTCCATCGAAATGAGACGGACGGAAAAAGGTTGATGAAACGTTTGGCAGCAGATACTAACCAGAACTTCTGATGACGTGGAGTAAAAACGGCCAATGGCATGACAAGAGTGGAAATAGGGTTTTTTGGGGGTGTTTTTTGATGATAACACCCCAGTGATAAAATTTGCTCCGGACGAAACAGCCGTGTCTGAAAGAACCCGCATAAGTAGAATCAGCCAGATCCATACAAGGACATTGTCTCGAGCTACATGCCGGCGAAACATTTGTAACACGTAATAAACTAAGTCCAGATGCATCACTGATTTTTCGTTTTCCTTATATATATATATATATATATATATATATATATATATATATATATATATATATATATATATATATATATAATAGCTCGTTCGTTTGTTTGATTTGTCTCCAATGAAAATAAAATCAAGTAGAACAATCACCTTCGAACACGTCATATACATTATTTAGCCTCAGGAATAGGTTTTCCTCCCTTTTGGATCTACATACATTTGTTTTATATATCTATTTGCCTGTTTGTCAATCTGTGGTCGTCGTGAGTTATCGTCCTCACTACCATGAAATTTGACGGAAAACAGAGAATGAAGAAGTGAAAATTTGAGAGAAAATAGAAAATACACATGAAATTAAATGGAACCCTGGAAGCCAATGATGGAACTAAGCGAGTAGGTTAACATCGTATGGACGAAAAGTGAAAGAAACAGAGATAAAGACAGCGAAGTGATAACACGTGTTCAACATAGTAAACGACAGTGCAGCAACAAACACACGCTTGTTTCAGTTTTGAACGTGCCCCCCCCCCCCCCCCCCCCCACACACACTCTCTCTCCTGCATGAAAGGAGTTACGACTAAAACAAGTGAGCTACACGCGTTTAATCAACATTAATACATGCTTTAATATCAAAACCTGCTCCATTCTCTATTGGCTGCAGCAGATTTTGTTGGCAGTATCGGTAGAGGTATGGACGTCCTGCTTTCTAGCATAGTTACGTCCTATTACGGCCTGAGTTCAAATCCCGTCGATGTTAACTTTGCCTTTCATCCTTAAGGGGTCGATAAGATAAAGTACCAGTAATGTACTGGGTAGTTGCTGGCCTTGTGCCAAGCGTAGAAACAATTATATATTATATCTCTTCCGTGTGTGTACATATGTCATATCTACTGAATATTTAGCCCGTAAACATAAAGACCTTCATACAGTTTGAGGGCATTGTGTTTGTATTGTTGCGCATGCTAAGTGAAATAACTCTGGGGAAGTCATATTTGTAGTTGGCTGTGGCTGTGACATGGTTGACGTCTTATTGTTAGCATTACTAACAAGGTTATTTTTCGAAACTCAAGAAAACTTCTAGATGTAGGTTAGAAGACAAAGGCAACGAAGCAGATTTCCTGCTTGATCATGTAAACAAAATCTCAGTGCAACTTAACTGACCTGGGTGCTGCACGGACCCTGTAGATTGTAAGATATTAAGAGCCAAATGACTTGCGTGATGAGGGTTTCCGCCCGGAAGACCTGGTGTCCAGCTCTTCTGAGAGTTTCTTAACACTATCTCTTCATATATTTCACGTGTGTGTGTACTAAAAGTTACAAAGTATGTCGCAACCTGTAATATGTGTTCGCATATTCAATTAAGTTAGTTAGTGGTTGATGTTTCCGAAAAATAACTGAAAGTTAATGCAGTGAATCCTCATTCAACAAAATCTTTACTCGACTTACAGTCACCATTAACAGAAAAATTACAATTTTTTATATAATTAATAGTTGCACTTGGCGCTGCAAACAAAAATGCCCCTGAAATATAAACCTTCATTTGAATAACATCTCATAAAGCTATGCCAGAGAAGCTGCAAAAGGAGAATGAAAGAGAAGAGCAGCTACAAGAATGACTCCAAAACAAAGAAATGTGACAGTAATATATAGAAATAATGAATCAGAAGAACAAAGATCAACATGGCTAGCTGATGATCTGACAAGGAACGCAACTTTACGTCAAGGGGAATGTGATGTATGAAATTACATCACATAACAGAGAGGATTATAAGATGCACAAAGATCAGCAAGGCTTCAGCAAAAAGGAATAAGAGTGAATAGATGGGATAGATCAGAGGAACAAAGATAAAAAATGCTTCCAGAAGATAGGACAATGGAAGCAAATATTCGCCAAAGGGAATCAGAGGTATGAAAATCATTGGGACAGCAAATGGAGAGATATAGAACATCTCAAAAGTAGCATGAAGTAACTGATGCTCAAAAAACTCAAAGGCTCTGTGAAGAGAGAGTAAGAACAGAAGATTAACGATTGAAAAAGGTTGCCGAGTGGAACGTTGTTTCTTTTAGTTACAATCCACATCAATACAATGAATTAGACACTTTAATTCGAATTTCCTCAATGAACAAAATTTGTCCAAATTGTGGTACTAAAATATGGAATGGTGCCTCAACTGGTTTATGCAGTTCAAGTGGAAAGAACAAGTTGAAACTACTACCTGAATCTCAAGAACCCTTAAGGGCACTTCTGATTGGTACAACTACTGTATCAAGACACATCCTTCAAAATATCCAGGAGTACAGTAATGCGTTCCAAATGACAAAATTTAGAGCAGACGTCATCCAAGAATGTGATATTATACCCAATTTGAAAATGAAAGGAAAAACGTACCAGAGTATTGGACCACTTCAGAGACATTTAGAAGAAGAACCATATTTACATCTGTATTTCATCAGTGATAATAAAACCCAGGCACAGGCAAGATACAAAAGAAATAAAGAAATTAGTATGTAATCATATTGCGACTAAAAGATATGTTACACGAAAGAAACACATGTATTAGATGTTTCAAATATACTCTAGAAAAGGCTGTGAATGAAATCTCATTATATTTTCTTTAACCCAACCAATGCCATGTACTTCTACTTATATATATATATATATATATATATATATATATATATATATATATATATATATATATATATATATATATATATATATATAAGTAGAAGTACATGGCATTGGTTGGGTTAAAGAAAATATAATGAGATTTCATTCACAGCCTTTTCTAGAGTATATTTGAAACATCTAATACATGTGTTTCTTTCGTGTAACATATCTTTTAGTCGCAATATGATTACATACTAATTTCTTTATTTCTTTTGTATCTTGCCTGTGCCTGGGTTTTATTATCACTGATCCACATCTAAGCATAGGCTACATAGAGAATTTAGTGGAGTCAATGATGCCGAGGTTGTTTGGCGTTTGGCGATAGGAAGGGCACCCCGCCGAAGAAACTGCCCAATATATAAGGAGATCTCTTAGTTGAGTCAGGGGTATTATAACCTCACTAGTGCTGCTGAATTTCACGATAAACGCGCCTAATAGACGCTGTAGTTGTTTGGCGGTAAGACACCATAGAAAGCTTGCTCAGCATTGGTTCATATGTATTTATCAGCTTAGCCAAAGTCATGACAAATTTCCTAATGTTGGTGCCAAAGTAAATTGCACTCAGTATGTCGTGGAATCATGTGACAGGCTTTCGAGCTATGTGGAATTCTGAGACAACGAATATTTATTTATGAATAGACAAGTTTGTCTGTGCACAAGAAACATTCACTAGAGAAACAATATGTATTGAAATCCCAAATATAGGACCAGATAGATGATATCTGTACTTGTGCAGCCCCATGCAAAATGTATAATACACACACACACACACACACACACACACACACACACACACACACACACATATATATATAAATAGAGAGAGAGAGAGAGAGAGAGAGAGAGAGAGAGAGAGAGAGATATGGGGGTGGTGTTTGGACAAAACCACAAATCTATGAAAACTGGTTGATCAAATAATCTACTGACTTGCTTTTCGTTAACAGTTGTAAAACATTCAACGATTTGTATTCCTTAGAATTTTTTCTGTAAGATATCAACAGGAGTTTTCATATAATATATAAGAGAGACGGTTTTATTCGGCTTCATTTTATCACATAATTCCATTATACGTATTTCAAAGATGTCAGAGTGGTTATATAATAACCCTGTGGTATTTTTTCATCAGAGGGTGTAAGATGTATTTTCCTATCCATCGATATGTTACTGGTTTCTCGTGATGTTTACATCGCTGACCAGCACCCATATAAATAGTATTGGTATTCTAATTCTAGTAGTTATATGTAGGGTGGAAGAGTATATTGTTGCTGGCATCCTATGACTGCAAGTATGTTACGGTATCAAATTATCAGAGGGGTCATTTCAAAGTTCATATATTTCTTAGATTTGGTTTGAATGAACTACTCATTTTTTTCTTTTTTAATTTTTGGATTTAATTCAGCGTATTTATATTTATATCCTAGGCATTAATAAATAGATAAGGAGATTTCCGAGTAACTACGTATTGATGTATGGTTTAGTAATTATTTTATGGTCCAGTTTAGCTTAATTGCGGAAGCGTTAACTATATCTAATGCATTACTCTAACAATCACCACTGTGAAAACTAAATCATGTGTATAATATACGAAATATTCGATCAATATTGCCAAGATGATATTTGCATCAGCTCTAAACTCTCCCAAAGTCTGGACTACGTGTTATCATCTCTGTTAAATCTTCTTGAGAATCGCGTTATTACGACACCATTCGATGTACCCGAAACGCAATTCTCAGGGTCGGACGCCATGCTTTCCAGCATAGTTACGTCCCTTTACAGTCTGAGTTCAAATCCCGCCGAGGTTTACTTTGCTTTTCATCCTTACGAAGTCGATAAAATAAAGTACCAGTAATGCACTGGAGTAAATATCTGGCCTTGTGCCAAAAGTAGAGACAATTATTACGTAGATTGACAGATACATTCTATACGTGTATAGCACAAACATCTCAGTTTCCATAATCGATTAAGAAAAGAAGTTGATTGTAGATTTATGTCTTTTGTCAAAACACAACCACATACATATATTTATATATATATTAGGGCATGCGCGCGCGCGCGTGTGAGAGATAGTGTGCGTGTATGTGTGTGTGTTTGTGCGTCATTGTGTGTGTTAACTATTTGTGTCTAAATATCTCGGAGAGGTATGGAATGGCTTATGTATATCTGACAGTTACCTCCTCTCGAAACGTCTCACAATTCTTGAAATGTATGAGTAGTTGCCCTCATGCTGATCTCGCGAGCAACCCTACCTTATATTGCAAAATTTACTTCCGAGTCTTTGGCTGTATACATATAAATTATAGATGAGTGTTTGATTTTACAGTTTGCAAACCCGGATTTTACGGACGTATGTGTGCAAATACGTGTGCAAAATGTCCAAAGAAGGAATGTAATGGTTTTGATGGTTCATGTATTTATACTTGTGATGAAGGTTATATCTGGAATCTTGACAGTGATCGTTGTGTTGGTAAGTAACATTTTTAAATGATTGTCATTAAATGAGTGGCTAATCGGCGTTGGTAGGATGTAAAACAAAATGTGTTAATCCATCTTTCAGTTTAACACAAGCATATAATTCTTGCGTGATTTCGAATCTCGTCTTCTGTTTGAGGATACATTTCCTTACATCTTTTAAGTAGGGAAAGCCATGTTATAGATCACGAGGGCTGTACTTTCTTCCTCGACTAAGCCATCATATTTGTTGGACAAATATCCGCCTGTGAAAATAACTTTCTAAAGATTTCGTTTTAATATTCATTTAAAAGAATTTCACCCACATGCATCACCAATACTATTAAGGATCGTATGAAAGCGTCACAACGCGTAAGTTGCCTTATACATAAATACAATGATTTGGCATTAGAGTTTTTGCTTTGTCTTCTTTCGTCGGCAACTTCGGAAACAGTAAAATGAACCCTTCAGATATGGCTACACTTCTTAGTAAGACTGGCTGTTACCGTTTACACCGTTGTCCATCTCTAAAGCACAATCAGCCCTTTGAATATTTATTCGGGATTCTTAGCCGTAGCTTCAGTCTGTTTCATGAAGGTAGCTGTGAAACACCAGGAAATCAGTAACTAACTGGTTTTCTATATTATCGATCATCGAAAGAATGACAGGTAAAATTGATAGCAGCACCATCTGAACTGAGAATGTAAATAACCAAAGGTAACACCCTCAACATATTTTGACCGGTGTTCTGAGGTTTTTAGGAATCTTCTTATATTTTACATGTGAAAGGAATGAGAAAATACAGCGAATCTGCATAGTCGGTACAAAACCGGAATATGTTTTGTGGTAAATTCTTGGCTCTCTTATTCCCGAGTTTTAATGCTACCGATGTTAAATTTGACTTTCATCATTTAGATGTTGAAAATGCAGTACAAGTCAAATACTGGAGTTGATTATTCTTCTATATACCTTTCTCTTTACCCCCCCCCCAACTCTCTCTCTCTCTCCCTCTCTCTCTCTCTCTCTCTCTCTCTCTCTATCTATCTCTCTCTCTCTCTCTCTCTCTCTCTCTCTATCTCCCTCTCACATGATCTCTACGTTTCTAAATGATACCAGATGTGCTCTGTCATGTAGAATATATTGTCTCTGCCAGTTGTAAATGTGCACAGATACTCCTATATTTTCACCAGAAGAAATGTGTCCTTACATACATGCTAAATACAGTAGAAACAGCATTTGAAATCAGAACGCAGTGAACTGGAGAGAATATCGCAAAATCATCTCTTTGACGAGCAAATCACTGCCAGAATACCGTTAGAAAGATAACAACTATTATGCAGGATTGTTTCCTTCATATCTATTAGTGTCCTAGCCCGGCAGAACAACATCTAATATACATAAAATTCTCTTTCTTTGGCAGAGAACAACTACATACAAAATAAACCCAAATATGGTTTACTTTTGTTGCAGTTTAGAAGAGATATATATTTCTCTCGAATAATGACTATAAAATATCCCTAATTTGACCTTGATCCCCGGGCACTGCATAACGCATTCGACAACAGGCAGCCTTCAAATAATCTCGCTCCACTCTGCTCTTTCGCATCCTTTCCAAATGATGTTGCCGTCCTACAGATTACCTTAAAATGTCCGTCGCCAGGTGTAATCCGGTCTACTCTTATCCCTGTTGCTAACTGGAAGATGCAAGTCATCACCGTTTTCGCGTATGGGGATCCGGTAGGCTTATAATGTGACTAGTCAGGTAGGGCCGTACCTCTGTAATTATCTCTTTCAGCTATCGAGATTTATTGTCTCGAGTATCTCTTCCTTTGTAGTCCGGTCGCACCTGATGACCTTCATAACCTTTCTGATGCATCTTTGATGGAATGCATTCAGCTTTCCGTTGATCATTATTCTGATTTCATCTCCCTTTTGCACACATAGCTGTGCGGGGAACGATTGTGTTATATTGGTGTAAGTTCATATTTGTACTGTTATTTGAGGCTGAGCAGATAGACCACATTTGCTGGAACATTATAGCTGCATTTGCGATTTTGCTGCTGACGTCCAGTTCTTTGTTGCTATTTGGGGTTTATTTTCCCTCTGGCTTGTTGGGTGGCATTTTAGTCCAATACCTTCAACTGTGTCTTCTTGTTGTTTCGCAACCCACATTTAGCATGTTGTCGCTATGAAATTTTACGATACTGAAGATTTGCACTGGTTTCTTCCTTTAAGGTATATTCGTCAGTCAAATCCAAGTTCCTCATACTTGTAGTCCCCTCCTTGGAATTCTATAACTGGGCCCCTTGTTTGTTTTTTTTAAATCAAAGTTTGAAGCAATTAGTAATAGAAGGACTGAAATGATGTATCCTTGTCTGATTCAAGAAATGATGTTATTCCAGAGTCAGTTGTACACCACCCGAATTAGGCGTACATTATATCATAGACACTGGTAATACGTTGCAGGACATCACATGACATAACAATCTTCCAGAGTACTACCCCTTCACAACATCAAGCACCTTCTGGATGAGAATGAAGTTTACCACCATTGGTTTCTGATGTTCTAAATTCTCTACAATGATATTTTGCAGAATGGATATTTGTTCTGTACATGAGCGTTGGTATGGACATGTGATGCGTATGAAGGACGACAGCTGTATAAAAAAGTGCAGGGCAATGAAAATTGATGAAAGCTACGGAGTGGGTAGACCAAAAAAACCTGGGATGAGCTGATAAAAACTGACCTTGCTCACTTACACCTCTCTAAGACAATGGCACTGGATCGAGATCTTTGGCGTCATGCAGTTGTACAGAAGACCCAGCTGCTATTGCATAGAAATCTACAGTCAGTAGGCACCTCTTAACCCAAAGTACACCCCACACACCCTAACCATTCCTCCCTTTCACGTTCTGCCCACTGTGTCGATGACACAACAGTCCACACTGTAAGGTGGTTGTGTAAGAGACATGGTAAAACGGCTCCCAGTCCACACTGTAAATGTGCTTGGTTTTAGGAAGGGCACCAGCTGTAAACAGCCTGCCAGAGATACATTCGTACGACCGAGACATGGCCTCCTGACCATTCCCGCATCAAATGGAACAAAACCGTCTAATCTATGCTAGCGTAGAAGATGAATGTTAAACGATGATGATGATGATGATGATGATGATCATGATGATCATGATGATGATGATCATGATGATCATGATGATCATGAGCTATTGTATCTAAAAGCAACATGATTCTTTCTCCGAGAATAATGCATTGCTTTGTGTAGTCTTCTCAATAACACCGTAGAACACATTGCTTAGGACCGACAGAAGTGTCATTATTAGTCAGTTGTTACACTGATTTCTCCTCTTTGGTAAATTCAGAATCATCTACTGCTGCCTCATCAGAAGTAATTGTCCTTGTAGCCAACATAAAATCATGCGGTTGCCCATTATTTAAATTATTCTGAGTTCTCATCCAATCCTATCTTATATCTTGGTTATTAACTTCATAGAATTTCTCGTCTCACATTCTACATATCTTCAGTTGTGTATCGAATGCTGGTCGCTTCAATCCTATGTTAAACAGGGAAGATTGTGTTGGTTGGCTTAGTGTTTGCTGGAAGTGCTCCATCTAATTTTAATTTGGCACGTCATCTGACCACAGAGTTTATTAATATCTATCCTTTACTCTCGTGTTCATATTACTTCGGGCTCACGTTATCTCCCATTCAATATTATACAGGAACTTCGCATCATTTTACCTATTGCTTCTCTCCATGCTTGATGTCACGTCTGCTATTCTTTTAACCCACGGAAAAGCATTCGGTACGCAACATCTGGCTTTCCCTTCTCTTCTCTCTTCCTTAAAACTTTTGTCCTCCTTCATCAATTAAAACCCATATTTATTCCCGGATCCACTATTTCTTTTCTTGGTCCACCACATCTCCACCAATCCTTTTGGAAGGCTTGAAAAACAAAGGTTACCGCGGTGCGATTTGAATTCAGAATTTAAATATATATAACTAAATACTACAAATCATTTTGACCGACGATTTAATGTTTCTGTAAATCTACCACCCTGGTAATAATTGTAATATCAGTCGACTGCTGTTACAGTTATGTTCTTCGTCTGGGACTCTAAAATTTTCTAATTTCACATCACCCATAGCTGCGATAATCCATAAGATTATTTTAATTTAGGCTATTCTGTAGCCCAAATTTATTAAATATAGCACATGGGAAAAAGTTTCAGTTGTTCTTCAGCATAAAGAAACAGCGCTAGAACATATATTTTCTAGAGTCATCATCCTTTTTATGACCATCGCTTCGATCATCAGATACGTTATAGTCATCTTCTATATGACAATATCTTCTCTAATGTAACAAAAATAACGGCCTTTCTGCTCTTTATCATCTCTATGATCACCCTCTCTGTGTTCATCATCTTCTCTGTAGTCATAATCTCTTATCTATGGTCATAATTTTTTTATGACAATCAACTTCTCTAAGGTCACCATCCTCTATATTGCCATCGCCTCTTCTATCATTATCATCATCATTTATATGAATCTCATCTTCTCAACGTTTCTCATATCTATGCTGCTTGACGAAGAAGACAATTGTTTTAATTCAGTTTGTGCAGCACCTAATTTTCAAGTCGCTTCGACTTACTAATTCGGTATAAATGTTCAAAAATTGTTGCAATACTCACATCTACGTATCCTGCTAGAGGTCGAACTGTTGTGTGAGGATTTGCTTCCAGCAAACCTTTAAATTAATCGTAGTTAAATGGTAGTTAAATGCTTTATCAATGGTAGTTAAATGCTTTATCAATGGTAGTTAAATGCTTTATTTTTAACAATGAACTCTCAACATTAGTCTGAACGTTCATTAACACGTCATTGAGGAAAAGAATACCTTAGTAAATTTTCTAACGGTTTGTCTTGCAATGCAGCCGAGATAAATTCATATAGAGTTGGTGGAAATGCTGTTTCGACATCTTAAAATTGACGAAAATATAATACATATAAAACACGGTTAGGAGCGAAAAACAGGGAACGACATAAAGTTGAAAACGATACGAACATTAACACTGTTAAATCTAATAAAAACATAATACTTGCATTCATTTGCATTCATAGCTTGCCTATCAGTTCATGTTATTTATGCTCTGTGACATTTTTCTATTCATGCCACGTTTAATTAGATGTATAAGAAAGTTAAATACACTATGGTTTTGCCTTGAAAAGTTTTATCCGCCAGCAAACTTTCGGTAAAGTAAGTGCAAATCTATGGCTTAAAACCTAGAAAATACGTACATTAAATTATAAATACATACATACATACAAACATACATAAATATATACATACAAAATATATCTAAAACATTCCAAAAATGCTGCTTGTATTAACTGCCTATTTCACATGTACAGATACAAAACATATGCACTTGCAAACATATAACTCAAACAGATCCACACATACAATAATATCCATACCAGCACTTAAACACACACACACAAACGCACACACACGCACGCACGCACGCACACACCAACACACATACATACACACTCACACACACATACACACACACAAACACACGCACACATGCAGACATGCAGACATATTTACTTAGATGCAAGTGTCTTGTATCTATGTTAGAAACCGACTCTATTTGTAAAAAAATATAAGATTATGAAACCAGAAGAACATTTGCTGAACGCACGAACACAAGGACGCGTTTTCCCTGCCGGCGGCATATCACAAAATCGAATTTCATCTCAGGATATCGTTCTCATGACAACAACAAATGCATGAATTACATCTTGATTGCATGGGAGAACCGTTGAAACAATTATAATGAATAAACGATTTATGTAACATCAGCATCTTTATTAATGTTATTATATATACATATATACATATATACATATATATACATGTATATATTTTCACATATTAATATAATATATTCTTTATGATGATTGTAGAATGCCCTATAGGGAGTTATGGAGAACGATGCGAGAAAAAGTGTCACTGCGCTAATGAGGTGAAATGCCATCCCATCACTGGTTCATGTGATCTTACATGCCAAGCTGCATTAAAGGCTGATGTCTGTCAATTAGGTAGGTATACATAATCTGCTAAAGATTAGGCATTTTCCGTTCAGGCCTTTATTCATTAAATCTTTCTAAATTATTTTTTTTGGAACACTGGTTTTCCGATCAAACCTTTGTTCCTTTTAATTTGAAGTAGTGAAGCTTGATTTTGTATGTTTTAGTTTAGTGTTGATAAACTAGGCTCATCTCACGACCGTATCTATATAGTTCCGATCGATTAAATTTTAAATGTTTCAGTCTACCCAGAACAGAATCAACTGGATATCAAGTGACAACAGCATCAATGAAAAGCAACCAGCGAAGTCCGAACCTCAAAAGCATGGAATTGACGAGATGAAAATTGTATCTAATTTTGGCACAAGGCCAGCAATTACCTCAGTGTATTACTGGTACTTTATTTTATCGACCCCGTAAGGATGAGAGGCAAAGTTAACCTCGGCGAGATTTGAACTGAGACCATAAAGGGCCGTAACGCTTTGCTGCAAAGCATGGCGTCCGACCCTCTACCGATACTGCCAATCCAATTGACGACATGATAATAGTAATAAACCAGCGATCTAGCGGAGAGTGAAACAACCCTTTACGGGGTGCTGTATTCTGCAAAATTTACTTGGGAAAAATGTTTTCGTTCAAACATGGATACCTCAAAAGAGGGAGAAAGAGAGAGAGCGTTATCAGACAACACAAAGAGAGGAGGAGTTTGTCAATATGTTAACATGTCCTTTTTAATGATATTGTTTCAGATTAAAAAAATCCAAATAGTACTGACACAAACAACTCCAGCAATAACACCAAATACAACACAATCAATAACAAGAGCAACAACGAAAATAACAGCGATAAGATCGAGAATTATAATGACAATAACAATAACAACCACAACAATAACAGTAGGAATAGTATCAACGAAAACAACAATAATAACAACAGCCACAACAACCGTAACAGTAGCCACAGTATCAACGAAAACTTCAAAAATAACAACATAAATAACAGTAACAACGAGCCCAGCACCAACAACAAGACCAGTAGCAGCAGTAGCGGCAGTACTAATGGTATCGCTGAAAAAAAGGCCACTTCTTTTGCAGGTGTAGCCCGAAATATAGAGGCAGCACTAATCATGGATGAGGAGATGGCAGTCGCGAGGGCCATGGTGACTAGAAATTCCAATCGTGTCTCCCTAAAACCTCCACCCGTTTTTTCAAGGACCAGCTGTTACGGACGGTGACTTAAGCAAAATATCACATCGGGTGGAGAGAGCCACGGAGGCTCAAATTCAAAAGGGATTGGGGTGCGTCTGGGCACGCAAAACCCACATCACCCGAGGAAAAAAGTATGTCACAGTAGACGTACCTTTTGCCTCCCCACAAGAGACGAAGTCTCACTCCTTGGTAAACCTAAAGAGTGTAGATAGTTTTGGTGCCCTCCTACTGCGGTCAGAAAATTGTGGGTTCAAATTGACCGAGGTACTTCCCGACGTGCCCATAACATGGTTGGCCGCGTCTGTCCTTGCTGGAATCGAGGACAAAACGACGTCACTGCAAGTACGGAGGATATCGAGGGAGAACTGGTCAGGTATAGAAATACAAATGTTAATACAAACTGACCAGGAGTGTATTGAGGTTATCACAGACATTATTGACTTTGAGGAAGGCGTCTAACTCCCTATAAGCATGGAAGGAAGTCGCCCAAATTGCTATCTTTGTGAATCAAAGGGTCACGTCAGGGTCTTTTGCCCGCAGAACACAGCCAAAACGAAGGCCCACCCCCTCCTTCCGACGCCTGGTCCGCTGCTACCAGGAGCAGGGCAGGCCACAGAGGCGGCAGACCTTTCCACGGTGAGTAGGAGGGCAACGTCTGTGGCACCCATACCAAGGCCATGGACAGCTAAATCAGCGGCAGCAGTGGCGGCAACACCAGTAGCTACATTTGCAATAGCTACGCCAGTGACAAAATCGTCGGAGCTGTCTACACTACCACCAACATCAGCCGTAGAGCTCATATCCCACCCAGACCCCATGGAATCCGACATGGAGTGGCAAAATTTCTGCAACAAAAAAAGAAAGAACCCGTTAGCTTCGCCCTCCAAAAGGGAGGGCAAACAAAGAGGGGTAAAGGCTGGCTGCAATGCGACTTGCAACACCACCACCGTCACCATCACAAGCATCATCTCCCAAAACAACCACCATACCACCAGCATCACCACAAACACCAACATCGCAAACACAACAAGGCACACATACCCCAAAACAGCAACAAGTAAACAGCCCCCCCCCCAAAAAAAAAAATACACAGCCATAAACGTGGCAAATAAAGAATTCATACGATATATAAAGCAGCACACAGCATTACAGAAAAAATTACTACACCCAACCAATACCAAGAACATTACCAAATATATAAACATTGTCGAAATTAAACTGGAGCATTATAAATATTTAAAACAAAAATTCCCTAAAGCAGTTGGAGACTTCAGAGGGTCGTTTACCAAGAGAATATACATGGACATTATCTTGGAGACACCCATGACCAGCAAAAGGGATGATCGACTCTCCTCCCTTTCCAACACGATCAGGGTAGGTGATCCTTTCTCACTTACTCCATTCCTCACCCAACATGACCTTACTTAGAATAGGCAGTATAAATGTACGTGGCCAGAGGTTATCTTGGAAGCAGGGCCACCTGCTTAATGACCTCAGTTCACTAAACATAGATGTTGTGGCCATCAGTGAGACCAGAATTTCCGAAGTACGAGACTCCGCACCGATCTCCGGCAGCTACGATGTATAGGCATCACCGAGACGTCCAGGGTCGAGGGCGGAGTTGCTGTGCGTTTTCGGAGAGGCTTGGATCTCGCCATACGGGCCATCTCCCTGGACTCAGAAAGTAAGTCGGTGGTGCTGGACGTGACAGGCAGCGAAGGCAATGCTTTCAGTCTAGTAGCCGTCTACGCCCCAACAGTGACAGGACGGCGAGATTTCTTCAGGCGTCTAGAGAACTTTCTGGGAACGTCTCACTCTTTAGTGGTGATAGTGGGTATCTTAGATTCACGCTGGGATTATGTGGGGCTAGTAAATAAGGGAGGAGGATATACAAGCTTCACCAACTTGCTCAGACGCTTTCAACTGTCTGACAGATATTGACTGGATTATCAGAATGTGCCAATGTGGACATGGGCAAACCACATCGGGTCATTCAGATCGTATCTTGATAGGGTAAAAGATAGGGCTACTGTAGGTGGTCCACAATTTAAAGTAGTCGATTACGCGGACCACAAATTTGTGATCTGTAAAGTCGACTTAGATAGACTTCAGAGGCAAAGACCCAGTTACTGGAAGCTGAACGCTTAGTTCCCGTCGTGCAATGCTTACAGAGATCGGATAAGCGAATTAGTTAAGCGTGCTTTGAATGGTGCGATCGTCAACAACAGGTGGTGGTTTACCTTGAAAAGGGAAATTAGAGTAGTATCGATAAGGTTTAGCAAAGGAGTAGTGATAGAGGAAAATAGAGTAGAAAGAGAGCTAGTTAGAAAGCTAGAAGAGGCGTAGAATAGGCATCGCAACCGATATGCTTGCGGCGAAATTGGTACTTCAACGCAAAACACGCAGGCTGCGGTGTCAGCGCTAGAGCGCTTGCTCTGAGACACGAGGGGACAACAGCCGTCCAATGGTCCCAGATGGTAGAGGCGCGACGTGGCAACAAAGTCACAATTCAGTCTTTGCCTGACCAAAACGGGCGCACGTTACTTGAACCCGAACAGATGTGTGAGGCTTTTCAGCAGCACTTTGTTCAACTGTTTGGGAGCAGCGGCGGGCCGCATCGGTGTAAGAACTTCAGTGCATACCTCTAAGGACTGCTGCAGCTCTCGCCGACCACGGCACAGTATTGTGAAAAGCCGATCATAGCAAATCAAATATGGCAAGCGATGTCATGCTGGATAAGTGGTAAATGACCAGGTTTAGATGGTCGGCCCTTACAGCTTTATGCGTACGTGAGAGGCTTGTTCGGCGACCTCTTGGCAGATGTATATTGCAACTGGCAGCAGAACGGGAGCATTTCCAGTCTTATGAGCCGGCGAGCAGTGGCGCTGTTGAGAAAAGATCCGAAAAAGGGGACGTTAGGGACAACTTCGGGCCCATAACTTTGCTAAACGCAGATTTCAATATTTTGGCCAAGGTATTAGCAACGAGATTGATGTTTGTCATCGGTAAACTGGTGGGAGAGATGCAGACATGTGCCATTCCAGACAGATCTATCCACGACAACATCCGCGTTATGCGATAGATAATAGAGAGGGTTGTTAAGGCACCTGGCACGGGTGGACCTCTGATCAATTTGGATCAATTTTAGGCATTTGATAGGGTCGAGCATCGGTACCTGGTTGCGGTCCTTGAGGCGGCCGGTTTCGGCCCTGTTTTCAGGGGTTGGATCACTGCGATGCACAGAGACATCTGCTCAGTTATGAGGGTGAACGGTCACCTGTCACAGCCGTTCAGCATCATGCGCTCAGTCCGCCAGGGTTGAACCCTCTCGTCTCTCATGTATGTATTGGATAACGAGCCATTACTGCACACATTGGAGGCAATGAGAGGCGTCCCACGCGAACTGGGATGTGGGAGATCCGTATCGGCTTACGCCAACGACGTCACCGTGGTGGTGTCAAGCACCCGACATGTCCAGTGGCTCGCCACCACTGTCAAGTTATATGAAGCAGTGACAGGAGCTAAGTTAACCACGAAAAGTTGGTGGGCTTTCAGTCGGCACCTGGGGAGGCAAGTCCATGCCGACCCGTAGCGTCATGGGGGGATGGACTGAAGGACCGGTTAAATTGCTCGGGGTCTGTTTCGGTCTGGACCAGGTGGAGAAAAAATGGAGCGGGGTTGACGAGCAGGGTGGCCTCTCTCACCCAGATATGGGCGCAGAGGAAGCTATTCCTGAAAGGTCGGGCGTAGGTGGCGAACGCGTACATCGCGTCCGTCATCCACTACCGTCTGACAGTCGTGCCTTGTCCTAACACTCGCCTGACTGTGTTGGAGCGTTTGCCCTTTCGCTTTTTGTGGAAGGTACGCATTCCAATGGTCAGGTGGTCCGTTTTATGCCAACACCCACCACGTAGAGGGTTGAGCATGTTGTGACTGATGATACGCAAACATGCGCACAGGCTACGGCATCTCCACCTCTTACTCAACGGTGATCAGGTGGGGTTACCATTTGCTAGACACGTATTTTCCCAGCTCGACTCCTTGACAGAGCTGCTGTCATGAGTCAAGCGAAGACCGAGCGGGAGTGCTTGGAAACTGCAATGTCTTCAGGCGTTTACAAACCTCGACCAATCGCGCAATGCGATCGGTGGAAACTCCACATTGGCGTTCTACAGAGGGCTAGTGGAGGGAAAGATGACGACGTCGATGGGGAGACTCCGATCGACGAAAATCAACTAGCCAATCTCTTCGGGAGAACATTCGAGCCGTGGCCCATGGACAACCAATAATCCCTGGCCTGGGAATGCTACCGAGGAGCTTTGCCAGTTCGGGATAAAATCTACAGCCATGAAAGTGACGTCAGCCAAGCCTGTCCGAGATGCGCGCAGGTCGACGAAACCGACCTCCACGCACTCGTCCAGTTTTCGACCATTGCTGACTTGTGTGTTTATGTCGAACATCTACTGTCGCGTGTAGGGTGGATCCGGCTATCAGCTGAGTCCATCGTGAGGATTGCCCCGCCATCTTCATTTAGCCAGGAAGGGCAGCCAGTTTTTATCGGCCTGACGGCCATGGCCAAAGAGGTCATGCGGTGGACGCGTTTGAAAGGGGTGAAGACGAGCAATTACCTCTTCGGTAGTGCCCTGATTAACTTTTCAAATTTCATTAGAAAAGGAAAATCAGGGTAGAGAGGGAAGTGATCTCTTCCCAGCAATTTGTTGAAAGATGGGTGAGAGAAGCAAGCATGGCCCGAGTGAATGGGCCTGTTCCGAGTATTCGCCTGTAAATTGAAGGTGGAAAACTGGGAGAGGGCACTTGCCCTGGTGGTCAGGGTCACTGTGACTATTTAATGAGTTTTCTCCACGTGTGTCCCTCGGAAATCTCCCCGCTATTGGGGAATTTTGCTTTGTTTCTATTTGGTCATTTTCTTTTTTTTTTTTTACACGCAGACATTTCCATTTGTACCGTCCTATACCGTCCTGTGCTGTCCTAATAGGTGGGCAGACTAAGTATACTTAGTCTTCTCACCTATATTGTATCCTGTTAAGTGTTCAA
The DNA here is from genome assembly GCA_964016885.1 of Eledone cirrhosa. Taxonomy (NCBI): domain Eukaryota; kingdom Metazoa; phylum Mollusca; class Cephalopoda; order Octopoda; family Eledonidae; genus Eledone; species Eledone cirrhosa. The sequence goes on from OZ024741.1 coordinate 230,694,613, forward strand.
GTAACGGCAATATATTTGTTTTAACGTTTCTATGCTCCGATGAATCCAGACATATATCTAGATGAAATGATCGAAAGCTATTA